>CM038726.1:36171799-36454299 GCA_021613375.1 Megaleporinus macrocephalus | reverse complement strand
AATTACTGTACTATATATAGTACTATACTGTAATAAATTACTATACTGATAGAACAAATTACTGTACTATATATAGTACTATACTGTAATAAATTACTATACTGATAGAACAAATTACTGTACTATATATAGTATTATACTGTAATAAATTACTGTACTGATCTAACAAATCACTGTACTATATATAGTACTATACTGTAATAAATTACTGTACTGATCTAACAAATTACTGTACTATATATAGTACTATACTATAATTACTGTACTAAGGCCACAACTAAATATTGTGAGGCCACAATATATTAACTTGTGGCCTTAATATATTAAATAGTGGCCTCATTATAGTATTTTGTTTGATCAGTATTTGATATATATAAATTATGGTCTCAGTATATTAATTTGTAGCTTTAATATATTAATGTTTGGCCACAATATAGTAATTTAAATAAATATGTCAAGGCCATAAATTAATATATCGGGACCACAAATTAATGTATTGTGGCCTCAACATATTCAATTGAAGCCTCAATATTGACATACTAATTAATGCATTAACCTACTGTCACCACAATTTACTATATTAATGTAAACAAATGTATCTATTAGAGCCACAATTCACCATATATCTAACAAATTACTATATTAAGACTGCAATGATTACATTTGGGCCTCAAATTAATATATTGAGGCCACAAGTTATAATACTGTGGGCACAAATTGCTATATTGAGCAAACAAGTGATTATATTGAGGCCACAAGTTAATATATTGAGGCCACAAGTTAATATATTGAGGCCACAAGTTAATATATTGAGGCCACAAAATGCTATATTGAGGCCACAAGTTAATATATTGAGGGCACAAAATGCTATATTGAGGCCACAAGTTAATATATTGTGACCACGAATTGCTATGTTGAGCAAACAAATTAATATATTGAGCTTACAAATAAGAAACTCAGCTTCAGGCGTCATCATACTGATTTGCGGAGCTCCTGTCACTTTCGGGGCTCCGTAGATTTATAATAGCACGTGCTGGACGTTTTCCAGCACTCGCGCACACGCACGCGTGCGCACCGGAAACGCAGGCTCGCGGGAGTGCGGAGCGGAGATTCAGCTCGTGAGGCCCGTTTAAACCCAGAAAACCGGCCCAGCGTTTCTGACCACGCAGATACGGACCGGTCCGGCCGAACCGCGAGATGACCGGATCAGTGGTCACAGTCTGAATGGAAGAAACCGCCACGAGCGCGGACAGAAAGAACAGCTGCACGCGACTGGCCGGACAGACGGACAGGAGGCATGGACAGAAGACACGGTGGGGCTATTAACTCTGACCGGTTCAGATTTTAAACGTTAATGAATCTGTTTAAACACGTACGTCCTTAAATCAGCGCTCAGCGAGCTACCAGTGTTAGCATAAACTAGCCTTTCATAACGGTACAGTCTGTTTACACCGCTAACAGCCTTAAAGGGCAAGTCCGACTAATCAGAATTTCAGCTTAATTAATTAGTTAAGATGCAAACAAAGTCATTCCGAGTGGTTTGGTGTAAAATACTCCGTCCTAGAGAAACCCAGCGTGTCAGCATTGTATTGTTTACAGCGGTGGTGAATGGAACCAGACGTCTGAACGCTCCCTCACAGCTATCCTATGTTTAAATAGTGTCTGAAACTGAGAGATACTAGTTTTTATACTTTATACACTTCATGAATTGACCTTAAACTGCTTATAAAGTCATATTTACATATTATAAATTCAGATTTATGTTGTTTATGAGACTATATAGAATGCAATCTTTAACCTTTCACCAAAACAAACACTAAATTTGCAGTTAATGCTAAAAAAATGACACATTTCTATCAGACACAAAAAGGATATTTATTCTCTGGACCTCCAAACAAGCACCCGCCTCAATTAAAGTCGGATTAACCTAATAGTAGATACAAATGAATGATTAGGAGCACCCAAACGCAGAATCGTTGCATAAAATGGTTATGAATATGCGGCCTGGGACATTGTTTCTGGTCGAAAATGTATATTTAAAATCCATACATGGTGGAGGGATTTGTGCAGGGTGCTGTGAGGCAAAATAGACCCCAAAAGAAAACAGTAATTTCATAAATTTAATATTTTCCCACCCTTAACATTCCATATAAACACTCACATGTAGGTTCACTGGTGGGTTTGATGGTAAATACAATGTGTATATCTGTATTGTAGACCCCTGGTTACCATCACCACCACTGTAAACGCCATCTGAGTCTCTTTAAATTAATTATTTTATAACCAAAACCATTCGGAATGGCTCCCAGATGCTGAGTTATACTTATTTGTGTTCATTCCTTCATTTGTCTTCATCTGTCTTTGTTTCTGTCTTTCATAGGATAGCCTGCCCTGCACCCCAGTCACGGACGCATTCTTCCCGGGCTAAATATAGACTGTCTATCGTTTTCAGCCCCCGTTCACACTTAGACCTGCCAGTCTACAAAGGAGCCACGAGCGCCATTGGTTAGTGTTGTAGATCCGCAGCTGTCACACAGATCATAGCGCAATCGGTGTCGTAGATACCGAAAATGCCGCAAAACCAAAGCCGGGCGAGAGCCAGAGACCGCGGGAACGTCCTCGGAAGGCTGGAGTTCCTATCCCTCCATCAGCCGCTGCGCAACAGCAGCAGTGACACCAAGCAGGGAGCGTCCAGACGAGCCAGGTACCACCAGAACCAGCAGACTGACCACCAGCAAGACCCCGGCGAGGGTGCCAAGGAGCGCAAGGAGCCGCCGAGGCTGCCTGAGGAGGACTGCATGCAGCTCAATCCCTCCTTCAAAGGCATCGCCATGAACTCCCTCCTGGCCATCGACATTCACTTATCCAAGCGGCTCGGCGTTTGCGCCCACACCTCGTCGTCCTGGGGCAGCGTCCGCTCTGTCTTCACGCTGCTCGCGCTCACCGGCCACGGGATCACGTGGATCTGTGGCACGCTGGTGTGTCTCACCAGGAGTAACACGCTGGCCGGACAGGAGGTGCTGGTCAATCTGCTGCTGGGTAAATACACTGCAAAAACAACAAAGGGCAAGTCCAGGGAATTTTCAGAAATTCTCCAGGGTTTAGTTCAGATGTGATTGTGGAGGTTCAGATGTTCTTCACAGTGGTGGTGATGGGAACCAGGGGTCACCACATCTACAACACTAATATACACATGTTATTTACCATCAGAACCTCTAGCGAACCTGCCCGAGTTCTATATGGATTGTCGATGGTGTTGTAGAGTTTGCTTTGGGGACTATTTTGCACCACAGCGCCCTCTGTGTATCCTTTTACAATAAAAAAGGATGTTTGGACTATTTCAAAGGGGACATATTTTGCTTATTTTTTAAGTTCATCATTTTATATTTAGGGTCCACTAGAATAGATTTACATACTTTATATACAATATTGTATTCATACTGTACGTATGTATTGACTCTCTGTCTGAAACGCTCTGTTAGAGCCCCTATGTATTTAAGCCCCGCCCACTGATGAGCCCAGTGTGCTCTGATTGGTCAGCCCGCCCATCCTGCTACAAGCTCCGCCCTTACTCTGCTGTGTCTGTTCTTACAGTGGTGTCAGTTTGAGTCAGACTCCGATCCTGAAAGTCAGGCAGAACAAGCTGGTAGATCCAGACTGGAGCGGGATGCTTTAGAGTGGTCAGTCTCAGAGTGGTCAGTTTTTACTGGGTTAGCTCTCTGTGTGTTATGTAAGGAAGTGCCAATCTTGCTGGTAGGCAGGCAATAAGTACTGCTGACGTCACCTTTGCAGAATGTTTACATGCACAATAAGCTGCAATACATTTGTGGGACATTCAGATTAGAAATGGGCCGATCAGTGTTTTTAAGGCCGATTCCGATCGCCGATCACCTTTCAGTGCGATTGGCCGATAGTCGATACTGATAGAGGGCAGAGCTACATGTAGTTATTAGCGCAAGCAAGTCATGAAACATGGTCTAAACTGGTTTATTACCATTTTTAACAAGATCATATGAAACAGCATAATATTTTAAACTAAATTAACAGTAAATAAACAAAATAAATCATACAAATATCACCAATACTGCAATCATTACATTTAGACCCTTAATTTAAAACTAAAAAAGCTAATTAAAAGCTGATTTTACTCATTTTATAAACGTCCTGGATGAGTCTAAGTCACATACGGTAAACACTGCCAGACGGACGACATGCATGCTTTTCTCACGAGGCCACTGCTTTAGTCAGTCTGTGGAAAATGAAAGGGTGTGTGTTTCCACCTAGTGGTTCAGATAGGAATTGCAGGGACCTGGCCGGAGGGTGTTCTCCTCTTACTGGATGAAACGCTAGCTGTAAATACAGAAATTAGGCTCATTTGTTTAGCAGCATAGATCAGCTCTCAGGATCTGCTAAATTAGAGAAATATCAGCCGATCACAATATTTTGATTCAAAATCGACCGATACCGATACATGGCCGATCGATCCTTCCATCTCTAATTCAGATGATTCACACACGGGACTCTATTGTTTTCCTGTGGGGAGAATTTGCGTTGCCGCTGCGCCTTCCTGTTTCGCAGGGGAGCTTTTCAAAGCGCAGCCAATGAGATTTATTGTTCTATATGACGTGAAAAAAGGGATTGAGGTTGTAGGAACACGGAGAAGAAATCATTTCATATGAAATCACACCAAAAGACGCATCAACAAAATAACTATAGAGAATTTTTGAAACTTTGGTGGAATTCCCCTGTAAGCAACAAATGAATTAGACAGCCCACATGATCAGCAGTGTAGGAGAATCAGGCTTATTAGCTCACTGACTGACTACTTAAGTACTGAGATCTTGTTCTGATTGGCAGGAATGTGTGATCAGCAGTACTCAGTACTCAGTAGTTAGTTACTATAAAAGTACTGAATTTCTGATTATAGTATTAACAGACGCCTCATTTGCTCTCCTTTCAGCACTCGTTCTCGACATCCTGACCGTGGCTGGAGTCCAGAAGCTGGTCAAGCGCAAAGGACCATGGGAAATGACCCCGGGCTTCCTGGACTACGTGGCGATGGACGTGTACTCGTTCCCGGCGGCTCACGCCAGCAGGGCGGCGATGGTGTCCAAGTTCCTGCTGTCTCACCTGGTGCTGGCGGTGCCGCTGAGGATCCTGCTGGTGGTCTGGGCCTTCCTGGTGGGGCTGTCCCGGGTTCTTCTAGGCCGACACCACGTCACGGACATGGCCTGCGGCTTCGCGCTGGGTTTACTGCACTTCAGCCTGGTGGAGACCGTGTGGCTCTCGTCTAACACCTGCCAGACCCTCATCTCCATAGGAACGCTGAGCTGGAGCCCGTTCCTTTAAAACAGAACCCTCTAGAACAGAGACGTTCTCACAGAGAACGTTACGCTTCAGCTCCGGTACAGCATCACACACCGGAACTTGTTTACCTGAAGACTGGCTTAGTGTGTATGGTGGTATACAAGATTTTCATATGTGATTATATGTGAAACTTGTTGTTGTTGTTATTATTATTATTATTATTATTATTATTATTATCACTACTGTTCAAAAGTGGAATCAGTGATTTTAATATCATACTGTGCTCCTTCAAAATTAAGATATTTGATTTGATAATAGTTTTATTAAGATTTAAGAGTTTTATTGTCATGTGTACAGCAGAACAGACAGTTACACTGTACAATCAAATTCTTACTTTGCTGTTCCTCCATTCACCAATAGATAAAGATAACAAATAAAAGAAATAATAAAATTATAAAGCATTTTCAGAATGAACTCCAAATTAAATTAATATTAGGTTTTATTGAAATTAATTTCTGTAATGGCGTCCTTATAAAAATAACATCTGGAATGAAGTTTTAATAAAATTATTATCTAGAATAAAGCTCTAGTAAAGATCATATTTAGTGAATTAAGTTTTATATGTTCAAATAAAATTAACATTCAGAATGTAGTTCTAATAAAATGAACATTTCAAGAATTAAGTTTCAATCAAATTAATTTCAATATTTTACGTTTAATTACTATTAATTGCCAGAATGACATTATAATAAAATTTATATTCAGAATGACTTTCTTAAAAAATTAGTCGTACTAAATAAATATTTTGAGGTACCAAAATTGTTATTTTCTTATTATGTTATTTTATAAACGATTATTGTGTAGTATTATTTACAGCCTAACAAATTGAGGATTTATAAATATGTCATAAATATTGAATATGTATCAATATTTAATGTAATATTTAAAGAAATATGTGCGATAAAAAAAATTTAATTGGTAAATAGATACTGCAATCATCAATTTACATTGTTTTTTGTTTAGTAGCCACTTTTGGAATATAATTAATTCTGCATATACATTTTATTATTATTAATTCTTTTGCATTCTGGACATGCGTAAAATTTCTCCATGTTTATTTACAGCTTGTACAGTTTCTACTGATGATATCGAAGCTGTAAAGTTACTCAGGACGAACATTTTATACTAAAAAGACTTTCATCTTATTGAAAACACTGATTCCTGACTTCGGAATGGTAGCGTATATGCAAGTGCATGCAAAAGTTTGGGTACTTCTTCTTTTTTTATTATTATTGTTGTAAATAAGCTACACATCCTCTACAGGGACACACTTCTTCTTTAATACAGTCAGTGTTGACTCACTGCATTCACAGGGGACCTATTATGCTAATTTTCAGTGTTGATCATTTTATTATTAGTGTTTATTAGAACAATGGCACATCTGTATTCACTCTCTGTTAGAGCTCCTGTGTCTTTAAGCCCCGCCTCCTGATGAGGCTGTGATTGGTCAGTCACCACTGTGGTTGTTGTTACAGTGTTGTCAGTTCCACTGAATCAGTTTGAGTCAGAGTCTGATCCTGAAAGTCCGGCAGTACAAGATTGCTGGTGGGTGGGCAATAAGGACTGTGTTACAACATGATGTCACCTGGTGACAGAGAAAAGGGCTGGAATTCCAGGTGGTTTCTATATTCAGGCAGGTAGTCTGGGCCTTAAAACTTCATAGCAGAAGGTTTTCATGCACAAAAAGCTGAACACACTAAAGAGAAAACCTGGAAATGTATAATAGATCCCCTTCAACCTATAGGCAAACAAAATATAACATAAAATATATGTTTTATTTATAAATATAAAATTTTACCTGGAATTGGACGCACTTTTGCACACACCTGAATAGTGGAAGCTCATTAAAAGCCACTCCAGGTGTTAATGTCTGCTCCAGTACACAGGTGATTATGAATTTCTTTAACCCTTTCATGCACAGGCTAAGCAAAACCCCTTCTAATGCACAACATGGGGTTAAACTTGACCCATACTCATTTCCTATGTTACTGGATGTACTGCTGAGTATCTCTTTGGTGTATATATACTGAAATCAGTTTATTTCATTATTTAATGATCCAAGTGTTCATTGAAAATCTTGTTTTTGATCTTAAATCATTAAACAGTGTTCGTAAATATGTTCCAAATGTTTACAAATGAGTTCCTATCAAACTCCATAGTGAACACATAAGGGTTAATTGTGAGCCATGCTGTGTGTTAGAAGCCAGTGGTACAAAAATGACTAAGTAAACATAATTAAACTAAAATCTGGATTTGTGATGATCAGAAACGAGTAAACTGAGGAGTTTGTGGAAGCTTGAATGATGAAATTAATTTATTGCAAAGATGCAGAAGATAAAATCTCAGGTTGTGCATTAAAGGGTTAATCATCTCTTATCCCAGCCGGACTTTTCTTGTTAATGATGAACTCTTTCATGTCTAGCTGGGTTTTTTTCGGGTTGTGTCCTCAGAGCTGCTGCTGTTGTGTAAAGGTGTTGTGTTGTTGGTTATGGTTGCTGTACCGTGTGTTAACATGGTAAAGTTCTCTGGACCTGAAGCTGCTGCAGCACCACTCGTACCCAGTTCTCCGCTTTAACACACTGAATGTCTCCCGAACTATGCAAGAGCTTCTACTTCCAGAGCTGTGCACAAGTCAGAGATCCCTCATTTGTTTGTTTCCTTATTTCCAGTGAAACAGCTTTTACGTACAAACAGGAACTTTACCCAGAAGCCTCAGCGAGTGAACAGTTACTGTGGCCACTCTACCTTCATTACAGCTTCCAGTCTCTTCAGGAGACTCACTTCAAACAGACTCACCTCCAGAGTTCAGTCTTAGAAGTTGGTTAGGCCAGTCAATTCAGTGATGTTGAGGTGATGTTGAGGTTCTAGACTCTGGGGTGGTCAGTCCATTCAGTGATGTTGAGGTTCTGGACTCTGGGGTGGTCAGTCCATTCAGTGATGTTGAGGTGATGTTGAGGTTCTAGACTCTGGGGTGGTCAGTCCATTCAGTGATGTTGAAGATCTGGACTCTGGGGTGGTCAGTCCATTCAGTGATGTTGAGGTTCTGGACTCTGGGGTGGTCAGTCCATTCAGTGATGTTGAGGTTCTGGACTCTGGGGTGGTCAGTCCTTTCAGTGATGTTGAGGTTCTGGACTCTGGGGTGGTCAGTCCATTCAGTGGTGTTGAGATTCTGGACTCTGGGTTGGTCAGTCCATTCAGTGGTGTTGAGGTTCTGGACTCTGGGGTGGTCAGTCCTTTCAGTGATGTTGAGGTTCTGGACTCTGGGGTGGTCAGTCCATTCAGTGATGTTGAGGTTCTGGACTCTGGGGTGGTCAGTTCATTCAGTGATGTTGAGGTTCTGGACTCTGGGGTGGTCAGTCCATTCAGTGATGTTGAGGTTCTGGACTCTGGGGTGGTCAGTCCATTCAGTGATGTTGAGGTGATGTTGAGGTTCTAGACTCTGGGGTGGTCAGTCCATTCAGTGATGTTGAAGATCTGGACTCTGGGGTGGTCAGTCCATTCAGTGATGTTGAGGTTCTGGACTCTGGGGTGGTCAGTCCATTCAGTGGTGTTGAGGTTCTGGACTTTGCGGAGGTCAATCCATTCAGTGATGTTGAGGTTCTGGACTCTGGGGTGGTCAGTCCATTCAGTGGTGTTGAGGTTCTGGACTCTGGGGTGGTCAGTCCATTCAGTGATGTTGAGGTTCTGGACTCTGGGGTGGTCAGTCTGTTGTTCAGCTTATTTCTTTGATGTGTCTGTATCTCCTTTCCACAGTGGAAGGATGGTCAGAAACATCAGATCTGAAGGTGGAGCTTCATGTTCTCCTCAATCTTAAAGATGATGATGAAAGATACTGTTTATCTGAATGGGGGACTTGTTGGTGGGTCTTCCAGGTGGTTGTTAGGTGTCTAATGGTGCATGATGCTTTTATTTTGAAACATGCATGCGTTAATGTTTGCCTTAATCTATTTACTATGATTTATATATGCAGTGTTTAAGGTAACAGTGGAAGTTTGTGAGGCCTGTGCTGTGTTTGATACGTTACATATTAATTTTAAAATATGCATTTCTTAAATACTGTTGTATAAAGTTCTGTGGTACTGTGTGTGATGTGTTTTCAGTGGGGAACTTTCTGCATAATTAAACTGTTGAGATGTAAACAGAGTCATTCAGAGTGGTTCGGTGTGAAACGCTCTGTTACAGAGAAACTGTTCACAGTGGTGGTGAATGGAACCAGACGTCCACCTCTAAAAGCTCCTCACAGAAAGTTCTTACAGTAGATGTTATAAATACACTGTCTGATTCTGAGACGCTGTTTATGATAGTTTAGAGAAGATCTCAGTCTTAAACTCCATTCATGGTGGAGGGATACATGCAGGACGCTGTGAGGTTTAAATAGTCCCCAAAGAAAACCTAGTATTTTCAGATCTTCCACATTTTACCATCAACATCCAGATAAACTCAGAAGTGACGTGTAGCTTCACTGGTGGGTTTCATAGTAAATACAATGTGTAGATTAGTGTTGTAGACATGGAGACCCCTGGTTACCATCACCACCACTGTAAACATCACCACCACTGTAAACATCACCACCACTGTAAACACCATCACCACCACTGTAAACACCATCACTGTAAACACCATCACTATCACTGTAAACACCATCACCACCACTGTAAACACCATCATTGTAAACATCACCACCACCACCACTGTAAACATCACCACCACCACCACTGTAAACATCACCACCACCACTGTAACCACCATCATCACCACCACTGTAAACATCACCACCACCACCACTGTAAACATCACCACCACCACTGTAACCACCATCACCACCACTACTGTAAATAACACCACCACTGTAAACAACACCACCACCACTGTAAACACCATCACCACCACTGTAAACACCAACACCACCACCACTGTAAATAACACCACCACTGTAAACACCATCACCACCACTGTAAACACCAACACCATCACTGTAACCACCATCTCCACTGTAAACACCATCACCACCACTGTAAACACCAACACCACCACCACTGTAAACACCAACACCACCACTGTAAACATCACCATATCCACTGTAAACACCAACACCACCACTGTAAACACCAACACCACCACTGTAAACACCAACACCACCACTGTAAACACCATCTGAACCGTTTCATGCCAAGCCCACTCTGAATCTCTCTGTTTGCACCTCATACACTGAATTATGGAGGAATACTGGAATTGTCCTGTAAGTGCATTGATGGTGTGTTTTCAGGGCTTTCGTAAAACTGTGGGTGAAAATGTGCAGAAGGTATTTCTTTAAATATTCTCTCTTTTTTTGCTTCTGGATTTGATCTTTAACGCTGCTGGTTTCCAGTTGCTGTTTCTGTCTCCGTGCGTATGCATTCAGCTGTGTTTGTAAAGCACAGCGTTTTTAGTATGTGTTGTTTTGCAGATGAATGCGTTATTACTTTTAAACATCATTAAAAAATTCCTTATTTTACACTTTCTCTGTTTGTATTCGCTCTGTAATTACAGTTTTCACATATCAATTCATAAACTTCCACATTAGTCATTCATAGTAGATGTTAAATAATAGTATAAAATAGTATATACTGAATACTTTATAGATGTTCAATAATTTATAGTAGATACTGAATAATTTATAGTAGATGTTGAATAATTCATAGTAGATATTGAATCATTTATAGTAGATACTGAATAATTTATTGTAGATATTGTATAATTTATAGTAGATATTGAATCATTTATAGCAGATACTAAATAATTTATGGTTGATTTGTAATAATTTATAGTAGATACTGAATAATTTATAGATGTTAAGTAATTTATAGTAGATGTTGAATAACTTATAGTAGATATTGAATAATTTATAGTAGATGTTGAATAATTTATAGTAGATACTAAATAATTTATAGTAGATACTGAATAATTTATAGTAGATGTTGAATAATTCATAGTAGATGTTGAATAATTTATAGTAGATACTAAATAATTTATAGTAGATGTTAAGTAATTTATAGTAGATGTTGGATAATTTATAGTAGATGTTGGATAATTTATAGTAGATACTAAATAATTTATAGTAGATGTTAAGTAATTTATAGTAGGTGTTGAATCATTTATAGTAGGTGTTGAATAATTTATAGTAGATACTGAATAATTTATAGTAGATGTTGAATCATTTATAGTAGATACTGAATAATTTATACTAGGTATTGAATAATTAATAGTAGGTACTGAATAATTTATAGTAGATACTGAAAAATGTATAGTAGATATTGAATCATTTATAGTAGATACTAAATAATTTATAGCAGATGTTGAATAATTTATAGATGTTGAATATTTTTTGGTAGATATTGAATCATTTATAGTAGATATTAAATCATTCATAGTAGATACTGAATACTTTAAAGTAGATGTTCAATAATTTATAGTAGATACTGAATCATTTATAGTAGATATTGAATAATTCATAGTAGATATTGAATCATTTATAGTAGATACTGAATAATTTATTGTAGATATTGTATAATTTATAGTAGATATTGAATCATTTATAGCAGATACTAAATAATTTATGGTTGATTTGTAATAATTTATAGTAGATACTGAATAATTTATAGTAGATACTGAATAATTTATAGTAGATGTTGAATAATTTATAGTAGATACTGAATAATTTATAGTAGATACTGAATAGTTTATAGTAGATGTTGAATAACTTATAGTAGATACTGAATAATTTATAGTAGATGTTGAATAACTTATAGTAGATGTTGAATAATTTATAGTAGATGTTGAATAATTTATAGTAGGTGTTGAATAACTTATAGTAGATGTTGAATAATTTATAGTAGATGTTGAATAATTTATAGTAGATACTGAATAAGTTATAGTAGATGTTGAATAATTTATAGTAGATACTGAATAATTTATACTAGGTATTGAATAATTAATAGTAGGTACTGAATAATTTATAGTAGATACTGAAAAATATATAGTAGATATTGAATCATTTATAGTAGATACTAAATAATTTATAGTAGATGTTGAATAATTTATAGCAGATGTTGAATAATTTATAGATGTTGAATATTTTTTGGTAGATATTGAATCATTTATAGTAGATATTAAATCATTCATAGTAGATACTGAATACTTTAAAGTAGATGTTCAATAATTTATAGTAGATACTGAATCATTTATAGTAGATATTGAATAATATATAGTAGATACTGAATCATTCATAGTTAATACTGAATATTTATATTAGACCAATTCATATATATATATATATTTTTTTATTGATTTATGATATAGTTAGTTGAATTGTGAAATGTCTAATTTGTCCAGTTATTTGTTATTATTCTGAATTGTTTTTAAAGGTGCAGTAAAACTGTCACTAGGACACACTGAGGCGGTTACTGTAGTAAGTCCTACAGTTAATAACTGAACAACACGCCTGCAGTAAATGGATTTAAGTGGCTGATTATATAAAATGTAGCTGCTGTCAGAGGAAAGCCACAGAGGTCAGTAAACAGGGGAATGAGGAAGCTTTGCTATTGGTCAGTTTATTATCAGACAGTCACACAGTGGACAGAGCGGCTGTGTTCTAGATGATGATACGGTGTTTTATGAGAGGACGTCTGCAGTGTTGAATTGTTTGTGGATTGTGGTCTGTATGACCATCTATAGTCAGACCCCTGACTGAAGTGGTCCTGGAAGCCTGGCTGGGGGTGATGAAGCTCAGGCTGGGTTTGTTTGGCTCAGCTGGAGTTACCAACATGAACACATGTGCGCTGTAGATAAACTGTACAGTCGCTGCGGGTCAGATTACAGTATCAGGGCTGACCACACGCCCCCCCTGTGACACGTATAGTTTAATCTATACTGGGACACGTCCACCAGTCCACTTCCTTCACCCAGCACTCGCCAGAGTTCAGCACAAAGCCTGTCACTCACTGACCTCGCTGGAGTGAACAAACAGCTATTAAAGGCTAGCAGTAAAGTGGCTAGCAATAAAGCCACTGTGTGGAAGTGAAAGGTGGGTGTTTCTAATAAAGTGGCCACTGTATGGAAGTAAAAAGTGGATGTTTCTAATAAAGTGGCCTGTTAGTGGAAACATAAGGTAGGTGTTTCTAATAAAGTGGCCAGTTAGTGTAAATACAAGGTTGGTGTTTCTAATAAAGTGGCCACTGTGTGGAAGTGAAAGGTGGGTGTTTCTAATAAAGCGGCCACTGTATGGAAGTAAAAAGTGGATGTTTCTAATAAAGTGGCCTGTTAGTGGAAACATAAGGTAGGTGTTTCTAATAAAGTGGCCAGTTAGTGTAAATACAAGGTTGGTGTTTCTAATAAAGTGGCCACTGTGTGGAAGTGAAAGGTGGGTGTTTCTAATAAAGTGGCCACTATATGGAAGTAAAACGTGGGTGTTTCTAATAAAGTGGCCAGTTAGTGTAAATACAAGGTAGGTGTTTCTAATAAAGTGGCCAGTAAGTAGAGGTACAAAATGAGTGTTTGTAATTAAGTGGCCAGTTTTGGAAGTATAAAGTGAGTGTTTCTAATAAAGTGGCCAGTTTTGGAAGTATAAGGTAGGTGTTTCTAATACAGTGGCCAGTTAGTGGAAGCATAAGGTAGGTGTTTCTAATAAAGTGGCCAGTTAGTGGAAGCATAAGGTAGGTGTTTCTAATAAAGTGACCAGTTAGTGGAAGCATAAGGTAGGTGTTTCTAATAAAGTGGCCAGTTAGTGAAAGTACAAGGCAGGTGTTTCTAATAAAGTGGCCAGTTAGTGTAAATACAAGGTTGGTGTTTCTAATAAAGTGGCCAGTTAGTGGAAGTACAAGGCAGGTGTTTCTAATAAAGTGGCCAGTTAGTGGAAGCATAAGGTAGGTGTTTCTAATAAAGTGACCAGTTAGTGGAAGCATAAGGTAGGTGTTTCTAATAAAGTGGCCAGTTAGTGAAAGTACAAGGCAGGTGTTTCTAATAAAGTGGCCAGTTAGTGTAAATACAAGGTGGGTGTTTCTAATAAAGTGACCAGTTAGTGTAAATACAAGGTGGGTGTTTCTAATAAAGTGGCCAGTTAGTGGAAGTACAAGGTGGGTGTTTCTAATAAAGTGACCAGGTAGTGTAAATACAAGGTGGGTGTTTCTAATAAAGTGGCCAGTTAGTGGAAGCACAAGGTGGGTGTTTCTGATAAAGTGGCCAGTGAGTGTAAATATAAGGTAGTGAGTTGTATACTGGAGGTTAGAAGGTATTAATGGTGGATCTCTGATGTCCTGTCAGAAGCACATGTTTGGGTCATCTTTTCATCTCTCCGTTATTGGAGACAGTAGGACCTCTTCTCTGAGTGTCCCGCTGAGTTCCTCTTCTTTCTCCTTCAGAAACAGACCTCCAGGGGCCACTCCTCTGTCCATCGCGCTCCACTTCACCTCCTCTCTATCACTCCATTCATAGAGGATCTGCAGCAGACAGGCTGAAGTGGACAATCCTGGAGGCATTTTCAGCCCTGCGTTTCATCAGTGTTCAGGTTCAGGTTCAGTGACCATGATGCAGCTCTGGCCACTTTATTAGAAACACCCACCTTGTATTTACACTAACTGGCCACTTTATGAGAAACACCCACATTGTACTTCCATACAGTAGCCACTTTATTAGAAACACCCACGTTGTACTTCCATACAGTGGCCACTTTATTAGAAACATCCACATTGTACTTCCACTAACTGGCCACTTTATTAGAAACACCCAGCTTGTGCTTCCACCAACTGGCCACTTTATTAGAAACACCTACCTTGTGCTTCCACCAACTGGCCACTTTATTAGAAACACCTACCTTGTATTCCCACTCACTGGCCACTTTATTAGAAACACCAACCTTGTGCTTCCACTGACTGGCCACTTTATTAGAAACACCCACCTTGTACTTCCACTAACTGGCCACTTTATTAGAAACACCCACCTTGTACTTCCACTGACTGCCACTTTATTAGAAACACCCAGCTTGTGCTTCCACCAACTGGCCACTTTATTAGAAACACCTACCTTGTATTCCCACTCACTGGCCACTTTATTAGAAACACCAACCTTGTGCTTCCACTGACTGGCCACTTTATTAGAAACCAATAACAGACGATGAAAATGTGACCCAAACGTGTGCTTCTGACAGGACATCAGAGATTCATCATTAATATCTTCTAACCTCCAGTGTACAACTCACTGGCCACTTTATTAGAAACACATGCCTTGTACTTCCAGTAACTGGCCATTTTATTAGAAACACCTACCTTGTACTTCAACTAACCGGCCACTTTATTAGAAACACCTACCTTGTACTTCCACTAACTGGTCACTTTATTAGAAACCCCCACCTTGTACTTCCACTAACTGGCCACTTTATTAGAAACACCTCTTTGGCAGCTCAGTGGAGCTATATGAGAGGGGTTTCTGATAAAGATGTTAAGCGGGTTGAGCTTGTGTTTATTTTCTGTTACAGTCTAAAATGTCTGATTATTTATCTGGACTAGTGTAAATACCCACAGTCCAAACACACGCTGGTTAGGATCCTCACTCTAAAGTGGGTCCATGGTGTACCCCGCCTGGCCCGATGACGCTGGGATTGGCTCCTGCCCCCCTGTGACCCTGACTAGCGGATAAAGTGGAAGATGATGGATGGACAGTGTAAATAGATGTCCAGGGCTTTGGAGGCAGTTAGTCAGGCTGAGAAACAGGAGCTTGACTTTGGTGCCATCTAGTGGAGCACTAACGCTAACGCATCTAAATAAAGGATAAAGGAGTGAATCACTGTAAAGCTGTGTACTCTAAACCAGCGCAGTCTAAAATCATTGTTTGAAATTACAGTATTTGATGTTTTACTCTGAACACATTGTTTTATGTACATATACACTCACTCCCAGTTTGATTCCAGCAACAGGTTCCAGAAAAGGTTTACCGCCCTGTGACATCACCTTTCCTTCTAGCAGCTCTTCATAAACATTCAGAACTAAAAACACAAACACATTTAGATTCTAAAACATTTTTGTGCTGTGTAGTCATACGAGGCCTCTGAGCTAAATCTAAATCAGACACACATTTCAGACACACCCAGAGTCTGCTCTCCTCACAACAATCACAGAAAAACGAAAAAATACTAAAACACATTTCTAATTTTCCACTTTAACTAACCGGTATGAATTAATAACACTGTGCTGAAGAGCTGCTGTGTGGTCACTTGTACTACCAGGTATAAATTAATAACACTGTGCTGAAGAACTGCTGTGTGGTCAGTTGTACTTACCAGTATGTATTATTTACACCATGCTGAAGAGCTACTGAGTAATCGGTTGTACTACCCAGTATGAATTAATAACACTGTGGTGAAGAGCTGTTGTGTGGTCAGTTGTACTAACCGGTATGAATTAATAACACTGTGCTGAAGAGCTGCTGAGTGGTCAGATGTACTAACCGGTATGAATTAATAACACTGTGCTGAGCAGCTGCTGTGTGGTCAGTTGTACTATCCGGTATGAATTAATAACACTGTGCTGAAGAACTGCTGTGTGGTCAGTTGTACTAACCGGTATGAATTAATAACACTGTGTTGAAGAGCTGCTGAGTGGTCAGATGTACTAACCGGTATGAATTAATAACACTGTGCTGAGCAGCTGCTGTGTGGTCAGTTGTACTATCCGGTATGAATTAATAACACTGTGCTGAAGAGCTGCTGATTGGTCGGATGTACTAACCAGTATGAATTAGTAACACTGTGCTAAATAGCTGCTGAGTGATCGATTGTACTACCCAGTATGTATTATTCACACCGTGCTGAAGAGCTGCTGTGTGATTGATTGTACTAACCAGTATGAATTAATGACACTGTGCTGAAGAGCTGTTGTGTGATTGGTTGTACTAACCAGTATGAATTAATAACACTGTGCTGAAGAACTGCTGTGTGGTCAGTTGTACTAACCGGTATGAATTAATAACACTGTGTTGAAGAGCTGTTGTGTGATTGGTTGTACTAACCAGTATGAATTAATAACACTGTGCTGAAGAGCTGTTGTGTGATTGGTTGTACTAACCAGTATGAATTAATAACACTGTGCTGAAGAACTGCTGTGTGGTCAGTTGTACTATCCGGTATGAATTAATAACACTGTGCTGAAGAACTGCTGTGTGGTCAGTTGTACTAACCGGTATGAATTAATAACACTGTGTTGAAGAGCTGCTGAGTGGTCAGATGTACTACCCTGTACGAATTATAAAACACTGTGCTGAGCAGCTGCTGTGTGGTCAGTTGTACTTACCGGTATGAATTAATAACACTGTGCTGAAGAGCTGCTGAGTGCTCAGTTGTTCTAACCGGTATGAATTAATAACATTGTGCTGAAGAGCTGCTGTGTGATTGATTGTACTACCCAGTATGTATTATTCACACCGTGCTGAAGAGCTGCTGTGTGATTGATTGTACTAACCAGTATGAATTAATGACACTGTGCTGAAGAGCTGTTGTGTGATTGGTTGTACTAACCAGTATGAATTAATAACACTGTCCTAAAGAGCTGCTGTGTAATTGGTTGTACTACCCAGTATGAATTAATAACACTGTGCTGAAGAACTGCTGTGTGGTCAGTTGTACTAACCGGTATGAATTAATAACACTGTGTTGAAGAGCTGCTGAGTGGTCAGATGTACTAACCGGTATGAATTAATAACACTGTGCTGAGCAGCTGCTGTGTGGTCAGTTGTACTATCCGGTATGAATTAATAACACTGTGCTGAAGAGCTGCTGATTGGTCGGATGTACTAACCAGTATGAATTAGTAACACTGTGCTAAATAGCTGCTGAGTGATCGATTGTACTACCCAGTATGTATTATTCACACCGTGCTGAAGAGCTGCTGTGTGATTGATTGTACTAACCAGTATGAATTAATAACACTGTGTTGAAGAGCTGCTGAGTGGTCAGATGTACTAACCGGTATGAATTAATAACACTGTGTTGAAGAGCTGCTGAGTGGTCAGATGTACTAACCGGTATGAATTAATAACACTGTGCTGAGCAGCTGCTGTGTGGTCAGTTGTACTATCCGGTATGAATTAATAACACTGTGCTGAAGAGCTGCTGATTGGTCGGATGTACTAACCAGTATGAATTAGTAACACTGTGCTAAATAGCTGCTGAGTGATCGATTGTACTACCCAGTATGTATTATTCACACCGTGCTGAAGAGCTGCTGTGTGATTGATTGTACTAACCAGTATGAATTAATAACACTGTGTTGAAGAGCTGCTGAGTGGTCAGATGTACTAACCGGTATGAATTAATAACACTGTGCTGAGCAGCTGCTGTGTGGTCAGTTGTACTATCCGGTATGAATTAATAACACTGTGCTGAAGAGCTGCTGATTGGTCGGATGTACTAACCAGTATGAATTAGTAACACTGTGCTAAATAGCTGCTGAGTGATCGATTGTACTACCCAGTATGTATTATTCACACCGTGCTGAAGAGCTGCTGTGTGATTGATTGTACTAACCAGTATGAATTAATGACACTGTGCTGAAGAGCTGTTGTGTGATTGGTTGTACTAACCAGTATGAATTAATAACACTGTGCTGAAGAACTGCTGTGTGGTCAGTTGTACTAACCGGTATGAATTAATAACACTGTGTTGAAGAGCTGTTGTGTGATTGGTTGTACTAACCAGTATGAATTAATAACACTGTGCTGAAGAGCTGTTGTGTGATTGGTTGTACTAACCAGTATGAATTAATAACACTGTGCTGAAGAACTGCTGTGTGGTCAGTTGTACTATCCGGTATGAATTAATAACACTGTGCTGAAGAACTGCTGTGTGGTCAGTTGTACTAACCGGTATGAATTAATAACACTGTGTTGAAGAGCTGCTGAGTGGTCAGATGTACTACCCTGTACGAATTATAAAACACTGTGCTGAGCAGCTGCTGTGTGGTCAGTTGTACTTACCGGTATGAATTAATAACACTGTGCTGAAGAGCTGCTGAGTGCTCAGTTGTTCTAACCGGTATGAATTAATAACATTGTGCTGAAGAGCTGCTGTGTGATTGATTGTACTACCCAGTATGTATTATTCACACCGTGCTGAAGAGCTGCTGTGTGATTGATTGTACTAACCAGTATGAATTAATGACACTGTGCTGAAGAGCTGTTGTGTGATTGGTTGTACTAACCAGTATGAATTAATAACACTGTCCTAAAGAGCTGCTGTGTAATTGGTTGTACTACCCAGTATGAATTAATAACACTGTGCTGAAGAACTGCTGTGTGGTCAGTTGTACTAACCGGTATGAATTAATAACACTGTGTTGAAGAGCTGCTGAGTGGTCAGATGTACTAACCGGTATGAATTAATAACACTGTGCTGAGCAGCTGCTGTGTGGTCAGTTGTACTATCCGGTATGAATTAATAACACTGTGCTGAAGAGCTGCTGATTGGTCGGATGTACTAACCAGTATGAATTAGTAACACTGTGCTAAATAGCTGCTGAGTGATCGATTGTACTACCCAGTATGTATTATTCACACCGTGCTGAAGAGCTGCTGTGTGATTGATTGTACTAACCAGTATGAATTAATGACACTGTGCTGAAGAGCTGTTGTGTGATTGGTTGTACTAACCAGTATGAATTAATAACACTGTGCTGAAGAACTGCTGTGTGGTCAGTTGTACTAACCGGTATGAATTAATAACACTGTGTTGAAGAGCTGTTGTGTGATTGGTTGTACTAACCAGTATGAATTAATAACACTGTGCTGAAGAGCTGTTGTGTGATTGGTTGTACTAACCAGTATGAATTAATAACACTGTGCTGAAGAACTGCTGTGTGGTCAGTTGTACTATCCGGTATGAATTAATAACACTGTGCTGAAGAACTGCTGTGTGGTCAGTTGTACTAACCGGTATGAATTAATAACACTGTGTTGAAGAGCTGCTGAGTGGTCAGATGTACTACCCTGTACGAATTATAAAACACTGTGCTGAGCAGCTGCTGTGTGGTCAGTTGTACTTACCGGTATGAATTAATAACACTGTGCTGAAGAGCTGCTGAGTGCTCAGTTGTTCTAACCGGTATGAATTAATAACATTGTGCTGAAGAGCTGCTGTGTGATTGATTGTACTACCCAGTATGTATTATTCACACCGTGCTGAAGAGCTGCTGTGTGGTCAGTTGTACTAACCAGTATGAATTAATGACACTGTGCTGAAGAGCTGTTGTGTGATTGGTTGTACTAACCAGTATGAATTAATAACACTGTCCTAAAGAGCTGCTGTGTAATTGGTTGTACTAACCAGTATGAATTAATAACACTGTGCTGAAGAGCTGCTGTGTGATTGGTTGTACTAACCAGTATGAATTAATAACTCTGTTCTGAAGAGCTGCTGTGTGATTGGTTGTACTAACCAGTATGAATTAATAACTCTGTGCTGAAGAGCTGCTATGTGATTGGTTGTACTAACCAGTATGAATTAATAACTCTGTGCTGAAGAGCTGCTGTGTGATTGGTTGTACTAACCAGTATGAATTAATAACTCTGTGCTGAAGAGCTGCTATGTGATTGGTTGTACTAACCAGTATGAATTAATAACTCTGTGCTGAAGAGCTGCTATGTGATTGGTTGTACTAACCAGTATGAATTAATAACTCTGTGCTGAAGAGCTGCTGTGTGATTGGTTGTACTAACCAGTATGAATTAATAACACTGTGCTGAAGAACAGTATTTGCTACAACAATGGTGTCACAAAGCAGCTTTACAGATGTTTTAAGAAAATGGAGTCACAATATGTATATCCCTCCTGTGAGCAAGTCAGAGGCGACGGTGGCAAGAACACCTCCCTCAGACTGGAGGAAGAAACCTTTGGAGGAACCAGACTCACACGGGGAGACCCGTCCTCCTCTGATCAAACAGTATTTACAGTTTAATAAACTAAATTCAAAATAGAACTAAGAGAGTCTCTGTTTGAAGTCTGGATGGTAAAAGCTTTAGAAGCTGCACAGGTAGAGGCAGTCTCTGACTGAGGCAGTCTCTGATTGAGGCAGTCTCTGACTGAGGCAGTCTCTGACTGAGGCAGTCTCTGAAAGTGGGAGGGAGCTGAAATTCCCTGAGCAGGGAATGCTCACCAGAATGTAAAGTGTCTACAGTAAAGTTTGGTGGAGGGGGGATTATGGCGGTAAGAACCCCTTGCTAGTCCGGCTTGACTGTGTCTGGGCTCCATAAAAGACATAGTTTGAGGGGTTTAATGTAAAGCTATTCCAATGTGCTGTACAATGAACACCTTTGGGATAAACTGGAATGTCGGTTGTGAGCCGAGGATCAGTGCCCAGTGTCTGATCTCACAAATGCTTGTTTGAATGGGCACAAATTCCCACAGACATAGTAACCACCTAGTAAAACTTTATACAATATCAACTAACAACTCCTTAACAGCAATCTGGGACAGCAATCTGGAAAAAGCATGCATCTAGAAGCACCTTAGCAACCATCTGTGATTCCACAGCAGCCGCCTGACAACTGACCACCTAGTAACACTTTAGCAACCACCTGGGATACCATAGCAACTGCCTAGCAACACGTTAGCTGCTGGCTAGCAGCCATCTGGAATATCAACAGCAATCTGGGACACAAAGGAAGTATGCATCTAGCAGCACCTTAGCAACCATCTGTGATTTCACAGCAGCCGCCTGACAAACACCTGGGATGCCATAGCAACCAACCTTGCTTTATCATTAATCAGTCGTGGTGGATAGGGATCCCCCAGGCCACGACTGAGGTGCCTTTGAGCATCTAACCCCCAACTGCTCCCTGGACGGCGTGGATAGGGCTGCCCACCGCTCCGGGCACGTGTGCTCACTGCCCCCTAGTGTGTTCACTAGTGTGTGTATATGTGGGTGTTTCAATGCACAGATGGGTTAAATGCAGAGGTCAAATTCCGCTGTGTACAAACACATGTGGCTTCGATTCGAGTTCTGTTCTAAATTTTAAAAAATTATAATATATTTTAATATATTTTATAATTTATTTATAATATTATTATTATTATCATCACTTAATAACTTAAGTAATTTATTTATTTTTTTATTATTGTTACTAATAATACAAATAACCTATTATTATTATTATTACTATTATTATTATTATTATTATTATTATTATTATTAAAGTGATTTCAGAGCAGTCAGCTTCTGGTCACTCCTGCGCCCGTCATACGCGAACGCGGCCGGAGGGGTCGCTGTTTGACGCACACGTCATATCCGACAGCAGGCCGTGGTGGCAACACAAGTAAACGGCAACCAGATTTAAAAAAAACACCGAATCGGCCGGAGAATCTTCATCCATCCTTCCAGATTTCCCGAGCAGGTGGACATATATCCCGAACATCCGACACGCACGAAAGGTAACCAGTCCAACCGGTGAGTTCTGGCGTCCGTCTGCGGCCAAAATCCGCGTTTAATTCCCGTCTGAAGCTCCGCTGCCCCCCCTCGACTTCGCTGTCGCTTTGTTCTGGCGCTGCAGCCATTTTTAATCTCCCCCTTCTTTATGCGCCTCCAGACCGAAAAATAACAGACCTCTTTCTGGTGCGGGGACACATTTCACACACCTGACGACCACCTAATCGACAGGCAGAGCTTCGCAACGTAAATATATATTTGTGGATTATTTTTGGTTTTTTTGCCCGACCCAGTTTTTTTCCTACACAGCGTCTGATCTGCTAACAGTGCTCCGATTTATTGTTACGGGCTTGGGTTGGTGTGTTAGCTGGTACGTTGTCGTCTTTCTAAAACCTTTTTAAGAACCCAAAGGAAGGATTTAACTGTTAAATCTATATGTTATCTAGAACCAGATTTGCTGGTGAGTGATCTCATCACTGGGGTAGGTTAGCAGGGTTGGCTATGCTACCTCCATTTTGCCTGTTCTGTGGGTGCCGTTAAGCGGCAGTTAGCCTCTTTAGCTCCGATTTTTGTTGACATTTTAGTATTTTTTGACAGATTTAAAGTAGTTTTCAAGCATATATTCTCACCCTGAGGTGAAATCGTGCTTTAGTGTGTGAACAAACTCGAAAAACGGCTCAGATACGAAGCTAAAATCAGCGTCTTGTTGGAATTATCCGTTCCACCTTAAATGGTGCAGCAGTTACATTCTGGCGCCTGAGGCGCCAGAATGTAACTGCTGCCCCATTTAAGGTGGAACGAAAAATTCCAACAAGACGCCGCCGAACTCGCGATGTTTACATACAATGCTACCAATTTAGCCGCGTTAGCACACCAACCGACAGACTTTTAAGGCCATTTTTCGCGACTAAACTCATTTACTACACATATTATAGTCCAGTTTACGAATTATGTGCGAAATTACGCGTTTAAATCCTGTATTTTCGTTTGAAATGTACCGCTATTTACGCTCCTAGCATTAGCATGCGTGCTAACAGCCTTTTATATACATATATACGTAGCTTTGACCCTTTTAAGACGTTTATCATTGTTTAACATTGATTTTATGGTCTTAAAGCACACATACTAGGCTCACTTAGAAACTAATTTCGCTACTATGTTAGCAGGGATGGCTTATATTCCAATATTTTTGGAGCTGACTTGATTCTGGTGTGTCTTTGCATGACTTGATGGCATCCAGTTATAGTTTTAACGTGAAATATATGTAAACGTGATCATTTATTAGCTTTTTTTTTGTCTAGAAACCAGACCAGATCTGCTTGGATTGCCATTAACAATAGAGATTTGGTTGCAGTCGTGTGTAGACCTGGTGATATTGCAGATATTGCAGCTATGGGAAGTGGTGGCATATTGGGAAGAGCAAGATGGCAGTGGTGTTTGCAGCAGTGGTCCACAGACTGAGGGCCGACGTCCACCTTGCGTCTGGGGATGCGAACTCAACAGCGCTATGATCGGTCCATATGTTGGGCCAGTTGCTTGCAGCTCAGAGAGGCAGGACGAGCAGTGGTACACAGATTGAGGGTGGGTATCTCCGTGCCACACCAGCAACGCCCACCCTGCGTCTGGGGATGCGAACTCAACAGATGAGCCTTGGATTCGACTCTTCAGAGCTGTGCGCTATGATCGGTCCATCTGTAGGGCCAGTTGTTTGCAGCTCAGAGATTCCAGGCAGGACGAGCAGTGGTCCACAGATTGAGGGCCGAGCGCCAGCAACGTCCACCTTGCATCTGGGGATGCAAACTCAACAGACGAGCCTTATGTATTGCATTGGCGCTATGATCGGTCCATCTGTAAGGCCAGTTGTTTGCAGCTCAGAGAGGCAGGATGAGCAGTGGTCTACAGATTGAAGGTGGGTATCTCCATGCCACACCAGCAACGCCCACCCTGCGTCTGGGGATGCGAACTCAACAGACGAGCCTTGAGTATTGCATTGGCGCTATGATCGGTCCATCTGTAAGGCCAGTTGTTTGCAGCTCGGGGATGCCAGGCAGGACGAGCAGTGGTCCACAGATTGAGGGCAGTGGTCTTGGTGCCACACCAGCGACGCCCACCCTGCGTCTGGGGATGTGAACTCAACAGACAAGCCTTGGATTGGCACTACACAAGATGGCCGCTAGTGCGGAGTGTAGGATCTGGGTGAAACCTTTGTGTATATGTTGCATGGCAAGCTATGACATCAGATGGAACAAGTAATGTGACTTGTGGCTTACACGTTTGGTTTATTGTAAGTCTTTTATTTATTTATTTATTTATTTATTTTTAAGTTTTGTGCCTTTTGAAAATGTTCAAAAGGTTGGTGTACGGAAGATGTGCCGGGCAGTGAAAGTGGTCCATCGTAGTAAACATATACACGTCTGAGCACTAATCTAATCTATGTTCTGTGGTAAGACGCACCCGGATGACTCTCTTGTGCCAATTCAACCAACATGGAACAGGTTCCCTGAACTGTTGGAAGCATTTCCACCAAAAATGAATAATTCCCAGTTGGAAGCAAAGAAAAGTAGGTTCTTCAGCACCAACCGTGCCGCCATCCATGGTTTTGCCAGTTGTGGAGGAAACAGAAGGCAGCCAAATAACGACACACTGGAAGAGCGTGCAGTGTCTGAAGCTCTTCTATGTCGTCTTATCACCGGTAGTTGAGGCGAGTTTGCTTTTTGGATAGTACAGTTCTCGTTACTGCAAATTGCTCACACTGTGTGGCGCCCTCTGTTGATGTATGCTCAGTAAAAACTGGTGCAAACACAGGCCGGGTCCCTGAATACCATGGTTTTAAGAAGCCTGAATGGAACCAGTTGAAGAACCAGAGGGCTGTAGGATACCCAATGCGGGTGTAGAAGTGTGCTGCAGTGGATGCGCAGGGTCATGTAAAGTTTAAACGTTTTCATTTGCTGCGAGAAACACTTTGGCTAAGTCTGTTCAGCCAATAGGAGAGCAGTTGGCGTGTGTAGCAGTTCCTGTCGCTACCCAGCAGACCAGTTTTATCGGGGAGAGCTGCCCACTTTAGCGCCCAACTGGTGAGCACTGTTCACACTGCGAGTGGTGTGAAAGCAGCTCAGAGCAGACGTGAACGGCGAACACAGAGCATAACGTGTTCAGTGTGAACACAGCTTGAGTCTGTTCAGTTGTAGCGGCATTAATTCCTCACGATTAGCTCCACAGATGGTGAAGTCTCATGTTATTCATCATACCGGTGGAGGGTAGATCAGCAGTAATTGTGTAGCCGTGTTGGTGTGAGAGCTTGACGTTGGTTTTAAGTTTTATTTAGTTTCTTTTTGGGGGGTTTGTTTTCTTATTCGTTAAGTTAATGTGGGTTACAGCATTGCCAGTTTGGAGGAGGAGCTCATTATCACTGGTTTGCTTTCACACTCAAGAAATCCATCTGAATTTTGAGGTCAGGTTCTAATGTTGAACATTGCTTTGAAGATTTGATTGACTTAGGTGCTGATGTTGGAACATTGCTGTGAGGATTTGAGTATTAGGGAGGTCAGGTGCTGATGTTGAACATTGCTGTGAGGACTTGATTGTGTATTAGTGAGGTCAGGTACTGATGTTGAACGTTGCTGTGAGGATTTGAGTGTTAGTGAGGTCAGGTACTGATGTTGGAACATTACTGTGAGGATTTGATTGAGTGTTAGTGAGGTCAGGTGCTGATGTTGAACGTTGCTGTGAGGATTTAAGTATTAGTGAGGTCCGGTACTGGTTTTGGAACATTGCTGTGAGGATTTGGTTGATTATTAGTGAGGTCAGGTACTGATGAACATTGTGAAGATTTGATTGAATGTTGGTGAGGCCAGGTAGTTCTGTTGGAACATTGCTGTGAGGATTTGATTATTAGTGAGGTCAGGTACAGATGTTGAACATTGCTGTGAGGACTTGATTGAGTGTTAGTGAGGTCAGGTACTGATGTTGGAACATTGCTGTGAGGATTTTGTTGATTATTAGTGGGGTCAGGTACTGATGAAAATTGTGAGGACTTGGTTTGAGTGTTAGTGAGGTCAGATGCTGATGTTGGAGGTCTAGATTTTTCCAGCTCATCTCAGATAATGAATGGAGCTCCATCCCACCAGAGAACACAGCTCCACAGCGCTATGCTGTGATGCTCTAGCCCACACTTGGATCACGTCTTGTTTCTAGAAGATGAGATGTTTGTATTGCGGTTTCAGTCTCAGTTTCGGAATCGTGACGCCCTTATGGACCACACAGTCTGACTAAAATGCAAACAAAGGGATTGTTTATATTAGAGATGCAGTGATGCGTGAAGCTGTGATGTTTCTTATACATACATGCCAACGCTGCAAAAGCATTCTTAACGTCGTGGGGAAACAGAACGTTTATTTCCGGACGCTTACAAAAGCGCTAAAATGAATACGTTCATATATTTACGTGTAGAAACAAAACTTCATTTATATGTTGCATCAGTTTGAGGTTAATGCAAAAGGTTATTTATTTAGATGTCGTGAGGCAGCTTTACAGAAAAATCCAGGTCCCACCCCCCAATGAGCATCAATAGTGGCAAGCAAAACTCCCTCAGATCAAGAACCTCAAGAGGAACCACACACAAAAAGGGGAACCCAATTCTTCTGTGGTCCACACCATATAAAACTAACTGCTTTGTACATGAGTCAAATCCAACTCTTCCTTATAGTCTTCCTTCCTTAACACAACAATGGACTGACGGGTCTCTGAAGAAAGTTGTTTCTTTCTGGTCATGTTGAGCCGGTCAGCAAGTCATCAACTGCTGATCTTCAGATACTAAACTAACCTAGAATGTTGTTCCCTTTTATACTCACTTATTAGTAGAATGTTTTTCAGCTGTGATCACAATTGATCAAGAGTGTCCAAACAACCAATTAGTCCAATAACATCCTTAACTTGGATTGGTGGTCGTACCAGGAGATTTAGACAGAGGACTGAGAATTACTGATAATAGACTATATGTAAAATAAGCCTCTATACAAAAATAGACTTTAATACAAACATTTATATTCTTTAAAAATCATCTGATACACTTACACTAATTGTGAAATGGGCGGTGTTGTTAGTGAATTGCATGAAAATGGCATGAAATTAAATTCTCAAGTGATCCTAAACTTTTGAGCGTGTGTGTGTGTGTGTGTGTGTATATATATGTGTGTGTGTGTGTGTGTGTGTGTGTTAGTTGGGTTTCTTCTAAGCTCAGCCTTTGAACTCCTGCAATGGTGCTCCACACAGCGAGTTACACCTGGTTTTACTTCTGCTTTTATTAGACTGTTAGTTGTGTGAGGCTGTATGAGTGCTTGGTTTCAACTCTCCGCTCTGATCTCGCGAGGGCTGAACGAAACAGGAGGGAAGAGTCGCACTGCAATAAGTGGGCTGTCACTAAACTACACCCGCACTGCAGAGGGGGTACATTTAGAGGTTACACTAAAGTATTTCATGTTCAGTATTCAGGCTGCATGACGATAAATGTGTAATGATTCCATTGCAGTACCAAAAATCAAAAAGTGAATCAGTTTTGTTGGAAAACTCTTTCAATCATCTCTCGTTTACATTGTTTTGT
Organism: Megaleporinus macrocephalus; assembly: GCA_021613375.1. Lineage (NCBI taxonomy): Eukaryota > Metazoa > Chordata > Actinopteri > Characiformes > Anostomidae > Megaleporinus > Megaleporinus macrocephalus. The sequence continues at coordinate 36,425,892 of CM038726.1, read as the reverse complement.
AGAAACAGCCGCTGGTAAAGTTGGTGGAGTCTAGTGCTCTGGTTATACCGTCAAAAGATTGTGTGTGTTTTTTTTTTTTTTTTTTTTTGATTTTTTTTTTTTTGTTTGAAGAATGTATCGTTTGTAGGAGTTGCTTATTTCTGTGGCAGGTTGGTGCTCCAGGTGTGAATAGAAAATAGTCCACGAAATAAAAAATGAAGGATGTGACTGTGTTTGGTTAATCTGTGTATGTTTTTCTTTGTATTTAAGTACTTTAAGAGACTGTTTGTCTTTCTGAATATTGATATTGTACCGTAGTGAATAACATTATGCTTGTAATAATGTGAATGGTTTCATGCTGTGTCCAGAGAAGCTTTGTGATTGGTCAGGATGCTCACAGTTGTTTTGGTGAGGTCATTATTTCAGAAAGCTCAAGTTGCGATAACAGTGTACACAGTCTATTGTCTGATATCTACTGTTTATTGGTAATTTATTCCCTCCCTCTATCTGGGACTTGTGATTGGGGGAGAACATACTATACATACTATACAATGCTATGTCTAATACTAGAGATTCAGCACGATCGGCCAATAACCGATACTGATCGAGGGCGGGGCTATATGCCACAGCAGGGCTACATGTAGTTATTAGCGCAAGCAAGTCATGAAACATGGTCTAAACTGGTTTATTACCATGTTTAATGAGCTTATCTGAAACAGTATAATATTTTAAACTAAATTATCAGTAAATAAACAAAATAAATCAACCTAATATCCCCAATACTGTAATCATTACATTTAGACCCTGAAGACAAAAAAGCTAATTAAAAAAATACAGTAAAAACTGCAGTCATTAAACTCAGACTCTGTTATTTTAAACTAAATCTGTAATCATTAAATGTAGAATATTGAATTGTTGCTGCTGTTCTGTTCGTACTGGTCAGATCTGGTCTGTAGGTGTTCTAGGTTGTTTGTTTTGTGTTAGCGGTGTGTGCTAGCTCTGCTGTTTACTGATACTCACTGTATTCAGCTGCGTGGTGTTCTCTTAAGGGCTGTATCAAATTAGTAGTGTTAAATATTTTTGCCCCAACGATACGGCAACAAACTGCCAGCCAGACGATGTTTTCTTTCCGCGCATGCACTTGTCTTTCAGTGGAAGTTATACACATGTATGTTTTGGTACTTTGAATTGAATTTATTTATAAACAAATTCTTTTTGTTTGTTTATTTATTTTCCCAGGTCCTTGGCTCTGCGTTCGAGCTAGAAGCAGTTTAGAGCAGTAGACAGAGAAGCTATATTTAAGTATGTTCTGCACTCTGTGTTCTTTTTATACCTGTTGTATACGTGATGCAAAGCACAGAGTGACACCGAGCTGTACGTAGGTAGGTGGACCTCTCTGAGCCCAGGACTTTTCAGTGCTGTACCGAATGGAAATACGAGCACGTGCTGTTGGGTTTTACTGAGAGGAAAGTATTTAGCTCAAGCTGAACGTGGATGTTTGGGATGCCAGGTAGCTAAAGATTAGGCCTGTAATGAGAAATGCAGTTCAAAAAGGTCGCCTAAGCAAATTATGTAACCTATTAAAGAACAATTCTATCAATTTCTTGGGTGGGTTGTAGTGTGAAATGGTTCAGATGGTGTGTACCGTGGAGGTGGTGATGTTTACAGTGATGGTGATGGAAACCGGTGGTCTCTATGTCTACAACACAAATACAGACACTTTATTTACTATCAAAACCCACCAGTGAACCTACACAAGTGTTTATATGGGCTGTTGATAAAATTGTGAATTAATCTGAAATGATCAGAATGTTATTATTGTATGATTTTAAAGATATGTTTTTATTTGTGTCCACAGAAACAGAAGGTACAGAGGAAGAGGCGCAAAGAAAAATTTCCTTACTCGATGACATTACATCGCAATGTCCGATCGTTTGGGGCAAATAACCAAGTCCAAGGATGGGAAAAGCAAGTATTCCTCGCTCAGCCTATTTGACAAGTACAAGGGAAAGTCAATAGAAACTCAGAAAACAACCGGTAAGACTGCAATCTTTCACGTTTTTCTTCAAGAAATCGTTTTTGTTTTCTTTACCGTAGATATTCTGTAGAAAGCTGATATTTGGAGCATTAGTAAATTTTTGAAGCTTAAATATTTACTCTCGATACAAAATAGCTTTTTATTTTTCTGATGTCATAATGACTCTTTTCTGTGTAATTTCTATGTAAAATGTAAATGTGATTGCATGTGACCACCCAAATGTCAGGCCTACCTTAAAACGGTGAGAATTATAGGGTTAAAATACGAGTTTCGTAGGATATAAACCTTCTTAATGTGTGTAGCGGCTGTGAAGCAGTGTTGTGTGTGTTTTAATCATGAAATCTGTGCTTTGGTTTGTTTGTGATGTAACTAAACAGAGTAGAATATGAAATCACGGCCAAAACAGAAAGCTGGTTTGGTGAATTTGTGCTTCATCTCTTTTGTTCAGTTGTTCCACGACATGGCTTGCAGAGTCTTGGTAAAGTGGCCGCTGCCCGGCGCATGCCCCCACCCGCTCACCTACCGAGCCTGAAATCCGAAAATAAAGGAAACGATCCAAACGTGATTATTGTGCCCAAAGACGGAACAGGATGGGCGAACAAGCAGGAACAATCCGATCAAAAGAGGTGAGTTACAGCTGCGCAGCACTAGCTCTGCACTCGAGCAGAGTCAGGGCTGTGGATGGAAGAAATTGGAACAATGGGAAAGGTCACTGTACGTATGTGGACAGGATACTGTGGTGGGATGAATTTAGGGGCTGCTAAACTGGCCCGATTAAACTAAAATCCAATTCTAGGTTATTTGTTTAGCGCTTTTTACAACGATGCTGTCACAAAGCAGCTTTACAGAAGTTTAAAAACAGACAGTTACAACTAGAGATTGACCGATCAGGGTTTTTGAGGTCGATTTCAATCACCGATCACCTTTCAGCGTGATCAGCCGATAGCGGATACCGATAGAGGACGGGCTATACGTCCAGCAGGCCTACATGTAATTATGGTCTAAACTGGTTTATTACCATTTTTAACGAGCTCATATGAAACAGTATAATATTTTAAACAAAATTAACAGCAAATAAACAAAGTAAATCAAACAGATCACTAATACTGCAATCATTACATTTAGATCCTTAATTTAAAACTAAAAAAGTTAATTAAATAAATGCAGTAAAACTACAGTCATTAAACTCAGACTCTGTTATTTTAAACTAAATCTGTAATCATTAAATGTAGAATATTGAATTGTTGCTGCTGTTCTGTTGGTACCGGTCAGATCTGGTCTGTAGGTGTTCTGGGTTATTAGTTTTGTGTTTGCTGTGTGTTCTAGCTCTGCTGTTTGCTGATACTGTATTCAGTGTGCAGTGCTGTATCAGATTAATAGAGTTAAATGTCTTGGTTCCCCAACGAGACACACAGATTTTACTAATTTTATAAACGTCCTGGATGAGTCTGAGTCACATAAACACTATGTAAACACTGCCAGACGGACATGTTTTCTATCAGCGCATGCTTTTCTCGCGAGGCTGCTGCTTTAGTCAGTCTGTGGAAAATGAAAGAGTATGTATTTCCAACTAGTGGTTCAGATAGGAGGGGGTTCTCCTCTTCCTGGATGGAACTCCGGCTGGAAAAACAGGCTCATTTGTTTAACACCATCGATCGGCTAACTCTGAGAAATATCGGCCGATACCGAACCCAGAGGCGACAGGGGCGAGGAAAACCTTCCTCAGACTCAGAAGGAACCAAGGCTGGTCAAACAGTATTTACAGTTCTCTTTGAAGTCTGGATGGTAGAGCTTTTCAAACTGCACTGGTAGAGGCAGTCTCTGACTGAGGCAGTCTCTGACTCATTACGAATAATCATTGAAGCAAATTCCTTGCCTAAAAACATAACCACAGAAAAAAAAGCCTGAGCTTCATTCACACTATCGTTTTGATCACAGTCACAAACAAACACACTCACAAGAACATACACCCCTCACACACCCTCTTCCCTCATAGTGATGCTCAAAATACACAGCAAACTAAATATCAGGTGGTGTTTGTAGCAAGTTGCAGCCTAAAATGCACCGAATCTAATACAGCGAGAATATTCAGTTTGGTTTGTTTGCACTAAGTGGGTCAGTAAGTGTAGGACAAGCTTCTGCATAGTAAATGAGTGTACAGTAGCCACTCCTGTGAACGTATAGTATGATGATAGTAATTATAATTTTTTACTATATTCAATTTAAACTATAAAATGTTAAGAAACCTGTCCAATTAATCGATAGAATACTAAATAATCGATCGCTGCTGCCCTAGACTGAGTGTTTGTTTATGTAAAGTGAGCGTGAGCTGAAACAGTCCCATCCTATCTCAATGCTGGTACATCTGGATGGTACAGTGATGTAACTGAGGGTGTAGCAGTAGACACAGATGGACTGGAGAGCTGGCTGGTGATGGTGAGGAGGAGACCCTGATGGTCAGTCTTCCTACAGCTTCAGGAGGACGGAGGAGTTTGACTTACTTTTTAAAACAGTCAAGTCAAGTTTATTTATATAGCGCTTTTTACAACAATGTTGTCTCAAAGCAGCTTTACAGAGTTTTGAAAACAGACAGTTATAACATATATATCCTCCAGTGAGTAAGCCAAAGGCAACAGTGGCAAGAACACCTCCCTCAGACTGGAGGAAGAAACCTTGGGAGGAACCAGACTCACTAGTGGAGACCCATCCTCCTCTGATCAAACAGTATTTACAGTTTGAACTAAATACCAAAGAAAGGAGTCTCTGTTTGAAATCTGGATAGCAAAGCTTTAGAAGCTGCACAGGTAGAGACAGTCTATGACTGAGGCAGTCTATGACTGAGGCAGTCTATGACTGAGGCAGTCTATGACTGAGGCAGTCTATGACTGAGTCTGTATGTAAAGTGGGTGTGAGCTGAAACAGTCCCATCCTATCTCAGTGCTGGTGCATCTGGATGGCACAGTGATGTAACTGAGGGTGTAGCAGTAGATGGACAGGTGAGCTGGCTGGTGATGGTGGGGTGATGGCCCGATGATCAGTCCTTCAACAGCGTTCAACAGACGGGAGGACAGTCATTTCCTCAGGAAGAGTAAAGAGAAAGAGTGAGTTGGGCTCGGGAGTGAGACTGTAGAGAATATGAATTTTCAGAATTTTAGAGTGGGGCTGGTGACTCCGGCAGATCTAACTATAACAGCCCAAACTAAAAGGAGAGAACCAGAAGGTAACATGGACATGAGACCACCCTGAGAGACTGGGGTCCACCATCAACAAACCTGTGTGATCGCGTGAAGTGGTGGAACAACAGCACCAACATCTCAGTTTACCGTAAACCTCTGTGTCCAAGAACCCTCAGATCTCCTGCCTTTATCTAAAAGAGAAGATTAATTACCAAAAGCTAAACTGAACAAGTATGTTTTCAGTCTAGACTTAAATATTGAGACTGTGTCAGATTCCTGAACATTAACTGGGAGATTATTCCACAGTTTGGGGGCTTTGTAGGAAAAAGCTCTTCCCCCCCATTGTAGTCTTTTTGGAACTATTAGAAAACCAGCATCCTGTGATCTGAGTGAACGTGGCGGTTCATAATAGGAAATAAGATCTTGCAGGTACTCCGGTGTGAGACCGTGCAGGGTTTTATACGTCAGTAAAAGAATTTTATAGTCGATACGGAATTTAACAGGAAGCCAGTGTAGCGCTGATAAAACTGGACTGATGTGATCAAATTTCCTGGTTTTAGTTAGTACTCTAGCTGCAGCGTTCTGAACTAACTGGAGTTTATTCAGGTTCCTGCTGGAGCATCCTGACAATAATGCATTACAGTAAACTAGCCTTGAGGTTATAAAGGCATGTATCAACTTTTCAGCATCAGACACAGATAACACATTTCTTAACTTTGAAATGTTTCGCAGGTGAAGAAACGCTGTTCTTGTAATATTACCGATGTGTTGATTAAATGTCAGATCTGAGTCGATTGTTACACCAAGATTTTTGGCTACTGAACCAGGAACTACAGAGAAATCAGCAAGATTTAACATTAAATCTGAACATTTAGTCCGAGCAGCCTTTGGGCCGAGGAGGAGAACTTCCGTTTTGTCAGGGTTTAAAAGAAGGAAGTTCTGTAGCATCCAAAGTCTAATATCTCTCACACAATCTTCTATCTTATCTAATCTGGATTTATCATCTGGTCTGGTCTGATATGTACAGTTGTGTATCATCGGCATAACAGCTGTGTAATTCAGTGTAAACAGAGATTAAGAGAGGGTTTAGGTAGGAAATTATTCAACTGCTGTTTGCGGTGGTGGTGATGGGGAAACCAGGGGTCTCCATGTCTACAGCACAAATATACACATCTTATTTACTATCAAACCCACCAGTGAACCTATGTGGTTTATGTGAAGTGTTTAAAGTAAGATCTGGAAATTCTAAGTTATATTTTGGGTCCTCTAATGTCCTGTATGGTGTATCTCTCCACCTTGAATGGGATTTAGACGTCAGACAGTGTATTTATCACATCTACTGTAATAACTTTCTGTGAAGCCTTTCCTTCTCTGAATAGAGATACGGAGGCATACAGGGGTATTTAAAGATGGAGTGACTCTCCGCAGAGCCGTGGGTGCGCGTTTTGGCCTTGGTTAGAAACGAAGGTGCGTCAGCAGGTGATTCTTTCCCAAGACAAAGGAGTGAGGACGGGGAGTGCTAGTGAAAGGAAAGTGTGTGTGTGTTTGTGAATGAGTGAAGGAGTGAGATGTTCTTTTCTGAAGGTCTGTCTGTGGGGGTGGAGAACATTATGCTGCTGTATCTCAGTAGGCGTTGATTGGCGAGTTGATGGAGGAGGAACACTGTTACCATCAGAAGGATTTGTTTACCTTTAGTCCAGCTGAAAGCGCAGTTTCACCTTGATTAGATCAAAATCTCGGGTGATATTAAACAGGGTGCTTTGTAAATTCACTGAATTCTTGTTTTTCCGTAGTCGTCTATTAGCAGTGTGTGCTGAACAGGTTGTAAAACTGTTACACCATAAATAACCACAGATAACGTACAAACAGTGTAACGAGTGTCAGAGTCAGGGCTTTTTTTTCACGTCAGTCTCTTCCCACTCACCCGGGTTATACCTTCACAAAGATAGTAACTGGACTGAAAATGGATTGGATGATCTGAAAATGGATAGTGGGTTAAAATGGATGTACTGAGAATGTTAGGAATATTGATTACTCAGAACACGGCTAGATCAGTAGAAGGTGATTGGCTACTGATCCATAACCTTATACACAGTTTGGGTGTATTTATTAAAGCAGGAAGTGATCAGGATCATTGTTTTTGCACTGAATCTAATTAAACAGGACTGACGAAGCTTATTTTAATAAACTTCACAGCTGTTGTCCAAAGTATGCTCTAGAGATTGAAGGATCAATCAGCTATCAGTAGTGGCAGATTTTATTTATTTATTTTTTATTTATAAATTTTTTTTTCTATCAAATCGAAAATACTATCAGCCGATATTTCTTCAGTTTGGCTGATCCTGAGAGCCGATCGATGGCCTTAAACAAATGAGCCTAATTTGTGTATTTACGGCCAACCTTTCCTCCAGGATGAGGAGCCTTCTGTGAAACCCCCTCTGGCCAGGTCCTGCAATTCCTATCTGAACCACTAGGTGTAAATCCATAGTTTTATTTTCGACAGACTGACTAAAGCGGCGCGCCTGGCGAGAACCGTTTATGGTGTTCACTGCCTGTGCTAATAGACCGTGTGTAAAATCAAAATTAAAGATCTACATTCAATCTGTCTGTGTTTAATGACTGCAGTTCTAACTGCATTTATTTAATTAGCCTTTTAAATTTTAAATTAAGGGTCTAAATGTAATCGTTGCAGTATTGGTGATTTGTTTAATTTACTTTGTTTATTTACTGTTAATTTAGTTATAAATATTATACTGTTTCACATGAGCTTGTTAAAAATAGTAATAAACCAGTTTAGACCATGTTTCATGACCTGCTTGCGCTAATAACTGCATACATCCCCGCCCTTGATCAGTATTGGCTATCGCACTGAAAGGTGATCGGCGATCTGAATCGGCCTCAAAAATGCTGATCGGTTCATCTATACTTGTTCTGTAATGCACACAGCTATCAGTAAGCTTTTAGAGAAACATGTTAGCAGTTGTAAAGGAGCTCAGTGTGATCAGCACAGCAGCAATACTGAACCTGTCTTTCTCTACTCTCTCTTTCTCTTTCTCCTCTTTCTCTTCTTCTCCTTCTCTTCTTCTCCTTCTCTCTCTTCCAGTTCCATTGCATCGACAGCACAGCTGCCGGAGTCGCAGCCGCAGCTGCCTTTGCAGAAATCTGTCTCCAATCTTCAGAAGCCAACACCGGCAGTCAGCCAGGAGGTAAGACACGACGTCACTAAAAGTCTGCTGATAAACTGAGCAGCACAAATCTCCAAAATTACTTTGGGGGAAAAAAAATCTATTTCTTTTTAAACCAATTTTTTCTGTAACAATAAAATGTTGATGTACCTTATTGTGTCTACAAATAGAGCCTGAAACTTGCCTTCCTATTATAGCAGGTTATTATTGTTTAGCTGACTGGTGCCAAAGTAAGTAATGTTGTTTTGCTGTTTCTTGTGATTTCTGCGGTTCTTCTGTACTTCATTATTCTTCTTCTTTTGTTTTTAATCCTTACAGAGCACAAGCACAGGTGGACCAAAGCAATGGGCACAACTAAATGGAAAGGCAGTAGATCAAGATGGTAAGTGTTTTCCTTTGATCTTCTCAGCAGCACGTACATTAAATATAGAACAGCTGCACACAAACCCAAAGGTCGTCATCATGTCTGTTGTGATGTCCTACGCTGTGTGTGCGTAAAGCAGAACGTCAGAACCTTGTCGCCTTTTACAGGCTGCGTCTATGTGCCAGTAGAAGTGAATTCAAGGTCCTACATTCAGCTCCGGTCCTTCTGTTCTGGAGTCCCTGACGTGTTTTATTAGATAAGCTGAAAAGAACAAGTTAGGAAAGACTCTTAGTTCTGATTAGCAGAATCGGCAAGAACCTGGCGGTACAGTACGTGCTGTGATACAGCGGTCACGATTCAATATATGTTGATATACTGCAAGTAAAGTGATATATTGTGATTTTTTTTCAAATCCTACTATTAAAACACACCACTATATGAACAGGTTTATCAATGCCTACAATAGCACTGCGCCCTTGTGCTGCTTGTTAATGTTGGAGTGGTGCTGAAAATGCTTTACAACACTGCCATCTAGAGGCACACAATGATTCACTGTCTGCCAGGAATCTGTGTATCGATACTGTGCTTTTGAGAATTGATACAGTATCACTAAACATAATATCCCGATATTCTATATTTCTATATATTTGTACACCCCTAGCAGTCAGTATGTTATTTACAGTGGTGGTGAGAGAAACCAGGACACACCAAGTGTGCAACATGAATATAGATACTATTGAAACCTTCACTGACTCTACACAAGTTTTATATGGAATATTGATGGTCGGAATAGTTTTCTTTTAGGACTGTTTTGCCTCACGTTGTTGTAAATCCGTCAGTCATGAACTTTAAAAGTACTTAAACAGTGTCTCATACATCAAGCAGTGTAATTATAACCATCTACTGTAATAACTTTCTGTGAGGGAGCTTTTAGAGGTGGACGTCTGGTTCCATTCACCACCACTGTGAACACTATGACGACCACTGGGCACACTGCATCGTGTTGTGTCCAAAAAGTCTTGTTTCTCTTTAATAAGCACATCAGCGCCAGCATAGCATGTTGACGCCATGGTGCTCTGTGACTGTGAGCACGATTAAGCACTTTGCTGTTGCTATGTCAGTCATACTGAGTCACAGTAGATTACCTGTAGCTTGAAATGTACACCGAGGACAGCAGCCGGCCTTTTACATCAAGAGAGAATGTTAGTTGTCTGTTAGCTCAGCTAACGTTACTCGTCTAGCTGTTCTCTGCTGGTAGTCAATCAGTCCGTGTATGAGCTGAGTTTAAAAATGAGCTGCTGGTGGTAGTTTGTAGTACTGCTCTGCTACATGACGCTGACAAAACACTGTGCATGCACACTTCATAACCAGTGTATGACAGAAAAGATATATGCTTAATAAAAAGCAAAGAGAGTATAAACAGACATAAGGTATATAAATAACAGCTCATAAAGTGTTAATAAAACACTGAACTAACGCTTGTGATGTTAAATGTTTGTGTACTAGGGTTAGGGTTCTTGAATCTTGAATGTGACTTGAATCTTGAATATGATTTAGTGTGAACGTCTCCTCCCTTTGCAGGTTTAAGGGCCTCAAGCCGACTGCAGCCCTTCTCTCACGAGGAATTTCCGACGCTGAAAGCGGCAGGAGAACAGGACAAGGCTGGCAAGGAAAGAAGCGCCTTCGATCCGTCGTATGGGCCAGGACCAAGCCTCCGCCCTCAGAGTGAGTGTTTTTATTACACACGCCGCCCCAAAAGCAGTACTACAGGTGGGCAGCCCGTCTTGTAACCGGAAGGTCGCTGGTTTGATCCCCTAGACCAGGATTAGAGTTCAGTACGGTCCAGTTAGAGGAGATCTCCTCAGGCCGGTCTGGACCGTTATCATCTCGAACGTGTGTTCTGATTTAGTGGTGTTTCCTGTTTACTGAAGTAGTCTAGTATCAGCATCTTATACCATCAGCTACTGAAACACCAACTGAATTAATTATTTATAAAATATTGTTTTTATTTTAACATGGATAAAGAGTGATCATATCAACGAGAAAGGGAAAAAAATAACAATAACAAATAAATAAATGACAGGTATAGAACAGCCCCCATTCCTCCTGCTCACCAGAGCCCCCAGGAAAAAAATGGTAGATGAATTCAAACTAAACTCAGAAAATAAGAGACATCTAAGAAAGTCACGGGTCAACAGCAAGAAAAAACAAATATTTTCACCTTAGCAAAAGCTGTGTTCCATCTTTCCACTGTTTTGGTTTTAGCCCCATGTATACGTGCTGTAGAAAGTTCTATTGAAGTGATATCTAGTAGCGTTAGAGCCCAGTGCTGTCTACATAGCAGGGTTGTAGGATTCCAACGCTTGCCTAATAAGAGCTTAGCTGCTGTAAGAGCAGCTCGTAGCATATTTCTTTGCCATATATAAAGATTTGAAAAAATTATTCAAGAAAATAAATCTGATGACAAATTTTTTCCCAATAAGATAGATATCACTAGCTATTATTTATAAACTTTTAATAAATTTTTATGCTTCAATAGTCGTTCTCCACTTCCACTTCTCTGATTACAGCACCTTATTCTTTCCCTGACACGCTTTATTCCCCGACTGCTGCTTCTCGCTTTGTACCTCGCCTGTGTGCGCGCTGATTGGCTGAGGCAGCACCTTTTGGTGATCTTACGGTGCATGTGATTGGTCTGTAAGTTTACTGCGTCGCAAAGCCCGTATACCGTAGAGTAGAAAACCTCCGCCTCTTAAAAATAAAACAGTCACAATTAAATCCTTCTCAGTAGTTTATCAGTTTGGGTCCGCACTGGACCCCTGGGCCTGTATGCCTGTTATCGAACTTTGTTCTAGACCAACAGGAAGGTTCATTGGTTTGATCCCCAAGACCAACAGGACATGACCCTTGAGCAAGGCACCTAACGCCTCAACCGCTCTCCAGGTGCTGTGCATAGGGCTGCCCACCACTCCGGGCAGGTGTGCTCGCTGCCCCCTAGTGTGTGTATGTGCCCGTCCCGAAGAAAGTGAGCATGAAGTTTGCACTGCCTCGTATCCGTTGCGGGTCGGAGGGGCGTGTCGTTTATTCTGTACGGTTATTTATCAGAAACAAGTGATAGAAATAAAACGGAGCTGAATTGTTGGAGAATTGTTTTCTTCTCTTTCAGGTGGTCTTGATATTAACTCCGTTCTTCTTTCCCTCCTCAGATGTAACGAGTTGGAGGGAGGGGGGTGGGCGGAATCTTCAGCCCCTCTCTCTGTCCCCCGCCCTCTCCTCCGAGACGGAGGGCAAGGCCAGCGGCCCGGCTGAAACCGCAGCACCTCTTCCTCCCCCTCCGCCGCCTCCTCCCGCCTCATCGTCTCCCGCTGCTTCTCTGTCCTCGTCTGCCAACGCCACACCCGCCACCGCTGCCGTCGCCCCCGCCACCGCTCCGTCTCCCGATCCGAAAGAGCCGTCGCTCCGTCCGGCTCAGCCGCTGCGCAGAGCAGCGCCCTCTGCCCTGCAGTACCAGCTCCACCACTCCTCCACCACCACCTACCACGACATGCTGCCTGCCTTCGTAAGTCCAGCACAGATGATGAACAGCTGAAATAGAATATATAAAAACAGGGAGTTACACCAGTGCAGTGTGCAGAGGCTGATTATCACTGGACTGAGTTGCAGTGACACCGACTCGAGTTCAGGTCTGTGTAGTCCAGGGGTCGGCAACATGCAGCTCTTCTAGTGCCACCTTGTGGCTCCACAGCAGAATTATATTTTTAGAGTAATAATAATAAAATAATCCTCTTTTGCAGTGAAATAAAGCTGTGCTGGGAGTTCTAGCCTCAAACTCTGGAATTAATCTGCTCCAGATGTTCAGCCAATTCCTCGTTGTTGTCGGTTTAATGGGTGTAAATGGTGCCGCCCATTTCTTTGAGTTTGGTGCTCGTTGACTGTTAGTAGTGATGTCAGGCTGTTTATAGCAGAGTCATGCTTATTTGACTGATTTCTTTGAATAAGTCTTTTAGATTGGGAGTTTGGTTGTCTAGCTGTAGTAGTATAGGCATCATGTTAGCAGCCCTCTTGATAGTGGTTTACAGTAGGGGTTTAAAATGATGGAATATGGGGATATTATGTTTGGTGATACTGTATCGGTTCTTAAACACAGTATCGATACACAGATTCCTGGCAGACAGTGAATCATTGTGTTGTGTTTAAACTTCTGACCACTAGATGGCAGTGTTGTAATCCATTTTCAGCTCCACTCCATCATTAACAAGTAGCACAAGGGCGCAATGCTGTTGTAAGCATTGATAAACCTGTCATAGTGGTGTGTTTTAATAGTAACGATACAGATTATATCGCCAGGTTCTTTTTAATACACAGCCCTTCTCAGTTCGCCGTTATTTAAATCGAATTCCAGCTTTGTCCTGTCTAAAGGTCATGAGGGTCAGTTTAAAGTTTTAGAACATGTGATTTAGCACTGGGTAACTGAAGAGCATATCTAATGTAAAGTTATCTTGTTAGGCATGTTTGTATTTTATGTTTTTGCTGTTTAAATATAATTATTGATTTATGTTTTGGTCTGATGTTCCTTAGATGTGCCCTAAAGAGACTCGAGATGGCCCTGGCTCTACTGAGCACGGCCCTGCCGCTGTGGTCGCCCCCATGCGCTTCGACGCCAGGCCCACCTTCAGACCAGCTTTCACCGCTCCAGAGCCTGTCAAGTAAGTACCGAGCTCATGCATGGACTGAAACTAGCTTCAATTTTCGAGTTATGTGTTGTTCTGTAGTGCACCACTGCATCCCTCAGCCTCGTCAGTGCTGTTAAGTTTGATTTCTATGTAATTTTTGGTCTAATTAGTCAGTAAGGTTCAGTTAGAGGAGATCTCCTCAGGACAAGATCTGTGTGTTCTGATTCAGTGGTGTATCCTGTTTACTGAAGTAGTCTAGTATCAGCATCTTATACCATCAGCTACTGAAACACCAACACATCACACATACCGTTCAGTATATTTCAGTATATTTACTGTTTAAATGCTGAACTGAATTAATTATTTATAAACTAATAATAAATGTTTTTTACTCACTTCAATAAAAACAAGAGCTACATTAAAATAAGAGAGGTGGGGCAGTGTGAAGTTGAGACAAACTGGGAGAGAGACTATATCGATATAAACTATATTGTCTCATCTTATATCTCATATTAAAATATATCAATATTTCTTAAACTCGATATATCGCCCAGCCCAAGTGTCAGACTTTAGTCTGTTAAACGTCTATTCAGAGTCTTCGAGTGTATGGTCAACATAAATCAGATTTTAATTCATTTTAAATTTGATGAACACTACTAAGCCTGACTCAGCACATCAACTACTGATTAAATACTTCACCACTGCACCTAGTTTTACTAATGCATTGTGGGAATTGTGTTCTATTAAGTTGCAGATGCTTCTGATGGACTTCATTACCAGCAATCTTGTGTGCTAGATTTGGATTAGACCTGAACTCTGCAGGCTGGTTGTATCTTCAGGACAAGGACTGAGGGGCTTTAACATACAGAAACCTGTTTTGGTTCCCCGTCGTGGTGTTTCTCAGTCCCGGCCCTGGAGGTGCCCCAGCCCTGGACATTTTAGTAGACCCCCTGCTTTAATGCAGCCCCTGCAACTCTGAATGAGCGTGATAGTGAGCTGTGTTGGGAACAGGGAAGGCACTAAAATGTGCTGGACGTGGTGCCTCCAGGAGCAGGGCTGAGAAACACTGCAGAACTCTACAGTTGGAGGTTCTTTGGAAAGACGTTTCTGTAAATGACCTGTATGTCTGTTTTCAGTGGAGACGTGAGGAGGGAGAACCGTTTCACCCGAATGCCCCCTCGTCCCTCACCTCGCCCTATCCGTCGTCCTGGAGACCGGGCGCCCCGTCCCGCCATCATCAACCCCGATGACCTGAAGGACCTGGATGACCTGGACAATGACTGTGAGGATGGATGGGCAGGTACGTTAACCAGGGACCGGGTCTGGGTGATTGAGGCACTAGTGCCCGTATGAGCTTCACTGATGAGCTGGTGATCTTTTAACTTTTACTTTTAATTCTATGTGAATGTCTAACAGTCGTCGCAGGCAGTCATGATATATGTTAAACGCCAAATTCCCAGTAAAGGTCGTGTTTTCTTTGGTTTTTCCTAGTTTGGTTTTTCAATTCAGGTTTGAGCTTTACAGATCTTATTGGCATGCACCATGTTAGGGTGCTTGTTGGAAGGTCCCATGGTTGTTTGTTGGGGTGCCTGTTGGAAGGTCCCATGTTTGTTTGTTGGGGTGCCTGTTGGAAGGTCCCATGATTGTTTGTTGGGGTGCCCGTTGGAAGGACCCACGTTTGTTTGTTTGTTGGGGTGCTTGTTGGAAGGTCCCATGTTTGTTTGTTGGGGTGCCTGTTGGAAGGTCCCATGATTGTTTGTTGGGGTGCCTGTTGGAAGGACCCACGTTTGTTTGTTTGTTGGGGTGCCCGTTGGAAGGACCCACGTTTGTTTGTTTGTTGGGGTGCCCGTTGGAAGGACCCACGTTTGTTTGTTTGTTGGGGTGCCCGTTGGAAGGACCCACGTTTGTTTGTTTGTTGGGGTTTCCGTTGGAAGGTCCCACGTTTGTTTGTTTGTTGGGGTGCCTGTTGTAAGGTCCCATGTTTGTTAGGGTGCCCTTTGGGAGGTCTCATGTTTGTTAGGGTGCCCAGTGGGAGGTCTCATGTTTGTAAGGGTGCCCGTTGGGAGGCGCTGTTTCTAATCCACTCATACAAGCACAACACTAACACACAACCACCATGCTAGCGTCACTGCAGCGCTGAGAATGACCCACATCTTTAGTAGTACCTGTGTTGGGCGTGTATGTGTCTATGTATGTTAAAACATGGAGATGGTTTTGAAGTTGTGGCTGGTAGATGTATAATAACATAAACCAAAGAAATGCGTGACTGACTCAGCTACTGGGTAATTCACTGCTAAGTCATGGTTATTGTTGCAGACTGAATATTAAATGTAGCTCGTTCATGTTTATCTGATCACTAATGAGGTTCATGTCTGCTCCAGTGCTGATGCTGTATATCAGGGTTTGAGTAATAAACTGATTTTTTATTTTGATTTTTTTTTCCTAGGTCTTCACGAGGAGGTGGATTACAGCGAGAAGCTCAAGTTCAGTGATGATGAGGAGGATCATTGCTCCAGTGAGAAGAATAAAATCTGGTATGTTTGTTTTTTGTATGGTTTTGTGGTTTGAAGCTGTTTTGTGTATTGCTGTACTCTGAGATGTACAGAGCCAGCATGACTTTGTTTTACTTCTGACATTTCTGTAAATCTGAACTTGGATGTTTGCTGTAGGGGAGAGTGGGAGCCTCACCGGGAGCTTCACCGTGAGCGTCACTGCTCCATGAGTTCTGGAGAAGGTCAGTATCCGCAGGAGCCCGAGGAAGACTCCTACCAGCACCAGCACGATCCTCTGCCTTCCAGGAAGCCCAACGGCAGATACGTGTCAGCAGACTTGCAGGTAATATTAATAATAATAATAATAATAGGTGTATTTTATATATAGTTTGTGTGTGTGTATTTTGTATAGTTTGTGTTTGTTTTATATATAGTGTGTGGGGGGGTTATATAGTGTGTGTGTGTGTGTTTTATATAGTTTGTGTGGTGTGTGTGTGTGTGTGTGTGTGTGTGTGTATATATGTGTGTGTGTGTGTGTGTGTTTTTATTTATAGTGTGTGTGTATATATATGTGTTTGTGTGTGTATATATATATATGTGTGTGTGTGTGTGTGTGTGTGTTTTTTTATATATAGTGTGTGTGTGTATATATAGTGTGTTTTTATATATAGTGTGTGTGTGTTTTTATAAATAGTGTGTGTGTGTGTTTATATATAGTGTGTGTGTGTGTTTATATATAGTGTTTTTATATATATAGTGTGTGTTTATATATAGTGTGTTTTTATATATAGTGTGTGTGTGTTTTTATAAATAGTGTGTGTGTGTTTATATATAGTGTGTTTTTATATATAGTGTGTGTGTGTTTTTATAAATAGTGTGTGTGTGTGTGTGTGTTTATATATAGTGTGTGTGTGTGTTTATATATATAGTGTGTGTGTGTTTTTATAAATAGTGTGTGTGTGTGTGTTTATATATAGTGTGTGTGTGTGTTTATATATATAGTGTGTGTGTGTTATGTAGCTTCAGATTGATGCACTAATGGTTCAGAGAGTCTCTGTAGAGTGTATGTTTTATTTTTAATAATTGATTTAACTGTTATGGGGTCTCGTGTCCTCGTTAGCCCCAGCAGAAGACCAGCGAGTCTGCGGATGATCAGGACGATCATCAGCGCGCGGCTCCTCCTCGGGGGAAGTTCATCTCTGCGGATCTGACGGAGGCGGTGGAGAGGGCGCGTCGTCGGCGCGAGGAAGAAGAGCGGCGTGCTCGTGAGGAGAGGCTGGCCGCCTGCGCAGAGAAACTCAAAAAACTGGACGAGAAATTCGGCAAAACCGAGAGAGCAGCTCGCCCTGCGGACGCCCAGCGGGAGACGCCCAGCGTGGAGCATAAGGAGCTGTCACAGTCTCCCGGCAGAGATCTGGCCAAACATCACCAGGACAGCTGGCAGTATGGCACTAAAGGTGAACATGAGCTCTCCTTCAGCTCACCCTCAGGGGCCGCTCGCTTCTCTGTGTATCAGAATCAGATCTCCGTTAGCTGTAGGGCTGTGAGATGTATATCGTCTATGATCATATCTTAATAGATCAGTTTCTAACAGAAAGGAATTATGGTGCAGGTGTTTACAGATAAACCTGGAAGAGTTCAAAATGCATCAGTATTTTAGTTTTACTGCGTTTGTAACTCTGACAGCAGCAAAATTAGTCTGTAATTTGTCTGTAATGATTTAGGGAGATTTAGCCCCGTTCTAGGGTTTGCAACGTATTTGAAATACTTTTGCGTGTAGCTAAATGTGTAAACTCACAATCATCAAGGCGTAACATAAATTGTATCATTGGTGGTTAGTACGGTGGTATAGTGTTAGTACGGTGGTGTAGTGTTAGTACGGTGGTGTAGTGTTAGTACGGTGGTGTAGTGTTAGTACGGTGGTGTAGTGGTCAGTATGGTGGTGTAGTGGTTAGTATGGTGGTGTAGTGGTTAGTATGGTGGTGTAGTGGTCAGTATGGTGGTGTAGTGTTAGTATGGTGGTGTAGTGGTTAGTACGGTGGTGTAGTGTTTAGTACGGTGGTGTAGTGGTTAGTACGGTGGTGTAGTGGTTAGTACGGTGGTGTAGTGGTTAGTACGGTGGTGTAGTGGTTAGTACGGTGGTGTAGTGGTTAGTAGGGTGGTGTAGTGGTTAGTATGGTGGTGTAGTGGTTAGTACGGTGGTTTAGTGGTTAGTATGGTGGTGTAGTGGTTAGTATGGTGGTGTAGTGTTAGTATGGTGGTGTAGTGGTTAGTATGGTGGTGTAGTGGTTAGTATGGTGGTGTAGTGGTTAGTATGGTGGTGTAGTGGTTAGTATGGTGGTGTAGTGGTTAGTACGGTGGTGTAGTGGTTAGTATGGTGGTGTAGTGGTCAGTATGTTGGTGTAGTGGTTAGTATGGTGGTGTAGTGGTTAGTACGGTGGTGTAGTGGTTAGTACGGTGGTGTAGTGGTTAGTACGGTGGTGTAGTGGTTAGTACGGTGGTGTAGTGGTTAGTATGGTGGTGTAGTGGTTAGTACGGTGGTGTAGTGGTTAGTACGGTGGTGTAGTGGTTAGTACGGTGGTGTAGTGGTTAGTATGGTGGTGTAGTGGTTTAGTACGGTGGTGTAGTGGTTAGTACGGTGGTGTAGTGGTTAGTACGGTGGTGTAGTGGTCAGTATGGTGGTGTAGTGGTCAGTATGGTGGTGTAGTGGTCAGTATGGTGGTGTAGTGGTTAGTATGGTGGTGTAGTGGTTAGTATGGGGGGTGTAGGTGGTTAGTACGGTGGTGTAGTGGTTAGTACGGTGGTGTAGTGGTTAGTATGGTGGTGTAGTGGTTAGTATGGTGGTGTAGTGGTTAGTAAGGTGGTGTAGTGGTTAGTATGGTGGTGTAGTGGTTAGTACGGTGGTGTAGTGGTTAGTACGGTGGTGTAGTGGTTAGTACGGTGGTGTAGTGGTTAGTATGGTGGTGTAGTGGTTAGTATGGTGGTGTAGTGGTTAGTATGGAGGTGTAGTGGTTAGTAAGGTGGTGTAGTGGTTAGTATGGTGGTGTAGTGGTTAGTACGGTGGTGTAGTGGTCAGTACGGTGGTGTAGTGGTTAGTATGGTGGTGTAGTGGTTAGTATGGTGGTGTAGTGGTTAGTACGGTGGTGTAGTGGTTAGTACGGTGGTGTAGTGGTTAGTACGGTGGTGTAGTGGTTAGTACGGTGGTGTAGTGGTTAGTATGGTGGTGTAGTGGTTAGTATGGTGGTGTAGTGGTTAGTATGGAGGTGTAGTGGTTAGTAAGGTGGTGTAGTGGTTAGTATGGTGGTGTAGTGGTTAGTATGGAGGTGTAGTGGTTAGTAAGGTGGTGTAGTGGTTAGTATGGTGGTGTAGTGGTTAGTATGGTGGTGTAGTGGTTAGTACGGTGGTGTAGTGGTTAGTACGGTGGTGTAGTGGTTAGTACGGTGGTGTAGTGGTTAGTACGGTGGTGTAGTGGTCAGTACGGTGGAGTAGTGGTTAGTACTGGGTTGGATTCCCGGTCTGGGTGGTTCTGTGTGGAGTGTGTATGGTCTCTCCGTGTTTGAGTGGGTTCCTCCGGGTTCTCCGGTTTCCTCCCACAGTCCAAACACATGTATGTTAGGATCCTCACTCTAAACTGACCGTAGGTGTGAGTGTGTTGGTGATGTGATGATCTGGTGGCCTGTCCATAGTAGATATCGCTGGGATTGGCTCCAGTGACCCCGACTAGCGGGGATGGATGGATGCCCTTTAAAAAGTTCTATATTATTTATCCAATTGTTATCTGTAGATTTGTACATTCAGCAGAATCAGATATCTGCATCAGACCCCACTTCACTTATTCATCCTGGCCATTTAATTGCACTCGTGTATTTAACTTTATAGTTTTATTCTTGTCCTCCTTTGTCATTTCATTATTATGTCCCCTATCGGTATTTATAATGTTCCTCAAATCCCCTGTTGGGGCTGTTCTCCCCCCTCCTATACCCCCCCCCCCCCCCCCCCCCCCCCCCCCGGCATTGCTTCTGTCTTTCAGAAGTGCCCGAGCAGCCCTCTGATCAGTCATCCAACCAGGATTACAGAGATAACGGTTTCAGCTACCGGAACGAGGACGACGGTCCAGAGCCCACTTCTCCCGTCCCAGATTACAGCCGGCACCAGAAGGCCGTCCCGCCGCGCTTCCAAAAGCAGCATCAGCAGCAGGTGAGCGACAGCTGAGCTCTTCAAAGGCGCTGAAGTCTCCAGTCCTGTCATTCTCCAGGATCAGTGTCGGGCCGGCAGAGGGCAGCTTCAAAGAGAGCATGTGGCTCCTGTTGTATTGGAATGGGGTGTTGGGGGGGCTTTGGTCGGGCTCGGTGTTGTGGTCCCGAATGTTGACTGACAAATTTTGGACTTATCGTCGCCGTGGCGTTAGGTACTGTATAGCAGCTGTGGCGGCGTCATCGGTAAACACAATAGACATACGAATAACCTCATTATCACAGCTTTCCAGGGCTAAAGGGGGAATTCACCCAATTTTCAAAATTTCACATCAAACCACTAAGTGATTGTTAAAGTTTTACAGGAGATGCTGTAATTGACTAGATGACTTGTTCACCTGCTGCAGTGTTGTGAAAGGCAGGTCCGCTGTAATGAGAGGTCAGGCTGCCTTAGGAGGTCCTGCTGTGTGGTGGGACTGTTGTGTGTAAAGGTTTCCGTGCTGTCGTTTTCAGGAACAGGTGTATAAGATGCAGCAGTGGCAGCAGTCGAGTCACCCGCCCCAGTCTGGCTCAGGCCACCCACAGCGAGGGTATTATCCTCCACATGTTCTGGGCTTTGATCCACGCTGGATGATGATGCCCCCCTACATGGACCCCAGAATGAACCAGGGCCGCTCCCCTGTCGATTACTACCCTGCCAGTGTCCACTCCTCTGGTGAGTTCTTCCTTCTGTGGGATCCAGTACTCCTGATTCTTGTGGACTGGAATTCTGTTGACTTATACTTAACATTAAACAGTCAAGACTCGATAGACAGACTTACAGGTGTGAAGATGTTACAACTAAATCAAAATCATTTATATCTCTACTCAGACTCACTTGTGTAGAATATCTGTACATGTATAAGCACAGATTTTCATATATTTTATCAGCACTTTTCCTGACTATTCCTCATTTCTTATTCTTAATTCTATTTATTGTATCGTGTTGTGTGTTTCACTTAGTGTAGTATTATTCTTGTTACATGTCATACATGTGTGCCTCACCAAGACAAATTCCTTGTACATGTAAACAATTCTGATTCTGAGAAGAAACTAAAATACTGACTCTCGGTACTAAAACTCAGAGAAAGCTGGTCAGATGGTCAGAGTTGATGGCTGTGATGGTCAGAGTTGATGGCTGTGATGGTCAGAGTTGATGGCTGTAATAGAGTTGATCACTGATGGTCAGAGTTGATCACTGATGGTCAGAGTTGATCACTGATGGTCAGAGTTGATCACTGATGGTCAGAGTTGATCACTGATGGTCAGAGTTGATGTCTGTAATAGAGTTGATCACTAATGGTCAGAGTTGATCACTAATGGTCAGAGTTGATCACTAATGGTCAGAGTTGATCACTAATGGTCAGAGTTGATGTCTGTAATAGAGTTGATCACTAATGGTCAGAGTTGATCACTAATGGTCAGAGTTGATCACTAATGGTCAGAGTTGATCGCTGTGATGGTCAGAGTTGATCGCTGTGATGGTCAGAGTTGATCACTGTGATGGTCAGAGTTGATCACTAATGGTCAGAGTTGATGTCTGTAATAGAGTTGATCACTAATGGTCAGAGTTGATCACTAATGGTCAGAGTTGATCACTAATGGTCAGAGTTGATCACTAATGGTCAGAGTTGATCACTAATGGTCAGAGTTGATCGCTGTGATGGTCAGAGTTGATCGCTGTGATGGTCAGAGTTGATGGCTGTGATGGTCAGAGTTGATGGCTGTGATGGTCAGAGTTGATGGCTGTGATGGTCAGAGTTGATGGCTGTGATGGTCAGAGTTGATGGCTGTGATGGTCAGAGTTGATGGCTGTGATGGTCAGAGTTGATGGCTGTGATGGTCAGAGTTGATGGCTGTGATAGTCAGAGTTGATGGCTGTGATAGAGTTGATGGCTGTGATAGAGTTGATGGCTGTGATAGAGTTGATGGCTGTGATAGAGTTGATGGCTGTGATAGAGTTGATGGCTGTGATAGAGTTGATGGCTGTGATAGAGTTGATGGCTGTAATGGTCAGAGTTGATGGCTGTAATGGTCAGAGTTGATGACTGTAATGGTCAGAGTTGATGACTGTAATGGTCAGAGTTGATGACTGTAATGGTCAGAGTTGATGACTGTAATGGTCAGAGTTGATCACTAATGGTCAGAGTTGATGTCTGTAATAGAGTTGATGGCTGTAGTGGTCAGAGTTGATGGCTGTAGTGGTCAGAGTTGATGGCTGTAGTGGTCAGAGTTGATGGCTGTAGTGGTCAGAGTTGATGGCTGTAATGGTCAGAGTTGATGGCTGTAATGGTCAATGTATCAGCACCTGTTTACTTGTTTTTCTTATCTTAGCTTATTATTTTAAGATTATTAATACATGAAACATGTTTTTCAGTAGTATTCACTTGGTCGCATTGCTAACCGTTTCTTAAGTGTCCAGTGTAGATACCTAAGGCTGTACTTGACACTATGGGAGCTTTAAACACACACAGCTGGTTATATATAGTCCACAAACTGTCGGGTTTCTTGTGCGAGGTGTGTAGGCTACGTCCACTGGTTACAAATCCCTAACAAAATAATCAGTTTGAATTCCTAACACACTCACTTCAGAGTAATCTAAAAATTAGCCATTAGATTAATGGACTAGGTGCAGCCCTAGCAGATCGCTGTAATGGTTTCTTACTGGAGTTCCTAGGAAAACAGTCCGACTGGTCCAGAACGCAGCAGCTGGGATCCTAACAAACAGATCTCAGATCAGTCCTGTTTTAAAAGAGCTGCACTGACTACCTGTATCTTTTAGAACGGACTTTAAACTAAATGCTCTAGAACCTGATACATCACAGAACGTTAGCGGACATTAATGTTGTGCCGTCCTTTATATTAGTTTCAAAAGCACCCAAATGTGAGGTTATTCACTTACTCTGCAGCACCATCTGCTGGATAACTTGGTGTCAGCCTTAACAGGGGGCTGGGTTTTCCTCTTCACTGATTATTATATTATCCGTCGACTCCGTGCAGGAATGATGAAGCCGGTCATGCAGCAGGATCGTCTCAACAGTCCCGGCTCTGCCTCTGATGAGGGAAGTCATCCCAGCATGCACCAGGAGAGGAGAGCACCCTCCACTGAGCCTTACCCTGTCTGGAGCCCGGATGGCTACCCACCCGCTCGCAGTTTTACCCCACCCTACCAGAGGCAGCATGACAACACTGACAGGAGTCACACTGACGACAGGTTGGCTTTTATTCTTTAATAAAAAGTGCTGAGAATGACCCACCTCCCTAATAGCATCTGCTCTGTGGTGGTCCTGTGGGGGTCCTGATCATTAAAGAACAGAGTAATAAAGTATACAGAGAATCAGATGAACTACAGTCTGTAAGTGGAGCTCCTGTATGGTTACTATAATAATTTTCCTTTGCAGGAGTGACAGGTCATGCTCTCAGCAGGACTCCTACGACGAGCGGGCGAACGACCGAGTGGACAGCCCTGCTGAAGACCTCCCCCACCAGGGATATCGCCAGGGTCGTGGTTCTGACGTGTCTCTAGGTTCACAGCGAGACCTTGGCCATGAAGAAATCCATCAGCCTTCAGCTCACGGCCGCTCACACCCCGTAGAGATCGAGTACTCTAAAGCCGAGCACCTGAAGGAGCCCTCTGCTGGTAGACCCCAAAGAGAGAGCGTAGATTCCAGAGATGACCCTTGTGAGGGCAAAGAGAAGAGCTACGATTCGGATTTCTGGAAGAAAGAAAGCTCTCTGAAGAAAGACGCCGGCTGCGGACAAGCCCCCTGGTCTGAACCCGGGTCCAGCAGTAGCAGCAGCAGCATTAGCCAGCCATCAGAGTCTAGCAGTAGAACCTTCAGAAGGACTGGACCCATCAAGAAACCAGTGCTGAAGGCCTTGAAGGTCGAGGACAAGGAGAATGAGAAGCCCAAAGCAGAACCGGAGGAGAAGCCTGTTCCATATAGACTTGAAAAGGAAGTCCTTACTAACGTGTACGATTTGAAAAAGGACAACCAGCCTTTAACAAGTAGGCATCCCGCTCCAGCTCCACTGGCTTCTTCTCTTGATGAGAAGCAACCAGCTCCACCCAAAATAGAAAGGGTAAGCAACCCGATTGAAGACTCCCCTAAAGAAAACAGCTGGGACAGCTGTAAATCCCTGGCTAAAGAAAACATGGAAAATAGAGAGCCTCCGACTCCGCCACGGCGCAATAACTGGATCTTCATAGACGAAGAGCAGGCGTTCGCTGGAGCCAGAGGAACTGGGCGCGGCCGTGGACGAAGTTTCAGAGAGTTCAATTCGCGTGGCGGTACCCGCGGGGGACGCACGGACAACTCCAGAGGAGCCTACAACTCTGGGAACAGCCACCGGGCCGCCAGGGGGCGGGGCACGCGTGAATTCGTCAAAACCGAAGACCTGCAACGCGGCAAGCCACGCAGGAGGAACGTGAGCGAAACACTGAGCGAAGCTTCGGAATACGAGGAGCTGCCGAAACGTCGCCGCCAGAAGGGGTCGGAAAACGGCGAAACCGCTTATCCCACGAGTGGCGACCCCAAGAGGGCGGAAAGGGATTCGTGGAGGTCCAATAAGGTGTATAACAACGATCAGAGCGGCGGCGCCGACGCGAGGGAGAAGTCCAAAACTAGAGCTTTCGGTCGGTCCCTTCCTCCTCGCCTCAATGCCGGCTACAACCGAGGGTTCGCGTCCAGGGAGGTTTCTACTTGGCGTGGAAGAGGAAACCAGTTTGGAGGCGGTTCCTCTCAAGAGAACGGATACAACTTCGGGAACGACTCCTACACGAGAAAACCAGCAGAAGGAGATCCGCTCAAATATCCTCCCAAGTTTTCCGCCTCCTTCGTCGAGAACGGGGTAGAGGACAGGGAAGGGGACTATTACCTGGATAACGATAACCCCGATAACCGGCCGCTGAGGAGAAGGCGTCCGCCCCGGCAGGACAAGCCTCCGCGCTTTAGAAGACTCCGTCAGGAGAGGGAGCCTGGAGGCCAGTGGAACAGCGAAGAGTACATTAACGGCGACGTCCCCAACCCTTGGCCCGGTCGCTCAAAGGGCGGAGAGGACCACTGGCCGGGTCAGTATTCCGGAAGCAGGCAGCAGGAGTTCGGCCATCAGGGCGAAGACTGGGAGACGGGCTCGGAAAACAGCGATTTCAACGACTGGAGAGAGAAACGTGGCGGCCAGCACGGCGATACGGCGGGGGATTCAGGCCACAGCGAGCCAGGCTCTGAAAAACGAGAGCTCTCCAAGAGAAGTTTCTCCAGCCAGCGCCCCCTAGTGGAGAGGCAGAACCGCAGGAGCGACATCGGCGTCTTGGAAAGCAGCAAGATGAACCGCTCCACGGACACTCCTTCCAGCGGCAGCTCTTCTAACCGAAACGATGGCTGGCAGAATGGAGCGTCGCCAAACTGCAGAAGGTACGAGCAAACGAACTCTTCAATAGAAACAAAACAATAACAGTTAAAGTAGGGCTGGGCGATAAAACAATAACGATAATTATCACGAAATAACGTTTCCTCGATAGAACTATAAGACGTCGATAGGATTAAGTTCCGAATAGCCAATGAGAATAAGAATAGCGCCGCCCCAAACCAATCAGGTGGCTGGACTAGAGTTCCAGACATTTTATGTTTGGTTGAAACACACAGCACAGTGTAGGTGTAGCGGCAGCTTAACCCACGGGCTAGTAATAAGTTACTGCAGGCGTCACAGTCGAGCAGAGAGAATAAAATAAGAGAAAATAACAGAAAACGTTAACATTCGCGACACCATTCCTGAAGAACACACCTCAACAGACACAGTCCAGAGCCCTGGGGTCCCAGAAGCACAAGGAAAACACATAACCTAGACTTAATTTTAACACACTGTACCATAAACGCACGTGATCTAAACGTCTACGCTCGACTCACAACTTTAGATGAAGGTGAGCGATTGTTTGTAGCTGCAGCTCGCGCTCCCGATAAATCAATTCTCTCAGTAGTCGCGGCCATCTTAGCACCGCAGCGGCGCATTTTATACCAATCAAGAGAAATTCATAATGGATGAAGATAAATATGTATATTGTTTGAGTGAGAACGCTGAGGCAAACTTTATAACCTAAAATCATTTTCTACTGAAAACAGAATCACTAAACCAGCTCCTCATTAGCAGACAGAGTCGACTCACCGCTAAGTGAACATAAACAGAGTTCTTTACTCAGAACCAACTTAAAGAACCAGCAACAGCCTGATCAACACAGTGTCTGTGTGAATACTGTTCATGAGTGTTCAGTAGCTCTTACACTATATATATATATGTGTGTGTGTGTGTGTGTGTGTATATATATATATATATATATATATATATATATATATATATATATATATATTATTTATTTTATGGGTGTATGTGTAAAAATAAACAGAGTTAAACAAAATTTAGATATCTTAACTTCAGTTAAAGTAAAAAGGCAATAGTGATTTGATTTGTATCGCGATATATATCGATATTGACTGATATGAAAAAATTGTGATAAGGTTTTTTTCCATATCGTCCAGCCCTAAGTTAAACCTTATAATGATATGAGGTAGAATGTGGTTTTTGCTGTGCCGTAAATGTTGCTGCAATAATAATAATAAATAATAATGATAATAATAATAATAGTAGTAGTAGTAGTAGTAGTAGTAGTAGTAGTAGTAGTAGTAGTAGTAGTAGTAGTAAAGAGTCATCAAGCTGAAGGACTCAGAGAAGACAAGCCTTTCTGCTGAAGTAATGAAGGTGCTGTGGTTTTATTGGTGCAGGAGTCCAGAGGACGCAGCTCCAGGCTTGAACGCAGGGTCTGTGTACTGTGTGGAACAGCCTGAGGAGAACCTCTCCACCAGCACTACTGAATCTTCAGGCAAGAAAATGGAGAAGGAGCTGAAAACCAGAGCCATGAAGGGCGACATGGGAGAGTCTCTTTCTCAGTACGACCTGAACAGTTACCCAAGTAAGTCCTAATAATGCTTCTGCTCATACTTCCTTGCTGGTCCTGGGCTGCATTCAAACAGCAGGTACAAGTGGCCCAAACCCGATCTCTATCCATTAGTATAACCTGGGAGCAGACCTGCATCCATCTGCCGTCACAAGGTTTTACCGGTGACGTGAAGCTTTGCTCTTCTGCGTTAGCAGACCAGCCAACATTTACGCAATTTGCGTAGCAGATACGTATTTAGACGTCAAACGACGTCTACGAAAAAAGCCATGGAAGGCTTGGAGTTCAACGGTCTGTGCATTCACGCTCTAGGCAACTCGTCTATGGGCGTAACCGCACTGGGCAGCAACCTGTTGGGAAAAGAATACTTGGACCAATCATAGCGCTAGTTTTAAACTTTTCAAACAGGCTACAAGTGAAGAGCCAGGGAGCTACAGAGCTGTCAAAACAACAGTAATGAAATTGGTTTTCTTCCCACTCAGTCCATCTTCATACTGGGACTGGTTTTAAAGGGAGGACGGAGCTAAACACTGTTTCTAAGGTAAATGGCAGGTGTAGAAGTTGTGAACTGTCAGTGTCAAAACTAGGGACTCAAACACAAGATGCAAAATAATCAATTGCAAATTTTAGCAATTGCTGTGTGTAAATATCCCTCCTGTGTGTGTAAATCTGAAACTCATGAGCACAGAAAGAAGTCCTGTGTGCTCAAACCACCTTTTTTCATTCTTGATTAAAAAAAAAAAAACATTTCCAGGTTGGCAGGTAGGGGTGCATTTATTTATTTATATATATATATATATATATATATATAAATTTATTTATTTATTTATTTTAAACAAAAAAACCCATATTTTATTTATTTATTTATTTATTATTATTATTTTTTTTTTAATCGATTTTTCAATTCACATCGACTTCATTTGAATAATCCGTTATTGATTCGTATAAACCCGATATCAACCTTTAAAATTAGCATTCCAGCCCCCCCTGGGCTTGAGCAACAGAGTTATGAACACAGCACATAAAGATCAGAGTGTTGGGGGGCCGCCTTCCAAAGAAGAGCTGCGTCCTGACTGAAGATCTGCGTCTCTGACTGAAGCTCTAAATTTAAAACATCCACACAAACCTCCGTATGTCTGCTCTTACCATTCTGTGGAGGAGAACCAGCACCAGAGCTTCCTTATCCAGAGAAATGTCTCTCTTATGAAGCTCCAAGGAAGCAGACGTGTCGGTGCTGGTGAGTCTATCAGTTAGTAACTGTTTTCTGATCAGTGTCCACCGCGCTAGGCTATCTGGACTGTAACTAACACCCACGCAGAGCGGCTCGGGCAGCTGGCTGGACTTGGGTTTAACCGACTTTCAGAAATATAAACTCACCGTCTGTGTGTAGGAGGACACGCCCACCTTCCCACTGTGCAGGTACTGATACGCTTCAGTACTTTTATAGTTTTTCATTACTGAACCGTCTACACCTTCCGAGAGTACAGAGTAATTAAACATGTCTCCATAAGTAACCTCAGACCACCTTCTCATATCACCCACCCACTGAGTTATTAACCTCAGACCACCTTCTCATATCACCCACCCACTGAGTTATTAACCTCAGACCACCTTCTCATATCACCCTCCCACTGTGTTATTAACCTCAGACCACCTTCTCATATCACCCACCCACTGTGTTACTAACCTCAGACCACCTTCTCATATCACCCACCCACTGTGTTACTAACCTCAGACCACCTTCTCATATCACCCTCCCACTGTGTTATTAACCTCAGACCACCTTCTCATATCACCCTCCCACTGTGTTATTAACCTCAGACCACCTTCTCATATCACCCACCCACTGTGTTATTAACCTCAGACCACCTTCTCATATCACCCACCCACTGTGTTATTAACCTCGGAGGAGACAGTGTTGTCCCATTAGAACTTCTTACTGTCTCTCTGGTCTCCTCCCATGTACCTGTATTCATTTTGGTGAGCTGAGCTGAAGTTCTAACGGAACAAACACACGGTTAAAAGTGGGTGTGGCCAAATACGGTGAATATAAACATATATACACTCATTTTTAGTAATGGTTGAGTGTTCGTTGTACATTTACTACATTAGTTCTCTAAAAATCTCTTCATTTTCAAACGACACATTATTGTAACTGAAATATTCCTAAATGAATCGATATTTAATTGAATCGGAAATCGAATTGAATTGGAACCTTGTGAATCAGGATCGAATCGCTCCGGGAAATCGGTTGCGATACTCC
The DNA here is from genome assembly GCA_021613375.1 of Megaleporinus macrocephalus. Classification (NCBI taxonomy): domain Eukaryota; kingdom Metazoa; phylum Chordata; class Actinopteri; order Characiformes; family Anostomidae; genus Megaleporinus; species Megaleporinus macrocephalus. The sequence continues at coordinate 36,396,541 of CM038726.1, read as the reverse complement.
GCCCTATTGGCAGGTCTGCATTATGAGTTTAATCGGTTGTAGCTACTGTTTGTTGTAGCTCATTTGGGATTGGGGCCACTTTGACCTGACGTAGCCTTGGATACAGTGAACGTATAAACTGATAGTGCTGAAGATAAACATACCCAGCAGAGCTGCTTCATAAAGACTGGTTTCTCTCTGACGCAGTTGAAAGCGATTCTGGAGCTTCAGTTCCGAGTCCTGAGGGTTTCCAAGATGCCCTTTCCAAAAAACAGAGGCGTCCCCAAGAGGAGGACCGGAGGAGGAAGGAGCAAAGTGCACCGGTAGGTTACAGCTACTCTTCAGGAAGACCCAGATGGGACTGCTCGTTGTGATCTGGAGTTGCTGAGGATTTTACAGGATGTTTGGTGTGTGTACTCACAGGTCACAGTGAAGAACAGGCCAATCACGTCGAAGATGCCTCCCCGGTTCGCTAAGAAGCAGGGCAGCATGTCCATGGAACAGCCAGAAGAGACGCTGTCAGCCAGCAACCTGGGCACTGAGATATGGGAGACCAACAGCTCAGGTAGGACTGGGTCTGGATTACGGGAAGAGAAGAAAGTTTTATATGTTTATAACTTCTTGGTTAGCCTGTACGGTAAACGTATTATAAACAGTGTCTGTCTTCTTCCTCAAAGCCCTCACAGTTCAGTCCTCTGGTGGAGACTCCTGGACGAAGCAGGTGTCGTACACTGGGAGTGAACCAAACTCCGAGGTAAAGCTCTTAATGGTCTGTTTCAGTGAACCATCCGTGTTAGTATTGAATTGTATGTCTGCATTAGTGTGTGACTCGCACGTCCCACCACTAGGGGTGTGCCATATCGTATCGTACACAATAATATTACACAATAATTTTTGAATATGGTAAACGATATTATACCCTGAAATATCGTATCATATCACCCATCACTAATTATCACATCAGGTACTACTTTTACTGTTTTTAGCAAAAGAACAATTCACACTTTTCTCATTTCCCATTATATCTACTAGAAACAGATTTTATCTCCAGTATCATTCACTTTACTTCAGTCCTGGATATATGGATTCTTGTATTTTTTGTAATTCTCGTATTATTTAATATCTCAGTTACGGGTGTACCATATCATTTCGTATACAAAAATACTATTTAATTTTCATTTGTTGTGTACTTGAAATGTTTTTTTAATTAAATGTTTAGTGATATCGCCAAGAGTATTGCTATTGCAAAAATACCATGAAATATCGTGATATTATTGTAGGGCCATATCGCCACCCCTATCTACCATGATATCTTGTGTGAACTCAAGCTGACCTTTTGGTTAATGTGGTTTCACTGACACCAAGCAAGTACTACAGCAGTACAGCGTACTTTACTAGCTAGTATCTACAGTTCATAGATAAAAACTCAATTTTCACCACAAATCAGACACTCGGCAAGTGTTTTATGTTTACTTTTTTTTTTTTTTTTTACCACAAATCAGACACTCGGCAAGTGTTTTTGTTTTACCACAAATCATACACTCGGCAAGTGTTTTATGTTTACTTTTTTTTTTTTTTTTACCACAAATCAGACACTCGGCAAGTGTTTTTTTTTACCACAAATCATACACTCGGCAAGTGTTTTATGTTTACTTTTTTTTTTTTTTTTTTTTACCACAAATCAGACACTCGGCAAGTGTTTTATGTTTTTTTTTGTTTGTTTTTGTTTTTTAAACCGCAAATCGGACACTCGACAATTTTTTTTTTTTGTATTAATTTTTTTTTTTTTAAACCACCACAAAGCAAGTGGGTTTTTTTTGTTTTTTTTACCACCACAAATCACAATCTGCAATGTGGGTTGTTTTTTTTGTTTTTGTTTTTTTTCACCACAAATCAGACACTCGGCAAGTGTTGCCATGTCACTTTGCTGTTGCTGCAAGTGCAGATACACTTATACAAGCCCTGTAAGATAATAAAAATGCTCTATATAAAATAATAATCATGCAGTAAAGTTATCCGTAAGAAAGTAGTAGACGTCCTCAATAGTTGAAGTAACCAATCACACAGAAATGCCAGGGCCTTTAGACGGCCAGTCGGTCTCAGCTGTGGACAGAGCTCTAATGAAAGGCCAGTACACAACAGCTAAGCCCACTAAAGACGAGTCTGACATACAGCAGTCATTTCCAGTCCTGATTATTTCGAGTCAGGGTTTATTTATATGCGCCTTTTACAACAGATGTTGTCACAAAGCAGCTTTACAGAAAATCTGGGTCCTTAATGAGCGAGCCAAAGAGAAACTACCTCAGAGTGAGAGGAAGAATCTGGAGGGGAACCAGGCTTAAAAAGGGGGACCTGTCCTGCTCTGGTCCACACCAGATAGTAAATAAGCACAGATATTATAATAATAATGTAGTAATAATAATAATAATAATAATAATATGTACTATCGTATATATCTGAGACTGGTTTGGCGTGTATTGTTCTTGAGGATACCAGGGTACAGACCTGATCTGAGGAGGTCTGAAAATGGTCTAACTCAACCAGCAAACACGCCCTCTGTGTCTGTGATCTGTGTTTTGTGTAAAGCTGACCAATAGGCTTTCAGGGAATCACTAAACAACCTTTGACGGACAGAACAAACAGAGAAATGGTGTATGTAGTTTTTTATTCTCTGTTTTTGATGATTTTATTTGTTAAAAGTAAGCTTTTTCTCATAAACAGACAATTGACTTTCATACAGTAAACATTTTACTAATGAACAGTGTCTGTTTTTGCCTGTTGACTGTTGTATAAAGTAGAATTACTTATTCTAATTAATAAACGCTTTTACAGAGTTTAATTTTAGACATTTATTTCACATTTGTATACAATTTTATTCATACATTCAACTACTGATGTGAGGCGAAGACTCAAGTGTTGGTGCTTGAAATGGGTTTACCAGTTTGTCCACATAAGTAAAATATATATATATATATATATATATGAAGATATATGAAGAATTTTAAAATCGGACTTCAGGTTTTCCTTATTTCTTCATTAATGATGCAGCTGAGACTGTTCTGAATAGTTTGATATAAAATATGTGGGTATTATGTTACGTGCAAGTGTTTAAAGGCAAAATTAAGAAAATATTAAAAAATCCAGGTAATGCCCTTAGACCCATTGGGTTAAAGTCCAGCTGACTACAGAGCCAACTGGGCCAGGTCTGTACGGCCAGGTCGATATCTCTTGGGCTTGTGGCAGATTTCCTTTAGCGCTTCCTGCCGTAAACCAACAGGTTCTGCTGAGCCATAAACTATATAGTGGTCGTCTGTATAAACAAGCTTTTAGCTGCTGGGCGTGGTCTGTAGGAAATACTTACAGCAGCTGTAGCGGGACAAGACGTCTCTATTGTGTCCAGAAGCAGAACAATGTTAGTGTCTTCTCTGTGAACCAGAGACCAGTCACAGTGAGTGTGACCTTAATCTTTATGTACCTTGTGCTGCCTCCAGGATTCGGACGCAGGACCGGAGCAGAACAAAGAGCACAAACCCGGCCCCATCGGAAACGAGCGCTCGCTGAAGAACCGCAAGGGTTCCGAAGGAGTGGAGCGTCTGGAGGGACCCATCACCCCGGTGAACGGAGTGGACATCCACGTGGACAACGTCATCCCTGTTCCGCCCATCGAGTTTGGGGTCAGCGCGAAGGACTCTGACTTCAGCCTTCCTCCTGGCTCCGCCCCGGTGGCCGTCTCGAACCCTGTCACTAAGCTACAGGACGCTCTTGCCAGCAACGTAGGTTTAAGTTCACTTTTGATCAGTAATTTCACGTGATGTCAGTGTTTCAGTGTGTGTTGATGGAATTTATGGCTCTAATTATAAACGTTGTCCTGTCGTAACGTTTCATATGAGGAAATATATTTAATATACGTCTGTGACTTGTGTTAAAGGAATCCTGTTGGGAAATCCTGACTTCTGGCTCAAGTTATCTAGCTAACTAGAGATGGACAAATCAGTGTTTTTAAGGCTGATTTTGATTGCCGATCACCTTTCAGCACGATCGGCCGATAGCTGATACCGATCGAGGGCATGTAGTTATTAGTGCAAGCAAGTCAGGAAACATGGTCTGAACTGTTTATTAACATTTTTAACGAGCTCATATGAAACAGCATAATATTTTAAACTAAATTATCAGTAAATAAACAAAGTAAATCAAACAAATATCACTAATACTACAATCATTACATTTAGACCCTTAATTTAAAACTAAAACAGCTAATTAAATAAATGCAAAACTGCAGTCATTAAACTCGGACTGTTATTTTAAACTAAATCTGTAATCATTAAATGTAGAATATTGAATTATTGCTGCTGTTCTGTTCGTACCGGTCAGATCTGGTCTGTAGGTGTTCTGGGTTATTTGTTTTGTTCTAGCTCTGCTGTTTACTGATACTCACTGTATTCAGCTGCGTGCAGTGCTGTATCAGATTAATAGTTAAATATCTTTGTTTTGGTTTGTCAACGAGACTTACTAATTTTAAAAACGTCCTGGATGAGTCTGAGTTACATACGGTAAACACTGCCAGATGGACGACGTGTTTTCTATCAGTGCAAACTTTTCTTGTGAGGCCGCTGCTTTAATCAGTCTGTGGAAAATGAATTGTGTGTATTTCCACCTAGTGGTTCAGATAGGAATTGCAGGGAGCTGACCGGAGGGGTTCTCCTCTTCCTGGATGAAACTCTAGCTGGAAATACAGAAATTAGGCTCATATATCGGCCGATCGCATATTTTGATTAAAACTCGACTGATACCGATACATAGCCAATCGGCCCTTCCATCTCTATAGCTAACAAATGCAATTCCTCCCATAGTGTTTGAACCTAGTGTCTAACTCTGTCTTTTAATGTAAATAACATGAATGTAAAAGCAGATACTGCAGTTGGTTCTAAACTAAATCATGTACCTTTGTGAGATATTGATACTAGGCTTTTATTTAATATCAGTTTTATTAGCCACAGTAATAATTTAGATTATAAAGCTTTGAATCCCGAGCAGTATGTAAGAGTAATACATTGTTTGTATTGGTATGTTGTAGGCGGGTCTGGCTCAGGGCATTCCCATGCTGCGCCGAGACCACCTGCAGCCCGGCATCAACCTCAACCCCATCTCCTTCCCCACCACGGACCTCACCCTCAAGGTAGAAATACCAGTTGATACTCCAGCTTAGGTTATACCTGAGGTTATATCTTATATTCCATGATCAGCTTTCATTAAAGAGCCCATATCATGGAAAACTGGATTCTCCACACCTTCACTGCCCAGTACATACACTGCATAAAAGAAATGATGCAGCCAATCAGAGCAGAGCTCATTTACATGTAGGACTTACTCCTCAGTCCATATACTGAAACTAAACTGTAATGTCACAAAAACCTACACACACACACACACACGAACGAGAGACACATCACGAGGCACCCAATCAGAACAGAGCTCATTTACATATCACTGTTGTGTCCCAGAAAGTGTCCCCAGCACCGTTTGCTCACTCGTCTTTGTCCTCTCAGATGGAGTCCGCTCGTAAAGCCTGGGAAAACTCTCAGTCCCTCCCGGAGCAGGGGTCTCCCGGCGGGGCGGGTTCAGGTTCTCAACCACCCTGCAGCGTTGGCTCCTCCAGCGGGGTCAGCTACAGTTCCTTCGGAGGCGTCTCCATGCCCCCCATGCCCGTGGCTTCGGTTGCCCCCTCCGTCTCCATGCAAGGTAACCCTCTCTCTAATGCTCAGATCATCAAAGACGAAATGAATCTGGCTTCGTTTAAAAGTCTGTTCAGCCACAGACTGCTGTTCAGAGTCGTATTCAGATTCAGCCTTTAGTGACATTTTAATTTAAACTTATTGTGATTAAAACACACACTTAAATAGTTTTCAATGAAATGTTAAAAAAGGCTGAATTTAAATATGAGAGATGTAAATAAATATATAATAAAATGAGCATGTATTGGCTGTTTTGTATTTCTTTTGTGGTTAATAACATTTTATTTATTACTATCTCTCTCCTCTCCCCCTCCCTCTATCTCTTTCTCTCTCTCTTTCTCCCTTTCTCTCCTCTCTCTCTCCCTCACTGTATCTCTCCCTCTCTCTCTTTCTCCCCTCTTTCTCTCTTCCTTCTCTTTTCTCCTCTCTTTCTCTCCTCTTTCTCCCCCTCTCACTCTATCTCTCTCACTTTATCTCACTCTCTCCCTCTCTCTCTCTCTCTCTCTCTCTGTAGGTAACCATATTCCCCCTCTTTACCTCGACGGCCATGTCTTTCAGAGTCAGCCTCGGTTGGTGCCACCGACCATGACTCAGCAGCAGAGCTACCAACAGGTACGAGTCTCACTAAATGTAATGCCTCTGTTTTTGATGTTGGGACTTTCTGCAAGCCTGCTTTCGTTATAATGGTTATAATGGTTTATAATGGTTTATAGTGGTTTACAGTGGTTTATAATGATTACTGTGATATAGACTACAGAGATGTTTCATTGCACAGTTTAGTGTTTATCCTGATGGACAAAATTTGTTCAGTTTAGTGGTCACGTCCTTAACGGCCTGAAAGGGTCTGAAAGTCCTTTTTTATTTTTTATTTTTATTATTTTTTTTTTCTTGCACAGTAAGTTATTTAGTGTGTCGTAGATCTCTAGCTGTTTCTGTTCAGACTGAGACTAAAATCTAGCTTGGCCTAAAATTTAAATATGAATATTTATTCATTAATAATGTTTTGAATGTTTTCTTTCTGTCTTGTGCGCATGTGATCAGGCCGCAGCTGCTCAGCAGATTCCCATCTCCCTGCACACGTCTCTGCAGGCCCAGGCCCAGCTGGGGCTTCGGGGAGGCCTGCCTGTCTCTCAGTCGCAGGAGATGTTCAACTCCATCCCCCCGTTCAGGTACAGGCTTCATAGCCTTTCGTGTCTGTTTGTTGCTTGAGATTTTTGCGTCGCCACCTCAACTTGACTTTATCAGAGATTCATTAATTAATTAAACCCTCTGTTTACATCCAGATCCCAAGTGTACATGCACCCCAACCTGTCCCAGCCCAGTCCAATGGTGCTGTCGGGCGGAGCTCCTCTGAAAGGGCCTTACTCGGCCTTCCCGGGAATGCAGCCTTCGGAGATGGTGAAGCCTCAGTCAGGCTCCCACTACCAGCCCATCAACGGCAGCCAGCCTCTGGTCTACGATGGCCCCATGAACCAGGGTCCGGGCATGGGCACCTCTCAGCTATTGGACTCCCAGCTCATCCAGGTGACCCGACTACACCTGTCGTACAGCGTCGCTGGTGGATTTTCCTGTTATCTTTAATGCAGACGTAACTCAATTAGGGAGTGTTTGTAGTTTTAGCTAATGTTGCTAATAAGTAATGGAAAGTTATTTCCACCAGTTAGCATTTCATACTCACCTCAACTCCTGAAGTAATCTGTAACGTGCTTGATTATGTGGTTTCTAACTGTTGTCTATAAACATGTTACACACAACATTAAGAACAGATAAAATTCAGGCCCTTAGAAATAATGCTACTTCTGTTTTTAGATCCATAGAGTTATAAGTAAACATTTGAAACCTCTGTCAAATTCTATGTTTAATATAAAGTTAATAAATACTTTAGATACACACTGAAATATCACTGTTGTTGGAACAAAAGCTTGTCCAGTTTTCAGTCTTTTTTACATTTCATGTGAATTTCATAATCGACAGAAAGAACTTGGAAAAAAGTTTGGTTCCATTGACTTACATTAGAAGTCCAGCATTTTTTGTCCTTCTCATGTAGAGTTTTGTTCAGGCAGCAGTGATTTGATGTTTTTCTGCAACTTTTGGTGCATTAAAGGAGCAGTGTGTAAGATTCCTGTTTAGAGTAGAATAGAGTTTTGTTGTATGAAAGTGTAGTGTGACACTCTCCAAGAAGGAAAAATAAGAATTTTATTTTAATATAAATATAATAAAGAGAAAAGTGTACAAGTTAAATTGCAGTATAAATTAAATTATGAATGTACAGTGGGAGTGCATAGACTGTACATAACTAAATGCAGTTGGTTTGTTTATAGCCATGTTCTAGCTAAAGCTATCGAACTTACCAACACCTGATAGCTACCACTAAGTTCTACTACGCATTTGGGGGGCGAGGGATGAGGGAATAGCTTTCAGTTAGTTAAAATCTGCAGCCTCACCACTAGATGGCAGTAAATCTTATTATACCTTGCTTGTGCACGTATTATTATACCTTGCTTTATACATGTAATATTCTTAGCAGTGTTTTATTTATTGAAGTATAAATTATTTAATGTATGTGTGTGTGTAGGTGACCATGCCTCTGCCCGGTTCTCAGCTGCGTTATGGTTCAGCCCAGCAGCACCTGATCCTTCCCCAGTCCATCCAGCTCCAGCAGGGCCAGAACCTGTCCGTAAACGCTCCACGCCGCATGATGCCTCCGGGTTCACAGCCACCTGTCATGTCAGCCAGCAGAGAGGTGAGCTGGGCAGCTGCCCTGCCAGCAAGAACACTGTTTCTAATAAAATCCCTACATAGACTATTCTGTCCTTATTGCGTGTGGCTTAACACAACTTGTGAGATAGCTAAACCGCTGGACTAAAGGCGTTTTAGTGTCTGCAGTAGGGGTGTAAGAAAATATTAAATATCGGGATATTATGTTTAGTGATACTGTATCAATTCTCAAAAACACAGTATCAACACACAGATTCCTGGCAGACAGTGAATCATTGTGTGTTGTGTTTAAACCTCTGACCACTAGATGGCAGCGTTGTAATCCATTTTCAGCTCTACTCCAACATTAACAAGGAGCACAAGGGCGCAATGCTATTGTAAACACTGGCGAACCTGTTCATACAGTGGTGTGTTTTAATAGTAGAATTTGAAAAATCACAGTATATCACTTGCAGTATCGCAAAATATCACGATACATTAAATCCTGACCGCTGTATCACAATACGTATTGTATCGCCAGGTTCTTGCCAATACACAGCTCTAGTCTTCAGTGTTTACTTTATCCAGATTTAACAATCTTTTTTGTGGAACTGCAAACAAACATTACGTATCTTCAGTTTTAGAAGACATTACTATGCTCACGGAGATATTTGTACACCAACATGTTTGTATCCAAACAGATTGTGATATAGAAAGGGCATCTGACATTACTAACACCATTTACTACTAACAGCACAAAAAATGTATGTAATATTCTCATCTTAGAACATAAAACACAGTTTTACTCACAAACAGTGATGTTTAAGGCACAGAACAGAGATACAATTACACCTTCATACACATGGCTCAAACTAACACAGCAGTACAGATCGCTATCCCTTATCATGTGACTTAACTAACAAATCAGGATTAAGCAACACCTTTGCCTGACCTTAGGGGCACCATCTAGTGGTGGAAAAATAGAATAGTCAATGTATAAAAGAACAGTCACAACAGACAGTAGGGGTGTAAGAAAATATTGAAATATTGAATATCGGGATATTTTGTTTAGTGATACTGTATCGATTCTCAAAAACAAACAAATACACTGATTCCTGGCAGACAGTGAATCATTGTGTGTTGTGTTTAAACCTCTGACCACTAGATGGCAGTGTTATAATGCATTTTCAGCTCCACTCCAACATTAACAAGCAGCACAAGGGCGCAGTGCTATTGTAAATATTGATAAACCTGTTGATACAGTGGTGTGTTTTAATAGTAGGATTTAAAAAATCTCAGTATATACTTGTAGTATCGCAATATATCACGATATATTAAATCGTGGCCGCTGTATCACGATATGTATCGTATCACCAGGTTCTTGCCGATACACAGCCCTACTAGACAGTAAACCACTGTTACAGTTTTGGACATATTTCTTTGGACAGCCTGTCTTTTGAAGTTTTAATTAAATTTAATGGTGACTCTCCCAACAGCCCTCTCAGATGGAGATGAAAGGGTTCCAGTTTTCCGACAAAGCCAACCACTCACCCGGAATACCTGCCGGCTCCTACAGGTGAGCATCACCAGCTCATGTGTAAAACTCTTATTAAAGCAGGTTTGGAGGTGTTGCAGGTCTGATGCTCTGTATGCTAACTCTTTAGGCCTGGCTCCGCTAGTCCCAGTGGAAAACCTTCTGGTCCTGGCGGCCCCCCGACTGTAGGCCCCCTCCCTGGACATTACACCCAACAGGTATTTGCGCCGCAGCATTTGTACCATTCATTATCCTGATTTGTCCCATGGAAGGGTTTGTAACAGCAGCTTTTTGCCCCCAGGTGCCCCCTCCCCAAGGCAGCATGGTGATGCACATCCGCCCCCCCACCACCGGCCCCTTCCCCAACCCCATCCAGCGGCCTGTAATGCAGGTAAACAAGGCCGTCATCATCCGCTCCCCTCCCTACCCCAGCCCTGGCCGCGAGCCGCCCCACTCCACCCCCCCTTCCAACCCCGAGACCGCACCCAAAGGGGCCGAGGAGGGCACGAAGGTGAGCCACCCACTGTAAATATAGGTAATTTTCATTTAATCCACTTCTCTTCTATTTCTGTTCTTCTCTTCTTACTTTAGAATGTAGTGCTTTGTTGTTGTAGCTGGAATTAAATACTCTGTGAGCATGAAGTAGCATCAGTAATGTATTGTATACAGTACAGAGTTAAAAGTCTCAGGACACCCCTTTCTTTCAGAAGCGAAAGGGAAAATGTCATATCTGAATACCCCAGCAAGAAATGGGTGAGGGGGCCTATCTTTTAGACCAGGGGTCACTAATAGGCAGACCGCGGTCCGGATCCGGACGCAGGCGTTGTCCGGTATGGACCCGAACCGATAAACTACTGAGAATGATTTAATTTAGACTCTGTTTCTTTTAAGCGGCGGAGCTTTTCTAGTCTTTACGGTATACGGGCTTTACAGCGCAGTAAACTTACAGACCAATCAAGGCCGCTGTAAGATCACCGAAGGCTCCTCAGCCAATCAGATCTGTGCACATTGGGGTGTGCGGCGAGCACACAGGCGAGGTAGGAAGCGAGGAGCAGCAGTCGGAGACTAAAGCGAGTCAGAAAGAATAAGGAGCTCTAAAAACAGAAAAGTGAACAGAGAGAACTGAGTGTTTAACAGGAACGGTTCTGGAATGGACCTGCTCGTCTAGTTCTGGAGAACACCACTCTGTACAACCAACATGTTCATCTGAGAAGCTGAGTTAACAAGAAGAACCACGTTTATTTACTTTCTCTATAAATAAACACTTTAAGATGAACTTTTTTCAGAAGTGTTCTGTTTTTTAATGTAGCTCTTATTTTTATTGAACTGATTAAAAAACATTTATTATTAGTTTATAAATAATTCAGTTCAGTATTTAAACAGTAAATATACTGAAATATACTGAACGGTATGTGTGGTGTGTTGGTGTTTCAGTAGCTGATGGTATAAGATGCTGATACTAGACTACTTCAGTAAACAGGATACACCACTGAATCAGAACACACATTAGAAATGATGCTGGTCTGGCCTTGTCCTGAGGAGATCTCCTCTAACTGGACCTTACTGACTCTAATTAAACACCCCTGTCTTAGACAATGTCCCGAACATGGCTGTCATCTCGAAAGCCACCATATTGGATTAAGGGCATGTTTTTCCAATGGGAAGGTGGTCGTGTAGCAGATCAAAGAAGGTCAGAACTGTCTCAGAAACTGATTGATGTAGTCAGGTTTGTAATTTCTCTTGTGGTTCAAACGTTATCAACACAAAGTTACAACAACAACATGTTCAGTGTGCTGTCCCTGGTGCTGAACACAGATCTGAAGGACCAGCATATATATGATCTACATGATCACCTTCCCATTGGAAGAACTTCCCCTCGATCCAATATGGCGGCTTTCGTTTTCATGACCTAGCCTAAAAGAGGCCCCCTCACCCGTTACTTTCTGGGGTATTCAGACACGTCATTTATTCTTTAGTTTCAGAAATGAAAGGGTGTCCTGAGACTTTTGACTCTGTACTTTAATTATTGTGTGTATACTGTGACTGTGATTAGCTTAAAGGTTGGCCTGCATGTAATTGAAAAGCTGTTGTTTAATACAGTGCGTTACTGACGATAGTGACGTACAGAATATGTGCCGTAATTAACTTTGTAATCTATTTTACTCTGAATGTCTTTTGATCTATTTACTGGAAAAACTAATTAAAGGAATTGAGTTTTAAATACATGAAGCTGAATTCATATTAACACTGAGTATGGTTCCGTTAATGAAACACAACTAAGTTCATTTTGTCACGATTTCTGCTTCCAGCTGTTCTTGTGTGCTGAATTCTACAGTTACGTGTGTGTGTGTGTGTGTGTGTGTGTGTATATATATATATATATATATATATATATATATATATATATATATATATATATATATATATATATATGCAGATATCACTGCATCATTTAAAATGGTATTTAAAATGTTCTTTTAAAGGATAAAATGTTTTTTAATTAGTTTTCTAAAATGTGAAATTAATACAATGCTAATGTTTTTCTTCCCACTGTTATGCAGATTTATTTATTTATTTATTTATTTTTCTTTCAGTTCCTGTCGTTTGCCATTATTCAAATCAGTATCTTGTTCTTTAAAAGATAAAATAAAAAATCTGCCAAATCTTTGCTGCGTAACTCGTCCCACAGTTTTCAAAATATCAACTCTGTTCTAACTCCAGACTGTCTGGTCTGATTGTGTACAGCTTTTTGATCGGATGCACAGATTCTGGAAAACTACAATTTTTTTCTGGAATTTTGTCCCATAGAGAATGAATAGGATGGAAAAGTGTACGCCAATCTACTGAACTTCTCCTCAACCGACAGACATTGTTTCACATACACTGACTCAGAGCAGACCACCAACCACGACTGCAGTGTTGGTTTGGCCCACACTCGTCTGTTTCTCTTTTTTTTAATCCCTCTTTTTACCCCATAGAGTCCCATTCATTTTCAGTCGCGCCCTAAACTCTAACCCACAGACTCACTGACCTGCACTCCTCTACTTGTCGTTTATTCGTTCCTCGTTCCTCACATTGCTCAGGCTTCCCAACCATCCTGTAACTCGTCCTGCAGTTTTCAAGATATCAACACGGTTCCAACTCCAGACTGTTCGGTCTCACTGTGAGATTCGGGCTTGTGTCCAGCTTTTTGATGGGATGCACGGATTCTGGAAAATTACAGACTTTCTGGGATTTTTTCCATAGAGAATGAATAGGATGGACATTTACATGCTGATTTAAGGAACTTCTGCTCAACCGACAGACCCCATTTCACATACACTGACTGAAAGCAGACCCCCGACCACGACTGCAGTGTTGGTTCTGCCTGCACTCGTCTGTCTTTTTTTTTTTTTTTTTTTTTTTTTTTAAATAATCCCTCTTTTTTTCCCCATACAGTCCCATTCATTTTCGGTCAGACCCAAACATCATGGTTTCATTTAACCTACAGCCTCCAAACTGCCTGACTGTACTCACTCAGAGCAGATCCTCAAACATACTGACCCACACTCCTCTCGTTTATGCGCAACCATCCTGCGTTTCCCTCAGGAAATACACTTTTCTAGTTTAATTTTATTTATTTTTTCTTTCATGCAGTTTATGCAAATCAAAATCAACGCCCTTGTTCTTTAAAAAGAGAACAAAACATATTTTATTCATTTTATTTTATAAATAAATTTTTCTTTTTTCTTTTCTTTTTTTTTTTTTAAATGCGCTTCCTAAAATTAAACGAACTGTTGTCTTTGTCTGCCCTTGTACAGGCGAAGGCTCTCCGCGAGGCTCGGCCAGGCATAGGTGACCTGAAGGCTTCGTCGGCGGTGATTTCCAACAAGCTGCAGGAGCCGCTGACCCCAGGTCAGGTCAAACCGGCCCGCACCGGAGCCATCAAGCCTCAGTCCGTTAAAGTGGAGGAGAGCAAGGCCTAACGCTGGACCTCACGTCCAACTCCATCCTGCTGCCGTCGAAACCGCTCTGCTCAAACGTCGCCCGTCTGCAGGCAACTTTTAAGGACCTCCCTCTCTCTCTCTCTCTCTCTCTCTCTCTCTCTCCCCCCATTATCCTGTCTTTGTTTGTTTTTTTCAGTTTTATTTTGTTTTTCTTTCTTTTATTTAGTTTGTTTATTTTTCCTCCCCTTCACATTCATCTCACCACCTCCAGGACAAGAAACTGAAACCACAGGAGCACCAAAATCGGACACTTTCTGTTTTAAACACAGCATTCAGAGATATATAAATATATATCTATATATATATATAAATGTATACTATATTATATACATAGACACGATAGCTTGGGACTCTTCTAAGCAGACTCTCTCTTCAAGAACATCTTTATTTATTAACATTTATTTTCCATTTCAAGAGAAGATTAATGGTTAAGCAGTGGCAGATTTTGTGTTTTCTGTCCATCAAAGTTTGAAAAGATCTTAAAAAAACTAAACAAAAAAAAAAACATTAAGGACGCATCATCACCACCGTCAGCTTATGCATTTTCCCGCCCATTGCCAAACCTGTACCCACCTGGCTGGACTGTAGTTTTGATTGACATGACTGAGAATCGATGAACATGTCTGAAGCTTAAACTGTAAGCCTCTTTAAAAGAAAAACAAAAACAGCAAAAAAACTGCAGTGCGTGTGTGTGTGTGGCACCATTTTGTCATTTTTACTGGGTACCATGGAATTTTTAACTTTTATTTTCTTTTTTTTCCTTTTTTTAATAAATATATAAATCATATTCGACGCCTATTTGCTCTATTATTAAAGGGCACCTTTTACTCAATAAAACAAAAAGTTCAAACCCCAGCTGAAGGACATCGTCCTGGTTTTTCACCAAATCACTCACGCCGTGTCGCTTCTAAGTAACTTAAAGGTCCCGTATCACCAAATTTCCCTTTGTTCTCCAACTCAGTTCTTGTGTACACGGTGTTCCAAACATGGCTGTGCTGCATTTTCACTTATGATGTCACAAAAACCAAGTCTGGTACATATTCGCCTTCTGTTGAGCTCCGCCCACTCGCACTGAAGTAGTGCTTAAAGTAGCCAATGGGACATAAACCAGTCTTAAAGGTGCAGCAATACAAACAGCCTGTTGAATTCAGTCCCTGCCTTCACACCAGCCGCGGTGCCCGTTCCGGCCACCGGAGGCAGATATTTAACCTTTGCACACTATTGAACACACCCTTACTCTAGGGGACAGAGAAACTTCCACATACACACACTAGGGGGCAGTGAAACACACACACACACACACACACTAGGGGACAGTGAAACTCCTACATGGATGCCCACGTCAGCCGCACAAAAGAATTGTTCAGCAATATTTTGGGTATAAAGAATTGTCCTTACTAATACTTTGGATATAAAGGATTGTCCCTACCAGTATTTCGGGTATAAAGGATTGTCCCTACCAGTATTTTGGGTATAAAGAATTGTCCTTACTAATACTTTGGGTATAAAGGATTGTCCCTACCAGTATTTTGGGTATAAAGGATTGACCCTGCTAGTATTTTGGGTGTAAAGGAGTGTCCCTACCAGTATTTTGGGTATAAAGGAGTGTCCCTGTCAGTATTTTGGGTATAAAGGAGTGTCCCTGCTGGTATTTTGAGTATAAAGGATTGTCCCTGCTAGTATTTTGGGTATAAAGGAGTGTCCCTACCAGTATTTTGGGTATAAAGGATTGTCCCTGCTAGTATTTTGGGTATAAAGGATTGTCCCTGCTGGTATTTTGAGTATAAAGGATTGTCCCTGCTAGTATTTTGGGTATAAAGGAGTGTCCCTACCAGTATTTTGGGTATAAAGGATTGTCCCTGCGGGTATTTTGGGTATAAAGGAGTGTCCCTACCAGTATTTTGGATATAAAGGATTGTCCCTGTCAGTGTTTTGGGTATAAAGGAGTGTCCCTGTCAGTATTTTGAGTATAAAGGAGTGTCCCTGTCAGTATTTTGGGTATAAAGGATTGTCCCTGTCAGTATTTTGAGTATAAAGGAGTGTCCCTGTCAGTATTTTGGGTATAAAGGAGTTTCCCTACCAGTATTTTTGGTATAAAGGAGTGTCCCTGTCAATATTTTGGGTATAAAGGAGTGTCCCTGTCACTATTTGGGGTATAAAGGAGTGTCCCTGTCAGTATTTTGGGTATAAAGGAGTGTCCCTACTAGTATTTTGGGTATAAAGGATGGTCCCTGTCAGTATTTTGGGTATAAAAGATTGTCCCTGACAGTATTTTGGGTATAAAGGAGTGTCCCTGTCAGTATTTTGAGTATAAAGGAGTGTCCCTGTCAGTGTTTTGGGTATAAAGGATTGTCCCTGTCAGTATTTTGGGTATAAAGGAGTGTCCCTGTCAGTATTTTGGGTATAAAGGAGTGTCCCTGTCAGTATTTTGAGTATAAAGGATTGTCCCTGTCAGTGTTTTGGGTATAAAGGATTGTCCCTGTCAATATTTTGGGTATAAAGGATTGTCCCTGTCAGTGTTTTGGGTATAAAGGAGTGTCCCTGTCAGTGTTTTGGGTATAAAGGAGTGTCCCTGTCAGTATTTTGGGTATAAAGGAGTGTCCCTACCAGTATTTTGGGTATTAAAGGAGTGTCCCTGTCAGTATTTTGGGTATAAAGGAGTGTTCCTGTCAGTATTTTGGGTATAAAGGAGTGTCCCTACCAGTATTTTTGGTATAAAGGAGTGTCCCTGTCAATATTTTGGGTATAAAGGATTGTCCCTGTCAGTATTTTGAGTATAAAGGAGTGTCCCTGTCAGTATTTTGGGTATAAAGGATTGTCCCTGTCACTATTTTGAGTATAAAGGAGTGTCCCTGTCACTATTTTGGGTATAAAGGAGTGTCCCTGTCAGTATTTTGGGTATAAAGGAGTGTCCCTGTCAGTATTTTGAGTATAAAGGAGTGTCCCTGTCAGTATTTTGGGTATAAAGGATTGTCCCTGACAGTATTTTGGGTATAAAGGATTGTCCCTGTCAGTGTTTTGGGTATAAAAGATTGTCCCTGTCAGTATTTTGGGTATAAAGGAGTGTCCCTGTCAGTATTTTGGGTATAAAGGAGTGTCCCTGTCAGTATTTTGGATATAAAGGATTGTCCCTGTCAGTGTTTTGGGTATAAAGGAGTGTCCCTACCAGTATTTTGGGTATTAAAGGAGTGTCCCTGTCAGTATTTTGGGTATAAAGGAGTGTCCCTGTCAGTGTTTTGGGTATAAAGGGAGTGTTGTCCCGTCAGTATTTTTGGTATAAAGGAGTGTCCCTCACCAGTATTTTGGTATAAAGGAGTGTCCCTGTCAATATTTTGGGTATAAAGGATTGTCCCTGTCAGTATTTTGGGTATAAAGGAGTGTCCCTGTCAGTATTTTGGGTATAAAGGAGTGTCCCTACCAGTATTTTTGGTATAAAGGAGTGTCCCTGTCAGTATTTTGGGTATAAAGGAGTGTCCCTGTCAGTGTTTTGGGTATAAAGGAGTGTTCCTGTCAGTATTTTTGGTATAAAGGAGTGTCCCTACCAGTATTTTTGGTATAAAGGAGTGTCCCTGTCAATATTTTGGGTATAAAGGATTGTCCCTGACAGTGTTTTGGGTATAAAGGATTGTCCCTGTCAGTATTTTGGGTATAAAAGATTGTCCCTGTCAGTATTTTGGGTATAAAGGATTGTCCCTGTCAGTGTTTGGGGTATAAAGGATTGTCCCTGTCAATATTTTGGGTATAAAGGAGTGTCCCTGTCAATATTTTGGGTATAAAGGAGTGTTCCTGTCAGTGTTTTGGGTATAAAGGATTGTCCCTGTCAATATTTTGGGTATAAAGGATTGTCCCTGTCAGTGTTTTGGGTATAAAGGAGTGTCCCTGTCAGTATTTTGGGTATAAAGGATTGTCCCTGTCAGTATTTTGGGTATAAAGGAGTGTCCCTGTCAGTATTTTGGGTATAAAGGATTGTCCCTGTCAGTATTTTTGGGGTATAAAGGATTGTCCCTGTCAGTATTTTGGTATAAAGGATTGTCCCCTGTCAGTATTTGTTGAGTATAAAGGAGTGTCCCCTGTTCAGTATTTTGAGTATAAAGGAGTGTCCCTGTCAGTGTTTTGGGTATAAAGGATTGTCCCTGTCAGTATTTTGGGTATAAAGGATTGTCCCTGTCAGTATTTTGAGTATAAAGGAGTGTCCCTGTCAGTATTTTGGGTATAAAGGAGTGTCCCTGTCAGTGTTGTCCGTTACATTCTCCATCAAGAAGAGCTGGTTCTGTAGTGAAGATCATGGTTCTGTGTAGACTCAAACACCCAAAGAACCAGACGGATGTTCTGTATGACACTGAAAAGGTATCATAACGGTAGCTGGTATTATGAAGAACCTTTTTCACTGCAGGTCTATATAGAACCATATACAACACCTTCCTCAAGAAACCTTAAAGAACCATCTTTTTTACGAGTGTACAGAGAACAAGCTGGTTCTGTAACTAAGGTCATGGTTCTTTATGAAACTATGAACACTTAAAGAACCATGCATGCTGAAAGGATCTTCAGACTGATGCTTCTGTGTAGCACCAAAAACAGTAAACTGTAACAGTAGCAGAACCCGTTTTTGGTGCTATATAGAACCATTTACAATACGGTTCTGTATAGAACCTTATACGACATATTCTCCTTCAAGAAACCTCAGAGATCGCTCTGTAGTACAGATTATGGTTCTATGTGGAACTGTGAACACTCAAGGAAGCAGCTGCTTGGTGAAACTGTTCTTCAGATTGATGTTCTGTATAGCATGAACCCATTTTTGGTGCTATATAGAACCATTTATAACCAATACAGTTCTGTATAGAACCATATACAACACATTCTCTATCGAGAAACCCTGAAGAACCATCTATTTTTTTAAGAGTGTATAGAAGACAGACTGGTTCTTCATTAAAGGTTATGATTTTATACGGAACCCTTTGCGTACTGAATGGTTCTTCAGACTGGTGTTGCATAGAACCATATACAACACGTTCTCCATCAGGAAACCTTGAAGAACCGTTGAGTGTACAGAAGACATACTCTAGTTCTTTAATAGTGGTGATGTTCTACAGTCTGAAAGGATCTCCAGACTGATGATGTGTAAGGTTCTGTGTACAAAGTTCCCACGGTAACAGTAGCAAAACCCTATTTGGTACTATATCAAACCATATAGAACACATACTTCATCAGTCTGGAGAACCACACTACACACAGAACCCCTAGAGCATGTAAATGGTTCTGTATAGAAGGCTTGGTTCTCAGTAGAACAGTGCTTCTTCAGTAAAGACAAGGTAAGTATCTTCTCAGCTTCTGTATCTCAGTAGGTTTAAAGTTCTGGCTCCTGATTTGTGAACCGTGGATTACGTTCTTCCTCTTTTCTCCTCTTTTCCTCCCAATTCTTCCTTTTAAAGCTTCTTTTCCGGACCCCCCGACGACCCCCCCCCCCCCCTTCATCTTTCCCTTACAGCCCTCCTCTCCTTCTCTGGGTGTGGGGGTCTCCTCTCCGGGTGCTGTTCCTCTCTCTCTCCAGCTCAGTGGTGCTGTTATGATTGGCACTTCTATTCTGGGCTTCGTCTCCTCTTGGCTCGTGTGTGGAGACGCTGCTGGGAGTAACTGTTGATCTACCAGCTGTTTTTAAAGAGGTTTAAAAAGTAAATCCACTTTTTTTTAAATCAACAAAACTGAGTGTTTTCTAAACAGTGCCTAAATTTCAGATTCATCATAAAAACCAAATACACACATCGTCTCTGATCAATGAGAAACTAGTGTCTCCAAAACTTCACAGGAGAGGACAAAAACTGTCTTTACTTTCTATGTAAGTCAATGGAACCAGATTTTTTTTTACAAGCTATTTGTTTCTATTGGTCCACTTATCATGAAACATCTACACAACGTAAACAGCAGCTGTCGAGTTCAATTATATATATATATGTATATATATCAGAATCAGAAATACTTTATTGATCTCAGGGGGAAATAGCTATGTTTACAGTAGCAGCCAGTTATGTATAAGAATAAACACTAATAATAATTTACAACATAAAAGAAATTTGTAATATGTACACATACATAAGTCTTAGAATACAATAGAAGAATAAAATATCAAGTGACTGTCTATAATAATAAGTACAGATATACTGTATACAGCAGTAAGAGTTTAGAAGTAAGAAGTTATTGCACATTTGAGTTGTACAGAATTAAATTATTGTTCTATTGTATATATATATATATATATATATATATATATATATATATATATATATATATATATATATATATATATATATATACATACATCTCGTCGCTTTCCAATGAAAAACAAGTATCTTGAAATTTGCAACTTCACAGGAGAGACCAAAAACATACTTTACTTTCTATGTAAGTCAATGGAACCAGAATTTTTTCCAAGCTATTTTGGAGCACCTCTATTTTTCAAATTTATCTCATTTTCACTCTCTGTAAACAACCATTGTCATGTTCAAATGATGTAGAAAAATGGAGATTTATGTTTTCAATCGACTGTGACTATATATAGAACGTTTTTATATAGACACGTTTTTAATGACTAAATTCTCATGAAAATATATACTTTGTCATAATTGACATTTAATGTAATTTAACCACATATTTACTTATAATATAAAATATAATTAGAAATGTTCTCAATTATGACATTTATGTAATTTTTACAACACAAATTCTCACAAGAACGATATGCTTTCTCTTAATTACAACATTAATGTTGTTTGTCTGATATATGTTCTCATAAAATGCGATAATTTCTCATAATTGTGACATTTTTACCATATATTTACACGTAAAAAGTAGGAACTTTCTCACAATTGACATTGTTTTTAGCGACTTAATTCCTATAAAAAATGTGATACTTTTTTGTCATTAAGACATTTAATGTTACCTCATATTTAATTCAATAATTAGAAGCTTTCTCATAATTATTGTCATTTTTACAACTTTAATTCCCATAAGACCGATATGCCTTTTTTTTAATAACAGGATCGTCATTTGTCCAAAATATTTTCTCATAATTATGACATTTTATTTCATTTTTACAACATATTAACTCATAAAATGAGATATCTTTTCATAATTGTGATGTTTTGTCATTTTTACAACATATTAACTCATAATAATGAGACTTTCTCATAATTATGTTTTATTTTTACAACATATTAACTCATAAAAATTAGATACTTTCTCATAATTGTTTTTTTATTTTTACAACATATTAACTAAAAAATTTGATACTTTCTCATAACTATGATGTTTTGTCATTTTTACAACATATTAACTCAAAAAAATTAGATACTTTCTAATAATTATGTTTTGTTATTTTTACAACATATTAACTCATAAAAATTTGCTACTTTCTCATAATTGTTTTGTCATTTTAACATGTTAACTCATAAAACGAGATACTTACTCATAATTGTTTTTTTATTTTTACGACATATTAACTCAAAAATTTGATACTTCCTCATAATTATGATGTTTTTTTATTTTTACAACATATTAACTCAAAAAAGATACTTTTTCATAATTATGATGTTTTGTCATTTTTACAACATATAAACTCATAAAAATGAGATACTGTCTCATAATTGTTTTTTTTATTTTTACAACATATTAACTCAAAAGTGAGACACTTTCTCATAACTATGATGTTTTGTCATTTTTACAACATATTAACTCAAAAAAATTAGATACTTTCTCATAATTATGACATTTTATTTCATTTTTACAACATATTAACTCATAAAATGAGATATCTTTTCATAATTGTGATGTTTTGTCATTTTTACAACATATTAACTCATAATAATGAGACTTTCTCATAATTATGTTTTATTTTTACAACATATTAACTAAAAAATTTGATACTTTCTCATAACTATGATGTTTTGTCATTTTTACAACATATTAACTCAAAAAAATTAGATACTTTCTAATAATTGTTTTGTCATTTTAACATGTTAACTCATAAAACGAGATACTTACTCATAATTGTTTTTTTATTTTTACGACATATTAACTCAAAAATTTGATACTTCCTCATAATTATGATGTTTTTTTATTTTTACAACATATTAACTCAAAAAAGATACTTTTTCATAATTATGATGTTTTGTCATTTTTACAACATATTAACTCATAAAAATGAGATACTGTCTCATAATTGTTTTTTTTATTTTTACAACATATTAACTCAAAAGTGAGACACTTTCTCATAATTATGTTTTGTCATTTTTACAACATATTAACTCAAAAAAATTAGATACTTTCTCATAAGTATGTTTTGTCATTTTAACATGTTAACTCATAAAATGAGATACTTTCTCATAATTATGATGGTTTATATTTTTTACAACATATTAACTAAAAAAAAGTGAGATATTTTCTCATAATTGTGATGTTTTGTCATTTGTACAACATATTTACAACATACTTTCTCATAATTGACATTCATGTCGTTCCTACAACATTAATTCTCGTAAGAACGAGATACTTTATCGAAATTACGACATTAATGTCGTTTTACAGTATTTTTTTATAAAAACGAGATACTTTATCGTAATTATGAGTTATTTATATCATTTTACTTCATTTGTCTTATAGAAACCTGGTGTTTGTCTTGATGACGACGTGCTGAAGGGTTTATTTTAGAAGTCTCGGCTGAGCAGGTCTGTAAGAACTTCTTTCCAGAGAAGAGAAGAGGAGACCTTCCTGAGGGCCTCCTGCAGTGACGTCAGCATCCCCAGCGTTTCTCTCGGTGTTGTTTCGCTCCGGAGGAGAGGGGGTCCGGGCGGGTGGTCGGTTTCTCGGCTGTGTGCTGTACAGGCTCAGGAGTTAGTACTGATCTCTGATCTGCTCGTTCAGCCGGAGGAGAAGTGAAACTTCAGCCGCGGATTTTCAGCTCGTTCTGCTTCAGCTCCCGCCACGTCTCCGCTCCGCTCAGGTACGACCCTGCAAGACCTTCTGCAGGAGCTCGGAGCGCCTCCCGCGGGTCTCCGGTGGTCCCAGTGTGGCCACTTTATCTAAAACACCTAAAACTTTCTCTGCTTTTCAAACCGCCGTGTTGAAGCTTCTTGTTCGAACTTTCCGGTCCACCCTAAGAAGCGGCGGCGGTAGGAATGTGGCTCCAGTTAAGGTGGACCGGAACATTCCGATAGCCAGCCAGTTCCAGTCTCTCTGAGTGAAGTAGCTTCGGTGCTAAAGCTAAGCGTGAAGATCAGATCAACACCTGAATCACGGAATCATCACCTTCTGATCAGATTCTGATCAACTGGATTAACTTCTATAGTCATATCAGTCTTTTCATGTGTTCTACTCTTAAAAGGTGGTTCTTTAAGGGTTCTAAAGACGATGGTTAGAACAGTTAAAGGTAAATAACAGTTTAATGCTTAAATAATTCTGTGTATGTTGAAATGGTTCTTCAGACTGATTGAAATGGTTTAGTGTAGAACACTGCAGAGAACCTTGTAAATATATGAGAAAATATTGAAAATACATGTTAGAACTTCTAGAACCGTTTAAATGAGTGAGGCATTCTAGATCAGTTTAAATGGCTGAGGCATTTTAGAACACTTTGAATGAGTTGGGGGTTCAAGAACATTATAAATGGGGGGGGGGGTCCAGAACAATTTAAATGGCCGAGGCATTCTAGAACAGTTTGAACGGCTTGGGCATTCTAGAGCAGTTTGAGTGAGTGGGGCATTCTAGAACCATATGAATGGCTGAGGCTTTCTAGAACAGGTTGAATGGCTGAGGCATTCTAGAACAATTTGAATGAGTGGGGCGTTCAGTTTGAATGAGTTGGGGGTTCTAGAACAGTTAGAATTTGTGGGGCATTCTAGAACAGTTTGTGTGATTTGGGGGTTCTAGAACAGTTTAAATGTCTGGGGCATCTATAACAGTTTGAACGGCTTGGGTATTCTAAAGCAGTTTGAATGGATGAGACTTTCTAGAACAGTTTGAATGGCTTCAGCATTCTAGAACATTTTGAGTGAGTGAGGCATTCTAGAACCATATGAATGGCTGAGCCTTTCTAGAACAGTTTGAAGGGCTTTGGCATTCAAGAACAATTTGAGTGGAGCATTCTAGAACAGAGTGAATGTGGAGGTTACTGTGAAGGAGATCATGTTAGGATGGCATGAAAATGAGAGCACATTCTAGAACAGGGAGAACATGTTTGGGTACTGTGAATGGGTGGGACATTCCAGAACAATGTGATTGGGGAGGGAACATTCTAAAACAGT
Source organism: Megaleporinus macrocephalus (assembly GCA_021613375.1). Lineage (NCBI taxonomy): Eukaryota > Metazoa > Chordata > Actinopteri > Characiformes > Anostomidae > Megaleporinus > Megaleporinus macrocephalus. The sequence continues at coordinate 36,372,315 of CM038726.1, read as the reverse complement.
GCAAACCGGGAGATAATGTTTGAGCACTGTGAATGGTTGGAATATTCTAGAACAGCGTAAATGTGAGGATATTTTCTGTGACATTGTTAATGAAACCAGCCTTTCTAGAACAGTGTGAATCAGAGTTTAGGAACATTCTAGAACAGTAAGATTAACAGTGAGAAAGCACGAACGCAACAGAACATTCTGGAACAGAACCTTTTTTGTTAATGTTACAAACTATACTAGACCTGAAGAGATTGAATTGAAGAGATCATAAATAAAGAGAACATTCTAGAACAGCATGAATGGAGGAGAGAACACTTTGTACATGTTAGAGCTTTGTGAATAGTGTGCATGGAGGAGAACATTCCAGAAACTTGTGAACAGAGAATAATACGACAGAACAGTGAGAAAAGAGAGAAAATATTTTAGAACAGTGCAAATGGAGGAGAACACTCTAAAGGGGGCATTCAATAACAGTGAAGAGAGGGATCTAGAAGAACAGTATAAATGTTCTAGAGTCTTGAAACCATTTGACTGTATTTTTCCTAAAGCTTCTGAGGTTGTTCAGCCGTGGAACCACAGATTCAGTGTCTCTGTGATGTGATGACCAGCTGAAGCTCATTGGAGATCAGTGTGAAGTCTCGACGTCCTCATTAAGATCAAGGTTCTTGTTGTGCTAGCTCTTCTCTACAGGATGGTGGGCCGGCAGGGAGCGAGGATGGATGAAGGTCTGATGATGATGCAGGAGCTGGAGGATCGACTGAAGGAGCAGATCGATAAGCTGGAGCACATCCGCCTCACAGCTGCAGACCTTAAGGAGAACCTGACCGGGGTGAGGGGTGTTAAGCATGCTCTGTAGTCTGGTCACCTTTCCCTTAGTCTCGCATTGAGTCAAGAACCTGATCAAGAACCGCCTACCACTGCAGAAACACTACATCTGTATCTTAACCAGTATCTTTAGTGTAGAACTTGCATATACATTGTAGAACACCGCAGAGAACAGAGAAAATATTCAACCTTTCTAGAACAGTGTGAATGGGTGGGACTTTCTGAAACAGTGTGATTGGGTGGAGAACCTTCTAGAACAGGGAGAGAACATTGTAGCACAGTGTGATTGAATAGAGAATCTTCTAGAACAATGAGATTGGATAGAGAACCTTCTAGAACAGTGTGATTAGGAAGACAACATTCTTGAATAGCGCGGTTGGAGACGTGGTTGGCACTGTGAATGGGTGGGACTTTCTGGAACAATGTGATTGGATAGAGAACCTTCTAGAACACCACATCTCCAATCACACGGTTCTAGAATGTCCCATCCATTCTAGAACAGTGCCAACCACGTCTCTAACCACACTGTTCTAGAATGGATGGGACATTCTAGAACCGTGTGATTGGAGATGTGGTTGGCACTGTGAATGGGTGGGACATGGGAACAGTGTGATTGAAGAAGGAATATTCTAGAACTATGTGATTGGATAAGGGACATTCTAGGAAAGTGTAGTTGAAGAAGGAACATTCTACAACAGTGTGATTGGGAAGACAGCGTTCTAGAACAGTGTGATTGGGAAGAGAACATTCTAGAACATGTGTAGTTGGAGGTGAGACATTCTAGATCGGTGTGATTGGAGATGAGACATTCTAGAACAGTGTGACTGGATAGAGAACATTCTAGAACAGTGTGATTGGGAAGACAACGTTCTAGAACAGTGTAGTTGGAGAAGGGACATTTTAGAACAGTGTGATTGGGAAGACAACGTTCTAGAACAGTGTAGTTGGAGAAGGGACATTTTAGAACAGTGTGATTGGGAAGAGGACATTCTAGAACAGAGTGATTGGGAAGAGAACATTCTAGAACAGTGTGACTGGAAAGAGAACATTTTAGAACAGTGTGATTGGGAAGACGACGTTCTAGAACAGTGTAGTTGGAGAAGGGACATTTTAGAACAATGTGATTGGGAAGAGGACATTCTAGAACAGAGTGATTGGGAAGAGAACATTCTAGAACATGTGTAGTTGGAGAAGGGGACATTTTAGAACAGTGTGATTGGGAAGGGAACATTCTAGAACAGTGTGATTGGGAAGGGAACATTCTAGAACAGTGTGACTGGGAAGAGAACATTCTAGAACAGTGTAGTTGGAGAAGGGACATTTTAGAACAATGTGATTGGGAAGAGGACATTCTAGAACAGAGTGATTGGGAAGAGAACATTCTAGAACATGTGTAGTTGGAGAAGGGACATTTTAGAACAGTGTGATTGGGAAGGGAACATTCTAGAACAGTGTGAATGGGTGGGACTTTCTGAAACAGTGTGATTGGGTGGAGAACCTTCTAGAACAGGGAGAGAACATTGTAGCACAGTGTGATTGAATAGAGAATCTTCTAGAACAATGAGATTGGATAGAGAACCTTCTAGAACAGTGTGATTAGGAAGACAACATTCTTGAATAGCGCGGTTGGAGACGTGGTTGGCACTGTGAATGGGTGGGACTTTCTGGAACAATGTGATTGGATAGAGAACCTTCTAGAACACCACATCTCCAATCACACGGTTCTAGAATGTCCCATCCATTCTAGAACAGTGCCAACCACGTCTCTAACCACACTGTTCTAGAATGGATGGGACATTCTAGAACCGTGTGATTGGAGATGTGGTTGGCACTGTGAATGGGTGGGACATGGGAACAGTGTGATTGAAGAAGGAATATTCTAGAACTATGTGATTGGATAAGGGACATTCTAGGAAAGTGTAGTTGAAGAAGGAACATTCTACAACAGTGTGATTGGGAAGACAGCGTTCTAGAACAGTGTGATTGGGAAGAGAACATTCTAGAACATGTGTAGTTGGAGGTGAGACATTCTAGATCGGTGTGATTGGAGATGAGACATTCTAGAACAGTGTGACTGGATAGAGAACATTCTAGAACAGTGTGATTGGGAAGACAACGTTCTAGAACAGTGTAGTTGGAGAAGGGACATTTTAGAACAGTGTGATTGGGAAGACAACGTTCTAGAACAGTGTAGTTGGAGAAGGGACATTTTAGAACAGTGTGATTGGGAAGAGGACATTCTAGAACAGAGTGATTGGGAAGAGAACATTCTAGAACAGTGTGACTGGAAAGAGAACATTTTAGAACAGTGTGATTGGGAAGACGACGTTCTAGAACAGTGTAGTTGGAGAAGGGACATTTTAGAACAATGTGATTGGGAAGAGGACATTCTAGAACAGAGTGATTGGGAAGAGAACATTCTAGAACATGTGTAGTTGGAGAAGGGACATTTTAGAACAGTGTGATTGGGAAGGGAACATTCTAGAACAGTGTGATTGGGAAGGGAACATTCTAGAACAGTGTGACTGGGAAGAGAACATTCTAGAACAGTGTAGTTGGAGAAGGGACATTTTAGAACAATGTGATTGGGAAGAGGACATTCTAGAACAGAGTGATTGGGAAGAGAACATTCTAGAACATGTGTAGTTGGAGAAGGGACATTTTAGAACAGTGTGATTGGGAAGGGAACATTCTAGAACAGTGTGATTGGGAAGGGAACATTCTAGAACAGTGTGACTGGGAAGGGAACATTCTAGAACAGTGTGATTGGGAAGGGAACATTCTAGAACAGTGTGATTGGGAAGGGAACATTCTAGAACAGTGTAGTTGGAGAAGGGACATTTTAGAACAGTGTGATTGGGAAGGGAACATTCTAGAACAGTGTGACTGGGAAGAGAACATTCTAGAACAGTGTAGTTGGAGAAGGGACATTCTAGAACAGTGTGATTGGGAAGGGAACATTCTAGAACAGTGTAGTTGGAGAAGGGACATTCTAGAACAGTGTGACTGGAAAGAGAACATTTTAGAACAGTGTAGTTGGAGAAGGGAACATTCTAGAACAGTGTAGTTGGAGAAGGGACATTCTAGAACAGTGTGATTGGGAAGGGAACATTCTAGAACAGTGTAGTTGGAGAAGGGAACATTCTAGAACAGTGTAGTTGGAGAAGGGACATTCTAGAACAGTGTGATTGGGAAGGGAACATTCTAGAACAGTGTCGGAACATGCTATGACACCTTTAAGTGTTGAGGTTGTCTGTGAAATGTATATATGTAAACGTGTGTATGTAATCGTTGCTGAAGTGTGTTGTGGATCTTGAATCTGTACAGAACGGTGGAGATCTGAGACAGTCTATCGCTGAACATGTGGACTGGCTGGGTCAGCTGACGGAGCGAGTGGAGACTCTGCAGATGAACACGTCAGTCTTTGTCCAGGTACATTCACCTGTGAGAGAGTTACAGAGTATGAAACAGAAAGTTTTAAAGTTTAAAAAAAAAACTAGTAGAGATGTAAACTACACAGTCCAGTCACATTATCCTGAAGCTACTTTGGAGGTCAGCAGCGTTCTGGTCTGGGGAATGTTTTGGTGATGTTCTCTGGACCCTCTCATCCATATGGAAGACACTCTCAACCGATTTGGGTCTGAATCCATCCTTGTAGATCACGTACACCATACATGCTGATGGTCTTCTCTGGGGCGGATGGGATCTTCCAGCAAGACAATGAGACACGTCCCCTGACTAGAAATTGTCCCACACTGATTGGAAGAGCTGACCAAGACTTCCAAGTACTACCCTGAACCCCTGATTCTCCAGACTTGAACCCAGTTGAGCATCTGTGGGATGTTGGCTCTATGGATCCTCCTCCACGCTCCCTCCAGCAGTTGTGGGATGCACTGCAGTCAGCATGATACCTCCAGATACCTGTGACCTCCTACCAGGACCCTATAGAGTCTCCCAGTCTGTCTAGCTGCTGGACGCGGTGGTCACTCTGGGTGTGACTGGACTGTGTAGGAGTGACTGATATAAAGAAGTGTTTGTGATAAAGTGATGCTGTAATGTCGTCATATTGTTTCTGCAGATGAACGCCAAACCTCGCACGTGGAGAGGGAAGCAGCAAAGCTTCCGTAGCTCCGCCCGCTGGGGGCGGGGCCAGGTGGCCAACGACGCCCAGTCAGAATTCGGATGGAGCCCAGTTCGTACGAGGCGTAACAGTGACGCTGCTTCTGAGATGTCGTGTGCCTGGTGACCAGCCAAGAACCAAATCTAGAGCCAGAGTGTGTTCACTCCAACATCAGAGCATTCTAGAGGAATTTCACACTCACTGGCCACTTTATTAGAAACACCCACTCTGTGCTTCCACTAACTGTCCACTTTATGAGAAACACCTGCCTTGTCTCCACTAACTGGCCACTTTATTGGAAAGACTCACATTGTACTAACACTAACTGGTCACTTTATTAGAAACACCTACATTGTGCTTTGCTTACTGGCCATTTTATTAGAAACACCTACCTTGTGCTTCCGCTAACTGGCCATTTTATTAGAAACACCCACCTTGTGCTTCCGCTAACTGGCCATTTTATTAGAAATACCTACCTTGTGCTTCCGCTAACTGGCCATTTTATTAGAAACACCTACCTTGTGCTTCCACTAACTGGCCATTTTATTAGAAATACCTACCTTGTGCTTCCGCTAACTGGCCATTTTATTAGAAATACCTACCTTGTGCTTCCGCTAACTGGCCACTTTATTAAAAAAACCCACCTTGTGCTTCTGCTAACTGGCCATTTTATTAGAAACGCCTACCTTGTGCTTCTGCTAACTGGCCATTTTATTAGAAACACCTACATTGTGCTTCAGTTAACTGGCCACTTTATTGGAAACACCTATCTTGTGCTTCCGCTGACTAGACACTTTATTAGAAACACCTACCTTGTGCTTCCGCTAACTGGCCACTTTATTGGAAACACTCTCGTATGCTTTGACTTACTGGCCACTTTATTGGAAACACTCCCATATGCCTCCACTAACTGGCCACTTTATTGGAAATACTGCTCTATGCTTCCACTAACTGGCCACTTTATTGGAAACACTCGTGTGCTTCATCTTACTGGCCACTTTATTGGATACACTCTCGTAAGCTTCCACTCGCTGGCCACTTTATTAGAAACACCTACAAGAACGTCTCAGAAACTGTCCTCTGATGAATGGCTAGAGGTTGGGCAACACAAACTGTACCCCAGCACGGTGGCACTTTGAAGGAGGTGTTTCTGATAAAGTGGCCGGTGGAATGTTAATGTCTTTGAATCGGTGTCAGTAGTGTCATCATTTCTGGATGGATGAACAAAAATTCCATATTCGAGAGAAATAATAAGATATTTCCACTTTAAACTGCTGGTCACTGGACTGTCCGTGTGTTTGTATACGGTCACCTGCTGAACCTCAGAACAGAGTTTCATGTTCTTGTGTATCTTGTCCTCGTATTGAAAATAAACACTGCAGCAGAGGTTTGGTGTGAAATGCTGTTCTAGACTCACGGTGTTCACAGTGGAGGTGAATGGAACCAGACATCCTCCTCTGAAAGCTTCCTCACAGACAGTTATTACAGTAGATAGATATTAATACGATAGTGAGTCACTGTAGTACCACTATGTACTTAAAGAGGTACTTAAAGAGGAGATTAGACACACAGTGGAGTGAGGGTCAGTATGACTGTGGATTAGACACAGAGGAATGAGAGTCAGTGTGACTGTGGATTAGACACATATAGCATTGAGGGTCAGTGTGACTGTGGATTAGACAGAGGAATGAGAGTCAGTATGACTGGATTAGACACATATAGCATTGAGGGTCAGTGTGACTGTGGATTAGACACACAGTGGAGTGAGGGTCAGTGTGACTGTGGATTAGACACATATAGCATTGAGGGTCAGTGTGACTGTGGATTAGACACAGAGGAATGAGAGTCAGTATGACTGTGGATTAGACACATATAGCAGTGAGAGTCAGTATGACTGTGGATTAGACACATATAGCAGTGAGAGTCAGTGTGACTGTGGATTAGACACACAGTGGAGTGAGGGTCAGTGTGACTGGATTAGACACATAGTAGTGACTGTGAATTAGACACATAGAGGAGTAAGGGTCAGTATGACTGTGGATTAGACACATAGAAGTGAGGGTCAGTATGACTGTGGATTAGACACAGAGGAGTAAGGGTCAGTATGACTGTGGATTAGACACATAGAAGTGAGGGTCAGTATGACTGTGGATTAGACACATAGCATTGAGGGTCAGTGTGACTGTGGATTAGACACATATAGCATTGAGGGTCAGTATGACTGTGGATTAGACACATAGCATTGAGGGTCAGTGTGACTGTGGATTAGACACATATAGCATTGAGGGTCAGTGTGACTGTGGATTAGACACATATAGCATTGAGGGTCAGTATGACTGTGGATTAGACACAGGAGTGAAGGTCAGTATGACTGTGGATTAGACATATATAGCAGTGAGGGTCAGTATGATTGTAGATTAGACACATAGAGGAGAGAGTCAGTATGACTGTTGATTAGACACATATAGCAGTGAGGGTCAGTATGACTGTTGATTAGACACATATAGCAGTGAGAGTCAGTATGACTGTGGATTAGACACATAGAGGAGAGAGTCAGTATGACTGATTAGACACATATAGCAGTGAGGGTCAGTATGACTGTTGATTAGACACATATAGCAGTGAGGGTCAGTATGACTGTTGATTAGACACATATAGCAGTGAGAGTCAGTATGACTGTGGATTAGACACATAGAGGAGAGAGTCAGTATGACTGATTAGACACATATAGCAGTGAGGGTCAGTATGACTGTTGATTAGACACAGAAGTGAGGGTTAGTATGACTGTGGATTAGACACATAGCATTGAGGGTCAGTGTGACTGTGGATTAGACACATATAGCATTGAGGGTCAGTATGACTGTGGATTAGACACAGGAGTGAAGGTCAGTATGACTGTGGATTAGACATATATAGCAGTGAGGGTCAGTATGATTGTAGATTAGACACATAGAGGAGAGAGTCAGTATGACTGTTGATTAGACACATATAGCAGTGAGGGTCAGTATGACTGTTGATTAGACACATATAGCAGTGAGAGTCAGTATGACTGTGGATTAGACACATATAGCAGTGAGAGTCAGTGTGACTGTGGATTAGACACACAGTGGAGTGAGGGTCAGTGTGACTGTGGATTAGACACATATAGTAGTGACTGTGAATTAGACACATAGAGGAGTGAGGGTCAGTATGACTGTGGATTAGACACAGAGGAGTAAGGGTCAGTATGACTGTGGATTAGACACATATAGCATTGAGGGTCAGTATGACTGTGGATTAGACACAGAGAAGTGAGGGTCAGTATGACTGTGGATTAGACACATAGCATTGAGGGTCAGTGTGACTGTGGATTAGACACATAGCATTGAGGGTCAGTATGACTGTTGATTAGACACATATAGCAGTGAGAGTCAGTATGACTGTGGATTAGACACATAGAGGAGAGAGTCAGTATGACTGATTAGACACATATAGCAGTGAGGGTCAGTATGACTGTTGATTAGACACATAGAAGTGAGGGTTAGTATGACTGTGGATTAGACACATAGCATTGAGGGTCAGTGTGACTGTGGATTAGACACATATAGCATTGAGGGTCAGTATGACTGTGGATTAGACACAGGAGTGAAGGTCAGTATGACTGTGGATTAGACATATATAGCAGTGAGGGTCAGTATGATTGTAGATTAGACACATAGAGGAGAGAGTCAGTATGACTGTTGATTAGACACATATAGCAGTGAGGGTCAGTATGACTGTTGATTAGACACATATAGCAGTGAGAGTCAGTATGACTGTGGATTAGACACATATAGCAGTGAGAGTCAGTGTGACTGTGGATTAGACACACAGTGGAGTGAGGGTCAGTGTGACTGTGGATTAGACACATATAGTAGTGACTGTGAATTAGACACATAGAGGAGTGAGGGTCAGTATGACTGTGGATTAGACACAGAGGAGTAAGGGTCAGTATGACTGTGGATTAGACACATATAGCATTGAGGGTCAGTATGACTGTGGATTAGACACAGAGAAGTGAGGGTCAGTATGACTGTGGATTAGACACATAGCATTGAGGGTCAGTGTGACTGTGGATTAGACACATATAGCATTGAGGGTCAGTATGACTGTGGATTAGACACAGGAGTGAAGGTCAGTATGACTGTGGATTAGACATATATAGCAGTGAGGGTCAGTATGATTGTAGATTAGACACATAGAGGAGAGAGTCAGTATGACTGTTGATTAGACACATATAGCAGTGAGGGTCAGTATGACTGTTGATTAGACACATATAGCAGTGAGAGTCAGTATGACTGTGGATTAGACACATAGAGGAGAGAGTCAGTATGACTGATTAGACACATATAGCAGTGAGGGTCAGTATGACTGTTGATTAGACACATATAGCAGTGAGGGTCAGTATGACTGTTGATTAGACACATATAGCAGTGAGAGTCAGTATGACTGTGGATTAGACACATAGAGGAGAGAGTCAGTATGACTGATTAGACACATATAGCAGTGAGGGTCAGTATGACTGTTGATTAGACACATATAGCAGTGAGGGTCAGTATGACTGTTGATTAGACACATATAGCAGTGAGAGTCAGTATGACTGTGGATTAGACACATAGAGGAGAGAGTCAGTATGACTGTTGATTAGACACATATAGCAGTGAGGGTCAGTATGACTGTTGATTAGACACATATAGCAGTGAGAGTCAGTATGACTGTGGATTAGACACATAGAGGAGAGAGTCAGTATGACTGTTGATTAGACACATATAGCAGTGAGAGTCAGTATGACTGTGGATTAGACACATAGAGGAGAGAGTCAGTGTGACTGTGGATTAGACACATATAGCAGTGAGAGTCAGTATGACTGTGGATTAGACACATAGAGGAGAGAGTCAGTGTGACTGTGGATTAGACACATAGCATTGAGGGTCAGTGTGACTGTGGATTAGACACATATAGCATTGAGGGTCAGTATGACTGTGGATTAGACACATAGCATTGAGGGTCAGTGTGACTGTGGATTAGACACATATAGCATTGAGGGTCAGTGTGACTGTGGATTAGACACATATAGCATTGAGGGTCAGTATGACTGTGGATTAGACACAGGAGTGAAGGTCAGTATGACTGTGGATTAGACATATATAGCAGTGAGGGTCAGTATGATTGTAGATTAGACACATAGAGGAGAGAGTCAGTATGACTGTTGATTAGACACATATAGCAGTGAGGGTCAGTATGACTGTTGATTAGACACATATAGCAGTGAGAGTCAGTATGACTGTGGATTAGACACATAGAGGAGAGAGTCAGTATGACTGATTAGACACATATAGCAGTGAGGGTCAGTATGACTGTTGATTAGACACATATAGCAGTGAGGGTCAGTATGACTGTTGATTAGACACATATAGCAGTGAGAGTCAGTATGACTGTGGATTAGACACATAGAGGAGAGAGTCAGTATGACTGATTAGACACATATAGCAGTGAGGGTCAGTATGACTGTTGATTAGACACATATAGCAGTGAGGGTCAGTATGACTGTTGATTAGACACATATAGCAGTGAGAGTCAGTATGACTGTGGATTAGACACATAGAGGAGAGAGTCAGTATGACTGATTAGACACATATAGCAGTGAGGGTCAGTATGACTGTTGATTAGACACATATAGCAGTGAGGGTCAGTATGACTGTTGATTAGACACATATAGCAGTGAGAGTCAGTATGACTGTGGATTAGACACATAGAGGAGAGAGTCAGTATGACTGATTAGACACATATAGCAGTGAGGGTCAGTATGACTGTTGATTAGACACATATAGCAGTGAGGGTCAGTATGACTGTTGATTAGACACATATAGCAGTGAGAGTCAGTATGACTGTGGATTAGACACATAGAGGAGAGAGTCAGTATGACTGTTGATTAGACACATATAGCAGTGAGGGTCAGTATGACTGTTGATTAGACACATATAGCAGTGAGAGTCAGTATGACTGTGGATTAGACACATAGAGGAGAGAGTCAGTATGACTGTTGATTAGACACATATAGCAGTGAGAGTCAGTATGACTGTGGATTAGACACATAGAGGAGAGAGTCAGTGTGACTGTGGATTAGACACATATAGCAGTGAGAGTCAGTATGACTGTGGATTAGACACATAGAGGAGAGAGTCAGTGTGACTGTGGATTAGACACATAGCATTGAGGGTCAGTGTGACTGTGGATTAGACACATATAGCATTGAGGGTCAGTATGACTGTGGATTAGACACATAGCATTGAGGGTCAGTGTGACTGTGGATTAGACACATATAGCATTGAGGGTCAGTGTGACTGTGGATTAGACACATATAGCATTGAGGGTCAGTATGACTGTGGATTAGACACAGGAGTGAAGGTCAGTATGACTGTGGATTAGACATATATAGCAGTGAGGGTCAGTATGATTGTAGATTAGACACATAGAGGAGAGAGTCAGTATGACTGTTGATTAGACACATATAGCAGTGAGGGTCAGTATGACTGTTGATTAGACACATATAGCAGTGAGAGTCAGTATGACTGTGGATTAGACACATAGAGGAGAGAGTCAGTATGACTGATTAGACACATATAGCAGTGAGGGTCAGTATGACTGTTGATTAGACACATATAGCAGTGAGGGTCAGTATGACTGTTGATTAGACACATATAGCAGTGAGAGTCAGTATGACTGTGGATTAGACACATAGAGGAGAGAGTCAGTATGACTGATTAGACACATATAGCAGTGAGGGTCAGTATGACTGTTGATTAGACACATATAGCAGTGAGGGTCAGTATGACTGTTGATTAGACACATATAGCAGTGAGAGTCAGTATGACTGTGGATTAGACACATAGAGGAGAGAGTCAGTATGACTGTTGATTAGACACATATAGCAGTGAGGGTCAGTATGACTGTTGATTAGACACATATAGCAGTGAGAGTCAGTATGACTGTTGATTAGACACATATAGCAGTGAGGGTCAGTATGACTGTTGATTAGACACATATAGCAGTGAGAGTCAGTATGACTGTGGATTAGACACATAGAGGAGAGAGTCAGTATGACTGATTAGACACATATAGCAGTGAGGGTCAGTATGACTGTTGATTAGACACATATAGCAGTGAGGGTCAGTATGACTGTTGATTAGACACATATAGCAGTGAGAGTCAGTATGACTGTGGATTAGACACATAGAGGAGAGAGTCAGTGTGACTGTGGATTAGACACATAGCATTGAGGGTCAGTGTGACTGTGGATTAGACACATATAGCATTGAGGGTCAGTATGACTGTGGATTAGACACATAGCATTGAGGGTCAGTGTGACTGTGGATTAGACACATATAGCATTGAGGGTCAGTGTGACTGTGGATTAGACACATATAGCATTGAGGGTCAGTATGACTGTGGATTAGACACAGGAGTGAAGGTCAGTATGACTGTGGATTAGACATATATAGCAGTGAGGGTCAGTATGATTGTAGATTAGACACATAGAGGAGAGAGTCAGTATGACTGTTGATTAGACACATATAGCAGTGAGGGTCAGTATGACTGTTGATTAGACACATATAGCAGTGAGAGTCAGTATGACTGTGGATTAGACACATAGAGGAGAGAGTCAGTATGACTGATTAGACACATATAGCAGTGAGGGTCAGTATGACTGTTGATTAGACACATATAGCAGTGAGGGTCAGTATGACTGTTGATTAGACACATATAGCAGTGAGAGTCAGTATGACTGTGGATTAGACACATAGAGGAGAGAGTCAGTATGACTGATTAGACACATATAGCAGTGAGGGTCAGTATGACTGTTGATTAGACACATATAGCAGTGAGGGTCAGTATGACTGTTGATTAGACACATATAGCAGTGAGAGTCAGTATGACTGTTGATTAGACACATATAGCAGTGAGAGTCAGTATGACTGTTGATTAGACACATATAGCAGTGAGAGTCAGTATGACTGTTGATTAGACACATATAGCAGTGAGGGTCAGTATGACTGTTGATTAGACACATATAGCAGTGAGGGTCAGTATGACTGTTGATTAGACACATATAGCAGTGAGGGTCAGTATGACTGTTGATTAGACACATAGAGGAGAGAGTCAGTATGACTGATTAGACACATATAGCAGTGAGGGTCAGTATGACTGTTGATTAGACACATATAGCAGTGAGGGTCAGTATGACTGTTGATTAGACACATATAGCAGTGAGAGTCAGTATGACTGTGGATTAGACACATAGAGGAGAGAGTCAGTATGACTGATTAGACACATATAGCAGTGAGGGTCAGTATGACTGTTGATTAGACACATATAGCAGTGAGGGTCAGTATGACTGTTGATTAGACACATATAGCAGTGAGAGTCAGTATGACTGTTGATTAGACACATATAGCAGTGAGGGTCAGTATGACTGTTGATTAGACACATATAGCAGTGAGAGTCAGTATGACTGTTGATTAGACACATATAGCAGTGAGAGTCAGTATGACTGTTGATTAGACACATATAGCAGTGAGAGTCAGTATGACAATAGTACAACAATATAACACATCCTGAAATGTGGCGTATGGGCTCTTTAAAGTTTCCTCTACTCTAAGTTCCAACATTGCTCGACAGAGGGCGCTCCTGCAGCGTTCCACCGCCCAGCACAGTGCGATGGAGCCGTGCGGGACTCGGAGGGCTTTAGGACCCGGGAGCAGGAGCGGAGGCTGTAACGGGGTTATGGAGGAGCAAAGAAAATCACGGAGTGTCCCATTTCAAACCTGAATCCTGCTCATCACCGCTTCTCAGATCAGATACAAGATCAGACCTCGCACCTCTCCTCACGATGTCCGTGCGGAGGTAGAGCTCCTCCCGCGCAGCATGGCCACCGCGGCGGCGGAGTCCGAGCAGGTCGAGGATGAGGAGCACTGGCTCTACGGCGGTAAAACCAGTACACCCAAATAAAACACGGTGACGCAACACGCACCTCTTCATCACAGGCTCCCATCACCATCCTCATCACACCCGCACCAACTTAGCGTCTTGTTCGAGTTTTCCGCTCCACCTTAAACAGCGCAGCGGTCGCGCTCTCGCACGTACAGGCGCTTGAATGGAGCGCTGCTCGGTTTAAGGTGGAGCGGAACGTTGGAGTAGGACTGAACTTCAGACCTCATCCAGGCGATGTTCTTGTTGCTGTAGATGCTCGAACCACACATACATCCCTTTTTCTGAGAGATAGAAAATATACTTCCAGCTTTAATAACATTTAGAACTATTTTTATTAAACTACAGCTTTTAAAGTAAGACGCCGTAGAATTAGCAGTAGTAGTTTTTATGTAGATGGTTTAATTTTTTAAGAACTGAACTCAAATATAGTTTAATAACACGATCGGAACTATTTGTTTGCTCCGCTGCTCGTTTTCAATGTTGTGGGTCGTGATGCGCGTCTGTACGTCACTGGTCCTACTTTCTTCCCCGTCCGGCGGAGGAACACAGGGTACTGAACACTAGCATCATGCCAACAGATAAAACAAAAAGTTATATGGAAACTTTTATGAATTGAGTATGACTGTAGATTAGACACATATAGAGGAGTGAGGGTCAGTATGACTGTAGATTAGACACATATAGAGGAGTGAGGGTCAGTATGACTGTAGATTAGACATATAGAGGAGTGAGGGTCAGTATGACTGTAGATTAGACACGTATAAAGGAGTGAGGGTCAGTATGACTGTAGATTAGACACATATAGAGGAGTGAGGGTCAGTATGACTGTAGATTAGACACATATAGAGGAGTGAGGGTCAATATGACTGTAGATTAGACACATAGAGGAGTGAGGGTCAGTATGACTAGATTAGACACATATAGAGGAGTGAGGGTCAGTATGACTGTAGATTAGACATATAGAGGAGTGAGGGTCAGTATGACTGTAGATTAGACACGTATAAAGGAGTGAGGGTCAGTATGACTGTAGATTAGACACATATAGAGGAGTGAGGGTCAGTATGACTGTAGATTAGACACATATAGAGGAGTGAGGGTCAATATGACTGTAGATTAGACACATAGAGGAGTGAGGGTCAGTATGACTAGATTAGACACATATAGAGGAGTGAGGGTCAGTATGACTGGATTAGACACATGTAGAGGAGTGAGGGTCAGTATGACTAGATTAGACACATATAGAGGAGTGAGGGTCAGTATGACTGTGGATTAGACGCATATAGAGGAGTGAGGGTCAGTATGACTGTAGATTAGACACATATAGAGGAGTGAGGGTCAGTATGACTGTGGATTAGACACATGTAGAGGAGTGAGGGTCAGTGTGACTGTGGATTAGACACATAAAGAGGAGTAAGGGTCAGTATGACTGTAGATTAGACACATATAGAGGAGTGAGGGTCAGTATGACTGTGGATTAGACACATATAGAGGAGTGAGGGTCAGTATGACTGTAGATTAGACACATAGAGGAGTGAGGGTCAGTATGAGTGTGGATTAGACACATAAAGAGGAGTAAGGGTCAGTATGACTGTGGATTAGACATATAGAGGAGTGAGGGTCAGTATGACTGTAGATTAGACACATATAGAGGAGTGAGGGTCAGTATGACTGTGGATTAGACACATATAGAGGAGTGAGGGTCAGTATGACTGTAGATTAGACACATAGAGGAGTGAGGGTCAGTATGACTGTGGATTAGACACATATAGAGGAGTGAGGGTCAGTATGACTGTAGATTAGACACATAGAGGAGTGAGGGTCAGTATGACTGGATTAGACACATATAGAGGAGTGAGGGTCAGTATGACTGTAGATTAGACACATAGAGGAGTGATGGTCAGTATGACTGTGGATTAGACACATATAGAGGAGTAAGGGTCAGTATGACTGTAGATTAGACACATAGAGGAGTGAGGGTCAGTATGACTGTAGATTAGACACATATAGAGGAGTGAGGGTCAGTATGACTGTGGATTAGACATATAGAGGAGTGAGGGTCAGTATGACTGTAGATTAGACACATATAGAGGAGTGAGGGTCAGTATGACTGTGGATTAGACATATAGAGGAGTGAGGGTCAGTATGACTGTGGATTAGACATATAGAGGAGTGAGGGTCAGTATGACTGTAGATTAGACACATATAGAGGAGTGAGGGTCAGTATGACTGTGGATTAGACATATAGAGGAGTGAGGGTCAGTATGACTGTAGATTAGACACATATAGAGGAGAGAGGGTCAGTATGACTAGATTAGACACATAGAGGAGTGAGGGTCAGTATGACTGTGGATTAGACACATATAGAGGAGTGAGGGTCAGTATGACTGTAGATTAGACACATATAGAGGAGTGAGGGTCAGTATGACTGTAGATTAGACATATAGAGGAGTGAGGGTCAGTATGACTGTAGATTAGACACATATAGAGGAGTGAGGGTCAGTATGACTGTAGATTAGACACATATAGAGGAGTGAGGGTCAGTATGACTGTGGATTAGACACATGTAGAGGAGTGAGGGTCAGTGTGACTGTGGATTAGACACATAAAGAGGAGTGAGGGTCAGTATGACTGTGGATTAGACATATAGAGGAGTGAGGGTCAGTATGACTGTAGATTAGACACATATAGAGGAGTGAGGGTCAGTATGACTGTAGATTAGACACATATAGAGGAGTGAGGGTCAGTATGACTGGATTAGACACATATAGAGGAGTGAGGGTCAGTATGACTGTAGATTAGACACATAGAGGAGTGAGGGTCAGTATGACTGTGGATTAGACACATATAGAGGAGTGAGGGTCAGTATGACTGTAGATTAGACACATATAGAGGAGTGAGGGTCAGTATGACTGTAGATTAGACTCATATAGCAGTGAGGGTCAGTATGACTGTGGATTAGACACATAGCAGTGAGGGTAAGACTGGATTGGACACTTAGAGGAGTGAGGTCAGTATGACTGTGGATTAGACACATAGCAGTGAGTGTCAGTATGAGTGTGGATTAGATACATAGAGGAGTGAGGGTCAGTATGACTGGATTAGACACATAGCAATGAGGGTTAGACTGTGGATTGGACACACTGAGGAGTGAGGGTCAGTATGACTGTGGATTAGACACATAGCAGTGAGGGTTAGACTGTGGATTAGACACATAGCAGTGAGGGTTAGACTGTGGATTGGACACAGAGGAGTGAGGGTTAGACTGTGGATTGGACACATAGAGGAGTGAGGGCTAGACTGGATTAGACACATAGAGGAGTGATAGTTAGACTGGATTAGACACACAGAGGAGTGAGGGTTAGACTGTGGATTAGACACATAGAGGAGTGAGAGTTAGACTGTGGATTAGACACATAGAGGAGTGAGGGTTAGACTGTGGATTGGACACATAGAGGAGTGAGGGTTAGACTGTGGATTGGACACATAGAGGAGTGAGGGTTAGACTGTGGATTGGACACATAGAGGAGTGAGGGTTAGACTGTGGATTAGACACATAGAGGAGTGAGAGTTAGACTGTGGATTAGACACATAGAGGAGTGAGGGTTAGACTGTGGATTGGACACATAGAGGAGTGAGGGTTAGACTGTGGATTGGACACATAGAGGAGTGAGGGTTAGACTGTGGATTGGACACATAGAGGAGTGAGGGTTAGACTGGATTAGACACATAGAGGAGTGATAGTTAGACTGTGGATTAGACACATAGAGGAGTGAGAGTTAGACTGTAGATTAGACACATAGAGGAGTGAGGGTTAGACTGTGGATTGGACACATAGAGGAGTGAGGGTTAGACTGTGGATTGGACACATAGAGGAGTGAGGGTTAGACTGTGGATTGGACACATAGAGGAGTGAGGGTTAGACTGGATTAGACACATAGAGGAGTGATAGTTAGACTGTGGATTAGACACATAGAGGAGTGATAGTTAGACTGTGGATTAGACACATAGAGGAGTGAGAGTTGACTGTGGATTAGACACAGAGGAGTGAGGGTTAGACTGTGGATTGGACACATAGAGGAGTTAGGGTTAGACTGTGGATTGGACACATAGAGGAGTGAGGGTTAGACTGTGGATTAGACACATAGAGGAGTGAGAGTTAGACTGTGGATTAGACACATAGAGGAGTGAGGGTTAGACTGTGGATTGGACACATAGAGGAGTGAGGGTTAGACTGTGGATTGGACACATAGAGGAGTGAGGGTTAGACTGTGGATTGGACACATAGAGGAGTGAGGGTTAGACTGGATTAGACACATAGAGGAGTGATAGTTAGACTGTGGATTAGACACATAGAGGAGTGAGAGTTAGACTGTAGATTAGACACATAGAGGAGTGAGGGTTAGACTGTGGATTGGACACATAGAGGAGTGAGGGTTAGACTGTGGATTGGACACATAGAGGAGTGAGGGTTAGACTGTGGATTGGACACATAGAGGAGTGAGGGTTAGACTGGATTAGACACATAGAGGAGTGATAGTTAGACTGTGGATTAGACACATAGAGGAGTGATAGTTAGACTGTGGATTAGACACATAGAGGAGTGAGAGTTGACTGTGGATTAGACACAGAGGAGTGAGGGTTAGACTGTGGATTGGACACATAGAGGAGTTAGGGTTAGACTGTGGATTGGACACATAGAGGAGTGAGGGTTAGACTGTGGATTAGACACATAGAGGAGTGAGAGTTGACTGTGGATTAGACACAGAGGAGTGAGGGTTAGACTGTGGATTGGACACATAGAGGAGTTAGGGTTAGACTGTGGATTGGACACATAGAGGAGTGAGGGTTAGACTGTGGATTAGACACATAGAGGAGTGAGGGTTAGACTGTGGATTAGACACATAGAGGAGTTAGAGTTGACTGTGGATTAGACACAGAGGAGTGAGGGTTAGACTGTGGATTGGACACATAGAGGAGTTAGGGTTAGACTGTGGATTGGACACATAGAGGAGTGAGGGTTAGACTGTGTATTAGACACTGAATTAGGAAACCTGTTTATTCCTGTAGGAAGAATAATTAGTAAATTAATAAGGATTGTATGTGGATTAAAGAGTTGTCCAGTCCCAATCAGATCAGACATTCCGGAGTTGGAACTGTGTGGATATATCTCCGACACTGTGGGACGAGCTAGAGGATGAAAAACTGTTTTTGCGGAATAACAATAATAACTTAAATCAAATTAAAAAATCTAGTATATATTTTTAAATGTTGGACTATTTCTTTAGACGGTGTGCTCATCAGTCATAACTTCAAATAATTAATTCTATGACTGCATTAGATAATTATTGGTAAGTTATTGATAAGTTATTGTGGGTAAAATAATAATTACTAATAATTTTTCATTACAATAAATGTTTCTTTGTGTTCACACAGATGAAACCTCCAAGAATCAGACGGTTAACGATGAAACAAAGTAAGTCTGATCTGTTTTGTTCAATTCGCTGTTGATTATTATGTAAGATATACATGAACCTGCTCTTTTTCTGATTGTCGTGCGGCTGCGGTGGGAAAAATTCAGAATTTTCTTTAAACTGTCGTAGTTACTTACTTAAACTTAATAAATCATCTCAGTGAGATATGACCTGCTTTACTGAATCAGTTCAAACTGCAATATTAGAAATATTAACACAATATTAGAAATGAGAATTGAGATAATAGTTTTTAACTAATTTGTGAAAATCATACTTAAATCTTTTCACTTTCTTGTACATTTTAAATATTTTTTGTTAAAAGCTTTAGGTTAATAATTAAAAAAAACTATTTTATGCACTACTAAAACAGAGTTTTAGCCACGCCCCTGTATTTAGAGCTGGCTAGCGTTTTGCTCAAAATACTAAAATTTGGTTCTCTTGCTACAAAGTTTAGAATTTTTATTTATTTTTTGTAAAAAAATTTTTACTAACCTCGAGTTTAACACATAACGTGTGTTAAATTCGAGTTCAGTAAAAAAAATAAAAATAATATTGTATATTTTGTATATTTGTATATTATATTTTCTATGACATTAAAAAAGGGGTTGTTTATTTTTTCAGAGTAAAGTATTCTGGAATTTTTGAAATGCTCAGATTTCCTTGCAGTAAATTTTCGGAACTGTTTGTAGTTTTTAAAATCGTCGCCGTCCGAAGAAAAACACATATCATTATTTTTGCCGATTTTTATTTTTCCACCTTATTTAAATGCAGCAGCTGCCGTTTACACTGTGTACGAATTTCAGGATGAATGGACCAATAGAAATGCTCCAAAATACCTTGGAAACTTTTCTGGTTCCATTGACTTACATTGAAAGTAAAGACAGTTTTTGGCCTCTCCTGTAAAGTTAATATTTTGGAGATACTTGTTGATGAAACATTTACTGATTACTGAGAGATTCTGTTAATGAGACTGGAACTCATTCCTGAACCTCCTCTGTCCTCCAGAGAGACAGAACCTGCCCCTGAGAGCAGCACCAGCACGGAGGAGAAGAACAGCACAGAGCAGGTACTGACACGGTGGGGACGGAGGTATAAATCTCTGACATCACACACATGTTCTGTTCGGTTACCGTTAAAGGTGGATTCCAATCAATCAATCAATCAGTCTAATCCAGTCAATAGCAATTGGTTATATTTCCCTATGTTAGAAAATAATCAAAACCTCAAATTTGATCACCATTTGTTTAGTTTTCTTTATTTTAATTCGACTAATTCTATCAAATTAAACCACAGTGACTATAGAAATGTGACAGAAATGGGAGGAGATTTTTTAATTATGTTTGAAAAAAAGGCAAAGATGTTTTTATATAGTACAGAAAAAATGAGAGCACATGCAAAAAAAATAATAAACTCAAGCTGAAGAATAAAGAGTAAAGTTTTCTACGGGTGTCTAAGTAGATGCCTGTGTAATTTGAAATTAGTCTGGCAGCACGGTGCATTTGATAACACAAAATATATTTAATAATAATAATAATAATTTATAAAAAATAAACAGTTTATTTTCACAAACTGTACTGCACGAAATCCAGTTAAACAGGACTAGTTACACTTTCTTTGTAATCCAATCAGTCCAATCAGTCCAATCAACATGCAGTTATTCAGTGTTCCTACAGACAACATCCATGATTTTTATAGAAAAGCCTGTAGTGACAGTTTTTATTATAATTACAATTAAATGTGCGCACATTTCTCTACTTTAGGAAATTCTTTAGAAAAAAAGTTAAAAATAAAATAAAAATCATCAGAAACACTTTTTTTAGTTTCTCTTATTTTAATACGACTAATTCTAACAAATAAAACCTCAATGACATAAATGTGTCAGTAACTGGAAGAGATTTTTTTATGTTTGAAAAAAGTTATTTTTGTACAGAGAAGTGAGAGCACACTTTATTATTAGTGTTTTTTTTAGTGTTATTAGTGTTATTATTAGTATCATTGTTAGTGTTATTAGTGTTATTGTTAGTGTTATTATTAGTGTTATTATTAGTGTATTGTTAGTGTTATTATTAGTGTATTGTTAGTGTTATTATTAGTGTATTGTTAGTGTTATTAGTGTTATTATTAGTGTTATTATTAGTGTATTGTTAGTGTTATTAGTGTTATTGTTAGTGTTATTGTTAGTGTTATTATTAGCGTTACTGGTGTTATTGTTAGTGTTATTATAGTGTATTGTTAATGTTATTATTAGTGTATTGTTAGTGTTATTATTAGTGTATTGTTAGTGTTATTATTAGTGTATTGTTAGTGTTATTATTAGTGTATTGTTAGTGTTATTATTAGTGTATTGTTAGTGTTATTATTAGTGTATTGTTAGTGTTATTATTAGTGTATTGTTAGTGTTATTATTGGTGTTATTGTTAATGGTCTTATTAGTGTATTGTTAGTGTTATTATTGGTGTTATTGTTAGTGTTATTATAGTGTATTGTTAATGTTATTATTAGTGTATTGTTAGTGTTATTATTAGTGTATTGTTAGTGTTATTATTAGTGTATTGTTAGTGTTATTATTAGTGTATTGTTAGTGTTATTATTGGTGTTATTGTTAATGGTCTTATTAGTGTATTGTTAGTGTTATTATTGGTGTTATTGTTAGTGTTATTATTAGTGTATTGTTAGCGTTATTATTAGGGTATTGTTAGTGTTATTAGTGTTATTGGTAGTGTTATTAGTGTTATTGTTAGTGTTATTATTAGTGTATTGTTAGTGTTATTAGTGTTGTTGTTAGTGTTATTAGTGTTATTGTTAGTGTTATTATTGGTGTTATTGTTAGTGTTATTATTAGTGTATTGTTAGTGTTATTAGTGTTATTGTTAGTGTTATTATTAGTGTTATTGTTAGTGTTATTATTGGTGTTATTGTTAGTGTTATTATTAGTGTTATTGTTAGTGTTATTAGTGTTATTATTAGTGTTATTAGTGTTATTGTTAGTGTTATTAGTGTTATTGTTAGTGTTATTATTAGTGTTATTGGTGTTAATGTTAGTGTTATTATTAGTGTTATTATTAGTGTATTATTAGTGTTATTAGTGTTATTTTTAGTGTTATTAGTGTTATTGTTAGTGTTATTAGTGTTATTATTAGTGTTATTAGTGTTATTGTTAGTGTTAATATTAGTGTTATTGTTAGTGTTATTAGTGTTACTGTTAGTGTTACTATTAGTGTATTGTTAGTGTTATTAGTGTTATTATTAGTGTAATTAGTGCTATTATTAGTATTATTATTAGTGTGTAATAGCAAATAACAGGACTCTGTTTGTTGGTCAGGCAGCTAAAAGTGCAGAAGATGAGGAAGAGGAGGAGGAGAGTGACAGTGATGATGAAGATGATGTCAAGGTTACCATCGGCAACATCAAGACTGGAGCTCCGGCCTACCTGTAGGTTTAAACGTCCCAGAGCGTTCAGATCGTCTAAACTCTGATATTTAAATTATTATTAACTTCATTAATAATAACTTCACCCCATTTATTACATCCTGCCTGTTATTGATGTAGAAAATTACTTAAAATAAATTCTTAAAATATCAATTATTGTGAAAACTTGTTTTAAATGTCAGCTGGTGATTGAAATTCTATTACTATTAAATTAATCTCAGTATTTTGTAAAATACTGCTTGTTTGTATTTATGGGCTGCATGACTGTTTTATTGTTTCACTCTTTTTTTATTTAATAACTTTCTACTGTCAATCTTATTATTATATTTTGGAACAATGGCTTTGCATAATAAAAGTTTTATGCAAGAAGCTGCATGTTGTGAGTCTCATGCAATGTATGTTTCATGCAACTTCACATTTATAAACAATATGTTCAGTCATATAAGCACAGAATGACTCTGTTTGATGCCCTTTATTTAAAATGTAAACAAAGCACAGTTTGGCTCTTTAACATAGAAGTTCAAACAAAACAAAACAAAACAAAAAAAAAAAAAAAAATATATATATATATATATATATATATATATATATATATATATATATATATATATATATATATATATATATATATATAGTTTCATGTAGGTTGCATAAGTAATATTAGAATCTAGTCCAGTTGGTAATTTTATGGTTATTATATTATAGTCAGGTTATACGTGAGCTATAGATTAAGACTCTGTAACACTCAGGACTAAACTTGAATCATGATATTGTTTAACTCTACAGATAATAATCGTCTGACTAAATATTTATTATTATTCAAGCTGAAGACCAGCTGCCTGCATTGGGGGAACAGTTCATGATGAATAAGCTTATAGAATTAAAGTCTTTAGGAGGTTTGGTTTCAGTGAAATGTAATTATTAATAATTAATATTAATGTGTGTGTCTTACAGGGGGTCTGGAATGAACCTTAACATCAAACCAGTGCGTGGATATGGAGTGGCAGCTACGAGTAAGTAGGAAAAGTTCCAGGAGAAATCTGGAACCTAACTTTGTTCTTCAAACTGGATCAAGATCTGATCTACTTCTCTCACAATAACATATTCATGATACTTTGTATTGTATGTATGATTATTTATCTGTTCTAATCAGATCTGCTGTTCGTACTGGTGAACATACACTTATTGATCAGATGCATACAGTTCATATATATATATATATAAAGTGTTGTTGTATTAAAGAATCCGTTTAGAATGAAGGTGAGTGAGATTTGTATATATGCTGATGTTTGGGGTTTTTTTTGATCTTATCGTGTCCTCACTGTGTCTGTGGAGCAGATAAACTCCAGTGTAAAGGTGGGGACATGGTGGAGTCGCTGAGCGGCTTTAATGGACTCCATGCGGTCGAGGTGGAGGTGGACACGTTTGAAGACAAACCCTGGAGGAAGCCGGGTGAGAAACTCACTTCAGCTGCACTGACTTGGTAAAAAGCTGCTGACCTCTGATTCGCCCCCTGAAGGCCAGTTGGGCTCTTCTGCCCCTCTGTTTAAAAAAACATATCAAAATAAAAGTCCTCTGGTTTTGTTGTGAGATTTGAGGTTTTTCAGGTTTAAAGCCATTTTTCTGCTGCATGGTGTTTATTTTAATGTATTTAAACATAAAATCATGTCTAACTATTTTTGGGTGGACTGTTAATGTTGCTGACTCCTGAGTTTTTGGTTACGGATCCGGATTTAATTTCATAACAAAAGTAAACCCCAGAATACACCATAAGCCCCGCCCCCTTACAGCTGTATTTAAACATAAAATCATGTCTAACTATTTTTGTTTTGGTGTTTTAACTAAATCACCTTTTTTAATAGTTTATCAGACTCCATGTAATCAGCATACATGGATGGATGGTGACACCTTCTGACCTTTTTGAAGTTTAGAAGACAAGAAAAACTAATTTATTATAAAATTATAAATGATATAATATATAATTTTTATGTGAACAGTCTTGCACAGAAATTAAATATTGTTAAATAATATATATATATATATATATATATATATATATATATATATATATATATATATATATATATATATATATATATATATAATTGTGTGTGTGTGTGTGTAGGTGCTGATCTGTCAGACTATTTTAACTACGGTTTTAATGAAGACTCGTGGAAGGCGTACTGTGAGAAGCAGAGGAGGCTGCAGCTGGGACTGGACCCCTGCCTTCCCCCCAGTTTCGAGAACAAAATCACAGTATGTTTATAAATATTTAACGCTAGTGTCATTTTATCATCACGGCCGTAAGAAACCCCTACATTACTTCTGTTAACTAACCAAAAGAAATAAAGATATAATAAACAGATAAAAAAATAAGAAAACAGTTTTATTAAATATTACATTAAATGATTTGTATAGCATTAAAGGTGCTGTATGCAATTCTGAAGAATGATATTTAAATATTGAACATACACCTCTCTTTTCAGAAACTCTAATTAATGGACCTGCATTGTATTGTAACCAGGTTGTGGGCAGTGTGGGGGGGTGCATGTTGGTGAGAAATATGGTGAAGTATTTTGGTCATTTATTGTCAGTGGAACATTATTATTTATAGCTTTTACTGAAGTACATGTTTGCTGTTTACCTGCAAGAACAATAACACTAACCTAATTTGAATATACACTGTACACAAAAACACTATAGTTTACTGAAGTGTATTAGATTAAAATTGCTTATTGCACCTTTAATACAATTAATCTCTCAGCCCTGAACTGCAGCTGTAATCTGTGAGACTGTTTATGTATTGATTATCTGCTGCTGAGATCATTCTGAATGTGTTTTCTGCTTCTTTCAGGTCCAGCAGGGAAGGACGGTCAGTTTGGAGAAGGAAGCTGAAAACCCAGCAGTCAAACTGGATTTCAAGGCCGACTTTTCTACGCAGGCCATGACGGCGTCCAGCAGACTGAAAGCTGGACCTCCGCCCAACCGGTGTGTAATAAAGCCCGTTACTGAGTATCAGACACGCCTCCCTCAGAATGTATATGAATGTATTTGTTTACATCTTACCTGTTTGTTTATGCAGATTTGTGTTTTGTTGATAATGATAATTCGTTTCCTTTAAAAAAATAAATAAATAGAAGACAGCGCTGGAGCTCCCACCTGTTTGCTTTTGTCTGACCACCTTCTCTTTCTGTTCTCTGCAGGAAAATGGGCGGGACAATTGACGTGATTGGGGGACAGACTGGAACCATCCGCAGAGTGGAGGGCCGTCGGAGAGAGATCCCAGAGCAGAACCCTATTCAGGTGGGTTCTGTGGATGGACTGTTCAGCACAGAGTTTATCAGCGTTCAGAAAAATAACCCATATCATAAGCCCCGCCCCCTCACCCAGATGTCTAGTTTTGGTCATAGACAGTGAATTTCCACGAATACCAGTCACTCAGATGAG
This sequence comes from Megaleporinus macrocephalus, assembly GCA_021613375.1. NCBI lineage: Eukaryota > Metazoa > Chordata > Actinopteri > Characiformes > Anostomidae > Megaleporinus > Megaleporinus macrocephalus. The sequence continues at coordinate 36,346,026 of CM038726.1, read as the reverse complement.
TGTACTCTGTCTCACGCTCTGATTTCCGTGAGCAGTCTATTTATATTGTTACACCATTAAAGGAACAGTATGTAAACCTCTAGTGGTGGGGTTGCATATTGCAACCTACTCAACATGAACCCCTCCTTTTTCTAGAGCCTACAGTGTATTAGGACCTCCCAGTGTACATGCAGAGGAGAGAAATACTGTGAAGTATATTGCCCATGTGTTATCCACTGGAACACTAGATTGTGTGTTTGTTTATTTTTATTTTTATTTTTTATTTACCCTTTAATTTAACCAGGCAAGTCATTAGGAACATATTCTTATTTACAATAACAGCCTGGCAAGTAGCAGAAGCTACTTGAAGGAAAAAGGGTACATACAATAACAAGAACAGACATAAAAAGATAAAACAAGACAGAGAGAGAACGAGGAAGGGAGTGAGGGGGAAATAAAATAAAATAAAATAAAATAAAATAAAATAAAATAAAATAAAATAAAATAAAAATATTACTGATGCATTTTTCCAATCAATCAATCAATCAATCAAGCAACCAACCTTTATACATTGAGAATCAATGTTTTTAGAATCAATATTTAATAATATTAATAATTAATATTATAATAGTAATATTTAATCAGGAAAGCTAAAATAAAGAACTTCATGAATAAAACATAAGAATTAAGTGATACAAATATTTAAAAAAACATGCAAACAATATAAGAATTTAATTAAGAAATAAATAATTCAAAATAAAAGTTTAAGTGGACAAGCTAAAAATATAAAACAATAAAATAAAAAGATTTTTAAAAATGAAGTAAATTAAATACCAATAAATTAAATATAAATTAAACATTATGAAGAAAGTAAATGATGCAGTAGCAGTAGTGTGGTGCAGTAGTGTAGATATTTTATATGGATATCGATATAGTATATAGATATATAACCAAATTATTTACTTTAAATATGACAAATATTTAAAATTCTGACATTTAATATGCAAAATTATCAAAATTTAAATGTGAAACTCTGTGCAAATCTGTGCTAAATGCTTTTATTTGGTCTTATAGGATTCCTATGTCATATATAAATTGCTACAAACAGAAAATGAAAGTTTTTGTGTTTATTTTCATTTATATATTTACTTATAACTTATTATTAACTGACTATTAATTGATACTTTATCTTTTTATTGATTTTTTTTATTATTAGTTAAAAATTAGTCATGAAGTCACATGTTACTGTGGTTATATTGTAGGAAATGAGGTTTTAGGCACAGCGTGAGCCTATCCTGTGGTAGAATAGCTTCATTATGTGCTTGTATCTGGGAGGATCAGACCAGTTAAACCCTCTGTTGTGTTTAATGAGTTGTCTGGTAGACCATTCAGAGTTAAATCACTCCACAGAGAAGAGTGAGTCTGATGTAAATGCGGGTCCTTCTGTTTACTGACCCCCCATCCTCAGCCCTATTCTAACTGATAGCCGTCGTTCAGGGCCCGGCTGTTTCCTGATCCGACAGTATACGTCACACAGCAGTAGACACAGCAGGTGTGATGACGAGAATTAACAGCTGTGATCGTTTACACTTATAGCATTTCCTCACTGTCTGAAGAAAAAATCTATATTTTTGTTGATTTTTATTTTTCCATCTTATTTGAGCACTACAGCTGCTCTTTACGTCCTCTGAAAGTTTCAGGATGAATGGACCAATAGAAACACTCCAAAATCACTTCTATTGAAACCTCCTTACATTCACTTACATTGAAAGTTAAGAAGGTTTTTGGCCTCTCCTGTAAACTTACTGTTTTATATATACTTTATATATACCAGTTTACATCCAGTCAATACAGTTTACCTGTACACAGGTAGGTGAAGGTGGTGTTACAGTTTACCTGTACACAGGTAGGTGAATGTAGTGTTATAGTTTACCTGTACACAGGTAGGTGAAGGTAGTGTTACAGTTTACCTGTACACAGGTAGGTGAATGTAGTGTTATAGTTTACCTGTACACAGGTAGGTGAAGGTAGTGTTACAGTTTACCTGTACACAGGTAGGTGAAGGTAGTGTTACAGTTTACCTGTACACAGGTAGGTGAAGGTAATGTTACAGTTTACCTGTACACAGGTAGGTGAAGGTAAAGTTACAGTTTACCTGTACACAGGTAGGTGAAGGTAGTGTTACAGTTTACCTGTACACGGGTAGGTGAAGGTAGTGTTACAGTTTACCTGTACACAGGTAGGTGAAGGTAATGTTACAGTTTACCTGTACACAGGTAGGTGAAGGTAATGTTACAGTTTACCTGTACACAGGTAGGTGAAGGTAGTGTTACAGTTTACCTGTACACAGGTAGGTGAAGGTGGAGTTACAGTTTACCTGTACACGGGTAGGTGAAGGTAGTGTTACAGTTTACCTGTACACAGGTAGGTGAAGGTAATGTTACAGTTTACCTGTACACAGGTAGGTGAAGGTAATGTTACAGTTTACCTGTACACAGGTAGATGAAGGTAGTGTTTTTAAAGGTTTTCAGGTGAAGAGCTTTAGTTTATTTGTAAATGTAATTCTCTGGTTGGATGTGTTGCAGGTTCTTGGTGATCATGGCAACAAGACACAGCCCCTGACTCCGCCCACAGCCCAGCCTCCCCTCCCTCCTATAGGAGTTCCGCCACCACACTTTCTGCACCGCCCACCTCCGGTCTCCGGCATGCCCCCGCCCATGCAGCCCCCAGGTAAAACACCGTCCCACCCAGTTCAGCAGGGCTAAGCTGTATTCATAATATTCAATGTGATTATGATATCACAGCACTGCTGTGTCTGATCCACTCACACCAGCACAACACACACTAACACAGCACCACCACTGCCTTTTACATGGTGTGAAAATGTTGTGAGGAATGGGCCAATAGAAATGCTTCAAAGCAGCTTGAAAAAAATTCTGGTTCCTTTGACTTACGTTGAAATTGAAGACCTCTCCTGTGAAGTTGCCCAAATACAAAATATTTGTTTTTGATTGGACAGCGACGATATACTAGATTTTTGTGGTAATAATGAGGATGATTATGGCACATAATAAAATGGTGGTGATGATATTCCATCCACAGGTATTCCTCCACCTGCCCTTCCAGGTGAGCATCCAGATCAAAGTAACAGTGAAAAGGTAAAAAAGAGGTTTTAATGTTTTCAGTGAAACTGACTGCGTCTGAGGTTTGATATTAACTTCAGCTGATTAATATTATTAATGTAAACGGCTGTGTGACTATATTTATGTGATGTGTGTGATATTTGTTATTTATGTGCACTGATGCAGATTCATTACACCTGCGTTAGATGTGAGAAGGATATGTTTTATTACACGGAGCTTCAAAGTGAGAATAACAAGAAAATCAAGCTGTTTGTTGTTTTTCCTTCTTCAGGTATTTTCCCGCCGCCTCTCGTCCCCCCACCAAACCTGATGATGCCACCTGTCAACAGGTCAGCGACTGTGGGGACGTAATAGACTGTATATACTGTTAATGATATTCTGTACTGTATATTTTAGGCAGTAAATGACTCCATATTCCATTTAACATAAGCAATCAAACATTTTACCTGTTTATTAGTCACATGTTAATCTTAATACTAATTATTCAGTAAGTACTGTAAATTATTAAGTATCTTTTATGAGCCTTTTTTTTGAACGTTTTATTTTTGTCCTATAACGTGTGTATATATATATATATATATATATACTATAAATTATTTATTACTATGAATTATTTGGTATCTTTTATAATATTCAGTATCTGCTATACGCTATTCAGTAACTACTATCAACTATTCAATATTTACTATAAAATTATTTAGTGTCTACTATTAACTTGTTTAGTATCTTTTGTAAAATATTTAGTATATAATGATTCAGTATCTCCTATGTAGTGATTCAGTATCTGCTATAAAATTATTTATTATCTACTATAATATTATTCAGTATCTGCTATAAAATCATTTAGTATCTGCTATAAAATTATCCAGTATCTGCTATAAAATCATTTAGTATCTGCTATAAAGTTATTCAGTATCTGCTATAAAGTAATTTATTATCTTCTATAAAATTATTCAGTATCTGCTATACAATTATTCAGTATCTGCTATAAAATTATATATTATATACTATAAAATTATTCAGTATCTGCTATAAAATTATTCAGTATCTGCCAAAAATTATTCAGTATCTGCTATACAATTATTCAGTATCTGCTATAAAATTATATATTATATACTATAAAATTATTCAGTATGTGTTATAAAATTATTCAGTATCTGCTATAAAATAATTTATTATCTGCTATAAAATTGTTCAGTATCGCCTATAAAATGTTTCAGTATCTGCTATAAAATCATTTAGTATCTGCTATAAAATTATTCAGTATCTGCTATAAAATAATTTATTATCTACTATAAAATTATTAGGTATCTGTTATAAAATCATTTATTATCTACTATAAAATTATTCAGTATCTGCTATAAAATCATTTAGTATCTGCTATAAAATTATTCAGTATCTGCTATAAAATAATTTAATATCTACTATAAAATTATTCAGTATCTCCTATAAAATTATCTACTATTAAATTATTCAGTATCTGCTATACAATTATTTAGTATCTGCTATAAAATAATTTATTATCTACTATAAAATTATTCAGTATCTGCTATAAAACTATTCAGTATCTGCTATAAAATTATTTATTATCTGCTATAAAATGATTCAGTATCTATTCAGTATCTGCTATCTAATTATTCAATATATGCTATAAAATGATACAGTATCTGCTATAAAATTATTCAGTAATTTCCATTAAATACTAAACTATTAATTTGTTTAGTATCTACTATAACATGATTCACTAACTACATTAATTTGTCTTCAGTATCTACAAATAGGTATTTGGTATCTGCTATTAATTATTTAGTATCTAAAGTAATTTATTAACTAATTTTGATTATTAAGTATCTCCTCTGAAGCGTCTGCTGTTCGTGACTCAGTAACAGCTGCTGGCTGTGAATTATTCTGCGTGTATGCGGGTGATGTTAGTAACAGTGATGTTTATTATCCACAGTCGATGTCCGTCCTCAGGCTTTCCTAACAGAGCGCCCCCTCCGTTCGGATACAGCAGTGGCGGTAATGAGTGTTTTCATTGCTACCTCTCATTCTCAGCACTGCAGTGACACTGACGTGATGTGTTAGTTAGTGTGTGTTGTGCTGGTGTGAGTGGATTAGACACAGCAGTGCTGCTGCTGGACTGAGAATCGTCCACCAACCAAAACTATCCCGACAGCAGTGTCCTGTGGGCGGCGTCCTGTGTCCACTGATGAAGAACTAGAGGAACACAAACTGTGCAGCAGCAGATGAGCTACTGTCTCTGACTTTATATCTACAAGGTGGACCAGCAAGTAGTAGGAGTGTCTAATAGAGTGGACAGTGAGTGGACACAGTGTTTAAACACTCCAGCAGCAGCACTGCTGTGTCTGATCCACTCACACCAGCACGTCAGTGTCACTGCAGTGCTGAGAATGATCCACCACCCTAATAGTATCTGCTCTGTGGTGGTCCTGTGGGGGTCCTGATCATTAAAGAACAGAGTAATAAAGTATACAGAGAATCAGATGAACTACAGTCTGTAAGTGTGGTGTTTGTTTTTCACAGAGCCGAACTTCATCAGCTATCCTCCAGTCTCCTCCTCACACATGCAGTGGGGCGACAGGATGGAGAAGAACCCAGGAGGAGGAGGAGGAGGACCCTGGGAGCACTCGCGGCGAGAACGAGAGAGAGAAAGAGAGATGGACAGAGAAAGAGAGACAGAAAGAAGAGAGCGAACACCAACTGCGAACGAATACATGTGAGTGGTCCTCAAACAAGAGAACCATGTATAATCATTATATTACTTATATCACATATTACACTCATTCTGATCATTATTTATTATTAAATGAAGTGATCAAACGTATAAAGGTATATGAACCCTGACATGGCATCATAATAATATTGTTTACAGTTTTAGGAAGACTATTTGCTTAATTTTTAAAAATATTATTTTTATTAGATATTAGAAGTCTTACCTTAATACCATACATTTGGAACGTTAATAATGGTGGTAAATGTGCAGCTGCTAATTTACCACAATAAATATAGACAATTACATAATTATATAATTAGCAGTAACAAAAAAATGACCACTTATTATATCTGTTATAATATTTATTAATAAAACTATATATTAATAATAGTAATGGGGAGTGTAGTCTGGGCGATGTGGTAAAAAATAATAATATTGTATTTATTTATTTATTTATGGGAAGGCGGCACGGTGGTGTAGTGGTTAGTACGGTGGTGTAGTGGTTAGTATGGTGGTGTAGTGGTTAGTACGGTGGTGTAGTGGTTAGTATGGTGGTGTAGTGGTCAGTATGGTGGTGTAGTGGTCAGTACGGTGGTGTAGTGGTTAGTATGGTGGTGTAGTGGTCAGTATGGTGGTGTAGTGGTTAGTATGGTGGTGTAGTGGTTAGTATGGTGGTGTAGTGGTTAGTATGGTGGTGTAGTGGTCAGTATGGTGGTGTAGTGGTTAGTACGGTGGTGTAGTGGTTAGTATGGTGGTGTAGTGTTCAGTATGGTGGTGTAGTGGTCAGTATGATGGTGTAGTGGTCAGTATGGTGGTGTAGTGGTTAGTACGGTGGTGTAGTGGTTAGTACGGTGGTGTAGTGGTTAGTATGGTGGTGTAGTGGTTAGTATGGTGGTGTAGTGGTTAGTATGGTGGTGTAGTGGTTAGTACGGTGGTGTAGTGGTTAGTATGGTGGTGTAGTGGTCAGTACGGTGGTGTAGTGGTTAGTATGGTGGTGTAGTGGTTAGTACGGTGGTGTAGTGGTTAGTATGGTGGTGTAGTGGTTAGTATGGTGGTGTAGTGGTTAGTATGGTGGTGTAGTGGTTAGTATGGTGGTGTAGTGGTTAGTATGATGGTGTAGTGGTTAGTATGGTGGTGTAGTGGTTAGTATGGTGGTGTAGTGGTTAGTATGGTGGTGTAGTGGTTAGTATGGTGGTGTAGTGGTTAGTATGGTGGTGTAGTGATTAGTAAGGTGGTGTAGTGGTTAGTACGGTGGTGTAGTGGTTAGTATGGCGGTGTAGTGGTCAGTATGGTGGAACCATGTACTCAGAGAATTGTATTCTGACCTAAATTATCACAATAAGTAATAATAATAATAATAATAATAATAATAATAATAATAATAATAATAATAATAACATATCCTGTGGTCCGACTCTGAGTGAGAGTGACTCTAACGGAGCTCTGTTATCCTCTGACCGAGTGCAGCGAGGAGGAGCGCTACCGCTATTATGCTCGCGAGAGTGAGAGAGAGTACGAGCGCTTCCATCACCCTCGCGCCAGCAGCCGGGGGAGAGAGGAGCACACCGGGAGAGAGAGACGCCACCGCGAGAAGGACGAGAGCGGAAAACACAAGTCTTCCAAACGGTGGGAAAACAAATATGAACTAACACAGCGCTAACACTGCTACTGTCCAGCTTAGCTGGCTAACCGCTCGGAAACCTCCTGATAGGTCTTAATTTAAAAGACCCCTCACCCCCACTTAGTTAGACCAGTCAACTAGTTTTAGTTTAGTTTAGTTTAGTTTAGTTTAGTTTAGTTTAGTTTAGTTTAGTTTTAGGTTAGGTTAGGTTAGGTTAGTTTTGGTTACGTTTAGGTTAGTTTAGTTTAGGTTAGATTAGGTTTAGTTTAGGTGTAGGTTTAGTTTAGTTTAGGTTTAGTTTTAGGTTTAGTTTAGTATAAGTTTAGTTTTGGTTTTGGTTTAATTTTAGTCTAGTTTTAGTTTTAGTATAGTTTAATTTTAGTTTAGTTTTAGTTTAGTTAAGTTTAGGTTTTGGTTTAATTTTAGTTTAGTTTTAGTATAGTTTGTTTTAGTTTAGTTTAGTTTTGGTTTAATTTTAGTTTATTTTAGTTTAGTTTAGTTTAGTTTAGTTTAGTTTAGTTTAGTTTAGTTTAGTTTAGGTTTAGGTTTAGTTTTAGGTTTAGTTTAGTGTAAGTTTAGTTTTGGTTTAATTTTAGTCTAGTTTTAGTTTTAGTATAGTTTAATTTTAGTCTAGTTTTAGTTTTAGTATAGTTTAATTTTAGTTTAGTTTTAGTTTTTGTATAGTTTAGTTTTAGTTTAGTTTTAGTTTAGTTTAGTTTAGTTTAGGTTTTGGTTTATTTTTAGTTTAGTTTAGTTTAGTTTAGTTTAGTTTTGGTTTAATTTTAGTTTAGTTTTAGTTTTAGTGTAGTTTTGGTTTTAGTCCTAATCATTTTTTGAGCACACACAAACTGCATGGTTTCACTGAACCTACAGCCTCCAAACTGCCTGTACTCTTTTAAAGCAGATCCCCAAAAACTAATCCACAGACGTACTGACTCGCACTCGTCTATTTCGTTTATTCATCCCTCGTTCCTGTGCTGTATACTTTTATTCACTATTAATAAGCAACCGAACAGTCATAAGTAACATGTTTGTTTGTTTTTATTTATTATTTTATTTGCCTTTTAACATTTTACCAGTGACAGCTACCTTGTCTGACGTTGTCAGACACCAAACGCGTGTGGAGCGACTACATTCAGATGGTAATAAACGTGGAAGCTGCATAAATGACTTTTTTTTCTCGACCAGGTCGTGTATCTTCTGATGTTAGTGATTAACGTCAGTCGCGTTACGACCCACATGCTGTAAACTAACCAGACTCTCTTTCCCGTCTGCAGAAAGCAGCACGACGACGACGCAGACGGTCACCGCAGACACAAACACAAGAAGAACAAGCGCAGTAAAGAGGACAGGGCGGCGGAGGACACGGGCGGGACGGGGGACGAACACGAACACAAGGACTAAATGCAACCGCCAACGAAGGCTGACGCTGAGAAGACGCGGTTAAACCAAAACCTGCTGCAGTTTTAATTCAGGATTATTTCTGACTCGCTGAAACAGACCCAGAGTCTAAACCTCAGTTCGTACCGTGTGTGTTATACAGAGAGATACTTCATTATGATTGAAATGATGGTTGTCTTTCATGGTTTTCTCCTTTTTAATATTGAAACAAATACATAAAACTCAAACATGCAGACTCAAGATTATCAATACAAGATGTAAACGAAACGTTGATATAACGACTTTATAACTAAATTTGCAATTACATGATTTTATTTCATTAATAGAGCAAAACAGACAGTAATACTTTTACAGGATGAGCATAATTACTAATGTAAAGTCACTGAAATCACTATTCTATTATAAATACACTACTGTGTAAACGTCTGAGGCACCTGATAGTTTAAAAGTCTCTATCTGATCAATAAGCTAATGTTCACCAGTAAGAACAGCAGATCTGATTAGAACAGATGTAAATAATCAGACATACAATACAAAGTAACATGAATATGTTATTGTGAGAGAAGTAGATCAGATCTTGATCCAGTTTGAAGAACAAAGTTAGGTTCCAGATTTCTCCTGGACGCCCCAGACATTGTATGAATGTGTTCAGTTCCTTCAGCAGTAAATCTTGATTTAGCTTAATGAAGTACTGAGCAGTCAAAGCAGGTATTAGATGAGAACTGATAATAATACTGGGTTGTTTAGGAGGAGCTTGGAAAGGGTTAAATAAACACACTGACGTATGAAAAACACTACTTACTCTATTAATACTGTTTAATAATAAAAAATAAAAATAGCTTTTTAAAAATAATAATGTAAAATAAGTATAAATGTAAATACACGATGAAATACCTGTTTATATATGTTGTATGTTTTTATAGGATTTACATTTTGTAGTGATGAATTTGAGTCTGCAGTTTTTTTAATGTCAAAAATGACAAAAACCATGACGAAAATATTAGTGATGCCCCAGAAAGAAAGTTCTTGACTGAAACTGAAGATCAGGACACACTGGGGTGAGAACTCAATACGCTATCAATAAATTGGAACTTATATAAGCTTATATTATACATACTACAAACGTTTAATTAAAATCAAACCATAACAACATTTTTTCTCTTCTGCTAACAAGCATAAATGTGGTCTGGATTAGTCTGGATTAGAGATACACCGATCCCAGTTTTCTCTTTATAATGAGATAATTATGAGAATATAATTACAATGTAAGCAAGTCCATAAATTAGGCTGTAAAATCAAAACAGTTAAAGAAAACATGAACTACAGTTTAATTTAATAAACCTCTTTATACAAATACATATAAGTAACTTTTAGAATGAGGTGCTTGTTTTATTCATTACATATTTAACCACATTGTTCTATTTTTAAATCAACTATAACTTTTCAGCCTACGTGGAATTGTTAATGAAAAAGTATAAAATAGAGTTTTGCTGCTAAATTGAAGCTAGAAGTTCCAACATGGGGCTTTTATTCTGATATAATTTTGATAATTACTTTAAACAAAGACGTGTGTTTGTAATGTTATCACACATAATTATTACATGCATAAGTTTGTGTTCTGATTATCAAAAGTTTTTTTATATTTAAAATTTTTTTAGAATAATGAATTTATAGACGTGTAAATTAAAATATCGGAAACTTTGACAAAACATGATGGTGGCAGTTTATTTCCTGCTTTACTGCAGTTTTCGGAAGTTTGTGAGCAGAACGAGAGACGAATATTCACTGAATATATCCAATATCAATACTAAGCCTCTGTGCTGATCTGATCCAGAGTGTGGGATCGGTGTATCACTAGTCTGGATTGGAAGTCTTCTCTTTCCGTTTCTGTTTCAGTGAGCTGTGAGAAATAATTCTCCAGGAATTACAGCACTTTCTTCTTTTGCTGCGTCTTCTTAGTGTTAATGTTGTTCTAGAGTGTCGTTTGTAATTGGACCCGAGTTTTAGAATGTAGATTCAGCTGTCAGTACTGGAGAGTTAGTGCTGGGCGGCTGTTCTGGAGCAGTGTTTTAGTCTAGAAGCTCTAATAGACTTGTACTCGGGCGTTCCGGTTTAGTTGAAGTCTTCCCAAAACGCTCCGTCTGTGACTTTCTTATGCACGACCAGTGCTGATAGACTGTATATACCCTTACAAACACTTTCCCTCTCTCACCCAGCCGGAGAATCAGGGCTGCTGACTTTGAGGGGTTCACTGGGAGATTTGGAGCCAGTTAGATTTAAATAGCTACCAGTTCAGCGTGAATCACTCCATTTACACTACAATCCAAACATCTTCCACAGAGAAACACCAACCCACGTTTTAGAAGAACAGCAGCGTTTAGCTGAGCTTCATGGACGCAGCGTGCTTGAGTTTCCCAACAGGAATTCCAGCTTCAGGGAATATTCCACTACTAAGTATGGATCAGCATTTTAATATGTAGCTAATTAGATTATGTAGGTGGTTTATTACATCATGTTTCGTCCCAACAACACAGTGAGTCTCGTCACACACACACACGGCGTCTAAGCAAGTCTTCATTTCAGTGTTGTACTGTGGGTGGAGCCTCTCTCTGTTCACAACCAATCTGCTATACACACCAGCTGCTATCATCCAATCAGCAACCTGCTCACTATATGTTGGGATACTTGGATCCAGCAATGAGCTTAATGTACTCTAATAGTATTGCGAGAGAAAATAGAAGTTTGGCGGGAGATCGGACTGAATTGTGGGAGAAAAAAGAAGTTTGGCAGGAGAACGGACTGAATTGCTGGAGAAAAAATAAATTTGTCGGGAGATCGGACTGAATTGCTGGAGAAAAAAGAAATTTGGCGGGAGATCAGACTGAATTGGGAGAGAAAATACAAGTCCGGTGGAAGATCAGACTCAATTGCGAGAGAAAAAAGAAATTTGGCCGAAGATCAGAGTGATTTGCGGGAGAAAATAGAAGTTTGGTGGGAGATCAGACTGAATTGCAGGAGAAAAGAGAAATTTGGCGGCAGATTGGACTGAATTGCGGGATAAAATATAAGTTTGGTAGAAGATCAGACTGAATTGGGGGAGAAAATACAAGATTGGCGGAAGATCTGACTGAATTGCGAGGAAAATAGAAGTTTGGTAGAAGATCAGACTGAATTGGGGGGAAAAAATAGAAGTTTGATAGGAGATCAGATTGAATTGCAGGAAAAAATAGAAGTTTGATAGGAGATCAGATTGAATTGCAGGAAAAAAGAGAAGTTTGGCTTGAGATCAGACTGAATTGTGGAAGATCGTGAATGCCCTGGCCAGTGCTGAAGAGATGTCAGTCCTGGAAACAGACGAGTGTAAATCAGACTGGATGGCCGGCGCTGTTGTTTTTAGCTGTGTAACGAACTGATTGTCCAGTTTTTACACGTACAGAGTCAGATGAGGCGGAGAAGCGAGTCTGTCTGATATTATTGAGGAAAGCAGTTGCTAATTGATGATTCTAATTCTGTTTTAGCCTTGCAGCTCCAGTGCAGACGTCAGACACTAATAAAGTCTGAGCTGATGTTCGTGGGTGAGGAGGAAAGCTGTATGATGATTTGTTATTATTTAAATTTTCCTTTGATGTACATTCCAAACTGTTACCATGGTTTACCCAAAACTACTGTAACTCACTGATCTGATACAGATCAGACATTTATTTATGTTTCTTTTTACTATTAACTGTGCAATATAAGTAACAGAGCCCTGTCAGTATTTTACTTAAAAACATTTAATTTCCATCACTGTCAAACAAAATCTCCACAATATTGAATTTTACAGAACGAGTAAAACCTTTAAACGAGATCTCTTTATAACCCCGTGTTTAAAATGTGAACAGAGTGATCAGAGTGGTTTGGTGTGAAATGGTTCTGCAGGTTAGTGATCTATCCTCGTCACCAGAGTGTCGCTGGTTTGAGCCCCTAAAACGTCCGGACACGACTAAAGAGCCCTTGAGCAAGACCCCTAACCCCCAACTGCTTCCAGCAAATAGGGCTGCCTAGTGCTCAGGGCAAGTGTGCTCGCCAGCCCCTACTGTTTGTGTTCACTATTGGGTGTTTCACTGCCCCATTAAAGTGTGTGTGCCCTAGTGTGTGTACATGTGGGTGTTCACTGCCCTCTTCTGTGTGTGTTCACTAGTGTGTGTGTGTGTATGTGGGTGTTTCACTGCCCCCTAGTGTGTGTGTGTGTGTGTGTGTGTGTGTGTGTGTGTGTGTGTGTGTGTGTGTGTGTGTGTGTGTGTGTGTGTGTGGGTGTTTCACTGGCTACTAATGTACGTGTTCACTAGTGTTTGTGTGTGGGGTGGGGGGGTCACTGCCTTCTACTGTGTGTGTTCCCTAGTGTGTGTGTGTGTGTGTATGTGGGTGTTTCACTGCCCCCTAGTGTGTGTGTTCCCTAGTGTGTGTGTTTGCTAGTGTATTTGTGGGTGGTTTACTGTCCACTAGTGTGTGTATGTGGGTGTTTCACTGCCCCCCATGTGTGCGTGTTCACTAGTATGGGTGTTTGTGGGTGTTTCACTGCCCTCCTAGTGTGTGTGTTCACTAGTGTGGGTGTTTCACTGCCCCCTAGTGTGTGTTCATTAGTGTGTGTGTTTGTGGGTGTTTCACTGCCCTCCTAGTGTGTGTGTTCACTAGTGTGGGTGTTTCACTGCCCCCTAGTGTGTGTTCACTAGTGTGTGTTTGTGGGTGTTTCACTGCCCTCCTAGTGTGTGTTCACTAGTGAGGGTGTTCTGTGGGTGTTTCACTGCCCCCTAGTGTGTGTGTGTTCGCTAGTGTGTATGTGAGTGGTTTACTGTCCCCTAGTGTGAGTGTGTGTATGTGGGTGTTTCACAGTCCCCCTAGTGTGTTTACTAGTGTGTGTGTGTGTGTGTGTGTGTGTGTGTGTGTGGTTTTATTGTATTGCAACGGTGGTGATGATGGGAACCAGGGGTCTTGGTGTCTACAACAAAAATATACACATCTTATTTACTATTAAACCCACCAGTGGAGCTACACATGTTTTTATATAGAATGTTGGTGGTAAAATCAGGAAAATACTAGGTTTTCTTTGGGGACTATTTGAACCTCACAGCGTCCTGCATGTATCCCTCCACCATGAATGGAGTTTAAGACTGAGATCTTCTCTAAACTATCATAAACAGCGTCTCAGAATCAGACAGTGTGTTTATAACATCTACTGTAAGAACTTTCTGTGAGGAGCTTTTAGAGGTGGACGTCTGGTTCCATTCACCTCCACTGTGAACATTGACTTTTTCCACCAATCCACTCTGAACGACTCTGTTTATCAAATAATTTTATGTAATTCTCCTTTAATTCATGTTAATGCTGAAGTCATTTCTGACCATTTCTGTTCATCGTGAAAAGTTGATGTTTAGGGCAGCTGGAGGTTCTGAACTGCGGTAGAGTTTCTGATATGACGATAGCCGTGTTTCTTTTATGATGGCATCTTTATTAATAATCTGTCTATGTAGCATTATGAAATGTACATTATGTATATATGATATATTGGCTGGTTCCCTTAACCCTAGAAACCTTTACCCCTTAACCTTTAGAATACTGCATAGTTTGTTTTTAAGAATATTTTTGTGCTCTGTTTATTAATGCATCGCAGTAGTTCTTGCCTGGCCGTTCAGCCTTGCAGCGTTTCAGAGCGTTGTAGTGCTAAATAGTGTTAATGCACTGAATTTGGTTCGTTTTTGAAGTATATTTATTAATAATAATATAGAAAGGGACGGCATATAGACTCATGCTCAAGGACCAAATGTATTTGTGCTACTGTATTTAAAGACGCCAAGTAAAATATGAATTTAAATATTGTGTTTTTTTCATTTATACATGAAAACAGTGTCACTGGCTATGGACTGATTGAACAATTCTCAGTGTTTTACATTGTAGGTAAATACAAAATGTACAGCACTGTGCACAATTTAGAGACTGCTCTCTATTTATTTAATTTGGGGGGGATGTTTCCTGCCCCCCGCTCACTGAGCACTGGGATTGGCCCCAGTCCGAGACCCTGAAAAATAAACTATTTAGAAGATGAATGTCTATTAAAAAGAATATCTTATTTAAAAAATGAGTATGAATTTAATTTAGCATGTAAACACTATTAAAGCACACATCTATGTATTGTCTCTGTCCAAGTATCTCCAAAATGCCAACTTTATAGACAAGGACAAATACCGTCTTTACTTTCAATGTAGGACAATGGAACCAGAATTTTGTCCAAGCTATTTTGGAGCATTTCTATTGGTCCATTAACAGTGAATTGATCTATTAACCACGGCAGCTGTCGTGTTCAAATGATGTAGAAAAATAAAAACTGACAAAAGTGGAGATGCATGTTTTCCTTTGGACAGCGGTGATAAACAGCTGCCTATTCAGCCTACAGCAGTTTAGCCCCGCCCCCTCTCATTGAAGTTATAAAGAGAGTTTCCTTGACTGCTTTTTGAATGAGGCACACATTATTTATTATATGATTTGATGATGTTATTATAGTATATGGTGGTCAGTCATCACATCATGCCTACTGATACCAAATTCTCCGTAATTCAAAGTTTCAGGTGTAGACAGAGACTCAGAGACTGGGTTTGGTGTGAAATGGTTCAGATGTTGTCTAAAGTGGTGGTGATGGGAACCAGGGGTCACCATGTCTACAACACACATATACACATTTATTGAATAACAACACCACCAGTGAACCAACACATGAGGTTAATATGGAATGTTGATGATGATGATTTTTTTTTTCTTTGGCACTATTTGGCTGTGCATGTATTCCTCCACCATGAATAGATGACCAAAACTATCATATACAGTGTCTCAGACAGTATATATTAGTAACCATTTACTGTAATACCTTTCTGTGAGGGAGCTTTTACAGGAGGTGGACGTCTGGTTCCATTCACCACCACTGTAAACAATTCTAAATTACCTAGTTTCTCTAGAACAAAGCAGTTCACACCCTACCACTCCGAATGACTGTGTTTCAATTATAGCCGCTTAATTATGCAGGGATTTAGAAAGATGGGTGGGGTTCACCTTTAACTCATGGTAAAACAACCTTGTTGCTTTAGTTAGTGAGCATTAACCCATATTCCAAATGTATAGCCTTGACTTTTGCCATAAGTTAATCAAGCTGAAAAATAGTGCTGTGGTTCCCAGAGGGCTCCATTACTGGGCCAGAGTTCAGGGTCAGCCAAGTCAGACATGGCACATAGGAATGTTCTCTGGTTTACCTATAGCGTGAAGTAGACCAGCTGGTTTAACATTTGTGTACAAAACAGATGGCACTCTGAGTCAGAGAGTCAATCTGTCCTCTAACTCCGACCAGTTTCACCGCTTTTCCCGCTTTAATCCGGGCGTCAGGTTCTGTAAGGCGGCAGCTTCGTTGCAGTGATTGCAGGCCTCAGCCACTGCCACGCAAAGGACATAGGACAAAAGCCCTTGTGCTGAACTCTATTCTTGGCTGACTTTGCGCTGCAGTGTCAGCTGAGAATGTCCACCCTGTTCACGGTTCAGGACTATATATATATACAACTTGGCAGGACATTATCCAGTCATGTGATTTAACTCTTCAAACTACAATGATAGACATGTTATCTTTCTCACATGTTAGCTAGCCACCGTACAAAAATAGTGGATAGACGTTAACATAAGAAATACATATTAACCCATATATAAGTGATGGTTTCCTGTAGTACTTCTTGAGTTTAAGTTAACTCTGCCATCAAAGTCATGAGGTGATTCCACAGTAGTGCCGCCATTTAGCCATTGTAACTGTTATAATGTTTATAAAAATAACATGTTTAACAATTAAAAAATAGGTGTCCCTGAAACAAAATCTCATTTAACAAGCTTTCTTTGCTGATCATGTGCTCAGTAAGTGTCAGGGTTGAGATTTTTACCACAGAATGAGCAACTCTGATTAGCATCTGTGCTAACAGCTTGAGGGCGTTAAGGACATGCTAACTGTTTACCTTCATTTTTTTAATCTGGGTATTTTATTTTTAGTCTATTTTTTGGTTGTACCTTTAAAGTGATCTGGTCATTTAATATCATAACATTGTTGAAAGAAAGAAGAAAGAAAATGTAATAATTAACAATTGCGTCTAGTCGTGATTCACAAGAAGTTCAAATGGCGCATAAAACAAATTTTTTTTATAACCTACACAAAAAAGAGTTAGCTTACAGTGTTCAAAAGATTCAGGCATTTTTGCAAAAATGTATAATTTCAAAGAATTTATAATATTTAAGAATTTAATGTCTCTGAGACTTCCTGTGAAAAAGTTTTCTTTTTACTAAAAAGGTTTACTAAGTTTTTTCTAACATTATCTCAAAAATAACCATTTCTAATATGCCCTTATCTTTGTTTATTTTTAATTATAATTTTAAGAAGACACACGTGGAACCCCAATCATTGAATCACCCACATGATATCACAGTATCACATTTCATATTCCATTCATAAGTTCAGCCAAGGAGTTCTAGGAAAGGTTTGCACGGTTGCGCTTGAGGTCATTGTGATTATATTAAACATTGTGCACATAATAAACTGTAAAATGTCCTGTACAAGAAGTACGAGGTAATAATTAATACTATTTTGGCTCAATCTGTTTCTGTATCACACAATGTTCTGTGAATGAGGGAGGGGGCGTGGCCAATGCATTAATAGAACGGTGACGTTGTGTGCTCCTGGAGCAGACGGACCAAATAACATTCTTTATTATTTTTTTTTTCTTTATATACGTTATGTATACATAAAATGAATGTTAGTGCAATATCATAAAACTACCACGTTTAATAGAGAATGCTCTTTATTATTTTAAGATGTATTTAAATCTAAACTTCACACACACATTATATATATATATATATATATATATATATATATATATATATATATATATATATATATATATATCACATGCACATATGTTAATAGGCTATTCTGGGCGTGGACCAATCACAATGCGATATGCGAGATCCCGTTGTCTCTCGCGAGGCACGTTGTGAGAAGATCCTTAAGCGTCTATAAAATCGGCCATTTCGACCGAGCGGCCGAACAGCAGCAGGCGAAGCGGCAACGCAGGCCGGGCACACGGACATCCACCTCGGGGGAAGCAAACGAAGCGCACCGCATCATGAGTGAGACCGCCATCTCCTTCGCCAAGGACTTCTTGGCCGGAGGAATCGCCGCTGCAATCTCCAAGACAGCTGTTGCTCCCATCGAGAGAGTGAAGCTTCTCCTCCAGGTAACCCGACGCCGAGCATCCGCTGCTGCTCCGCGGGGGGAGGACGCCCGCCTCCCCGCGGACAATCCGCCGGCTTTCGCCTATGTGGCATGGAATAGGGCTGCATGTGTTGATCGCTTTAGGTCTATAAACACGTTATATTTGATTAGCAGCAAGAATACGGGCTTTCTTGCGCTGCTAAAGGTCCCAGTTCTGAGGAGCAAGGTCGCTTAGCACAACTTCAGCTTCGAACATTAACAGGTTACTGCGAATCTGTGAATAATAAACTGGGATTTAAAAATAGTTAGAAGTGTCTACGTTTAGATTAAAGCGTATAAATGTGCTTAAATCAAGGTTTTGCCTCTTATTTTCAGCATTCTGAGCCAGCTGGCTTCCTGTTCGCCGGCGTCTTGTTGGGATTTTCGCGTTCCACCTTAAATGGTGCTGGGAGTCGTTGCCCGGCCTGAGGCGCCTGACTAGCTGCGGCGCTATTTAAGGTGGAATGGAAAAATTCCAACTAGCTTCGATACAATGAACTTAAGTGAAGAGTATGGTCTGCTTAAGATACTTTTAGCAAACCTTAAGAGCATCTTTCGTCTCGCTTGTAAACGTGTAACACCTTTAATTCACACTGATTTGACCTGCGCTGGATCAGCGATGCCCTCCAACGTTAGCTGGCGGTGGCTAACGCTAGTTAGCCGCGGAGCTATGCTAGTCATTGACGTGACATTGGAGCTCGTAATTGTTAGCGTGGCGTGCTAACGTTAAAACGATGCTTGAGCAACGTTTTCTATGCCTTTCTGTCTGATATCGACAACGTTTAGCTGTTTTAATAACTACTTGGGTTTATTTTTAATGGGCAGTTGAGTAAGAGGCGGTTATGTAACGTTAATGCTGTTCCCATCTTGGTATGCAGAAGTTGTACATCTTGTTCCTGACGTGCCTCAGGGAGAGACAGCAGCCTGCTACCTATTGTAAAGCTCAAATGAGCTTCTAAAATGAGTAGTAAGTCGTGGTAGTGGTGTTTTAGTACCAAGGTCGTGGCAAGGGGAGACCTCTACTATGGCTAGGCCCTGATAACTTTGGCTGTGGGTCATCAGAGAGCTTCCTACAAGTCCACAAGGTCACAAGAAGAGTGAATGGAGTAGTTGGCTGATAGTTTTATCGTTAAGATATGATACGAAGTTGATCCTTATCTTTACTTTGTGTTAACTTTTTCCGTCTTCTTCCGGCCTCCGCAGGTCCAGCATGCCAGCAAGCAGATCACAGCCGACAAGCAGTACAAAGGCATCATGGACTGCGTGGTCCGCATCCCCAAGGAGCAGGGTTTCCTGTCCTTCTGGAGAGGTAACCTGGCCAATGTCATCAGGTACTTCCCCACGCAGGCCCTGAACTTCGCCTTCAAGGACAAGTACAAGAAGGTCTTCCTCGACGGCGTGGACAAGCGCACGCAGTTTTGGAGGTACTTCGCCGGCAACCTGGCGTCTGGCGGTGCCGCCGGAGCCACATCCCTCTGCTTCGTCTACCCCCTCGACTTCGCCCGAACCCGTCTGGCCGCCGACGTCGGCAAAGCGGGCGCCGAGAGAGAGTTCAGCGGTCTCGGCAACTGCCTGGTGAAGATTTTCAGGTCAGATGGGCTGAAGGGTCTCTACCAGGGCTTCAACGTCTCCGTGCAGGGCATTATCATCTACAGAGCGGCCTACTTCGGCATCTACGACACCGCTAAGGGTGAGTCTGAAGCCGGTTCAGCGGGTCCGTGCCGCGGTGACTTTTTATCCTGCCCATTGATCCTATTAACCTGCTGGTTTTGGAAGCCTGCAGGGTCTTAGGGAAGGATCACTGCAGGTGAGGTGAAAGGAAGTGGCTTGCACACGAAGCTAATGATTTCACCTCACCTTCACTGAACCACATGGGTTATGGGACTTGTTTGCCCTTTAACTTTTGCTTGTTTATTTAGGAAATGCTGCTTTTTTATTTTTTTTTTTTAAATGAACACTTCCGTAAGGATCCAAAAACTACTTATCCAAATTCTTCACTACATGAGAAGCAGATATTCTTAGTTTAAGTAAATGTATGGGTTCAGAGCTAGTTTAATTTTATTTATTTGTTATATAGGTACCTATATAAAAGTGTGTGTATATAGGAACCTTATTGCTGTTATTATTTTGGGCCTATATTTGTTTATATTTTAATTATTTGTGATATTTTTGCAGGTATGCTGCCCGACCCCAAGAACACCCACATCGTTGTGAGCTGGATGATCGCTCAGACTGTGACTGCCGTCGCTGGTCTCACATCTTACCCATTCGACACAGTCCGTCGTCGCATGATGATGCAGTCTGGCCGCAAAGGAGGTAAAGACTTCACTAATATTCACTTTTTCACACTTATCTTCCGAATCTGGCATACAGTTGCCACTTAAGCTGTTAAAACAGATTGTTTTTGTGATGTCAGTCACATTTGTATGTATGTCACAGTTTAGCCTACACTGCCGATATAGAAGGCAGCCAATCAGAACACTCGGAGGTGATTTAAATACATCCTTGTGGGGTCCTTCTACCTTCTCTTCTCTGAAGTATTGAAAGTATTTCTGCTTTTGGTAAATGAACCCACTTCATGTCGTAAAATAAGAGAAATGTGGTGGATGGGCCCTTTTAAGCCTGTGTATTTGAGGCATATACTATTAGAAAGTAGACAGCCAGTAGGTGACGCTATTCTCTGCTGGTTAATGTAACAGATTTAGCAGAACTGTGTACAAAACCCAGATTGACTAACTTCCTGCTGTCGTGTTTACAGCCGACATCATGTACACCGGCACCATTGACTGCTGGAAGAAGATCGCACGGGATGAGGGCGGCAAGGCCTTCTTCAAGGGCGCCTGGTCCAACGTTCTCAGAGGCATGGGCGGCGCCTTCGTGCTAGTCCTGTACGACGAACTGAAGAAAGTCATCTAAGCTGTGCACCACATGTTTGTTTTCTTTCTTTTTTTAATAACGTTCACCTTCAAACAAAAAGAGAAAAATGGAAAAAGCTGAAGCTGTTAAAACCTGTAACATAATGTATTATCATTTATTATATTATTATTGTTATTTGGCTGGACTCTTCTGCCTTATTTGTGGGGCTCGACTAGTAGAACACTACTAGCTACTAATGGAGAGATGGGATGTATTTAAAAGGCGTGTTCGATTCTCTTCTTATTCTGAATCCTCCCCACCAACATCATTCCTGTTCAAGTTCAACAAACCCAGAACGTGTTCCACCTGTTCTGACCTCGGTCTGTTTTTAATCATGACTTGAATAAATTCAACCTACTGAACAAACCTACACAGCTGTCACCTGTACAGGGTTATTCTTGTGCTGCTAGATTTTCAGAACCTCTGTATAACTTACTCACTGATACACGACCAAAGTCATGTGGTTTGTTTTAAAGGAAAAGGTTTGTTTTCCAGTCTTGGAAAAAATGAGCCAACACTGATTTTATAAGTGTTAGTGATGGGAACCAGGGGTTGTGATGTCTATAGAGTGGTAATAGCAGTATTGATTATTGAGTTAATATCTATTGATATTATATAGAGGCAAATTTGTGAACACTGGTGCTCCAGGTACTGAAATCCCTTAATGATGGTGGTTTATATGGAAAATACACTAACTTAGGATTTCTTTTTTTTTTTTTTTTTTTTTTTATGTACAAAAAGGCAGCTTTTAAGAGGGAAGTGTTGGAAGGAGTTTAGTGTGACTGTACTGTACAAACTCCCTATCAGAGCTGTTCTCAGTGTTGGTGAAGGGAACCAGATGTCTGCTTCTAATAGCTTCCTCCTATGAAATGGTTATTAAATGTCCAAAGCTTTCACTATTTAATCACTTGGGATTTGTAGTTTTCTATATTTGTGTTGGAGCTGTCTGGTTCCTATCACCTCCAGTAAGGATGAGCTGTTTCCTTTAAGCTAATCTAAATAAGCAGTACTGTCTCATCACAGTAAGATGATCTGGGTTGGATTCCCGGTCCTGGTGGTTCTGTGTGGAGTGTGTATGTTCTCTCTGTGCTTGAGTGGTTTTCCTCCCACAGTGCAAACACATGTATGTTAGGTTGAAATTGCCAGACTTCCCCTTTAAGAGAAGGCCAAAGAGCTTTGGAGGTCTGGTTCCCATCACAGGCACAGTGTGCAAATGTAATTGTGAGTCAGGCTTATATAGAGCTTTTTGATCCGATGTACAGATTCTGGAAAACATCAGATTTGTGGAATTTTTTCCCATAGAGAATGAATAGGATGGAAAAGTGGACGCCAGTCTACTGAACTTCTGCTTGACCGACAGACACAGATTCACATACGCTGACTCAGAGCAGACCCCCGACCACGACTGTAGTGTTGGTTTGACCCGCACTTGTCTGTTTGTCGTTTTTTTCCATCCCTCTTTTTTCCCCATAGAGTCCCATTCATTTTCTGTCACACCCAAAACTGATAGTTTCATTTAACATACAGCCTCCAAACTGCCTCTCTTTACTCACTCACAGTAGAAACCCAAACATTAAGCCACAGACATACTGACCTGCACTCCTCTGTTGTTTATTCATCCCTCGTTCCTCCCATCCTGTGTTTTCTTCAGTAAATACACTTCTTTTCACTGAAATTGAATTGTACTGAAAGTAATCCCCTTAAAACTGGAGCTGTAACTAAGAATGTGGGGTCACTGGAGGTTAAAGGACAATATCTAACCAGCGTTTAAGCCCCTGAGGTTAGTTGGCGGCTCAAACGTGTTTTTTTTTTGTTTTTTTTTGCATGTGCCTCTCAGTGACTGGTGGAAACTGTAGTAGAAGTAACTGGAGAGGTCATTTAAAGCTCTTCCAAGTACTACAAAAGCCACTTCTACTACGCTGGTGGCTGGCTGCCCAGACCATGTGACTTAAGAAGGTCAGCATGAATTGACCAGTAGTAGAGTCATGTTGGCTGCACTGCTGAGCCTCCAGTCCGGCATTCCTGTCATGTTAGGAGCGTCAACTGTACCTATTACTGTTTTACAGCCTTCATAATAAGAGCAGAGGAGCGTGTCTCCTAGACAACAGAAAGCTTAACTCTATACAGGATTAACAGCAGTAGAGCTAGTCTTAGTCCTACTTCACAGCCGCACTGCTGCTTTCATATCAGGTAAACAAACAAACAAACAAACCTAAAACCCTTAAACACTAACTAACCTCTCAGTTAGCCAGAAAACATGAGCTCAAACCAACCCGGATCATCTTGCTGTAAGGCCACCATACTAACCACTACACCACCATACTAACCACTACACCACCATACTAACCACTACACCACCGTACTAACCACTACACCACCATACTAACTACTTCACCACCATACTAACCACTACACCACCGTACTAACCACTACACCACCATACTAACCACTACACCACCTTACTGACCACTACACCACCATACTAACCACTACACCACCATACTAACCACTACACCACCATACTAACCACTACACCACCATACTGACCACTACACCACCGTACAAACCACTACACCACCATACTAACCACTACACCACCATACTAACCACTACACCACCATACAAACCACTACACCACCATACTAACCACTACACCACCATACTAACCACTACACCACCATACTAACCACTACACCACCTTACTGACCACTACACCACCATACTGACCACTACACCACCATACTAACCACTACACCACCATACTAACCACTACACCACCGTACTAACCACTACACCACCGTACTAACCACTACACCACCGTACTAACCACTACACCACCATACTAACCACTACACCACCATACTAACCACTACACCACCTTACTGACCACTACACCACCATACTGACCACTACACCACCATACTAACCACTACACCACCATACTAACCACTACACCACCATACTAACCACTACACCACCATACTGACCACTACACCACCGTACAAACCACTACACCACCATACTAACCACTACACCACCATACTAACCACTACACCACCATACAAACCACTACACCACCATACTAACCACTACACCACCATACTGACCACTACACCACCATACTAACCACTACACCACCATACTAACCACTACACCACCGTACTAACCACTACACCACCATACAAACCACTACACCACCATACTAACCACTACACCACCATACTGACCACTACACCACCATACTAACCACTACACCACCATACTAACCACTACACCACCGTACTAACCACTACACCACCATACTAACCACTACACCACCATACTGACCACTACACCACCATACTAACCACTACACCACCATACTGACCACTACACCACCATACTAACCACTACACCACCATACTAACCACTACACCACCGTACTAACCACTACACCACCATACTAACCACTACACCACCATACTAACCACTACACCACCATACTAACCACTACACCACCATACTGACCACTACACCACCATACTGACCACTACACCACCATACTAACCACTACACCACCATACTGACCACTACACCACCATACTGACCACTACACCACCATACTGACCACTACACCACCATACTGACCACTACACCACCATACTAACCACTACACCACCGTACTAACCACTACACCACCATACTAACCACTACACCACCATACTGACCACTACACCACCATACTGACCACTACACCACCATACTAACCACTACACCACCATACTAACCACTACACCACCATACTGACCACTACACCACCATACTAACCACTACACCACCGTACTAACCACTACACCACCGTACTAACCACTACACCACCATACTGACCACTACACCACCATACTAACCACTACACCACCATACTGACCACTACACCACCATACTGACCACTACACCACCATACTGACCACTACACCACCATACTGACCACTACACCACCATACTAACCACTACACCACCATACTGACCACTACACCACCATACTGACCACTACACCACCGTACTAACCACTACACCACCGTACTAACCACTACACCACCGTACTAACCACTACACCACCATACTGACCACTACACCACCATACTGACCACTACACCACCATACTAACCACTACACCACCATACTAACCACTACACCACCGTACTAACCACTACACCACCGTACTAACCACTACACCACCATACTGACCACTACACCACCATACTGACCACTACACCACCGTACTAACCACTACACCACCGTACTGACCACTACACCACCATACTGACCACTACACCACCATACTGACCACTACACCACCATACTGACCACCATACTGACCACTACACCACCATACTGACCACTACACCACCATACTAACCACTACACCACCGTACTAACCACTACACCACCGTACTAACCACTACACCACCATACTGACCACTACACCACCATACTAACCACTACACCACCATACTGACCACTACACCACCATACTAACCACTACACCACC
Source organism: Megaleporinus macrocephalus (assembly GCA_021613375.1). Lineage (NCBI taxonomy): Eukaryota > Metazoa > Chordata > Actinopteri > Characiformes > Anostomidae > Megaleporinus > Megaleporinus macrocephalus. Next base: position 36,320,391 of record CM038726.1, on the reverse strand, counting down.
ATACTGACCACTACTTCACCATACTAACCACTACACCACCATACTGACCACTACACCACCATACTGACCACTACACCACCATACTGACCACTACACCACCATACTAACCACTACACCACCATACTAACCACTACACCACCATACTGACCACTACACCACCGTACTAACCACTACACCACCGTACTAACCACTACACCACCATACTAACCACTACACCACCATACTGACCACTACACCACCATACTAACCACTACACCACCATACTAACCACTACACCACCATACTAACCACTACACCACCGTACTAACCACTACACCACCATACTAACCACTACACCACCGTACTGACCACTACACCACCATACTGACCACTACACCACCATACTAACCACTACACCACCATACTGACCACTACACCACCATACTGACCACTACACCACCATACTAACCACTACACCACCATACTGACCACTACACCACCATACTAACCACTACACCACCATACTAACCACTACACCACCATACTGACCACTACACAACCGTGCTGACCACTACACCAGCGTACTAAACCCTACACCACCGTGCTAACCACTAGACCACCTTACTAACCACTACACCACCGTACTAACCACTACACCACCATACTAACCACTACACCACCATACTAACAACTACACCACCGTACTAACCACTACACCACCGTACTAACCACTACACCACCGTACTAACCACTACACCACCATACTAACCACTACACCACCATACTAACCACTACACCACCACACTAACAACTACACCACCACACTAACCACTACACCACCATACTAACCACTACACCACCGTACTAACCCCTACACCACCATACTAACCACTACACCACCGTACTGACCACTACACCACCATACTAACCACTACACCACCGTACTAACCACTACACCACCGTACTAACCACTACACCACCATACTGACCACTACACCACCGTACTAACCACTACACCACCGTACTAACCGCTACACCACCACACTAACCACTACACCACCATAATAACCACTACACCACCATACTAACCACTACACCACCATACTAACACTACACCACCGTACTGACCACTACACCACCATACTGACCACTACACCACCATACTGACCACTACACCACCATACTAACCACTACACCACCATACTGACCACTACACCACCATACTAACCACTACACCACCATACTAACCACTACACCACCATACTAACCACTACACCACCATACTGACCACTACACCACCGTACTAACCACTACACCACCATACTAACCACTACACCACCATACTAACCACTACACCACCATACTGACCACTACACCACCGTACTAACCACTACACCACCGTACTAACCACTACACCACCGTACTAACCACTACACCACCGTACTAACCACTACACCACCATACTGACCACTACACCACCGTACTGACCACTACACCACCATACTGACCACTACACCACCATACTAACCACTACACCACCATACTGACCACTACACCACCATACTAACCACTACACCACCATACTGACCACTACACCACCATACTAACCACTACACCACCATACTAACCACTACACCACCATACTAACCACTACACCACCATACTGACCACTACACCACCGTACTAACCCCTACACCACCGTACTAACCACTACACCACCGTACTAACCACTACACCACCGTACTAACCACTACACCACCATACTAACAACTACACCACCATACTAACCACTATACCACCGTACTAACTACTACAGCACCATACTAACCACTACACCACCATACTAACCACTACACCACCGTACTGACCACTACACCACCATACTAACCACTACACCACCATACTAACCACTACACCACCATACTAACCACTACACCACCATACTGACCACTACACCACCGTACTAACCACTACACCACCATACTAACTACTACAGCACCATACTAACCACTACACCACCGTACTAACCACTACACCACCGTACTAACCACTACACCACCGTACTAACCACTACACCATCGTACTAACCACTACACCATCGTACTAACCACTACACCACCGTACTAACCACTACACCACCGTACTAACCACTACACCATCGTACTAACCACTACACCATCGTACTAACCACTACACCACCGTACTAACCACTACACCATCGTACTAACCACTACACCACCGTACTAAACACTACACCACCATACTAACCACTACACCACCGTACTAACCACTACACCACCATACTGACCACTACACCACCGTACTAACCACTACACCACCATACTGACCACTACACCAAGGCGCTCACAATCACTGAAGTTATGAAGAGTGTTTCAGTCCAGGCTGCTTTTTTTAATTAGGCCGTGACATTAATTAGGCACAGCCAATCAGAACAGAGCTCATTTACATACAACAGTCTTTAAGTCTGGTTAATTCAAAGGGAGGAACAGAGGATGCTTTTCCTGCAGAAAGCAGCACAACTTACAGAATTTCATGGTGCCCACAGTTGCTGAACTTATAAGGAGTGTTTTGGTATGGACCAATCAGAACAAAGCTCATTTACATACCAGTTCGCAGACCAGTATTAAAGGCACGTTCTGATAAATTTTAAGGCAAGGAAAAGAGGCCAAACAACGATTGTGTGAATAAATAAAAATAATAAGCTTGGTGATTTTGTGATGTCATAAACAGCACATTTACATATTTTCATTTCTTCAACCAACTTACACCATTATAGCTCAGAATGCCTGAAGTTATAAGGAGTCTTGTAGTCCAGGCTGCTTTTAAAATAAAGGTTGCATTATAAGACAGCCAATCAGAACAGAGCTCATTTACATATACCAGTCTTAAAGGCACAGTGTGATTCATTCTAAGGGAGGAAGAGAGGCTGAACAGTGATGGCTTTTGTTGCATAAAGCCACACAAAACTGTATAAGCAGTAAGTTTGTAGTGTGTAAACATTGTTTTAAGTTTGTATATTGAACCTTGGCTGCAAAAAAAAAAGTTTTTGTGATGTCATAAACAGCACATTTACATATATTCAAGCTACATATATTCAAAATATTCAAACTACTTACAGAATTTTGTTGCACCCACAATTACTGAAGTTATAAGAAGTGTTTTAGTGCGGACAGCCAATCAGAACAGAGCTCATTTACATATACCAGTATTAAAGGCACGGTCTGATTCATTTTAAGGGAGGAAGAGAGGCTGAACAGTGCTTGTGTAAAAATTAAATCTGATTCCTTTTGCCACACAAAACTGTATAAGCAGTGAGTTTGTAGTGTGTAAATATTGTTTTAAGTTTGTATATTGAACCTCGGCTGCAAAAAAATAAATAAATTGTGTTTTTGTGATGTCATGAACAGCACATTTACATATATTCACCCATACAAACTATTTACAGAATTTTGTTGCGCCCACATTTGATCAAATTATACGGCGTGTTTTAGTCAGACAGCCAATCAGAACAGAGCTCATTTACATATACCAGTATTAAAGGCACGGTCTGGCAAGGAAAAGAGGCCGAACAACGGTTGTGTATAAATAAATTCTGATTGCTTTCCTGCATAAAGCCAAACAAAAGAGTATAACTAGAACTCAAGTATGAAAAAATCTAGCATATGGGCCCTTTAATGCTTGCTGTTGTTGGACAGTGCTGGATCTCTGGCTTTTCTAATTAACTGAGGATTTTGTTTTTCAGTCCAGTAGCTTCGCCCTCCAGTTCCTGTTGCTTGCTGCACTGCGGTGTCCATTGAAGGACAATCGAACGCGTGAAGTGGATTACAAGCATCTTTCCGCTGCTATATTTACTCCTCCTTATCTCCTGCTTAGGCTCAGTGACACCGTCGTCTTGAGTACTCGCTCTAAGTCCCGCGCTGTCTTCACACGCTCACTCGTAACCTGCGTTAATGCTTTTGGCAGCGCGTGCTGGCAGAGCCGCAGCTGAAGGATCCACACCTCAGTCTGTGGGCTACCTCTGAGTCACAGCCTGCCTCTACTAATCCCTTATTTCACTCGAGGTCGCGGATGGAGCTTCACCGCGACGTCACCAAGTCCTGTGCAAATAGCAGCTGATTCCTGCATTATTAAAAAACTTCCCTCAAACTCACAGAAGAGTTAAAAACAAGTAAGAGTATCTTTACAAAAGAGAAAAGTGTTATAAGCCGTAAAGTATTTAAACACATAGATTTAAAGGGCCTGTACCTTCCATTTTCCTCAAGATTTGATGAAACTCTTTTGCGTGAATTTTATGTTCTAAAGAAAGTCATAGTTACGTTTTAATGGAAATATTTTCAAACATGTTTTGCAGTTTATATATATATATATATATATATATATATATATATATATATATATATATATATATATATATATATATATACAGTCCAGTCACATTACTATGTTCCTGGTCTGGGGAATGTTTACCTGTCCGTCTCTAGACCCACTCATCCATGAGGAAGACACTCTCAACACTCTCTTGGGTCTGAATCCATCCTTGCAGATCACGTACACCATACATGCTGATTGTCTCCTCTGGGGTGGATGGGATCTTCCAGCAAGACAATGAGACATGTCCCCTGACTAGAAATGTCCCACACTGGTTGGAAGAGCTGAGCAAGACTTCCAAGTACTACCCTGGACCCCTAATTCCCCAGACTTGAACCCAGTTGAGCATCCATGGGACCACCTGGATGGAGGTGTTGGCTCTAAAGGCTACATGGCTAACCCTAATCTAATAGAAAGTCCAGTAAAGCCATTATTTACATAGTTATTAAAATAATAATTCAGTTATAAACCCAGCCCTGCTGATCACCGTCCCCTCGTTCGCCTCCAACACAAGCACTTGTGCAACATTGATGTGACACACATCTGAGTAGTGAGTAAGAAGTGGGCAAGTACGGAGCTGCTAAAGTGAACATTTCTTAGTAAGGCGTGGCCTCAAAGTACTATATTAGTCACATTTCACTATGTTCAGGCACAGTTCACTATACTGAGGCCACAATTTACTATACTGAGGCCACAGCTCACTATACTAAGGCCACAGTTCACTATACTGAGGCCACAGCTCACTATACTGAGGCCACAGCTCACTATACTGAGGCCACAATTTACTATACTAAAGCCATAGCTCACTATACTGAGGCCACAATTTACTATACTAAAGCCATAGCTCACTATACTGAGGCCACAATTTACTATACTAAAGCCATAGCTCACTATACTGAGGCCACAATTTACTATACTGATGGCACAGTTCACTATACGGAGGCCACAGTTTACTATACTGAGGCCAGAGTTTACTATACTGAGGCTATAATTTACTATACAGAGGCCACAGTTCACTATACTGAGACCACAGTTTACTCCACATAGGCCACGGTTTACTATACTGAGGCCACAGTTCACTAGACGGAGGACACAGTTCACTATATTGGGGCCACCGTTTACTAAACTGAGGCCACATTTCACTATACTGAGGCCACAATGTACTATACCTAGGCCAGAATTTACTATGTTGAGGCCAGAATTTACTATGTTGAGCCCACAATTTACTATATTAAGGGCACAGTTCACTATACTGAGGCCACAATTTACTATATTAAGGCAATAGTTAATCCACAGTTTACTATGTGGAAGTTAGAATATGGAGACCACAGGTTACTATACTAAGCTCACAGTTTATCATGCTGAGCACAAATTATAATACTAAGGCCATGATTCACCATGTTGAGGCCAAAATGTACTATACTGAGGTCACAGTTTACTGTGTTGAGGGCACCATAGATTATATTGAGACCACAAGTTACTATACTGAGCTCACAGTTTCTCATGCTGAGCGTAAATTATAATTTCATATTTAATTCACTATATAGAGGCCACAGTTTACTACATTAAGTCAACAATTTATTATACTGAGGCCACGGTTCACTTTACTGAGGCCACAATTAGCTATGTTAAGGCCACCATTTATTATATTGAGGTCACAATGGAATATGTTCAGGGCATCATTTATTATGTTAAAACCACAATTCACAATATTGAGGCCACAATTCACTACACTGAGGCCACAATTCACTACACTGGGGCCACAATTCACTACACTGGGGCCACAATTCACTATAATGAGACTATGCTTTACTATATTTAAGTCACAAGTTACTATACTGACCTAACAGTTTATCATGCAGAGCAATTATAATATTAAAACCTTATTAAAAAACTATATTGAGGCCACAATTTACTACATTCGGGTCAAAGATTACTATGTTGTGGACCCAAATTAATATTTTGAGGCCTTGAATTAATATATCATGAATATATTATGAATTAGGTGCTCCGTAGGTAAATGGCATGTTTATTATTATTGTACAATTATTATAATTATTAAATCTAGGCTACTGTCTAGGTGCAGAAGGCCGGATGACCTAGATAGGACACTATACAGGGAGCAGGTTAAGCTTGAGCTTAAATTTGTGTATAAATTTGCATATGTTTTGGTAGAAGTTCACTCAGACTGTAGCTTAGTGGCTGATTCCAGATCAGCAAAGTGTCTGTAAGTGGAGATTCCCTGTGGCTGGCTCGTGCACAGCAGGTACTGACATGTTGGCATGCCGCTGAACTAATATTTAGGCGGTGAGAGATGCCGGAGATGCCTGGTGCCTCCGGGCCCGAGAGCGTGTGAGACACATGATCTGATCTGGGCCTCCGCTCACACTCAGACGTCACACTGAGCTCTTCCCTCGCAACTTTTTCCGCTTCCCCCTCTTCTCCTCTTGCGTGGGAGCAGCAGCGCTGATTTTAAATAACCTGTTTTTTTGCCACGTGCGCTAATTTATTCCTCCAACTTTAAGACAATGAGAAAATTACCCAAAAAGATTTTGTCACTTTGTCCCACTTATCACATCCAAAGGGCGTTTGGAATCCGTTCCGACACCTTGTTTTAGCAATTAAGGTGCACAAATGTATGCTAATTGGATTATAATCAGATTTAATGTCTCTGCCAAAGCAAAATATTGAGAGGAATTCATAAAAGAACTCACACAAAACTTTCCTAAGAAACTCCAGGTTTTCTTTAATCACAGCTCACGTTTTTTTTGATCACAGGTTAACATATTGTCCCGATTGCGCACCTAATACTAGCACCAGCTTTAGTGTTTGAGTATGTAGTCTATTTACAGTTAAAATATCAAAGTATACTCAAAGATCCACAACACACACTTAGAACCAGTCAGACTTCTGAGTGTGATAATGATGGACATTGTGGTCTCACAGTCCAATGGAAAAAGGAAAGAGGAGCTTCTCCTGTCTGGAAAATTTATAAAAACAATGCTGGACAGTGGTGCAATAAAAAGTTCGACCTAAATCTGACAAAACAGCCTGTAAACAATAAAAACAATTCTAAAAAAATTTATTTGTAAATGTTTTTTAAGAAAACCTTACATTCATCACTTCCTGTTAGTAAAAACTATGTAGTATGATAATATTTTGTTTACGTGTCTGCCAAACAACTGATATTAATGTTAGTACAGGGTGTATAGTGTGCAGTATTAGTGTGTGGTACGGATGCAACCAATCACTTTGCTAAAGTTCTGGTATGGTGAAGTGAAGTGCTGGTATGGTGGTATGGTGTACGGTGAAGTGCTGGTATGGTGTACGGTGAAGTGAAAGGCTGGTATGGTGTATGGTGAAAGGCTGGTATGGTGTACGGTAAAGTGAAAGGCTGGTATGGTGTATGGTGTATGGTGAAAGGCTGGTATGGTGTATGGTGTATGGTGAAAGGCTGGTATGGTGTATGGTGAAGTGAAAGGCTGGTATGGTGTACGGTGAAGTGAAAGGCTAGTATGGTGTATGGTGTATGGTGAAAGGCTGGTATGGTGTACGGTGAAGTGAAAGGCTGGTATGGTGTATGGTGAAAGGCTGGTATGGTGTACGGTAAAGTGAAAGGCTGGTATGGTGTATGGTGAAGTGAAAGGCTGGTATGGTGTATGGTGAAAGGCTGGTATGGTGTATGGTGAAAGGCTGGTATGGTGTACGGTAAAGTGAAAGGCTGGTATGGTGTATGGTGTATGGTGAAAGGCTGGTATGGTGTATGGTGTATGGTGAAAGGCTGGTATGGTGTATGGTGTATGGTGAAAGGCTGGTATGGTGTATGGTGTATGGTGAAAGGCTGGTATGGTGTATGGTGAAGTGAAAGGCTGGTATGGTGTACGGTGAAGTGAAAGGCTAGTATGGTGTATGGTGTATGGTGAAAGGCTGGTATGGTGTACGGTGAAGTGAAAGGCTGGTATGGTGTATGGTGAAAGGCTGGTATGGTGTACGGTAAAGTGAAAGGCTGGTATGGTGTATGGTGAAGTGAAAGGCTGGTATGGTGTATGGTGAAAGGCTGGTATGGTGTATGGTGAAAGGCTGGTATGGTGTACGGTAAAGTGAAAGGCTGGTATGGTGTACGGTGAAGTGAAAGGCTGGTATGGTGTATGGTGTATGGTGAAAGGCTGGTATGGTGTATGGTGAAGTGAAAGGCTGGTATGGTGTATGGTGAAAGGCTGGTATGGTGTATGGTGTATGGTGAAAGGCTGGTATGGTGTACGGTAAAGTGAAAGGCTGGTATGGTGTACGGTAAAGTGAAAGGCTGGTATGGTGTACGGTGAAGTGAAAGGCTGGTATGGTGTATGGTGTATGGTGAAAGGCTGGTATGGTGTATGGTGTATGGTGAAAGGCTGGTATGGTGTATGGTGAAGTGAAAGGCTGGTATGGTGTATGATGAAAGGCTGGTATGGTGTATGATGAAAGGCTGGTATGGTGTATGGTGAAGTGAAAGGCTGGTATGGTGTATGGTGAAGTGAAAGGTTGGTATGGGGTACGGTGAAGTGCTGGTATGGTGTATGGTGTATGGTGAAAGGCTGGTATGGTGTACGGTGAAGTGAAAGGCTGGTATGGTGTATGGTGTATGGTGAAAGGCTGGTATGGTGTATGGTGTATGGTGAAAGGCTGGTATGGTGTACGGTGAAGTGAAAGGCTGGTATGGTGTATGGTGAAGTGAAAGGCTAGTATGGTGTATGGTGTACGGTGAAGTGAAAGGCTGGTATGGTGTATGGTGAAGTGAAAGGCTGGTATGGTGTACGGTAAAGTGAAAGGCTGGTATGGTGTATGGTGAAAGGCTGGTATGGTGTACGGTGAAGTGAAAGGCTGGTATGGTGTATGGTGAAAGGCTGGTATGGTGTACGGTGAAGTGAAAGGCTGGTATGGTGTACGGTGAAGTGAAAGGCTGGTATGGTGTATGATGAAAGGCTGGTATGGTGTACGGTAAAGTGAAAGGCTGGTATGGTGTATGGTGAAGTGAAAGGCTGGTATGGTGTACGGTGAAGTGAAAGGCTGGTATGGTGTACGGTGAAGTGAAAGGCTGGTATGGTGTATGATGAAAGGTTGGTATGGTGTATGGTGAAAGGCTGGTATGGTGTACGGTAAAGTGAAAGGCTGGTATGGTGTATGGTGAAGTGAAAGGCTGGTATGGTGTACGGTAAAGTGAAAGGCTGGTATGGTGTATGGTGAAGTGAAAGGCTGGTATGGTGTATGGTGAAGTGAAAGGCTGGTATGGTGTACGGTAAAGTGAAAGGCTGGTATGGTGTATGGTGAAGTGAAAGGCTGGTATGGTGTATGGTGAAGTGAAAGGCTGGTATGGTGTATGGTGAAGTGAAAGGCTGGTATGGTGTACGGTGAAGTGAAAGGCTGGTATGGTGTATGATGAAAGGCTGGTATGGTGAAGTGAAAGGCTGGTATGGTGTACGGTAAAGTGAAAGGCTGGTATGGTGTATGGTGAAGTGAAAGGCTGGTATGGTGTATGGTGAAGTGAAAGGCTGGTATGGTGTATGGTGAAGTGAAAGGCTGGTATGGTGTACGGTGAAGTGAAAGGCTGGTATGGTGTATGGTGAAGTGTTGATATGGTGTACAGTACATTTGTAAAGTTATTATGAATTCATGATGAATTTCATGTTTTGTTTTCAATGTTTCTCAATCCAGTTTATTTTAAAAATATTCAGAAAAATGTCTGGTTACCTTGATTTACATTAAAAGTAAAGAATGTTTTTGCCTAAACATATCATTTTGTATACAGCGGCGATATGTCACACAGGTAAAAAAGTATTTTAAGTACTGTTATTTAAAGTTATTGTATTTATTGTAATGTGTTATTATAAAAAAAGAATCCGAACATTTTTGTAATTGCTCTCTTCTCATTAATCGCTGATCATCTTTCAGAACGAGATCTTCTCTAAAGCGAACACATGTATGTGCGTGTATGTATCAGTCATTGTATATAAGCGCAGGGTGTCGTTCCCCACAGGCGGGTAACCTGACGCCTGACGCCGGTTCTTTGTTCCTAGCTTTGAAACACTGTTGACACCAGCAGGACGAGAAGCAGAAGCACAGGTGCAACGGCCATCTTAGGATCAGCAGCAGACCCAGCGGGTCCCCCGAGTCCATCTGAGGGAAGAAAAAGCAGGTCAAAGGTCACGAATGGACAGAACAATAGACAAATAGTAAAAAAAGGCCCAAAATGATGCTCAGTTCTCAGTTCAGTGTTCTATACATACACTGAGGGTCATTTTTAGTGGAGAACATCCAGTACGAGGAAGCCCAGCACATACGGAATACCCACAATGCAACATGCATTAAATTATTTACACTGCCGGTGAAGTGAGGAGTGATCAGGGACCCTATAATAGCTGTATGTTAGCACTCCCTTTGTTTTTAGTGTAGAGAATAGTGATCAGGGGATAGTTTCTATTCCCTATAACATTGTTCTATATAGTGAATACTGTTCTATATAGTGCTCCAATGTACTGAATACTGTTCTATATAGTGCTCCAATGTACTGAATACTGTTCTATATAGTGCTCCAATGTACTGAATACTGTTCTATATAGTGCTCCAATGTACTGAATACTGTTCTATATAGTGCTCCAATGTACTGAATACTGTTCTATATAGTGCTCCAATGTACTGAATATTGTTTTATATAGTGCTCCAATGTACTGAATATTGTTCTATATAGTGCTCCAATGTACTGAATACTGTTCTATATAGTGCTCCAATGTACTGAATACTGTTCTATATAGTGCTCCAATGTACTAAATATTGTTCTATATAGTGCTCCAATGTACGGAACATTGTTCTATATAGTGCTCCAATGTACTGAATATTGTTTTATATAGTGCTCCAATGTACTGAATATTGTTCTATATAGTGCTCCAATGTACTGAATACTGTTCTATATAGTGCTCCAATGTACTGAATATTGTTTTATATAGTGCTCCATTGTACTGAATACTGTTCTATATAGTGCTCCAATGTACTAAATATTGTTCTATATAGTGCTCCAATGTACGGAACATTGTTCTATATAGTGCTCCAATGTACTGAATACTGTTCTATATAGTGCTCCAATGTACTGAATATTGTTTTATATAGTGCTCCAATGTACTGAATATTGTTCTATATAGTGCTCCAATGTACTGAATATTGTTTTATATAATGCTCCAATGTACTGAATATTGTTTTATATAGTGCTCCAATGTACTGAATACTGTTCTATATAGTGCTCCAATGTACTGAATATTGTTTTATATAGTGCTCCAATGTACGGAACATTGTTTTATATAGTGCTCCAATGTACTGAATACTGTTCTATATAGTGCTCCAATGTACTGAATATTGTTTTATATAGTGCTCCAATGTACTGAATACTGTTCTATATAGTGCTCCAATGTACTAAATATTGTTTTATATAGTGCTCCAATGTACTGAATATTGTTCTATATAGTGCTCCAATGTACTGAATACTGTTCTATATAGTGCTCCAATGTACTGAATATTGTTTTATATAGTGCTCCAATGTACTGAATACAGTTCTATATAGTGCTCCAATGTATTAAATATTGTTTTATATAGTGCTCCAATGTACGGAACATTGTTCTATATAGTGCTCCAATGTATTGAATACTGTTCTATATAGTGCTCCAATGTATTGAATACTGTTCTATATAGTGCTCCAATGTACTAAATATTGTTTTATATAGTGCTCCAATGTACGGAACATTGTTCTATATAGTGCTCCAATGTACTGAATATTGTTTTATATAGTGCTCCAATGTACGGAACATTGTTCTATATAGTGCTCCAATGTATTGAATACTGTTCTATATAGTGCTCCAATGTATTGAATACTGTTCTATATAGTGCTCCAATGTACTAAATATTGTTCTATATAGTGCTCCAATGTACTGAATATTGTTTTATATAGTGCTCCAATGTACTAAATATTGTTTTATATAGTGCTCCAATGTACTGAATACTGTTCTATATAGTGCTCCAATGTACTGAATATTGTTTTATATAGTGCTCCAATGTACGGAACATTGTTTTATATAGTGCTCCAATGTACTGAATATTGTTTTATATAGTGCTCCAATGTACTGAATACTGTTCTATATAGTGCTCCATTGTACTGAATATTGTTTTATATAGTGCTCCAATGTACTAAATATTGTTTTATATAGTGCTCCAATGTACTGAATATTGTTTTATATAGTGCTCCATTGTACTGAATATTGTTTTATATAGTGCTCCAATGTACGGAACATTGTTCTATATAGTGCTCCAATGTACTGAATACTGTTCTATATAGTGCTCCAATGTACTGAATATTGTTTTATATAGTGCTCCATTGTACTGAATATTGTTTTATATAGTGCTCCAATGTACTGAATATTGTTTTATATAGTGCCCCAATGTACGGAACATTGTTCTATATAGTGCTCCAATGTACTGAATACTGTTCTATATAGTGCTCCAATGTACTGAATACTGTTCTATATAGTGCTCCATTGTACTGAATATTGTTCTATATAGTGCTCCAATGTACGGAACATTGTCTTATATAGTGCTCCAATGTACTAAATACTGTTCTATATAGTGCTCCAATGTACTGAATATTGTTTTATATAGTGCTCCAATGTACTAAATATTGTTTTATATAGTGCTCCAATGTACTGAATATTGTTCTATGTAGTGCTCCAATGTACTAAATATTGTTCTATATAGTGCTCCAATGTACTGAATATTGTTTTATATAGTGCTCCAATGTACTGAATGTTGTTTTATATAGTGCTCCAATGTACTGGATATTGTTCTATATATATAGTGCTCCAATGTACTGAATTGTGTTTTATATAGTGCTCTAATGTACTGAATATTATTCTATATAGTGCTCTAATGTACTGAATATTGGTTTATATAGTGCTCCAATGTACTGGATTTTGTTCTATATAGTGCTCTAATGTACTGAATATTGTTCTATATAGTGCTCTAATGTACTGAATTTTGTTCTATATAGTGCTCTAATGTACTGAATATTGTTCTATATAGTGTTCTAATGTACTGAATATTGTTTTATACAGTGCTCTAATGTACTGAATTTTGTTCTATATAGTGCTCTAATGTACTGAATATTGTTCTATACAGTGCTCTAATGTACTGAATGTTGTTCTATATATATAGTGCTCCAATGTACTGAATTGTGTTTTATATAGTGCTCTAATGTACTGAATATTGGTTTATATAGTGCTCCAATGTACTGAATTGTGTTTTATATAGTGCTCTAATGTACTGAATATTGTTCTATATAGTGCTCTAATGTACTGAATATTGGTTTATATAGTGCTCCAATGTACTGAATTTTGTTCTATATAGTGCTCCAATGTACTGAATATTGTTCTATATAGTGCTCTAATGTACTGAATTTTGTTCTATATAGTGCTCTAATGTACTGAATATTGTTCTATATAGTGCTCTAATGTACTGAATTTTGCTCTATATAGTGCTCTAATGTATTGAATATTGTTCTATATAGTGCTCTAATGTACTGAATATTGTTTTATACAGTGCTCTAATGTACTGAATTTTGTTCTATATAGTGCTCTAATGTACTGAATATTGTTTTATACAGTGCTCTAATGTACTGAATTTTGTTCTAATTAGTGCTCTAATGTACTGAATATTGTTTTATACAGTGCTCTAATGTACTGAATTTTGTTCTATATAGTGCTCTAATGTACTGAATATTGTTTTATACAGTGCTCTAATGTACTGAACATTGTTCTATATAGTGCTCTAATGTACTGAATATTGTTCTATATAGTGCTCTAATGTACTGAATTTTGTTCTATATAGTGCTCTAATGTACTGAATTTTGTTCTATATAGTGCTCTAATGTACTGAATGTTGTTCTATATAGTGCTCTAATGTACTGAATATTGTTCTATATAGTGCTCTAATGTACTGAATTTTGTTCTATATAGTGCTCTAATGTACTGAATGTTGTTCTATATTTCTTACCTCTGGTCAGAGTTGCTGACTTGACGTTTAACCAGTAAACAGATTTATTTGAGGCTACGGTGGCTCTGAAAAAAAAGCAAAACGGAATAAAACAACACACTATAACAATCTGAGACCACCGTCTTAAATATATATATATCACTGCTGCCAGAACCAAACCCATATGACCCAAAATTCTGATTCCATTGACTTTCATTATATACATTTACTGAGCACTTTATTATGTACACCTCCTCATATCTACACTCACTGTCCACTGTATCAGCTCCACTGACCATACAGGACCTCCACTTACAGACTGTAGTTCATCTGATTCTCTGTATACTTTATTACTCTGTTCTTTAATGATCAGGACCCCCACAGGACCACCACAGAGCAGATACTATTAGGGAGGTGGACAGTCTGTAAGTGGAGCTCCTGTATGGTCAGTGGAGCTTATACAGTGGACAGTGAGTGGAGGTCCTGTATGGTCAGTGGAGCTGATACAGTGGACAGTGAGTGGAGGTCCTGTATGGTCAGTGGAGCTGATACAGTGGTCAGTGAGTGGAGGTCCTGTATGGTCAGTGGAGCTGATACAGTGGACAGTGAGTGTAGGTCCTGTATGGTCAGTGGAGCTGATACAGTGGACAGTGAGTGATGGTCCTGTATGGTCAGTGGAGCTGATACAGTGGACAGTGAGTGGAGGTCCTGTATGGTCAGTGGAGCTGATACAGTGGACAGTGAGTGGAGGTCCTGTATGGTCAGTGGAGCTGATACAGTGGACAGTGAGTGGAGGTCCTGTATGGTCAGTGGAGCTGATACAGTGGACAGTGAGTGGAGATAGAAGGAGGTGTAGCTAATGAAGTACTTGATAGTAACTGATATGAACAAATTCAGTAAACTGGTCACTCACATGAAGTAGATGCTGTTGGAGGTTGATGGGGGGATCCAGGTGTAAACAGTGAGGTTGGTCTTCATGTTGGTGTTGGCGTGTGTCATGGCACCTCGACTGTTTCCTGAGCACTAAGGAAGATCAATGGAGTAAACATGAAAGGAAACTGAGTAAATATTCTAAATATGAACTTTATGAACCAAATATTACTCTAAACCCATATACAATAGAGGTCAGTGGGCAGCGACTTATAGTAAGTGTTTGTTCACCAGTAAGATCAGCAGATCTGATTAGAACAGATGTAAATAATCAGACATACAATACAAAGTAACATGAATATGTTATTGTGAGAGAAGTAGATCAGATCTTGATCCAGTTTGAAGAACAAAGTTAGGTTCCAGATTTCTCCTGGACGCCCCAGACATTGTATGAATGTGTTCAGTTCCTTCAGCAGCAAATCTTGATTTATCTTAATGAAGTACTGAGCAGTCAAAGCAGGTATTAGATGAGAACTGATAATAATACTGGGTTGTTTAGGAGAAGCTTGGAAAGAGTTAAATAAACACAATGACGTATAGAAAAGAACTACTTACTCTATTTATACTGATTAATATTTAATAATAAAGTGTTTACTGAGTAAATAAAAGCTTCCTGTGTGGATTAAGAATATGTTTTTAAATATTATAACATCCCCAAACTTTTGCACAGCACTATATATGGAAACTAGGCTGCAAAAACAAGCTCTTTGTTTTTGTGATGTCACAAAAAAACAATACAATTACATACATCTGCCTGTTTACTACAGGAAGGAGTCTACACTGAGGTCATAAGGAGCCTTTAAACACGGCCTAGTTTCAGAGCGAGGCCCAGCACAGTACAGCCAATCAAATCAAAGCTCATTTACATATATCAGTATTAAAGGCACCATAACAGAATCAGCCAGTCGAAGACATAATATAACAAAAGACTTATGGCTGTTATTTTCCACCAGCCATCATCAGATATTAAAGGACCCACTTGTTACATTTTCCAACAACTATCATCACATATTAAAGGGCCCATTTGTTACATTTTCCAATAGCCATCGTGAGATATTAAAGGGCCCATTTGTTACATTTTCCAACAGCTATCGTCTGATATTAAAGGGCCCATTTGTTACATTTTCCAACAACTATCATCACATATTAAAGGGCCCATATGTTACATTTTCCAATAGCCATCATCAGATATTAAAGGACCCACTTGTTACATTTTCCAACAACTATCATCACATATTAAAGGGCCCATATGTTACATTTTCCAATAGCCATCATCAGATATTAAAGGACCCACTTGTTACATTTTCCAACAACTATCATCACAAATTAAAGGGCCCATTTGTTACATTTTCCAATAGCCATCGTGAGATATTAAAGGGCCCATTTGTTACATTTTCCAACAACTATCTTCTTATATTATAGGGCCCATATGTTACATTTTCCAACAGCTATCGTCTGATATTAAAGGGCCCATTTGTTACATTTTCCAACAGCTATGGTCACATATTAAAGGGCCCATTTGTTACATTTTCCAACAGTTATTGTCTGATATTAAAGGGCCCATTTGTTACATTTTCCAACAGTTATTGTCTGATATTAAAGGGTCCATTTGTTACATTTTCCAACAGTTATTATCTGATATTAAAGGGCCCATATGTTACGTTTTTCAACAGCTATCATCTGATATTAAAGGGCCCATATGTTACATTTTCCAACAGCTATCGTCTGATATTAAAGGGCCCATTTGTTACATTTTCCAACAGCTATTGTCTGATAATAAAGGGCCCATATGTTACACTTTCCAACAGCTATCGTCTGATATTAAAGGGCCCATATGTTACGATTTCCAACAGCCATCGTCAGATATTAAAGGGCCCATTTGTTACATTTTACAACTATCGTCACATATTAAAGGGCCCATTTGTTACATTTATCAACACCTATCGTCTGATATTAAAGGGCCCATATGTTACATTTTCCAACAACTATCTTCTTATATTAAAGGGCCCATATTTTACATTTTCCAACAACTATCTTCTTATATTATAGGGCCTATTTGTTACATTTTCCAACACCTAACGTCACATATTAAAGGGCCCATTTGTTACATTTTTCAACAACTATCATATGATATTAAAGGGCCCATTTGTTACATTTGCCAACAGCTATCGGCTGATATTAAAGGGCCCATATGTTACATTTTCCAACAGCTATCGTCAGATATTAAAGGGCCCATTTTTTACATTTGCCAACAGCTATCGTCTGATATTAAAGGGCCCATTTGTTACATTTTCCAACAACTATCGTCTGATATTAAAGGGCCCATTTGTTACATTTGCCAACAGCTATCATCTGATATTAAAGGGCCCATATGGTAAATTTTCCAACAGCTATCATCACATATTAAAGGGCCCATATGCTACATTTTCCAACAACTATCGTCTGATATTAAAGGGCCCATTTGTTACATTTGCCAACAGCTATCGTCTGATATTAAAGGGCCCATATGTTACATTTCCTAACAGCTATCATCACATATTAAAGGGCCCATATGCTACATTTTCCAACAGCTATTGTCTGATATTAAAGGGCCCATTTGTTACATTTGCCAACAGCTATTGCCTGATATTGAAAGGTCCATTTGTTACATTTTCAAAAAAAAAAAATGTTTGGAAAATGTAACATATGGGCCCTTTAATATCAGACGATAGCCGTTGCCGTGTATAAGCCTGCAGTGTTGTTTGGCTCTTCCAGAAAGCCCAGAGCTGAACACAGTCACTCTTTCATGTTAGTTATTTAATTTTATATCTACGTTTCTTGGCGTGGCTGCTTGTGCCAACATGCGTGGCATCAGGAACCGTTGGCAGAGACATAATCCAGCATCCGTAAGGATTTCTCAGAATCAAAACACAACAAAAGACCATCCTGGAGGATCACCCGGGGCCATCCATTAGCCGCTAATCCCGATTAAGCGTGAGGGTCCTCATATTTAATAACACTTAATATGAAACGAATACTGAAAATAATGAATTACATCAAAAAAGGAATATTAATCTCACACAGAGCCTTTTTCCTGATCCACACAAACACTTACCATTACGCCTCATAAATAAAAAAGCTCGTATCACCTGTAAGTACTTAGTGTCAGTCGGCGGACTGCCCCAGCTTCCCAGGGCGTTGGTACTGGATCCTGACCGGGCCTGCAGTAACAGTCCACCATAACTAGGACCTTGAATTATCACTAAAAACAAAACACAGCAAATAAACAAGAAGCACCAAAATTAACTGCATGTATTCAAATGATATGCAGGGGTGGGCTTGGTATCCAGGGAAGGTGGGCCGCCTAGGGCCCCCATGAGCCAAGGGCCCCCATGATAAGACAAATATACTGTTCGTTTTTTAGATTGGTGGAGAATGTGCTGTATACGACTCTGTTTAGAACCTTGTTACAGCAACAGAACCATTTTAGTACTATACAGTGTCATATATGAAGGAGCAGTCCACCATACAAAGAACAATTTATGCATGGTGGACTGCTCCTTCATATCAATGGAGAAAGCATTGTATGTGGTTCTATGTAACACCAAGAAGCGTTCTGCTATTGTAACATGGTTCTATACAGAGTCATGAACAACACGTTCTCCATTGATCTGAAGGAGGAGTCCACCATGCACAGAACAATTTAAGGATGTATGGTGAACTGCTCCTTCAGATTGATGGAGAATGTGTTGTATGTGGTTCTATCTAGTACCAATTTAGGGTTCTGCTATTGCAACAAGGTTCTATACAGAGCATTAAAAACAAACTCTCCATCAATCTGAAGGAGCAGTCCACCATGGATGCTTAAGTTCTTATTTGAATGGTGAACTGCTCCTCCAGATTGGTGGAGAATGTGTTGTATGTGGTTCTATCTAGCACCAATTTAGGGTTCTACTATTGTAACACGGTTCAATACAGAGTCATAAACAACACATTCTCCATTGATCTGAAGGAGGAGTCCACCATGCACAGAACAATTTAAGCATGTATGGTGAACTGCTCCTTCAGATTGATGGAGAATGTGTTGTATGTGGTTCTATGTAGCACCAAAAAGGTTCTGCTATTGCAACAAGATTCTATACAGAGCCAAAAAAAACATACTCTCCATCAATCTGAAGGAGCAGTCCACCATAAATGCCTAAATTCTTATTTGAATGGTGAACGGCTCCTCCAGACTGATGGAGAATGTGTTGTATATGGTTCTATCTAGCACCAAAATGGGTTCTGCTATTGTAACAAGGTTCTACACAGCGTCATATGCAACACATCGATCTGAAGGAGCAGTCCACCTTGCGAAGAAACATTTAAGCATGCAAATTGTTTAATACAGAACTCTTAGTTCTAAATAGAACATCTGCAGTTACTAAAGAACCCTTAAAGAACCATGTTTTTAAGAGTGTACAGCATGGAGAACTTCTTCGGTTTGATTTTCCAGGACGGAAAAACAGATGAAGTCATCCAAGAGGGAGGAAAGCAGAACGCTTAGCACTTCAGTTACACTTTATTCCAATTAGAACAGAGCCGAGTGCACTTGCTCACTAGACAGACATAATGCTGATGTTAGGCTGCGTCCTAAACGGTGTACTACCACTAAGAAATATTATTATTAATTATTATAAAAAGTTATTTCACCACCAATATTGCTAGAACAGAAAAAGTTAGAACTGTTCTCAGATCAGCCCCCATAGAGCAGCTCCACCTCCATCAAGTCAACACACTCTGTTTCTGATCAGAGCTAAAGAGAAAACTGTTTAAACTGATTTAAACTCAACACTGAGAATGATATGCAGTAGCAGTAAATATCCACTAGGAGGCAGTGAGAGCGAACAAGTGAGTTTTAATGATGAGTTTAACACAAGTACTTTCCAGAGCTGATCATCCAACCTCAATAACACTCAATCAAATCCTCACAGCAATGTTCAACATCAGTACCTGACCTCACTAACTCTCAATCAAATCCTCACAGCAATGTTCAACCTCAGTACCTGACCTCACTAACACTCAATCAAATCCTCACAGCAATGTTCAACATCAGTACCTGACCTCACTAACTCTCAATCAAATCCTCACAGCAATGTTCAACCTCAGTACCTGACCTCACTAACACTCAATCAAATCCTCACAGCAATGTTCAACCTCAGTACCTGACCTCACTAACACTCAATCAAATCCTCACAGCAATGTTCAACATCAGTACCTGACCTCACTAACACTCAATCAAATCCTCACAGCAGTGTTCAACATCAGTACCTGACCTCACTAACACTCAATCAAATCCTCACAGTAATGTTCAACCTCAGTACCTGACCTCACTAACACTCAATCAAATCCTCACAGTAATGTTTAACCTCAGTACCTGACCTCACTAACACTCAATCAAATCCTCACAGCAATGTTCAACATCAGTACCTGACCTCACTAACACTCAAATCCTCACAGCAATGTTCAACATCAGTACCTGACCTCACTAACACTCAATCAAATCCTCACAGCAATGTTCAACATCAGTACCTGACCTCACTAACACTCAATCAAATCCTCACAGTAATGTTCAACCTCAGTACCTGACCTCACTAACACTCAATCAAATCCTCACAGCAATGTTCAACATCAGTACCTGACCTCACTAACACTTAATCAAATCCTCACAGCAATGTTCAACACCCGTACCTGACCTCAATAGCACTTAATCAAATCCTCACAGCAATGTTCAACATCAGTACCTGACCTCACTAACACTCAATCAAATCCTCACAGCAATGTTCAACATCAGTACCTGACCTCACTAACACTCAATCAAATCCTCACAGCAATGTTTAACATCAGTACCTGACCTCACTAACACTCAATCAAATCCTCACAGCAATGTTCAACCTCATTACCTGACCTCACTAACACTCAATCAGATCCTCACAGCAATGTTCAACCTCATTACCTGACCTCACTAACACTCAATCAAATCCTCACAGCAATGTTCAACATCAGTACCTGACCTCACTAACACTCAATCAAATCCTCACAGCAATGTTCAACATCAGTACCTGACCTCACTAACACTCAATCAAATCCTCACAGCAATGTTCAACATCAGTACCTGACCTCACTAACACTCAATCAAATCCTCACAGCAATGTTCAACATCAGTACCTGACCACACTAACACTCAATCAAATCCTCACCGCAATGTTCAACATCAGTACCTGACCTCACTAACACTCAATCAAATCCTCACAGCAATGTTTAACATCAGTACCTGACCTCACTAACACTCAATCAAATCCTCACAGCAATGTTCAACATCAGTACCTGACCTCACTAACACTCAATCAAATCCTCACAGCAATGTTCAACATCAGTACCTGACCTCAATAACACTCAATCAATGCCTCACAGCAATGTTCAACATCAGTACCTGACCTCACTAACACTCAATCAAATCCTCACAGCAATGTTCAACACCCGTACCTGACCTCAATAGCACTTAATCAAATCCTCACAGTAATGTTCAACATCAGTACCTGACCTCACTAACACTCAATCAAATCCTCACAGCAATGTTCAACACCCGTACCTGACCTCAATAGCACTTAATCAAATCCTCACAGCAATGTTCAACATCAGTACCTGACCTCAATAACACTCAATCAGTGCCTCACAGCAATGTTCAACATCAGTACCTGACCTCACTAACACTCAATCAAATCCTCACAGCAATGTTCAACACCCGTACCTGACCTCAATAGCACTTAATCAAATCCTCACAGCAATGTTCAACATCAGTACCTGACCTCACTAACATTCAATCAAATCCTCACAGCAATGTTTAACATCAGTACCTGACCTCACTAACACTCAATCAAATCCTCACAGCAATGTTCAACATCAGTACCTGACCTCACTAACACTCAATCAAATCCTCACAGTAATGTTCAACCTCAGTACCTGACCTCACTAACACTCAATCAAATCCTCACAGCAATGTTTCATCAGTACCTGACCTCACTAACACTCAATCAAATCCTCACAGCAATGTTCAACATCAGTACCTGACCTCACTAACGCTCAATCAAATCCTCACAGCAATGTTCAACCTCATTACCTGACCTCACTAACACTCAATCAAATCCTCACAGCAATGTTCAACATCAGTACCTGACCTCACTAACACTCAATCAAATCCTCACAGTAATGTTCAACCTCAGTACCTGACCTCACTAACACTCAATCAAATCCTCACAGCAATGTTTCATCAGTACCTGACCTCACTAACACTCAATCAAATCCTCACAGCAATGTTCAACATCAGTACCTGACCTCACTAACGCTCAATCAAATCCTCACAGCAATGTTCAACCTCATTACCTGACCTCACTAACACTCAATCAAATCCTCACCGCAATGTTCAACATCAGTACCTGACCTCACTAACACTCAATCAGATCCTCACAGCAATGTTTCTGGCATTCAGTGTAGAGGCTTTTCAGAGGAGTGGAGGCTGTTACTGCAGCAGACGGGGCTGAACTCACTATTAATACCCCTCATTTCAGAAGAAAGACTCCGACTACAGACTATTTCTGTTCAGGAAAATAGTTCGGATGATGAAACCGTCAGGAAAGTACTCGAGCAGCTTTTTTCATTCTTAAAGGGGCACTCTACCATCAGAGCTGCTCACAGTGGAGGTGAATGGAACCAGACGTCCACCTCTAAAAACTCCTCACAGAAAGTTCTTACAGTAGATGTTATAAACACACTGTCTGATTCTGAGACGCTGTTTATGATAGTTTAGAGAAGATCTCAGTCTTAAACTCCATTCATGGTGGAGGGATACATGCAGGACGCTGTGAGGTTCAAATAGTCCCCAAAGAAAACATGTTATTTACAGATTTATAAACACTCCTGTGTTCACTGGTGGGCTTGATGTGTGTGTATATCTGTGTTGTAGACGTGACCGTCGTTGGAATTCCTCTCCCAGCCTTACCTGTGAGGGGCTGTCCGGTCTGAAAGGTGCTGTTGCTGGTGTTGATGGTATACGGAGACTGGCCTGGCTGAGGCGTGACTCCTTTATGTTCAGGCTTCATGTCCCCGCAGGTTGAGGTTGGAGCTCCGTTGGCAAAACCCAGCACAGGGGCCACAGCCCGGAGCCAAAAAACACCAAAAAACAGAGCGTTCATGTCAAACTGTGGCTGAGTTACAGTGAGCAGAGACACATGGACATGTTCCCCCGCTGGGACAGACCGGACCGTCCTCTGGCAGCTGGCTTTTGAGGGAATTTTGTGCTGAGTCACAGCGGCGTATCCAAAAAAAAAAAAAAAAAGGTTAATTTCTTTCATCGCGCCGCTCCCTCCCCTCATCCACTATTCATACAGTGTCAGGTGAAACTCCCGCTTCCAAGAAATCTCCTCGCTGACAGAGAGCGTCGAGCTCCGTCCTCCAAAACACAAAGAGCCTCTTTGTTCTGCTGAGAATTTACTGAAAAATTATCATTTTACTCGCCAAAGTCCCATTAGTTCCCCAATCACTTCCCTATCACACCAGCCTCAGGTGACCAGACCCCAAATATCATCCGTCCACTTACCAAACCCAGTCCTGACCGTCACTGATCGAGGCCTGAATATACTCAGTACCATCTTCTCCTGCAATGTTCACATACATATGTCTCATCTTCACACGATTATAGTAAACATAGGCTACTTGTACCTCTCATGTCTAACATTCAGCTCCTCTATCAGTTCATCCTGATACTGAATAATTACAGTACATACTGAATAATTTCATAGTAGATACTGAATATTATATATATTATTTCAAACGATTATAGTAAACGTAGGCTACGTGTACCTCTCTAGTCATAGTCTAACATTCAGCTTCTCTATCAGTTCATCCTGATACTGAATAATTACAGTACATACTGAATAATTTCATAGTAGATACTGAATATTATATATATTATTTCAAACGATTGTAGTAAACATAGGCTACTTGTACCTCTCATGTCATAGTCTAACATTCAGCCTCTCTATCAGTTCAGCCTGATACTGAATAATTACAGTACATACTGAATAATTTCATAGTAGATACTGAATATTATATATATTATATCAAACGATTATAGTAAACGTAGGCTACGTGTACCTCTCTAGTCATAGTCTAACATTCAGCCTCTCTATCAGTTCATCCTGATACTGAATAATTACAGTACATACTGAATAATTTCATAGTAGATACTGAATATTATATATATTATATCAAACGATTATAGTAAACGTAGGCTACGTGTACCTCTCTAGTCATAGTCTAACATTCAGCTCCTCTATCAGTTCATCCTGATACTGAATAATTATAGTACATACTGAATAATTATAGTACAGTGCCTTGCAAAAGTATTCGCCCCCCTTGAACTTTTCAACCTTGTGCCACATTTCAGGCTTCAAGCATAAAGATATGAAATTGTCATTTTTTGTCAAGAATTAACAACAAGTGGGACACAATCATGAAGTTAAACGAAATTTGGATATTTGATTCGGCCCTCTTGCGTTAATACTTTGTAGCTCTACCTTTTGCTGTGATTACAGCTGCAGGTCATTCGGGGTATGTCTCTAACAGTTTTGTACATCGAGAGACTGAAATTTGCAAAACAGCTGGAGCTCCGTGAGGCTGGATGGAGAGCAGCAGTTTTCAGATCTTTCCACAGATTCTCGATTGGATTCAGGTCTGGACTTTGACTCGGCCATTCTAACCTGGATACGTTTATTTGTGAACCAGTCCATTGTAGATTCTGCTTTATGTTTTGGATCATTGTCTTGTTGGAAGATAAATCTCCGTCTCAGTCTCGGGTCTTTTACAGACTTCAACAGGTTTTCTTCCAGAAGGGTCCTGTATTTGGCTCCATCCATCTTCCCATCCTTGAGAAATGGCTTTCTTCTTGCCACTCCTTCATAAAGGCCAGATCTGTACAGTGTACGACTGATTGTTGTCCTCTGGACAGATTCTCCACCTCAGCTGTAGATCTATGCAGTTCATCCAGAGTGATCATGGGCCTCTGGGCTGCATCTCTGATCAGTCTTCTCCTGGTTTGAGCTGAAGGTTTAGAGGGACGGCCGGGTCTTGGTAGATCTGCAGTGGTCTGATGCTCCTTCCATTTCCATATGATCGCTTGCACAGTGCTCCTTGAGATGTTTAAAGCTTGGGAAATCTTTTTGTATCCAAATCCAGCTTTAAACTTCTCCACAACAGTATCTCGGACCTGCCTGGTGTGTTCCTTGGTCTTCATGGTGCTCTCTGTGCTTTAAACAGAACTCTGAGACGATCACAGAGCAGGTGCATTTATACGGAGACTTGATTACATACAGGTGGATTCTATTTATCATCATCAGTCATTTGGGTCAACACTGGATCATCAGAGATCCTCACTGAACTTCTGGAGGGAGTCTGCACTGAAAGTAAAGGCGTCGAATAATATTGCACACCCCAGTTTTTTATTTTTAAAAAAGTTTAAATATCATTAAATTAAATTTCGTTCCACTTCACGACTCTGTCCCACTTGTTGTTGATTCTTCACAAAAAATTACAATTTCATGTCTTTATGTTTGAAGTCTGAAATGTGGCAAAAGGTTGAAGTTTAAAGGGGCCGAATACTTTTGCAAGGCATTGTAGATACTGAATAATTTCAAAGTAGATCCTGAATATATATATATATATATATATATATATATATATATATATATATATATATATATATATATATATATATATATATATATATATTTTTTTTTTTAACGATTATAGGAAATGCAGGCTACTTGTACTTCTCTAGTCATAGTCTAACATTCAGCTTCTTTATTAGTTCATCCTGATACTGAATAATTATAGTACATACTGAATAATTTCTTAGTAGATACTTGAAAAAATGTATAGTGGATACTTAACAAGTGTAGTTGATAGTAAATCATTTATAGTAGCTACTGAATAATTATACTGGATATTGAATATAGTAGATAGTGACGAATTCAAAGTAGATAGAAAATAATTTATAGCAGGTACTGAAT
This sequence comes from Megaleporinus macrocephalus, assembly GCA_021613375.1. Lineage (NCBI taxonomy): Eukaryota > Metazoa > Chordata > Actinopteri > Characiformes > Anostomidae > Megaleporinus > Megaleporinus macrocephalus. The sequence goes on along the minus strand of CM038726.1, from coordinate 36,293,965 downwards.
AATTATAGTATATAATGAGCAATACATAGTAGGTACTGAATAGTTCATAGTAGATACTCAATAATTCATCATAGAGAGATAATAATTTATTTTATAGTTACTGAATACTTATATTAGATACATAATAATTCATAATATATACTAAAAAAATACAGTAAATACTAAATAATTTATAGCAGATTCCAAATAAATTATAGTTGATACTAAATAGTTTATTGTATATACTAAATAATTTACATTAGATACTAAATAATTTATAGTAGATACTAAATAGGTTATAGTAGATATGAAATATTTCACATTAGATACTAAATAAGTTATAGTAGATACTAAATAGGTTATAGTAGATATGAAATATTTCACATTAGATACTAAATAATTTATAGTAGATAATAAATATTTCACATTAGATATGAAATCATTAGCATTCGATACTAAATAATTCATCATAGATAGATAATAATTTGTTATAGTTACTGAATAATTATAGTAGATACTTAATAATTCATAATAGATACTAAAAAATCTATAGCAGAATTCAAATAAATTATAGTTGACACTAAATAGTTTATTGTATATACAAAATAATTGACATTAGATACTAAATAATTTACATTAGATACTAAATAATTTATAGTAGATACTAAATATTTCACATTAGATACGAAATAATTTGCATGAGATACTAAATAATTCATAGTAGATACTAAATAACAAATGCAATGATGAGTAATAAATCTGTGGTTTGAGGGTTTTGAAATATAATCATTTTGATGTTATAATATTTAATGCTAATATTTCTGTTAGTTATTAGACTGTGATGATGTCTCTGGCATATAAAATAAATTATAATAATCTAAAAATAATATAAAAATAATACTCAGATAAAAAAAATAGCTGATATCAGTAATAAAATCTTTAAAACTAGCCTCGTTACTCCTGTTTCATTTCAGTTTGTTTTTATTCATGTACATTTACATTCCAGTAAAGATTATTGATAACATGTCTTTGAAGTTTGACTTCATTACAATACTTATAGACGACTAGTCATCATATCTTCTGCTCCATGAAACACATGTTAATGTTCAGTAGTAACAGATATGCTTCTTTAATATATTTACTTTGTACTAAACTACATTCATGTTTAATGGGTGTATATGAGCTGAAACAGGAAGCCTAGCACATCCCAAATTTATCAACATTAACATTTTAATATAACATTATAGTCATTATGGCTTTTAGAAGAATGGGGTTTTTGGGGAGGTGGGCTAGTGCACTATAGACCCCTGTGGTGCGGACTAAGCTTTTATCATTAAAGGAACTTTTTCCTTACATTACTTTTACTTTTATACTTTTATACTAAGTAGTTCTGAAAGCAGTACTTTTACACTTTTACTGGAGTAAAAAGCTTCAGTTGATATTTCAACTTCTACAGAAGTATTTTTAAACTCTAGTATCTATACTTCTACCTGAGTACTGAACGTGAATACACAGGGCCAGGTTGTTTGGATAGCTTTTCTCCCTTAATCAATGAAATAATTATTTAAACACTGCATTTCGTATTCACTCAGGTTCTCTTTGCTATCTTTGTTTGATAGTCTGAAACATTTAAGTGTGACAAGTGTGCACAAACAAAAGTAATACTTTTTCACAGCACTGTAAGTGTAAATAAGTGAACACGTCCTCTACAGGGACACTCTACACAGGCTTGTACACAGATACTGTTTATTTACTGAGTTTAATTGTAAACTGGACCACCAGGTTGCTGTGGTCTGTAGCTATAGGTCAGTAAGTGAACTGTAAGTTGACCCACAGATCGTGAGTCAGCAGTCGAGTGGCTCTGCGAGCGGGAACGTGGTGGTACTGTATTACCTCGGGGTGTATCACATCACCCAGGCTCTTTCTTTCTTTCCTCTCCAGCTCCGCACATCCTGTCTCACCACGTCCACACCCATCCACGTGTCTTGGTCATGTTACTCCCAGCAAACACTTCAGAGAGCTCACAAAAACAGATTCATCACTCTCTCATACAGACAGACTGACTCTCTGTAGACTTTATTACTCTGTTCTTTAATGATCAGGACCCCCACAGGACCACCACAGAGCAGATACGGCTACAGCAGACACTGACGCTGTGCTGGTGTGAGTGGATCAGACACAGCAGTGCTGCTGCTGGAGTGTTTAAACACTGTGTCCACTCACTGTCCACTCTATTAGACACTCCTACTACCTGCTGGTCCACCTTGTAGATGTAAAGTCAGAGACAGTAGCTCATCTGCTGCTGTACAGTTTGTGTTCCTCTAGTTCTTCATCAGTGGACACAGGACGCCGCCCACAGGACACCATCCACAGGACACCACCCACAGGATGACACCCACAGGAAATTGCCCACAGGACGCCGCCCACAGAAGACCACCCACAGAATGACACCCACAGGAAATTGCCACAAGACACCACCTACAGGACGCTGCCCACAGGACACCACCCACAGGACATTGCCCACCGGAGACCACCGACAGAATGACACCCACAGGAAATTGCCACAGGACACCACCCACAGGACACCACCCACAGGATGCTGCCCACAGGATGCTGCCCACAGGACACCACACACATTAAACCATCCACAGGACATTGCCCATAGGAGACCGTCCACAAGAAATTGCCACAGGACGCTGCCCACAGGACAACGCCCACAGGACGCTGCCCACAGGACACCGCCCACAGGACGCTGCCCACAGGACGCTGCCCACAGGACACCGCCCACAGGACACCGCCCACAGGACGCTGCCCACAGAAGACCGCCCACAAGATGTCACCCACAGGAAATTGCCACAGGACACCGCCCACAGGACGCTGCACACAGGACACCACACACATTAAACCATCCACAGGACGCCGCCCACAGGACACTGCTGTCTGGATAGTTTTGGTTGGTGGATGATTCTCAGTCCAGCAGTGACACTGAGGTGTTTAAACACTCCAGCAGCAGCACTGCTGTGTCTGATCCACTCACACCAGCACAACACACACTAACTAACACACCACCACCACGTCAGTGTCACTGCAGTGCTGAGAATGATCCACCTCCCTAATAGTATCTGCTCTGTGGGGGTCCTGTGGGGGTCCTGATCATTAAAGAACAGAGTAATAAAGTATACAGAGAATCAGATGAACTACAGTCTGTAAGTGGAGCTCTTATATATGTTGGGTTTAATCAGCACTAGAACACTGAACATCTGCGCGGATCACAGAAAAAACTGATTCAGACCAATTATACACCGTCTGTAAACAACAACAGCCAGTTTAACTGCATAGAAACAGAGACGCTGATTGGATGGCAGCTCGTTATGACATCACACTGTTATGTTCGTGATTCTATGCCTATGATTTAATCCTGTTCTTCCTGAAAGAGCACCCGATTAGATTTTTAAATACCACTGCGCATCAAGAAAATGTCTTTAACTACCATAATATTATATCCCCCCCCCCCGTTGCCCTCCCTTAACAACCGACAGGTCAGCGCTAAGTAGGACGTCTAGCCTTTAAAGGGGAATTCCACCCAACTTTCTCAAAATCTGAGCAGTGAACCTACATGTGATTGTTCATATGGAATTCTGATGATGGTGAAATCTGGATAATCTTTCTTCTAAGGGGCTATTTTGCCTCACAGCCCCCCCCGCATGTATCCCTCCGCCCCACCATAACTGGATTTAAAAGCCGAAACTATCAGAAATCAACATCTCAGACATCAGGCGGCGGATTAATAACCAATTACTGTAATAGCTGTCTGTGTTGGAGCTCTTAGAGGTGGACGTCTGGTTCCATTCACCACCACTGGGAACAGTTCTAACCACTGTGAATGACTTTGTCTACACTGTAACCCTTTAATTAAGCACATATTTTTAAAAAAATGGTGGCATTACCCTTTTAAGGAGATACCATATACTGCCAGATATTGTAATAATAATTATTATAATAACTCATAATTAACCAGAAGATAATTTGCAAAGATGGAGGCAGCAATTTTGTTAAATAAATCAAGAATAAGAAAAAAAACACATGTATTCTTACAGGCGTTCCAGATTATCCCCCCTTATCACGTTAAATCCCCCCGATAACAGTAATTGGTTAATGTGGTGGGCAGAAATGGCAAATTCAAATACAGTATGACCTCAAAATAAAGCTTTTAAGCCCTACTAGCTGGAAAACTCTACCAGAGGCAACGGAAAGAATGAATATAAGCAATAACAGTTTAATCAAGAACTAGACAGACGCTTAAAGAGCCCGTACCCTACGGTTCTTTCACCGGACGTCTACTTACACAAGTGTGCAAGTGTACATACCAAAACTAGTCATGACTCATCTGTACGGTAACACTCGGTAACCCTCAGAATGAGACAGGCTGTCTTAGGTTACTGTCCCTTTAAGACAATTCCATTTCTGTGTACACCAGCTCTGTTCTGATTGGCTGCCTTGTATTTCGCTTCTTTCAAAAAGCTGCCCCGACTAAACTGCAGCTCAGTGTTGACCTCCTGCTCACTCCCTTCTTGCCGTCCGGGTCTGAACCTGGGCTGAGGTTCTCGTCTCTTTTAATATACTAAAAAATAGTATGAGTCTAGAACTTTCCTTGTGGTAATAAAGAGAACTGGCTGCAGCTGATAAAGAATTTTTACACTAATGAAGTAAAATTCATAGCAGACACAGAATAATTTAAAGCAGATAATAAATAACTTATGGTAGATGTTGAATAATTTGTAGTAGATACTGAATAATTTATAGTAGATGTTAAGTAATTTATGGTAGATGTTGAATAATTTGTAGTAGATACTGAATAATTTATAGTAGATGTTAAGTAATTTATGGTAGATGTTGAATAATTTGTAGTAGATACTGAATAATTTATAGTAGATAATGAATAATTCATGATAGGTACTTAATGTATAGTAGAACCATAATAATTTATAGTAGCTCCTGAATACTTTATTGTAGATACTTAATAATTTGTTGTAGATAATGAATACTTTGTAGCAGAAACTAAATTATTAATAGTAGATACTGAATAATTTATAGTAGATATTTAATAATCCATGGTAGATACTTAATTTATAGTAGATACCTAAGTTTTTGTAGATACTGAATATTTAAAGCAGATACTTAATAATTAATAGTAGATACGTAATAATATATAGTAGATACTTAATCATTTATAGTAGATACTGAGTACTTTATAGTAGAAACAGCATATTTAATAATAGATATTTAATTTATAGTAGATACTTAAATTGTAGTAGATACTGAATACTTTATAGCAGATACTGAATAATTGATGGTAGATGCTTAATAATTCATGGTAGATAATTTATAGTAGATATGTAATTTAAAATAAGATAATTTGTAGTAGATACTGAATAATTTATAGTAGATACTGAATAATTTATAGTAGATACTGAATAATTCATGATAGGTGCTTAATTTATAGTAGAACCTTAGTAATGTATAGTAGATACTGAATACTTTATAGTAGAAACTGAATAATTGATATTAGATACTAAATAATTTCTAGTAGAAACTGAATAATTGATAGTACATATTTAATAATTTATGGTAGATATTGAATAATTTACAGTAGATACTGAATCATTAATAGTAGATATTTAATCATTTATGATAGATAAAAACTTTTAACTCTCAGACAGAAACGAAGGTTTGTAGAAGATCAATGTTCCAAAGAAACCGCTATGCATTGTGGGACGTTGTCCTGTAAGTGGTACACATTTGTTGTGCACTAGTTTAATGGTGCATTGTGTGTAACAATACAGTGACTGTATATGAAATCTAACCGTCCACTGAGAATTCAGGTAGCACTACAAAACAGCCGACACCCTGCACAGAACACTACACGGTAAACAGGGTGAGATTTCAGACACGCCCTAAAAGACTTAGAAACTAAACCTAGAAACTAAACTGGACCTTTGTTGACCTCCTAGATTTATTCTTCTAAATACGACTGTTTTCTTACTATTAACCCACTTCTTTGAGTTTCAGTGTCACCCATCCAAATCACTGAATTCAGGAGTTCCGATCACTTCATGTCCACAGGTGTATAAGACCAGCACCTAGTCCAGTGGTGAAGTTTCCTCACTACTAAATATTCCACAGTGGACTGTCAGTGGTGTTAGAACAAAGTGGAAGTGATTGAGAATGACAGCAACTCAGACACCAAGTGGTAGAACACGTACAGTGACAGAGCGGGTCAGCGGATGCTGAGGAGCATAGAGCACAGAGCTCACCAACTTTCTACAGAGTCCATCACTACAGACCACAAACTTCATGTGGTCTTCAGATCAGCTCAAGAACAGAGCGTAGAGAGCTTCATGGAATGGGTCTCCATGGCCGAGCAGCTGCATTTAAGCCTTACATCACCAAGAGCAATGCAGGACAAGTCTGGGTTTGGTGGTTGCCAGGGGAACAGTTCTTGTCTGATTGCACTGTGCTGAGTGTAAAGTTTGGTAGAGGGGGGATTATGATGTTGGGTTGTTTTTCAGGAGGTGGGCTCGGACCCTCAGTTCCAGTGAAAGGAACTCTTAATGCTTCAGCAGACCAAACATTCTCATAAACACTCTCCTAAACCGTGTGGAGAGCCTTCCCAGAAGAGCTGAAGCTGTTATAGCTGCAGAGGTTGGGCCGACATCATATTAAACCCTATGGATTAAGAACGGGACGTCACTCACGTTTCCATACGTCAGTGTGTTTATTTAACTCTTTCCAAGCTTCTCCTAAACAACCCAGTATTATTATCAGTTCTGATCTAATACCTGCTTTGACTGCTCAGTACTTCATTAAGATAAATCAAGATTTGCTGCTGAAGGAACTGAACACATTCATACAATGTCTGGGGCGTCCAGGAGAAATCTGGAACCTAACTTTGTTCTTCAAACTGGATCAAGATCTGATCTACTTCTCTCACAGTAACATATTCATGATACTTTGTATTGCATATATGATTATTTACATCTGTTCTAATCAGATCTGGTGGTGAACAGTGATAGTTTCTATATATGGATGGGCATGTGAACGTTATGTTTTGAGACGTTGGCAGTGTTTCTATACCACATCAAACACTCTTTTACTTTAGCAGGAGCAACTGCACTATATGAGTGCTTTAAGGGACACGGGGAGCGTGAATAAAAGCCCAGCAAAGCTATCATACTCTGGGCTTTTAAAAAGAATTCCAGCAAAGAGAAGTAAATGGGCTACTTCTTAAGAGTTGGTTCTACAGAACGCTGAAAAAAACATTCTTATTACTTGAAATCTGTTCTTTACAGCGTAGTAAGTACAGAATAGACAGTTTAATCAATGTCGTTTTATTCCTTTCTCTCTGTATAGTTCTCCGAAGATGATTCCAGCTCAATAGGCATGAAATCACCACCAAACACAGACTGTATTACATCAGTACGGCAGTCAATGCTCTTTTCTCTTCCTCTACTGTTCTCTCTACTTCTTCTTCTTCTTCTTTCTCTTGTTCTGTTGAGGTTTGTTCTTGTCTCCCCATCTTTTCTTCTTTCCACTTCCCGGATTGTCTCCCAACACAATGGCCGGTCCCTTCTTCGCCCCAGAGCTCTCCTCCTCCTCCTGAAGGTCCTCCTTGCTCATGGGCTGGATGATGGTGCCCAGTCGGGTGATGACTTTGGGCGCGGTCAGTTTCTTGACGGTGGTCTGAGTGTTCCAGGTTTGGCCGACCGGAGAGCGGATGCAGCTTTCGAACTGAGTGCTGTTCTGGAAGGGATAGGGCAGCTGGCTGACCTGCGAAGGAGGACACACACGGTGAGGTCATTCACGGTTCATAGTATGTGGACAGCTACATAAGCTCACTGGACATCCCGTTTGTCACAATTATTGCATCATCACTGTTGATGTAAGTTTGTGTTGTGCTGGTGTGAGTGGATCAGACACAGCAGCGGTGCTGCTGGAGTGTTTAAACACTGTGTCCACTCACTGTCCACTCTTATTAGACACTCCTACTACTTGCTGGTCCACCTTGTAGATGTAAAGTCAGAGACAGTAGATCATCTGCTGCTGCACAGTTTGTGTTCCTCTAGTCCTTCATCAGTGGACACAGGACGCCGCCCACAGGACACTGCTGTCTGGATAGTTTTGGTTGGTGGACGATTCTCAGTCCAGCAGTGACACTAAGGTGTCTGATCCACTCATACCAGCACAACACACACTAACTAACACATCACCACCACGTCAGTGTCACTGCAGTGCTGAGAATGACCCACCTCTCTAATAGTATCTGCTCTGTGGTGGTCCTGTGGGGGTCCTGATCATTAAAGAACAGAGTAATAAAGTCTACAGAGAATCAGATGAACTACAGTCTGTAAGTGGAGCTCCTGTATGGTCAGTGGAGCTGATACAGTGGACAGTGAGTGGAGGTCCTGTATGGTCAGTGGAGCTGATACAGTGGACAGTGAGTGTAGGTCCTGTATGGTCAGTGGAGCTGATACAGTGGACAGTGAGTGGAGGTCCTGTATGGTCAGTGGAGCTGATACAGTGGACAGTGAGTGGAGGTCCTGTATGATCAGTGGAGCTGATACAGTGGACAGTGAGTGGAGGTCCTGTATGGTCAGTGGAGCTGATACAGTGGACAGTGAGTGGAGGTCCTGTATGGTCAGTGGAGCTGATACAGTGGACAGTGAGTGGAGGTCCTGTATGGTCAGTGGAGCTGATACAGTGGACAGTGAGTGGAGGTCCTGTATGGTCAGTGGAGCTGATACAGTGGACAGTGAGTGGAGGTCCTGTATGGTCAGTGGAGCTGATACAGTGGACAGTGAGTGGAGGTCCTGTATGGTCAGTGGAGCTGATACAGTGGACAGTGAGTGGAGATATAAGGAGGTGAATTTAATAAATGGGTGTATATGATAAAAACAGTGTGTAAGTAAGTAAGTGTGCACTTCTTAGTGAGACTAATCAGATTCAATCTGATGTGGAGCATAAATACTGGATGATGGACTCTAACTGTATGCCCACTGGGAGACCACCCTGAAAGCTGAAAAGGCTGCTGCTTACCTGATGGGCTGCTACGGAAACGTTCCTCTTCTCCGAGATGATGACCGCAGGCAGCTGCTGATCTTTGCGAGGAGGTGGAGGAGGAGCCTTCAGACGAAATCTAGACAAGAGGAGCGATGGAGGTGAAGATGTTACGATTCTCTTTCTACTGAACTGAATCCTACAGATTTACTCATATTAAACATTTCTAAGCTTAAGGCCACAATGGATAGATGAACAAATAAGTGAATAAATAAATAGATAAGTAAATAAATATAAAGATAAGTAAATAAGTAAATGAATAGATAGATAGATAGATAGATAAGTAAAAAAGTAAATAAAGGGACAGATAAGTAAATAAATAAATACATAAGTAAATAAATAAAGATAGAGACAAATAGCTAAGTAAATAAGTAAATAAACAGATAGATAAGTGAATAAACAAATCGACAGCCAAGTAAATAAATATAGTTAAGTAAACAAATAAATAAATATTATAATTTGTATCATGTCAGTTTTATTATTTTAATAATTTATTTATTCTAATATTATTCTTAGCCTCATTTTAATTTTTTTAAACCTAAATTTAAAAAAATTCTAATTAGTATATATTGTTTTATTTCAATTATTTTACTATTTTTATACTTTTTTTTGTACATTTTTTACTCCTTTTATTTGATTGTTTTAAGGTTTAGTTTGTCTGTTTATTCTTATATGTTAATGTCCAAAATTTCCCTTTATTAATTAATTCTTATTTTCTTAATTAGTTTATTATTTATCTTGTTTGAGTTCATTGCCAGTTTGTTTTATGTAAGCTTTCTTTCAGTTTGTTTGAACAGATTAAACTCCATTTTTGCTTCTTTTTCAATCATTTTAAGCTATAAATGCTGGGCTGCACTGAAAATGAGGGTAATTCTCTATTTCTGAGTGGAAATAAAGGCTGCTTGACTGACTAAATAGGATTTCAGTCTCCATATATGGACTATATGGATACCAATGTTCATATTATGATATGTTTATGGTAAAACTGGCTTTTTGTAACAGAAGGCTGCGATATGTAAATGAGGCCCAATCACAGAGCTGTTTAATGTGTCCTGGAGGCATCACATCAAACCACAGACTGTCATTAGTTTCTGTATTGATAGATTACGAGCGTGAATTAATTGGTCAGTAATAACGCGGCCATCACGTTATTGATTGAGTTGTGAATTTTAAATATACAGGCAGTGCGTATCACACAGCTCTATTGATGAGCAGCAGTGAAGTGTGTTTACAGCCAGAACAGGTTTCACTACTCACTTCCTGCGTTTGCGTTTGGAGGGTTTGAGGCCGATGCCCCCCCACTCCCCCCACCCGGGCAGGGTCAGGTCCACCACTTTCGGCCGCCCCGCCTCTTCCTGCTTCTTTTTGTCTTTCAGGAAGTCCGAGACGACATCATCTCCTGCGAAAGCCTCTTTAATGATGGCGGTCTGCTCTGTCTGGACCTGCGGCGGAATTTAAAGGGTCAGATTTCTCATATTTGTCTGTACAAGACAACAACAACAAAATAATAATAATAATAATAATAATAATAATAATAATAATATTAATAATAACTAGAAAAGTTCATGTCCTGAAGGAAACACAGAACAATGGCGCAGCTTAAGCAGTGTAAGGAAGGAGGGATGAGTAAACTAAAAGTAAAAAGTAGAGATGGAAGAATCGATCGGCTATGTATCGGTATCGGCTGATTTTTAATCAAAATATGTGATCGGCCGATATTTCTCCAATTTAGCAGATCCTGAGAGCTGATCGATGGCGTTAAACAAATGATCCTAATTTCTGTATTTCCAGCTAGAGTTTCATCCAGTAAGAGGAGAACCCCCTTCGGTCAGTTCCCTGCAATTCCTATCTGAACCACTAGGTGGAAATAGACACCCTTTCATTTTGCACACACAGACTAAAGCAGCAGCTTCGTGAGAAAAGCATGTGCTGATAGAAAACATGTCCGTCTGGCAGTGTTTACCGTATGTGAACTAAAATTAGTAAAATCTTGTGGGAACCAAAGATATTTAACTCTATTAATCTAATACAGCACTGCACGCAGCTGAATACAGTGAGTATCAGTAAACAGCAGAGCTAGAACACACACAGCTAACACAAAACTAATAACCCAGAACACCTACAGACCAGATCTGACCGGTACGAACAGAACAGCAGCAGTAATTCAATATTCTACATTTAATGATTACAGATTTAGTTTAAAATAACAGAGTCTGAGTTTAATGACTGCAGTTTTGACTACATGTATTTAATTATCTTTTTTTTAAATTAAGGGTCTAAATGTATTGATTGCAGTATTGGGGATATTTGTTTGATTTACTTTGTTTATTTACTGTTAATTTAGTTTAAAATATTATACTGTTTCAGATGAGCTCGTTAAAAATGGTAATAAACCAGTTTAGACCATGTTTTATGACTTGCTTGCGCTAATAACTACATGTAGCACTGCCGTGGCTTATAGCCCCGCCCTCGATCAGTATCGGCTATCAGCCGATCGCGTTGAAAGGTGATCGGCGATCGGAATCAACCCTCAAAAACACTGATCGGTCCATCTCTAGTAAAAAGTAGAGGAGTGTGGGTCAGGAGGTTTGAGGATCTGCCCTGAGTGAGTACAGGTAGTTTGGTGGCTGTACTCTGAACAAAACCATAATGTTTAGGTGGGCTTCAAAATGAATGGGATCCTATAGGAGAAACGAGGGATGAATAAATGACAAGTAGAGGAGTGTGGGTCAGTATGTCTGTGGATTAGTGTTTGGCGATCTGTCCTGATCTGTACAGGCAGTTTGGTGGCTGTAGGTTTAATGAAACCATGATGTCAGGCTACAATAGAAAATGAATGGGACTCTATGGGGAAGAAGAGGAATGAAAAAAATGACAAACAGATGAGTGCAGTGTCGAACCAACACCACAGTTGTGGTCGGAGGTCTGCCCTGAATCAGTGTATGTGAAACAGTGTCTGTTGATCAGGCCGAGGTACCTTAAATTACTGTGTACGTTTCAATCCCATTCATTCTCTATGGGAAAGCTTTGCAATGTGCAACCATAATACCAATGGCTATACAAACAATAATAATAACAATAATTACAATAACAAAATAAAATAATTATAATAACACTGTATGAACACTGAGGTACTAACAGCTGCTTTTCCACTGCATGGTACTCAACTCTACACATCTTTTTTGGTGTTCCTGTAGGCAAACCCGGTACCTGGTACCTCCACAGAGGTTCCAAATGAGCTGAGCCGCAACCAAAAGGTGATGTAAAGACACTGCAGAGTGCTGATTGGTCAGAGAGAATCGTTATCCATCACCATAAACTAATATACTGACTGCAGCTACCAGGTTAGCGTACAGTCCTGCATCGCAACCACATTATCGAAAAGCCCTGTTAACGTACCTTCATTAACGTTAAAGATTTGGGGACCTCTCTGGTGGAAATGTGTAACTACACGCAATGTGTAGAAGAATACTGCGTAATACCTGCTGTGGTTCAGACCCCGAGTGGATGAGTTTTATTGTAACAAGTGCATTGAAATTCAAAGAGAACTCAGACAAAACTTGGTGAAGGGCGTGTCTTCTGACGTAACTGAATTATATACACTGTTGATTTTCGGTGTTGGTACTTTTTCAGAATTAACTTTAGGAACAAAAATAAAAAGTCTAGTGTAATATGGAGTTGGAAGTGAGGTCAAGTACACAAAACCAAAAATATAAAAACATTTAATACATATACACTGACCAGAAATACCTACACTCACTGTCCACTGTATCAGCTCCACTGACCATACAGGACATCCACTCACTGTCCACTGTATCAGCTCCACTGACCATACAGGACCTCCACTCACTGTCCACTGTATCAGCTCCACTGACCATACAGGAGCTCAACTTACAGACTGTAGTTCATCTGATTCTCTGTATACTTTATTACGCTGTTCTTTAATGATCAGGACCCCCACAGGACCACCACAGAGCAGATACTATTAGGAAGGTGGGTCATTCTCAGCACTGCAGTGACACTGACATGTTGGTGGTGTGTTAGTGTGTGTTGTGCTGGTGTGAGTGGATCAGACACCTCAGTGTCATTGCTGGACTGAGAATCGTCCACCAACCAAAACTATCCAGACAGCAGTGTCCTGTGGGCGGCGTCCTGTGTCCACTGATGAAGGACTAGAGGAACACAAACTGTGCAGCAGCAGATGATCTACTGTCTCTGACTTTACATCTACAAGGTGGACCAGCAAGTAGTAGGAGTGTCTAATAGAGTGGACAGTGTAGCTCCAGTAAAACTAAAGAATCACTAAAGACATCATGACTAATGGACTATATTCAGAATAAGTAGAAATATAAGAACTATTAATTAATTAAAAAGGGAAAATACTAACCTCCTCCTCCTCTTCCTCCATCATAGTCGGCGCCAGAGACACTTTAATAGCTTTCGTTTCTTTGGTCAGAACTTCATTAAGGTCAATTTCTCTCCTCTTCCTTTTCTTCTTCTTGCTTGGAGGTTCAGACGAGGCCTCCTCGCCGGGAGCCTGTGTGGCTGAGACAGACGCAGGCTGTGCAGTCTCTATAGCAACGTCCTGCTCCAGAGCCTCCAGGTCGTCCAGGTTTCGGACCCGGACGAGCCCCTCGTCCAGAAGCTCCCCCACATCGGCCCCAGTCTGCTCCGGGGCGGTGGGCGCGCTGCCACCTTTCATAAGTCTGTTAAAGAGGCTGTTAAACTCTGAGACCACGACTTCTTCCTCCTCATCTTCGTCACCATCATCATCATCATCATCATCTGAGATTTCTGTCACGGCCTCACTGGACACCTGCTTACTGGCCACCTGCTCTGCTTCAGCTGCATCCACAGGAGACGCTGAGGAAAGAAACAAACGGGTCATTAGAAGTTTCTACTCAACTAAACATGTTCTGTATGTGATTAATAGAAGAGATTCAATTAACTTGCATTACATGAACTCAAGACTTTGACGCCCTTCACTCTCCAGTACACAGAGGGTCCGTCTCAAATCCTACTGAGCTCCTACATAGGCAGCATTTACATCATAGTATGCTCTCCCGACATGTAGACTGTCCCAATTCTTACATACCTTAAACATGCTGCTACTGAGGAACCTTATTTAGACCTGATTTTAAAGAAGTATTGAACTCTTCCTCAGCCGCTCAGACAATCCCATGATGCAGCGCAGGCTAATCTAGGAGCAGTGAAGTGGTTTTAAAATGTGAGTTATTTTGATTCTCTCTGGAGTTTTAATGTGTTTCTGGTCATATAATCACACAAAACAGTTTTTTATTATCAACTCTGTAACGAGTCCTTCACCATTTACAGCTTTATACTCCAGACATTAGCATTTATGCTAGCAGATTTTTAAGCCTCAGGCTATTGTTTTGGATGTCGGCCGGTAGCTTAGCAACCAGCTAAACCACCGGTGCGTGCTGTAGTGGGGGGAACAAGCCGTGACGCAGTCTCTCTCTAACTAGAGCGTCTCAGTAATCTGTTTTATGAGGAGAGATGAGGAGAGAACACTGATACTTAGACACTCACTACCTAGACAGCCTACTTACACACTCACTACCTAGACAGCCTACTTACACACTCACTACCTAGACAGCCTACTTACACACTCACTACCTAGACAGCCTACTTACACACTCACTACATAGACAGCCTACTTACACACTCACTACCTAGACAGCCTACTTAGACACTCACTACCTAGACAGCCTACTTACACACTCACTACCTAGACAGCCTACTTACACACTCACTACCTAGACAGCCTACTTACACACTCACTACCTAGACAGCCTACTTACACACTCACTACCTAGACAGCCTACTTACACACTCACTACCTAGACAGCCTACTTACACACTCACTACCTAGACAGCCTACTTACACACTCACTACCTAGACAGCCTACTTACACACTCACTAGGATTTGAGACACAGCCAGAGTCTATATATGGAAATTACACTGCCTATTTTTGAACACCCTGTTTTTTTGATGTCACAAAAAACACCATGTTTAAACGTATCTGCCCATCCAGCCGACAGCAGATCAGCTCCACCCAGTTAACCTGAATTTCCAGAATTAAAATTTTTTTAATCTGACCTCTGCATTTAACCCATCTGTGCAGTGAAACGCCCACATGCACATACAGACACTAGTAAACACACTAGGGGGCAGTGAAACACACACATACACACATACACATATACACACACACACACACAGACACACACACACGTGTAAACCCACTAGGGGGCAGTGAAACACACACACACACACACACACACTAGTAAACACACACTAGGGGGCAGTGAAACACATACACACACACACACACACACACACACACACACACACACACACACACACACACACACACACACACACACACACACACACACTAGTAAACCCACTAGGGGGCAGTGAAACACACACACACACACACACACACACACACTAGTAAACACACACTAGGGGGCAGTGAAACACACACATACACACATACACATATACACACACACACACACACGTGTAAACCCACTAGGGGGCAGTGAAACACACACACACACACACACACACTAGTAAACACACACTAGGGGGCAGTGAAACACACACACACACACACACACACACACATACACTAGTAAACACACACTAGGGGGCAGTGAAACACATACACACACACACACACACACACACCCACACCCACACACTAGTAAACCCACTAGGGGGCAGTGAAACACACATACACATATACACACACACACACACACACACACACACACACACACACACACACACACACACACACACACACACACACGTGTAAACCCACTAGGGGGCAGTGAAACACACACACACACACACACACACTAGTAAACACACACTAGGGGGCAGTGAAACACATACACACACTAGTAAACCCACTAGGGGGCAGTGAAACACACACATACTAGTTAACACACACTAGGGGGCAGTGAAACACTTACATACACACACACACACACACACACACACACTAGTAAACCCACTAGGGGGCAGTGAAACACACAAATACAGACACACAAGTGAACACATACACTAGGGGGCAGTGTAACACTCACATAGACACACACACACAAATGGTGAATACACACACTAGTGAACAGAAATGCTAGGAGAGGTGAAACACACACACATGCACTAGTGAACACACACACAGTAGAACAAGCTGGTAGATCCACCTTTGCAAGCTGGACAATCAAAGCGGTCAGTTGTTACTGGTTTGGGTCTGTGTGTGTGTTGTATAAGGGTGAGCCAAGCTCGAAGGCGGGCAGTAAGGACTGTGTTACCAGATGATGTCATCCTGTAACAGTGAAAAGGGCTGGAGGTGTTTCAGAGAGCTGAGAAAAGTGGTTTCTGTGGGAGAGAGCTTCTCCCTCTGGCGTGTAACTTTAGGATTTACAACTTTACAGCAAGAGAAAAACCAGAACAGCAGAGAAGGAGCGCTTTAACGTCGAACATGGACCCTCAAACACAGCTTCCAGAACGATACCCATACTCCTGTATTCCACATTCTCAGACGTACATACACGGCCTCAGCTTTCACTAAACAAGAACACAACCAGGCTCCGTACTGGTCAGCATTCTCACAGATTTAATACAGATTATTAAACTTGATTATCAATTAATTATCAAGCCCCTTTGTGAGTGCAATCGAGACGTGCTAGAGCCTCTGAGTCACGGCGCACATCTCACCAGCTAATTATCAAGCCATCTGTGAGCCGAGTGAGTTGGATTAGGTGTGCTGGTGCACTAAAGTGCGCAGTAATTCACACTGGAGAAGGAAAAACACTAACGTTAGGCAGGCAGAGTGGAGATCAGGGAGAGATTCACAAAGCAGGGTTTCTCATTAACTGGGTAAGTGTCCAATATAAGAAAAGACTGGTCGATTCACACTTCGGGCCTTTCAAATAGGGCACAATGCGTTTTGTCATTTGAAACCAAAAAAACAAAATTTTTTCTGTATTTGGTGCATAATTTCTACTTATTCGTTCATTTTAACAGAATATATTAAATACGCTGTGACGTTTACACTGGCCACATTCTATGTTTCGTTTTTCCCCCAATTGTTAAAAAGCTAACACTCCAATTTATGGCTGTATTTGTTTTTGCCTTTATAGCCTGAAGTCCACTTATAATGTGACCAACATTTCTGTATACCTGATAGTGTTTCTTCTACTTTAATAAAGATATACAGAATATATAACCTATACAGCCGTGTTTCTGTGAAGAGTCAGTTACACACAATGATTTTATTTGATTTTGATATATATATATATATATACATATATATATATATATATATATATATATACACATATACACACATATACACACACACACAATCATGATAATTTACAAGCTCTTCAGACAAAAAAGATCACTTATTAGATTGTGGGTGTATCCATAGCATATGCCCCGCCCCCAGCTCCACCCACTGCACTCTGATAGGCTGTAGGCTGATGCCTGGATGGTAAATGAAGCAAGTAGTGTATCACAGTAGTGTGTTAGATTTTATACAATATGTTTAATTTTATATTTCTTATCTTTAAAAGTAAATACTAACAACTGTAATAAAACTAATATATATATATATATATATATATATATATATATATATATATATATATATATATATATATATATAAATATATATATATGTTGGGTTTTTTTTTTTACATAAATATAAAAAATAAATATATACATAAATATATATTATATATATATTTTTGGATCATTTCTATTGGACCGTTCAATATAAAACTTTCACAGGATATAAAGAAGATCTGTTTCAAATTATAAAGAAAAAAAATCTGATTCAACTTCAAACTTTACAGGACAGTCTTTACTTTCAATGTAAGTCAACTGAACCAGAATTTATTATTAAGTTATTCTGGAGCAATTCTATTGGTCCATTCATCACAAATCTTTTATGCAATGGTGCAATGTAAAAATCAGCTGCTGAGTTAAATCATTTTTAAGAAATAAAAATAATGATACATGTTTTTCTCTGGACAGCGATGACGTTATATATGTGTTTGTATGTACTCAGCGTTCATTTCATCTGTATCTGTGTTCGTTCTGAAGGTCTGGGCAGTACAGAGCAGTGTTTAGTGAAACACGACGGCTGCTACATGGACCTGCTGAAGAGGAAGTGAGCTAGTCTGGAATTTTAAACATCTACACTACCAGTCAAAAGATTAGTGAAGAAGTGTGAAGAGATCAAAACTATGAAATGCGAACACATATGGAATTATTGCTGGAGCAGAATTAAACATCTGGTTGTGTTTAAAGAATGTTTCGAGGGTCTTTTAGAAATGAGCTCATTTGCTCTGATGCAGGTTTACATACTTTGAACATTTGCCCAGCAGCTTCATGAGGAGCCACATGAGTGCTTCTTCTAACAGGAATGAAGAGAAGATAGGTGAGATGCTGCATTCTTGATCTGAAAAACCAGGTTTGGTGGTTTTATAGCTCTTATAAAAATATACATTCTCATTTTTATATTTAAATACACTCAAATGTTTGTTTTAGGAATATTTGTGTACATGGGCTCCAACTTTACTGTTTACACTCGTCTCTCAACAGATTAAACGGCTTTATTATTATAAACGTATATGTTCAGGTAGGTGTGTTAAAGCTTTTGACTGGTGGTGAATGTGATGATACATTGCTGGGTCACAGGGACAAAGCGCTGCTACAGAACACAGCAGGAGGAGATGCTTCTTGTTTGTTTATTGTCAGAAACTTGGGACTCTGGACTGCCCCCTAGTGGCTGTACTGCTAAACATCCACACCAGTGTAAAGGATGTATGGAGGTGTGGGGGCAGTGATGGTTGCCGTGTTTGAAATGGATGAGAATATATCGTCACTTACAGTATCGCAATATATCAAATAGTAAACGCTGTATCACGATACGTATCATATCGTACCACCCAAGAGTTATACAGTGACACCTGCAGCCCAAAGCTCTGAACTCCACACCAGCGTCTCAACGTCTCAACGTTCAATACGGACACGCATGGAGCGTTCTGTCTGTCTCTCTCTCCCTCTCTCTCTCTGTCTCTCTCTCCGTCTCTCTTTCAGTCTCTTTCATTCTCTCTCTCTCTTTCTCTCTCTCTTTCTCTCTATGTCTGTCTCTCTCTTTCATTCTCTCTCTCTGTCTGTCTCTCTCTCCGTCTCTCTTTCATTCTCTCTCTCTCTCTCGGTCTCTCTCTCCGTCTCTCTTTCAGTCTCTCTCTCTCTCTTTCATTCTCTCTCTCTCTCTCTTTAATACCTCTCTCTCTCACTTTCAGTCTCTCTTCTAACGTCTCTTTTCATTTTTCTCTCTCTTCCGGTCTCTCTCACCGTCTCTCTTTCAGTCTCTCTCTCTCTTTCATTCTCTCTCTCTCTCTTTCAGTCTCATCTCTCTCTCTCTTTCATTCTCTCTCTCTCTTTCAGTCTCTCTCTCTCCGTCTCTCTTTCATTCTCTCTCTCTCTCCGTCTCTCTCTCCATCTCTCTTTCAGTCTCTCTCTCTCTCTTTCATTCTCTCTCTCTCTCTTTCAGTCTCTCTCTCTCTCTTTCATTCTCTCTCTCTCCGTCTCTATTTCATCTCTTCTCTCTCTGTCTCTCTCCTCCGTCTCTCTTTCAGTCTTTCATCTCTCTCTCTTTTCTCTTTATGTCTGTCTATCTCACTCTCTTTCATTCTCTCAGCTATGTCTGTCTCTCTCTCTCTCTCTCTTTTCATTTTCTCTCTCTCTCACTTCATTCTCTCTCTCTGTTTGTTCTCTCTCTTTCATTCTCTCTCTGTCTCTCTCTCATTCTTTCTCTCACTCTCTCTTTTTATCTCTGTCTGTGTGTCTCTCTCTCTCTCTTTCTGTTCGTCTCTCTGTCTGTCTCTTCCTCTCTTTCTTTCTTCCACTTTCCCTCTCTCTCTTTCTTTCATTTCTCTCACTGTGTCTTTCTCTCTCTCTTTCTTTCTCTCTTTTTCTTACTCACATTTTCTTTGTCTCTCTCTCTCATTTTGTCTTTCTATCTTTCTGTCTTTGTTCTTTATCTCGTATTCTCTCTCTCTTTCTTTCTTCTCTCGCTCATTCTCTCTCTTTCTTTCTTTTTCTGTCTCTCTCTTTCTTACTTCCACTTTCTCTGTCTCTCTTTTTATCTCTCTTCCACACACACTCTCTCTCTCTCTCTTTCTCTCTGTCTTTCTTTTTCTGTCTCTCTCATTCTAACTTCCACTTTCTCTCTCTCTCTCTTTCTTTCTCTCATCCGCTATTCCTCTCTTTCTTTCTTTTTCTGTCTCTCTCTTTCTTATTCCACATCTCTGTCTCTCTTTTTTTAAATTTTGTTTCTCTCTTCCACCACCACACTCTCTATCTCTCTTTCTCTCTGTCTTTCTTTTTCTGTCTCTCTCATTCTAACTTCCACTTTCTCTCTCTCTCTCTTTCTTTCTCTCATCCGCTCATTCTCTCTCTTTCTTTCTTTTTCTGTCTCTCTCTTTCTTACTTCCACTTTTTCTGTCTCTCTTTTTATCTCTCTTCCACACACACTCTCTCTCTGTCTTTCTTTTTCTGTCTCTCTCATTCTAACTTCCACTTTCTCTCTCTCTCTCTCTCTCTCTTTCTTTCTCTCATCCGCTCATTCTCTCTTTGTCTGTCTGTCCCTCTCGCTCTTTCTCTCTCTCTCTGTCTTTCTTTTTCTGTCTCTCTCTCTTTCAGTCTCTCTCTCTCTCTCTCTCTCTCTCTCTCTCAGCTTACAGATATGGACGGGACGGAGCAATACCACTGTAGACCGCGGGGGCAGTGCAAGACGCGACCACTTCCATATAAACACGATGAAGAAGAAACGGTGGGACTGTTTTGGTTGTGTGATGTATCTTCTACGCGGCGCAGACGCTTTCGTTTTATCATTTTTGAACTAAATAAAGAACTACGAGCTCCTCCATCGCCACCATGCCTGATTTACTCCGTACTGCCCTCTACTGGAAGTGTTGCTCAACCACCATCACTTGAAAGGTACGTAGTGGGAGTATAAACGAGTCTTAAGCTGATAGACGCTCACCCTGTTTCTCCTCCTGTAGAACCTGAACCTGAACCGGGACCAAATCGTCATCGTCATCCTGCCGCAGCTTCCGCTTCCTCTCAAACTCCCTCAGCAGCTTCTCTTCCTCGTTCTCCTCCTCTTCCTCCTCTTCCTCCTCCTGCTGTGCCTCGTCTTTGGCCTCAGCAGGCGTGTCCGTGGTCACAGCAGGGCCCTCCGGCGGCTCTGAAAGCTCCTTGGTCAGCTTGCCCCTCATCCAGGGGTTCTCAGGGTCCACGATCGGCTCTGGGTCGTTCACGAAGTCGGGGACGGCGCCCGCGTCCTCCGCGTTCTTCTCCTCCTCCTCGTCAGACGGCACCACCAGCTTCCGAGTGAGCTCCTTATTCATCTCCAGCTGTTCCTGCATGGCTTTACGAGCCTGAACAGAGCAGAGAGTATGAGACGCACAGGCTCTACAGGCAGACTCGCCACAGTCAACATAACGTTTCACAGAACTTTCCTCACCGAATCGTCGTATTTAGCCATGATGGCCTTCGACTTGGCCCACTTTCCGCTGTTCTGGTGCTTCAGCGACATCCTCTCCTGAAAATCACACACAGAGTCTTTATAATCAGCAATGAAAATACAGACCAGACACAAACCTTTTAGACACTCGAGGACATTATTATATTTAAAAAGCTATTTTATACAGACAGGAAGCTTTTATTTACTTTATTATTAAATATTAATCAGTATTAACAGAGTAAGTAGAGCTTTTCCATACGTCAGTGTGTTTATTTAACTCTTTCCAAGCTTCTCCTAAACAAGCCCAGTTTATTTATCAGTCTCACTAATAACTGCTTTGACTGCTCAGTCTCATTAGATAAATCATGATTTACTGCTTGAAGGAACTGAACAATTCATACAATGTCTGGGGCGTCCAGGGAGAAATATGGAACCTAACTTAGTTCTTCAACTGGATCAAGAGCTGAACTACGTCTTCACAATAACTATTCCATGTTACTTTGTATTGTATGTCTGATTAATAACATTTGTTCTAATCAGAACCCCAATGGTCGGTATTAAAACCACTTATTAATCAGATAAAGACTTTTAAACTATCAGCTCAGGTTCCTCAGACTTTTACCCAGTAGTTTATATACACAATACATTACATATAAATACTATATCTATATCTATAGATACATATACACTAAAACACACAATGCACAATAACTTTAGGGCTTTTCAAGTTCTTTGATTATAAATCTATTATAACAGTATGACTTCAAAGTCATACTGAGTCAAAGTAGCCGCATGATGTGTGTTTCTCACGTGGGGGTCTCGAAGCTAGCTTATTGTTTGATTTAACAGCAGCAGCATGTAAAAAATAAGAGACTACAGACCTCCATCCTGGAGAGCTCCATCTTCTTCAGCTCCTCCAGAGCTCCATCAGGATCGCTCTTCATCATCTCATCAAACTGCTTCAGAAACTCCTTCCTCTTAGCCTTCTTCAGTACCTTATGATACTGAGTAGAGAGGGGAGGTGATGTGGGGTGGCAGAGAGAGAGAGAGAGAGAGAGTAGAGCGAGAGGAGAGAGAGAGAGGAAGGATAGATAGGGGAGAGGTGTGGGGGGGCAGAGTGGACGAGAGAGAGAGAGAGAGAGAAGAAGAGAGAAGAGAGAGAGAGAGAGAGAGAGAGAGAGGGGGGATAGATAGGGGAGAGGATGGAAGAGAGAGCGAGAGAGAGAGAGAATAGATAGGGGAGAGGATGGAAGAGAGAGAGAGAGAGAGAGGGAGAGGGAGGGTGAAAAGACAGAGGGAGATAAGGAGAGAAAGAGAGAGAGAGAGAGCGACAGACAGACAGACAGAGAGAAAGAGAGAGAGAGAGAGAGAGAGAGTCCGAGAGAGGGAGGGTGAAAAGAGAGAGGGAGACAGAGAGAGAGAGTGAGATAGAGAGTAGAGGAACGAGAGAGTGTAGAGGAGAGTTTGAGACGAGAGAGTGATATAGAGAAAGAGAGCGAGAGAGAGAGAGGAGACAGGACGCAAGAGGGGGGAAGGAAGGAGGAATAGAGAGGGAAAGAAAGAGAGCGAGGATGAGAGAGAAGATGATAGAGAGAAAGTGAGAGCGATCGAAAGAAAAGAAGAGCGCAAAGAGAGAGACAAGAGAGGATGGAGATGAGAGAAAACGAGAGCTGAGAGAGCAGAGAGAGAGAGCGGAGGAGAGAGAGAGCGAAGAGGAAGAGAGGGAAAGAGAGAGCAGATAGAGAGGAAAGAGAGAGGATGAGGAAGAGAGAAGAGGAGAGGAGAGACAGAGAGAGAGAGGAGAGAGGATCTGGTGAGAGATGAGAGAGAGGAGAGAGAGAGAAAGAGAGAGAGAGTCGAGATGGAGGGAGGGTTTTGAAGAGAGAGAGAGAGAGAGAGAGAGAGCGAGAGAGAGAAGAGAGAGGGGGATAGATATGGAGAGGAGAATGAGAGCGAGAGAGAGAGAAGAGAGGAGAGAGAGATTGGAGGAGAGAGACGGAGAAGAGGAGGAGAGAGAGAGAGAGAGGGTTAGTTAGGGGAGAGGATGGAATAGAGAGAGAGAGGGGAAAGAGGTGTGAAAAGACAGAGGGAGGATAAGGAGACGAAGAGAGAGAGAGCGACGACGACAGACAGAGAGAAAGAAAGAGAGAGAGAGAGAGAGCGAGAGATGAGAGAGAGAGAACGAGAGGCAAGAGAGTAGGGAGAAAGAAGATGAGAGAAAGAGAGAGAGAGAGAGAGAGAGTCCCGAGAGAGGGAGGGTGAAAAAGAGAGAGGAAGGTCAGAGAGAGAGGATGAGATAGAGAGGTGAGATAGAGAGTGTGAGAGAGAGAGTGTGTGAGAGAGAGAGTGAGATAGAGAAAGAGAACAGTCTGAAGAGGATAGCCACAGAGATGGACGAGCAGAGAAGACAGAGGGGGAAAGACGAGAGGGGGAAAAAGAATGAGAGAAAGAGAGCGACGAGAGAGAGAGAGAGAAAGTGAGAGAGTGAGAGAAAAGAAAGGAGCGAGAGACAAGAGAGAGCGGAGAGAGAGAAACAGAGAGAGAGAGAGAGAGAGAGGAGAGAGGCGAGAGAGAGAGAGAGAGGACGAGAAAGAGAGAGTGGGGAAGAAGGGGGGGGGAGGGGAAAGGGGGGGGGAGGTTAAAAAAAAAGAGAGAAAGAGGGAGGAGAGGAGGAGAGAGGAGAGAGAGAGAGACGAGAGATAAGAGAGAGAGAGAGAGAGAGGGAGACACGAGAGAGAGAGAGAAAGAGCGAGGGAGAGAAGAAAGAGAGAGACAGAGAGAGAGAGAGAAAGAGAGGAGTGAGAGAGAGAGTGAAAGTGAGAGAGGAGAGAAAGAGAGCGGAGAGAAAGAGAGGAGAGAGGCAAAGAGAGAGAGAGAGAAAGAGAGAGGAGAGAAAAGGAGAGAGGACAGAGAGAGGAGAGAAGAGAGAGGAGAGAGAGAGAGAGAAGAGAGAGGAAGAGAAAGAGAGAGTGGGGGAAGGGAGAGAAAGAGAGAGAGAGAAAAGAAGGAGAGAGGAGAGAAAGAGAGACGGAGAGAAAGAGGAAGAGAGGAAGAGAGAGAGAGAGAGAGAAGAGAAGAGGAGATAGAGAGGAGAGAGATGGAGGAGAGGATGAGAGAGAGAAAGAGAGAGGGGAGAGGGGGGGGAAAAGGGGGAGGAGGAGGAGAAAGAGAGAGAGAAAGAGAGAGAGAGAAAGAGAGAGAGGAGATAGAGAGGAGAGAGAGAGAGAGAAGAGAGGAGGAGAGAGAGAGGAGAGAAAGAGAGAGAGAGAAAGAGGGAGAGGACGATAGTAGAGGAGTTAGAGCAGGAGAGACGAGACAGAGGAGAGGAGAAAGGAGCGAGATGAGAGAAAGAGAGAGACGAGAAGAGAGAGAGGAGATAGAAGAGGAGAGAAAGAGAGAGAGAGAGGAGAGGAGAGAGAGGAGTGAGAGCGAGTAGGAGAGAACAGAGAGAGAGAGATAGTGAGACGTAGGAGGGAAGAAGAGAAGAGAGAGAGAGTTAGAGAGGAGAGAGAGAGAGCGAAGGAGAGAGAGAGAGAGAGAGAGAGGATGAGAGGAGAGAGAGAGAGAGAGGAGAGATAAGAGAGAGAGAGAGGAGATGAGGAGTGGGAGGAGAGAGAGAGAGCGACGAGAGAGAGGAGAGAGAGAGGGAGAGGAGAGAGAGATGAGAGTGAGAGAGAGAGAGAGGAGAGAAAGAGAGAGAGAGAGAGATAGGAGAGGAGAGAGCGAGAGAGGAGAGAGAGAGGAGAGAGAGAGGAGGAGAACGGAGCGCGGAGAAGAGAAAAGGGACGAGAGAGGAGAAGAGAGGAGAGAGAGAGAGAGGATGATAGAGAGTTGAGAGAGAGAGAGAGAGAGAGAGAGAGAGAGAGGAGCGAGAGGAGGAGGAGATAGAGAGGAGGGAGAGAGAGAGAGAGAGAGAGAGAGAGAGAGAGAGAGAGAGGAATCGAGGAGAGAGAGAGAGAGAGAGAGAGAGAGAGAGAGAGATTCTCGTTAAGCAGTCTGTCTGATGCTGATTCACTCTGGTAACTCAGAGCTGTGTCTCTGGGCTGTTTCAGTGTCTGAGTCACAGCTGTTCCTCTCGGCCTGGTTTCTACTCACTTCTTGCTCTTGATCTTCCTCTCTCTCCGCGCTCTGGCCTCGTAGTACGACTGCAGCGCTCTGGCCTTCTGCAGCTCAGCGCGCCGGATCTTCGCCTGCAGAGCAAACACACCGTTACACCGAGCTCGATCAGCAGCTCAGCACCTGCTACAGCATCTGCAGCCTGGATCACCGGGACGACACTGCACACCTCACAGTCTTAATGGGTTTACTGGGTTACCCTACCTCGAATATACACTGGTTGGCTATTTTGTTGGAAACACCAATGTTTAGCTTCCCCTACCTGTGTACAGGTAAACTGTAACACCACCTTCACCTACCTGTGTACACATAAACTGTAACACCACCTTCACCTACCTGTGTACACATTAAACTGTAAATAACACACCTAACATACCTGTGAACACAATAAACAGTAAACACCACTTCACCTCCCGAGAACACATCAACAGAAACACACCTTCACCTACCTGTGTCACATAAACAGAAACACCACCTTCAAACCTACCTGTGTACAGGGGTAACTGAAACACCACATCACCTCCAGTGTAACAGGATAAAACCTGAACACCACCAAACACCTACCTCGTGTACAGGTCAAACTCTAACACTACCTTCACCTACCTGTGTAAAGGTAAACTGTGAGAAACACCACCTTCACCGTACCTGTGTACACTACAACTGTACACTACCTTCACCTACATGTGTACAGGTATAAACTGTAACACCACATACTACTGTGTACAGGTAAACGTAAACCACCACTTCTCCTACCTGTGTACAGGTAAACTGTAACACCACCTTCACTACTGTGTACAGGTAAAACTGTAACACTACCTTCCCTTACCTGTGTACAGGTAAAACTGTAACACCACCCTTCACATACCTGTGTACAGGTTAAACTGTAACACCACCATCACTACCTGTGTACAGTAAACTGTAACACCACCTTCACCTACCTGTGTACAGGTAAACGTAACACTACCTTCACCTACCTGTGTATAGGTTAAAACTGTAACACTACCTTCACCTTCCTGTGTACAGAGTTAAACTGGCGGAGGACTACCTTCACCTACTGAGTACAGGTAAATGTAACACACTTCACTACCTGTGTACAGGAAAACTGTAACACTACTTCACCTCCTGTGTACGGTAAACTGTGACACTACCTTCACTACCTGTGTACAGGAAACTGTAACACTTACCTCACTACTGTGTATAGGTAAACTGTAAACTACCTTCACCCTACCTGTGTACAGGTAAACTGTGAGACTACCTTCACCTACCTGTGTACAGGTAAACTGTAACACTACCTTCACCTACCTGTGTACAGGTAAACTGTGCACTACCTGATTAACTGTGTAGTAGAGATCGGCTCCGGTCAGTTCCAGTGAACTGTTTATGGTAAATACTCTTTGCTACCTCTGTACGGTCAGTCTCACCTCCTCCAGACTCATAGCCTTGATAGAAGCTTCCTCTACTGGGGTGAGCACGGGGTCGTGGATGGGCTGGTTGTTGCTGTGGAGCAGGTTGAAGATCTCCTGCTCCAGTGGAGTTTGAGCCTATAACGAGAAGAAATCACAGTTAACACCTTAACAGTTCATTGTTGGATGATCAGCAATGTGTATATATATATATCTATAGTATCGCTGTATGAAGAGACATTGTATGAATGTGTTCAGTTCCTTCAGCAGAAAATCTTGATTTATCTTAATGAAGTACTGAGCAGTCAAAGCAGGTATTAGATGAGAACTGATAATAATACTGGGTTGTTTAGGAGAAGCTTGGAAAGAGTTAAATAAACACACTGACGTATGGAAAACACTACTTACTCTATTAATACTGATTAATATTTAATAATAAAATATTTTACTGAGTAAATTAAAGCTTCCTGTCTGGAAACAATAGCATTTTTATATATAAAATAGACATATACGAATATATATATATATAAAAAAAATCGCTGTCCAAAGAAAAACATGCATCTCCAAAATCGCAACTTTACAGGACAGAACAAAAACATTCTTTACTTTCAACATAAGTAAATTAAAAACCAGAATTTTTCACAAACTATTCTGAAGCATTAGTCCATTTACGGTAAACAAAACCTGCTGTGTTCAAATGACATAGAAAAATAAAAACACATACAATACATACTAATATATATATATATATATATATATATATATATATATATATATAGAGAGAGAGAGAGAGAGATTATGTGTGTGTATGTTCTTGTAGAGGTATAGTTGTAAGGACCACATGTCCTCACTAGTATAGTACAGTCAGATTTTTGGGTAAAGTGATGACATTTTGCTGGTCCTCACTTTAGCACGTCTCCAAAGGGTACGTCTCTTTAGGGTACTAAGGTTAAGATTAGGGTTAGGTTAAGGTGTAGGTGTAGTGGTATTTAGCTATAGTAAAACAAAAATCAACAGAAACCTATAGATGACCTCACTAATATAGTAAGACAAGTGTGTATGTGTGTGTGTGTGTGTGTGTGTGTGTGTGTGTGTGTGCGTGTGTGTATTTAAGATAGGTCTAGTTGTTCTCGTTTATTAAAACAGTGTGTATATAGTGTGGGAGTGTATTTGGGATTGTGTACTTTGTGGTGAACTTGGACATTTGAAGGTCTTCTAAAGTTGCCGTCATTATTTAAAAGCTACTGTCCCAGTTTTCTAAAATCTGACACATTTATTCTGATGGATGAATAAAAATCAGAAAAACTCCATACAAACTCAAACACTACACACCTTCCAGCCGGCCACCACTTGCTCCAGGCGTTTGGGTCCTGTTGGGTCCTGCCTGAGTGGGAAGACCAGCTGCTCTGCCTTCTGGTTCTGAGTGATAACACTCTCCCACCGGGACAGCTCCTTACTGCTCTTGTCAAACGCCACCTTCCTCTGGATCTGCTCAGAGTCAGTCACCACACGTCAGCACACAAACCAGCCCCAGCCAGAGTCTGATACAGTCTGATTCAGTCTAATACTGATACAGTCTGATACAGTCTAATACTGATACAGTCTAATACTAATACAGTCTGATACAATCTAATACTGATACAGTCTAATACTGATACAGTCTGATATAGTCTAAAACAGTACGACAGTCTAATACTGATACAGTCTGATATAGTCTAAAACAGTACGACAGTCTAATACTGATACAGTCTGATACAGTCTAATACTGATACAGTCTAATACTGATACAGTCTAATACTGATACAGTCTAATACTGATACAGTCTGATATAGTCTAAAACAGTACGACAGTCTAATACTGATACAGTCTGATACAGTCTAATACTGATACAGTCTAATACTGATACAGTCTAATACTGATACAGTCTAATACTGATACAGTCTGATATAGTCTAAAACAGTACGACAGTCTAATACTGATACAGTCTGATACAGTCTAATACTGATACAGTCTAATACTGATACAGTCTGATACAGTTTAATACTGATACAGTCTGATACAGTCTAAAACAGTACGATACAGTCTAATACTGATACAGTCTGATACAGTCTAAAACAGTATGATACAGTCTAATACTGATACAGTCTGATACAGTCTAAAACAGTATGATACAGTCTAATACTGATACAGTCTGATACAGTCTAATACTGATACAGTCTAAAACAGTACGATACAGTCTAATACTGATACAGTCTGATACAGTCTAATACTGATACAGTCTGATACAGTCTAAAACAGTACGATACAGTCTAATACTGATACAGTCTAAAACAGTACGATACAGTCTAATACTTATACAGTCTGATACAGTCTAATACTGATACAGTCTAAAACAGTACGATACAGTCTAATACTGATACAGTCTGATACAGTCTAATACTGATACAGTCTGATATAGTCTAAAACAGTACGACAGTCTAATACTGATACAGTCTGATACAGTCTAAAACAATACGATACAGTCTAATACTCATAAAGTCTGACACAGTCTAACACGTATACAGTCTGATACAGTCTAAAACAGTACGATACAGTCTAATACTCATAAAGTCTGATACAGTCTAACACTTATACAGTCTGATACAGTCTAAAACAGTACGATACAGTCTAATACTTATACAGTCTGATACAGTGTAATACTGATACAGTCTGATACAGTCTAAAACAGTATGATACAGTCTAATACTGATACAGTCTGACACAGTCTAATACTGATACAGTCTGATACAGTCTAAAACAGTACGATACAGTCTAATACTAATACAGTCTGATACAGTCTAATACTGATACAGTCTGATACAGTCTAATACTGATACAGTCTAATACAGTCTGATATAGTCTAATTTAGTCTGACACAGTTTAATACTGATACAGACTGATACAATCTGACATAGTCTGTTATAATCTAATACAGTCTAATTCTGATACAGTCTGATCAGTATTAGTATTATTGTAATTATTTAGAATCAGTCTGATACAGTGTAATCCAGTCTGATACAGTCGAATACCGATACACTCTGAAACAGTCTGAAACCCTGTAATCCAGTCTGATACAGTGTAATCCAGTCTGATACAGTGTAATACTGTCTAATACAGTCTGATACTGTGTGATACAGTGTAGTACAGTCAGAAAGTCAGTCTAAAACAGGCCAATACAGTCAGTCTGACACGGTCTGATACAGTCATAGTCTAAAACTGTCCGATACAGTCAGTCAGATACAGGCTGATATAATCTAATACAGTCCAATACTGATACAGTCTAAATCAGTTTGATATAGGCTGATACAATCTGATACAGTCTGATACATTCTGACACATTCTGATACAGTATAACACAGTGTAATACAGTCTAATACAATATAATGCAGTCTAATACAGTCTGATACTGATACAGTCTGATACAGTGTAATCCAGCCTGATACAGCGTAATACAGTCTGATAGAGTCTAATATAGTCTGATAATTCTGTAATTCTGATAAGTCTGATAATTCTGTAATCATTATGAATTATTCAGTACCTACTATGGATAATAAAGTATTCACTATGAATTATTAGGAATGTACTATGAATTACTCATTAATTACTATGAACTGTTTTGTAAAAACTACAAATAATTCAGTAACTACTATGAATCGTTTAGTATCCACTATGGATTATTTGGTAATTACAATGAATCATTTGTTATCCACTATGAACTATTCAGCAATTTCACAGATAAAATAGTATCAACTATTAATTATTAATTATTAAGGATGCACCATGAATTATTCAGTATCTACTACTAATTACTCAGTATCTGCTATAAGTTATTCAATATCCACTATGAATTATTCAGTGTCTACTACTAATTACTCAGTATCTACTATAAGTTATTCAATATCCACTATGAATTATTCAGTGTCTACTACTAATTACTCAGTATCTACTATAAGTTATTGAGTATCTATTATGAATTATAGTAATTATAATGAACACTGACTTTCTCAGTCTGCTGTTTACTGAGCGGCAGCTCCAGCGTCTCGTTGCGGTCCTGCAGGTTCTTCAGCTGCTTCTTGGTCTCGCTCGGCGCTCCAGGAGTTTTGTCCATGGTGCCCAGCAGGTCAGAGAGGTTGACCTTTTCTCCGGCTCCATCTGCGTTAACCGAGAACTCCGAAACCTGCACACTCGCTTCTGACCGCTCGGCCTTCTTCGCCCTGCAGGCGAGAGTCGGGGTGAAAAAGTTCCACACTATTTAAAATATTCAGAACTGCACTCGCACCCGAAATCACTTTCTCCACTAATCAGACAGATATCTCCTGAACACACTCACAACTCCCACATAACTTCTACTGTACGGTAACGTACGCAGGGTTTATTCCCACCCATTCTCTGGCGTTCTATTGGTCAGTTCGTCGGGAGCGGTCAGACAGTGTAAAGGTCAGCTGGTGTTTTAAACAGACATAGAAACATACAAAAAGAAAAAATAAGGGATTTATGGGATTTTGACCTTTTCCTGCCCCCCAGAGAGCTGATGGCCTCCAGCAGTTTGGTGTGTTTCCTCTCATCGTCGCTGCCCTCCTGTACAGACATACGGACACAATGAAAATAATTTAAAAAAATAATAAACAACAGCAATAAACACAAAGTCTAAAAAATAATTTCTATATAAAACCTACATTTACTAATCCCTTTTCATTCACTGATCATGTTTATTAATACTACATATCCTCCTGGTAATCAATAAGGACCCTCAATCTGTTATTATCTACTCTGTAGTGTCTACTATTTATTATGTATTGATTATTAACTGTTCAACACCCACTACAAATTATTCAGCATCTACTGCAGACACATCAGTATCTAAAGGGAATTATTAGTACAAACTAACTGCTATTAATTATTCAGTATCTACTAAAAATTTGTTAGTATCCACTATGAATTATTCAGTATGTATAGTAAATTATTCAGTACCTACTAGGAATTAGTTAGTATATTTTAGGAATTAGTTAGTACCCACCATAAATTATTTAGTATCTACTAGGAATTAGTTAGTATCCACTATGAATTATATGGTATATACTAAGAATTTGTCAGTATACACTATGAATTATTCAGTATCTACTAAGATTTTCTCAGTATCAACTATAAATTCAGTATCTATAATAAATTATTCAGTATCCACTATGAATTATTCAGTATCTACTAAGATTTTCTCAGTATCAACTATAAATTCAGTATCTATAATAAATTATTCAGTATCCACTATGAATTATTCAGTATCTGCAAAGAACCTGTCAGTATCCACTATGAATTATTCAGTATCTAAGAATATGTCAGTATCTTCTATTAATTAATTAGTATCTACTAAAAATTTGTCAGTATCCACTATAAAAGATTTAGTATCTGCTAAGAATTTATCAGTATTAACTACACATTTAGTATCTATAGTGAATTAGCAATTACTCGGTACTCACTACGAATTATTCAGTACCTACTAAGAATTTGTTGGTATCCACTATGAATTATTCAGTATGTATAGTAAATTATTCAGTATCTACTAGGAATTAGTTAGTATCTTTTAGGAATTAGTTAGTATCCACCATAAATGATTTAGTATCTACTAGGAATTAATTAGTATCCGCTATGAATTATTCAGTATCTACTAAGGGAATCGTCCGGATCCTCTATGAATTAATCAGTATCTACTTAAAGAAATTTTTTGGTCACTATCCACTATAAATTATTTAGTATCTGCTAAGAATTTAACAGTATCAACTAAAAATTTAGTATCTATAGTGAATTACTCAGTATCTATTAGAAATTAGTCAGTATCCACTATGAATTATTCAGTATATACTAATATGTATCCTCCAAGAATTACTCAGTATTTAGTAAGGATTTCAATGTCAAGAACAACTGTAAATTCAGTATCTATAGTGAATTATTCAGTATCTACTAAGAATTTATTCAGTATTCACTATGAATGATTTAGTATCTATTAGCATTTATTTAGTACTCATTATGAATTACATAGTATACACCATGAATTATTTAGCATTCACAATGAATGATTTAGTATCTACTAGCAATTACTCGGCACTCACTACGAATTATTCAGTACCTACTAAGAATTTGTTGGTATCCACTATGAATTATTCAGTATGTATAGTAAATTATTCAGTATCTACTAGGAATTAGTTAGTATCTTTTAGGAATTAGTTAGTATCCACCATAAATGATTTAGTATCTACTAGGAATTAATTAGTATCCGCTATGAATTATTCAGTATCTACTAAGAATGTCAGTATCCTCTATGAATTAATCAGTATCTACTAAGAATTTGTCACTATCCACTATAAATTATTTAGTATCTGCTAAGAATTTAACAGTATCAACTAAAAATTTAGTATCTATAGTGAATTACTCAGTATCTATTAGAAATTAGTCAGTATCCACTATGAATTATTTCAGTATATACTATTAGTATCTACAAGAATTACTCAGTATTTAGTAAGGATTTCAATGTCAAGAACAACTGTAAATTCAGTATCTATAGTGAATTATTCAGTATCTACTAAGAATTTATTCAGTATTCACTATGAATGATTTAGTATCTATTAGCATTTATTTAGTACTCATTATGAATTACATAGTATACACCATGAATTATTTAGCATTCACAATGAATGATTTAGTATCTACTAGCAATTACTCGGTACTCACTACGAATTATTCAGTATCTACTAAGAATTTGTTGGTATCCACTATGAATTATTCAGTATGTATAGTAAATTATTCAGTATCTACTAGGAATTAGTTAGTATCTTTTAGGAATTAGTTAGTATCCACCATAAATGATTTAGTATCTACTAGGAATTAATTAGTATCCGCTATGAATTATTCAGTATCTACTAAGAATGTCAGTATCCTCTATGAATTAATCAGTATCTACTAAGAATTTGTCAGTATCCACTATAAATTATTTAGTATCTGCTAAGAATTTAACAGTATCCAACTCACAAAATTTTGTATTTCATAGGAATTATCAGTATCTATTAGGAAATTAGTCAGTATCACTATGAATTATTCAGCTATCTAATATGTATCCTCCAAGAATTACTCAGTATTTAGTAAGGATTTCAATGTCAAGAACAACTGTAAATTCAGTATCTATAGTGAATTAATCAGTATCTACTAAGAATTTATTCAGTATTCACTATGAATGATTTAGTATCTATTAGCATTTATTTAGTCTCCTATGAGATTACATAGTTACCAATGAATTATTTAGCATTCACAATGAATGGTTTAGTATCTACTAGCAATTACTCGGTATTCACTACAAATTATTCAGTATCTACTAAGAATTTGTTGGTATCCACTATGAATTATTCAGTATGTATAGTAAATTATTCAGTATCTACTAGGAATTAGTTAGTATCTTTTAGGAATTATTCAGTATCTACTAGGAATTAGTTAGTATCTTTTAGGAATTAGTTAGTATCTTTTAGGAATTAGTTAGTATCCGCTATGAATTATTCAGTATCTACTAAGAATGTCAGTATCCTCTATGAATTAATCAGTATCTACTAAGAATTTATTCAGTATTCACTATGAATGATTTAGTATATATTAGCATTTATTTAGTTCTCATTATGAATTATATAGTATACACCATGAATTATTTAGCATTCACAATGAATGATTTAGTATCTACTAGCAATTACTCGGTACTCACTACGAATAATTCAGTATCTACTATGAATTATTAAGTAACCGGTATGAATTATGTGGTCTCTCTATGTTAAAATTCTTGCAAATGACACACGAGCGTGACCTTGTAACCTCTTACAGTTTACCGAAGGTCCACACGCCCAGAAGTTTCTACACTGACCACTAAAACTGCGTCCAGGCTGAGAATCATATAAACAGTGTGGAGGTGAGTCAGCTCAGCCGAGTCTTTATCCCGGTGACTCACTCCCTGTCGTTTATCAGCAGCTCTCTCGTCTTTCCTACCACAGGTTCCAACAAAGACCTCCAAAGAAAAACAAAGGAAGGACGAAGCTCTGCACTCTCTGTGGCCAGCAGCTCCGATGACAGCGTTGGCACTACCTCCTCCTCACTGGCGCTGACGATGTCTTCATCATCTGGGGACAACTCCTCTTCATCGTTACCACCGGCCGCCATCGCTGCTGGAACAACTTTCACACCTTTTCTGTGGGAGGGGAGAAAATGCGATTCACGCTGGTCGTTAAACTACGGAGCCTCTTTCTGTTGTTTACATTCGAATTTTCAACATGTGTAAACAAGAGATCCGCTGCCTGTCATTCAAATCTCCACGGCGTACACACGCAAACAGACGACACCCACACGCAGGACCGGAGCGGCTCGTACAGTCTCCACAGGAGAGCAGTGACCAGCGCAGTACGACGCTCTGGAGTAGGTGTACAGTAAACCCAACCTTCACCGGAACCACGCCCAAGCGTGGGCTGCAGGGTTAAACTAGGAGCCATGGATCTGGGGAATTGGAGCTGCCATTAAATCACTAATTTCTTATGAAAGAAAGAAACGCTGCTACATAAACGATTCCCAATCGCAGAATTTAGAACTACATTCATTTCAGTTATATCATTACAGAGAAATAAGATTTCTATATTATATTTTTATTATTTTCTCCCAATTTACTCAACTGACAGAATAAAGGTCAGCACATGAAACACAATATCGTCAAAAGTATTCAAAGTATTCAGGTGTTCCAATCACTTCATGGTCACAGGTGTATAAAGCCAAGCAGCTAGTCATGCCGAGCTTCTACACACGTTAGTAAAGAACGGGTCGCTCTCAGGAGCTAGTGTGAACTACAGCGTATTATGAGTTACGGGATAGGACCCCACTGTACCAAGTCCAGTGGTGAAGTTCCTCCACTACTAAATATTCAACAGTGGACTGTCAGTGGTGTTAGAACAAGTGGAAGTGATGAGAACGACAGCACTCAGAATCACCAGTGGTAGAACACGCTACAGTGACAGAAGCGGGGTCAGCGGATGCTGAGGAGCATAGGTGTAGAGCACAGAAGGTCACCAACTTTCTACAGAGTCAATCACTACAGACCTCCAAACTTCATGTGGTTTTCAGATCAGCTCAAGAACAGAGCATAGAGAGCTTCTGGAAATGGGTCTCCATGCTGAGCAGCTGCATCCCAAGCCCTTACATCGTCCAAGAAACAATCAGAGCGTCAGAAGCAAGTGAAGTAAAGCACGCCAACACTGGACTCTAGAGCAGTGGAGACATGTTCTCTGGAGTGACCAATTACGCTTCTCTGTCTGGTTTTCAGTTGCCTAGAGAACGGTACTTGTCTGACCGCATTGTGCAGAGTGTAAAGGAGGGGGGATTATGATGTGGGGTTGTTTTTCAGGAGGTGGGCTCGGACCCTCAGTTCCAGTGAAAGGAACTCTCAATGCTTTAGCAGACAAAGAGACTCTGGACAACTTCAAGCTGCCAACTTTGTGCACAGAGCAGCTCCATAAAGACATGGAGGAGGAGTAACGTGTGGAAGAACATGACTGGCCTGCACAGAGACTGACCTCAACCTGATAGAAACCTTTGGGTTGAATTAGAGCGGAACTGTGAGCCAGACCCTTCTTCTCAAAATCAGTGTCTGACCTCACTAATGGTCTTCTGGAAGAACTGTCCACATTTCCATAAACACTCTCCTGAAACGCGTGTGGAGACGCATTACCAGAAGAGTTGGAGCTGTTATAGCTGCAAAGGTTGGGCCAACATCATATTAAACCCTATGGATTAAGAATGGGACGCCACTCAAGTTCACATGCATGTGAAGGCAGACGAGCGAATACTTTTGGCGATATACTGTATATCACTGGACAGCTCAACACGCTTGGAGGAGACTGAAAATTCTGCTATGTTAAAACCTGCATTGGCTATCATAGTGAATTATCAGACTCTGAGTTAGAGATTTGGCTCTGCTTAGACAGTTAGAGTCCCAAATATGCCAAATAATTCTCGGACTGCAAATAAAATTAATAAATGCAGATATTTCTGCAGCACCGTCGAACAACAGCGGCTACCCATTCTTCTACAGCTCCATAAACACGCCATCAAACATCAGCTCGAACGATCTGCTGAAGATGAACTGATCAATCAGCCTGTTGAGCAGAATCTGTCAGTGTTTAGCTTGATCACTCACAACCAGCGACTGGCTGGTCAGCCTCATATGCCCGATTCATATTTACATATTTAGGGTTCACGCTGGGTTCTCGTTTGCAGATATGCCCACCACACGGGAAGTGACAGCAAGAAGATCCAGAGAACACTGCTGAACCTCCCTTCAGCTGATTTTACCCTCACCAACAAGCCATCTTCACGTGTCCACCTCCAGCCAATCACAGAAGAACATGACTGAAGTGCCCTCGAGCAAGGCACCTAACCCCCAAATGCTCCCCGGGTGCTGTGGATAGGGCTGCCCACCACTATGCTCAGTGTGTTTGTTCACTAGTGTGTGTGTGTGTGTGTGTGTGTGTGTGAGAGAGAATGTGGATGTTTCACTGCCCCTAGTGTGTTTGTTCACTAGTGTGTGTGTTTCACTGCCCCTAGTGTGTTTGTTCACTAGTGTGTGTGTATATGTGGGTGTTACACTGCCCCCTAGTGTGTTTGTTCACTAGTGTGTGTGTATATGTGGGTGTTTCACTGTCCCTAGTGTGTTTGTTCACTAGTGTGTGTGTATATGTGGGTGTTACACTGCCCCCTAGTGTGTTTTTTCACTAGTGTGTGTGTGTGTGTGTGTGTTTCACTGCACAGATGGGTTAATTGGGTGTTTCACTGCCCCCTAGTGTGTATGTTCACTAGTGTGTGTCGTATCATGGGGCCACAGTGTCCCCTCTCAATGGCCCTTCTAGTGTGTTTTATCGTTCACTAGGTGTTGTGTGTTTATTATGTGGTGTGTTTCACTTGCCCCTTCTAGTGTGTTTGTTCAATAGTGAGAGTGATATATGTGGGTGTTTACACTGTCCTAGTGTCGTATGTCACCTAGTGTGTGTGTGTGTATATGTGGGGTTTCCTGTCCCTAGTGTGTTTTTTCCACTAGGGTGTGTGTGTTGTATGTGGGTGTTTCAATGCACCAGATGGGGTTTCAATTGCGGTGTGTTCACTGCCCCCTAGTGTGTATGTTCACTAGTGTGTGTGTATATGTGGGTGTTTCACTGCCCCTTCTAGTGTGTTTGTTCACTAGTGTGTGTGTATATGTGGGTGTTTCACTGTCCCTAGTGTGTTTGTTCACTAGTGTGTGTGTATATGTTGGTGTTTTACTGCCCCTGGTGTGTATGTTCACTAGTGAGTGTGTATATGTAGATGTGTCACTGCCTCCTATTGTGTTTGTGTTTCACTGCCCCCTAGTATGTATGTATGTTCACTAGTGTGTGTGTGTGTGTGTGTATGTGAGTGTTTCACTGCACGGATGGGTTAAATGTGGAGGTCAAATTTCGGCTTGTGTACAAACACACGTGACAGAATAAAAAAAAGAAGCAGCTCCTCCTAATCATCGTGTTTGCTTTTCTTTAATATCTGCACGTCTGCCTCGCCTCGCCTTAAAATCATTCAGGTCTAACACAAGCACGTCAGGTATATGAGCTTCTACGTCTCAGAGTTCACCAGCAACTTTATCCGCTGTTGGTATTTCACACAAACTCAGCACTAGCTGTCCTGAGCTTGATGAGGTTGTGGGTGGACGAATACTTCATGTTACACCACATCTTCATGTGACGGGCTGCTCTCCTGTTTCTATTACCTGCTGCGTCTGTTCTGATTAGCAAACGTACTGCATTACATTTCAGTCGGTTTGTCCTGCAACCCAGCGCACGGTTTTCATTTAGAACACGAGAACTTTTTGTGTATGTGGCCGAATTCAGTTCATAAAAACAATGAAAATCAGAATCAGCCGCTGAACTTTTAAGACTGAGTATTTGGAAACAGTGATCTGTGAGAGAACGCACTCACACTGCTGCTAGAACAAAACACCGCGTCTCCAAAACTTACAGGTGAAGGAAAAACACAGACCACTTTATCATTAACGCTTCATATCAGCCCATTTCTTTTTACCATTCACCATCAAATTTACTCACAGCGTGAAGGACAACACGTAGTGCACGATAATGGTAAAAACTGAAAAATCTGATGGAGGTATAAGGTTTTGTTCCAGCAGCAGCTTTTTTTTGAAACCTATTCAAGGCGGAAGGATACATGGATAGTGTTGGGAGGCATAACAGCTCCCATAGAAAACGGATTTTCCAGATTTTATCATTAACGTTCAAATAAACTTCACTGGTGGCTTTGATAGTCAATATAATGTGTATTTTTGTGTAGTAGACACCACCATTACCACCAGCATCACTGTAAACACCATCTGAACCATGTCACACCAAAACTCACTTGGAATCAATCTGCTTACATACAGAACACATTACTTAGAAAGTTTGAAAGAATGGTGGAATTTCCCTTCACCCTATTCATCATTAACACTCGAAGGAACACGTGTCATCATCTCAGTGCATGTTCTGCTCATACCAAGCAAACAGTGGTGGAAGTAAACATACAGTGGTGGAAGTAAACATGCAGTGGTGGAAGTAAACATGCAGTGGTGGCAGTAAACATACAGTGGTGGAAGTAAACATACAGTGGTGGAAGTAAACATACAGTGGTGGAAGTAAACATACAGTGGTGGCAGTAAACATACAGTGGTGGAAGTAAACATACAGTGGTGGAAGTAAACATGCAGTGGTGGAAGTAAACATGCAGTGGTGGAAGTAAACATGCAGTGGTGGAAGTAAACATGCAGTGGTGGAAGTAAAACCTTCAGTTGGTGCAGTAACATACAGTGGTGGAAGTAAACATACAGTGGTGGAAGTAAACATACAGTGGTGGAAGTAAACATGCAGTGGTGGAAGTAAACATGCAGTGGTGGCAGTAAACATACAGTGGTGGAAGTAAACATACAGTGGTGGAAGTAAACATACAGTGGTGGAAGTAAACATGCAGTGGTGGAAGTAAACATGCAGTGGTGGAAGTAAACATACAGTGGTGGCAGTAAACATGCAGTGGTGGCGGTAAACATGCAGTGGTGGCAGTAAACATACAGTGGTGGCAGTAAACATGCAGTGGTGGGTGGTGGAAGTAAACATGCAGTGGTGGAAGTAAACATGCAGTGGTGGAAGTAAACATACAGTGGTGGAAGTAAACATACAGTGGTGGAAGTAAACATGCAGTTGTGGCAGTAAAACATGCAGTGTGGCGGCCCAGGCAGTGTGTGGCAGTTCAAACTGCAAGTGGTGGAAGTAAACATACAGTGGTGGCAGTAAACATGCAGTGGTGGAAGTAAACATACAGTGGTGGAAGTAAACATACAGTGGTGGCGGTAAACATGCAGTGGTGGCGGTAAACATGCAGTGGTGGCGGTAAACATGCAGTGGTGGAAGTAAACATGCAGTGGTGGCGGTAAACATGCAGTGGTGGAAGTAAACATACAGTGGTGGCGGTAAACATGCAGTGGTGGCGGTAAACATGCAGTGGTGGCGGTAAACATACAGTGGTGGAAGTAAACATGCAGTGGTGGCGGTAAACATGCAGTGGTGGCGGTAAACATGCAGTGGTGGGCGCGGGGTTAAACATGCAGTCGGGGTGGCAGTTAAACATGCAGTCTGGTGGCGTTAATAACATGCAGTGTGGCGAAGTAAACATGCAGTGGTGGAAGTAAACATGCAGTGGTGGCGGTAAACATGCAGTGGTGGAAGTAAACATGCAGTGGTGGCGGTAAACATGCAGTGGTGGCAGTAAGCATGCAGTGGTGGCAGTAAACATGCAGTGGTGGCAAACACACTTTGATGTTAAACATGGAGTAACAGTAAACACGCTGTAACAGTAAACAGGCTGTATCAGTAAACAGGCAGTAACAGTAAACACGCTGTAACAGTAAACACGCTGTAACAGTAAACACGCTGTAACAGTAAACAGGCTGTAACAGTAAACATGCAGTGGCGGTAAACACACTGATGTGTGTGACACTAAACAGGCTGTAACAGTAAACAGGCTGTAACTGTAAACAGGCTGTAACAGTAAACACGCTGTAACAGTAAACACGCTGTAACAGTAAACAGGCTGTAACAGTAAACACGCTGTAACAGTAAACACGCTGTAACAGTAAACACGCTGTAACAGTAAACAGGCAGTAACAGTAAACACGCTGTAACAGTAAACAGGCTGAAACAGTAAACAGGCAGTAACAGTAAACAGGCTGTAACAGTAAACAGGCAGTAACAGTAAACAGGCTGTAACAGTAAACAGGCAGTAAACAGTAACACAGGCTGTAACAGTTAAACAGGGCGTAACAGTAAACAGGGCTGTAACAGTAAACACGCGTTGTAACCAGTAAACCCGCTGAAACGTAAAACAAGGCGGAAACAGAAACCAGGCAGTAACCAGTAAACAGGCTGTAACAGTTAAAAGGCAGTAACAGTAAACAGGCTGTAACACGTAAACAGGCGCATGTAACCAGCTAAACAGGCAGTTAACAGTAAACAGGCTGAAACAGTAAACAGGCTGTAACTGTAAACAGGCTGTAACAGTAAACACGCTGTAACAGTAAACAGGCTGAAACAGTAAACACGCTGTAACAGTAAACAGGCTGTAACAGTAAACAGGCTGTAACAGTAAACAGGCAGTAAGTAACCAGTAAACGGCCTCGTAACAGGGTAAACAGTGCACAAGTAACAGTAAACAGGCAGTAACAGTAAACAGGCTGTAACAGTAAACAGGCAGTAACAGTAAACAGGCTGTAACAGTAAACACACTGTAACAGTAAACAGGCTGTAACAGTAAACAGGCAGTAACAGTAAACAGGCTGTAACTGTAAACAGGCTGTAACTGTAAACAGGCTGTAACAGTAACCGCAGTAAACAGTTAAACAGGCTGAAACAGTAAACACGCTGTAACAGTAAACACACTGTAACAGTAAACACGCTGTAACAGTAAACACGCTGTAACAGTAAACACACTGTAACAGTAAACACGCTGTAACAGTAAACAGGCTGAAACAGTAAACAGGCTGAAACAGTAAACACGCTGTAACAGTAAACACACTGTAACAGTAAACACACTGTAACAGTAAACAGGCTGTAACAGTAAACAGGCAGTAACAGTAAACAGGCTGTAACTGTAAACAGGCTGTAACTGTAAACAGGCTGTAACAGTAAACACGCTGTAACAGTAAACAGGCTGAAACAGTAAACACGCTGTAACAGTAAACACGCTGTAACAGTAAACAGGCTGAAACAGTAAACAGGCAGTGAAGAAGATACAGACCTTCTCATGGAGCCTCTGGTTCAGCGTGCTGTTCTGAATGTGTCCCACAGACCACGTGTCCTCCAACAAACCAGCAAAAACTCTCTAAATTCCGCCTTTAAATCACTCGATCTGGGTCTGGTTTACGGGTCAGCAGCGACACGACGTCGAGGCTTCATTAATTTAGCAAAATTAAAACTTCTATCTCTTTAAAACGGCTTGTCAACAAAGTTCAGCTCCGGTGTTTCTCACTGCCTCCGCTGCGCCATTGCGTTTGACGCATTCGGCGCGCAACGATGACGCAGCACCGCTCTCATCCAATGAGCTTCGAGTACACGAAAAAAAGTACGATAAAACTTAGTAATAATAAGTATTCACATTTTAAGCTATCAAGTCTAAGTCTATAATCCAGAAATAGGAAAAAATTCAACGTTTTATTTTTCTGAATAATTCAGTGATTGAAATATAAACAGTGATTTAGAGTGGTTTGGTGTGAAAGATCTGAACCCATCTGAAGTATTTACCTCCAAACAACCATTATGTATCAATACACCAATAAAAATATATTAAAATACATTTTACGCCTAAACTATCACAACACAACTGCGTCATCAGGTATCAGACAGTGTATTTATAACATCTACTGTAATAAATTTCTGTGAGGAGCTTTTAGAGGTGGACGTCTGGTTCCATTCACCACCACTGTGAGCAGTTCTGACCCAGTCCTTTTCTTTGTGGAACATTTCTTATCAAACCACTCTAAATGACGTTATGTCTTATCTACATAATTATGCAGAAATTAAAAAAAAGAAGTGATGTTGCCCTTGCCTGAGACACTTAATGGTGTAAGATCCTTTTAATAACATAATAAAACAAAACAAATTATGTTTATTATGTTTTTATCATTTTTAAAAGTAGGATATAGTGATGAAGTGTTTACTTTTAATTTATAACAAAGAAGATATGATAACCTTCGTTTTACAGAACCGTTCGATTTATTTACTAAATTACAGCCGCGAGTCTGATATAGTACCAATCCAGCGCTGCACTTCTTCCCGCATTGGGGTTAAATCTCAAAACCCTCAATGCTCCCTACATAGTGCACTACGTAGGCATGTAAATACTGGCTCTTCAAGCAGCACATAATACACCTAAAATACATATTCTTGATTTAGACGCATCCATATTCAGGAAATAGTCAACTGTTTGTCTGTAGAAGCAAGAATTCAAATATTACGTCGCGCACTTTGTAGGGTGCACGGAGGCGTTTGAGACGCAGCCTGGGGTTGAAGCTACTTCTGAGAGAAACATGGACATTTTAAGTGTATATGTTGTTTAAGTGACATTCTCTAGACGTTTACGTTAAACTACGTATAAGCCTGTGATATTATTGATGGAGCTGTAGCATGATAGATAGTTCTAAATAATAAAGTAACACTAGCGCGATAATACAGGGAACAATTGTTATGAGACGTGCTTCGTATTTGGCGCATTGATACAGAATCCAGCCAATCAGATTTCAGAGCTGGAGCTTTGTTTTGCATATAACGGTAAAAGGGCGTGCGGCTCAGCGCTCGAGCTGTTTCTGTTTTTTCTCAGTTCGGCTGATGCTAAGCTAACGCTTTTCTGAAACAGCCGCTTACAGAAGTTTCTCGTTACAGGTGGGAATAAAGTCACCAAACACTCGTACACGACCAATAAGTTACACGGGATGTAAATCAAGACTGTTTGTTGGTGTTTTAGTTACTATTTTAAAAAAAATAAATATTAACTTTTAAACAGCGTTAGTTGAGAAACTTCGCGAATGCTATTAGCATGTATGCTATTCTCCACAGAACGAGTGGCTTTACACATAATTTCGCACTTCAGCGGAGAAAAACACGACCTTCGTTTGAGTCTCTACACAATTCTTTGACATCTAAAGCGACAAAATAAAA
The DNA here is from genome assembly GCA_021613375.1 of Megaleporinus macrocephalus. Taxonomy (NCBI): domain Eukaryota; kingdom Metazoa; phylum Chordata; class Actinopteri; order Characiformes; family Anostomidae; genus Megaleporinus; species Megaleporinus macrocephalus. The sequence continues at coordinate 36,249,444 of CM038726.1, read as the reverse complement.
TATAAGTTTAAATAATTCTGTGAAAATGTTGGCAGTGTGTGGTCGTTGACACGAAGGACTGTAAATGAGGTAAATCTGAAGGCCGTTACATCGAGAACTAGATACGAAACTGCTAAGTATTCAGACTATTGTTTAAAATTTCGCCACATTGGTTAATAAAACGTTTGATTAAATATTATAACTCTACTACAGTTATGCAAATAACCTTTAGGTGTCGTAGCCAGCCTGCAGCACACAACATTGTCACACTGTAGGTGGTGCTTTTTACGCTGTCATTGTCACTATTAAGTAATAGTTTTAAGCATTTGAGTTAGCAATGTATTATTTATAATATTAAGTATTAGTGTTAAGTATTTTAGTATTAAGTAATGACTACTTGTACACATATAGGACATACACCAATATTAATAATATTAAAACCACCTCCTAGTATCTGTCCCATTTTATAATCTCCATTTACAATACAGGCGCACTTTGTAGTTCTACAATTACAGACTGTAGTTCATCTGATTCACTGTACTTAGTTACATTGTTCTTCTATGGTCAGGACCCCAACAGGACCACCACAGAGCAGGTATTATTTGGGTGGTGGCTCATTTTCAGCACTGCAGTGACACTGATGTTGTGGTTGTAAGAGTGTGTTGTCTCTGGGGTGAGTGGATCACATGTTGGCTGAGGTCACTGCAAGCTAGAGAATGGCCACCACCCATAATTGTGTCTGCTCTGTGGTGGTCCTGTGGGGGTCCTGATCATTAAAGAACAGAGTAATAAAGTACACAGAGAATCAGATGAACTACAGTCTGTAAGTGGAGCTCCTGTATGCTCAGTGGATTGAAATGGACAATAAGTGTAGATACAAGGAGGTGGTTTTAGTGTTATGACTGATTGGTTGTACTGACATTGTTGCCATTACTTTGTCACAATGTTGTCACAAAACATCGTAACTATCTGAGTAATTACGTTTTAATGTTGTGACACAATGTAACTGTGTTTGCAGAGTACTGTGAGCAAGATGGTGAGATTTAAATTTTTTGCTTTACGTAGATTGTCTTTACTGTTGTTTGCCGTCTTTTTTATGGCTGTGCAGCTCGGGTACACCAAACAGGACGCGGATAAGGGCTGAAATCTCTAACGACACCCTAATGGCATCCACCTGAAGCTGAAGTTGGCTTCTGGTTTTAATTTCTCGTTCTACCATAAATAGTGCCAGAGTGCTGCATCAGTTATGGTAACACGGGAAATTCAGATAAGAAGCCAACTTCAGTCTTGTTTCACCTTGTTTCATCTGGGAGCCCAAACCCACCAGACAGTTCGGGGAGCAGATTGTGCAGAGCCACTTTTCTAGCCAGCCTCTGGTAAGAACATTTCAGAATGTTGAAAGTTACCTTCAAAAAGCTGTGCACAGTGATCAGACCATGTTTAGGGCCAGTTGCGCCCAATAAAGACACAGTGTGTGTGAAGTATATAGGGGTAGTAACAGTTACAGTAACAGTAACAGTTCACTGCTGTGTTTTTGATGTATAGCACTAATTCACCTTTATCACAATTAAATCACGTGACTTTACGGCTTGAAACATCATAATGTACTCAAAAAACTTTCACTTTCAAGCTGTAGTGAAATTTTAACTCTCTCACCTTGTCACGTTGTGTAAAGAAACACATTTCCTGCTAAATTTGGGTGTTTTATCAAATTTTAAGCTTTTCCATTCAGGATTTTCTTACCACATTCTCAAAATTTGCAAAAAGTCAGTGGATGGAAACCCGCTATTGTTTACACCGTGAAAACAGATGAACAGAGTCTATGAAAATGTCATTTACTTCTCACAAAACAAGCAAACTGTGAAGGATTTGCACTTTGGAGAAGCGAGAGTTTCTTCACCCCATTTCAGGAACTGAAATTGAATTAATTATTCGCATACAACTAGGATCTTCATAGCTCAGACTTAAGGTGCAAGTAAGATCTCATTTGATAAATGTCTTCCACAGAAAAGACAAACTGACACTTGCTGTGTTGGAATGTTCACCAGAAGGTTGTATATACTAGATGGTTAACTACTAAAACATGACTTAACTCGGTTTGGGTGCTTGTTGGTGGAAAAACCCCACACACAGAAAAAAGCATGAAGTTCCGGAAAATAAATAACCTACTTTTTCGCTGTTGTGTACAAAAACCCAAATATTTAACAGAAGCTCACCAACTTTATATTTTTCCACATTTTTGTGTTATACATCACAGTTTCCGAGCTTGTGTATTACCTGTAAATACAAGTTTGTTGGCTGTTATATATCCTGGACTTTAAATTAAATTAAATTAAATACAACATTTGAAAATTAAAATACATATTTAAATTGTTTATTCAAAATGAATATTTACAGTTGCAGTTCCATAGTGTGCATTTTTAAAGACATAATTGCAAATTCAGAAATTAAAATGCAAATGTTAATCTGAATTATTAAAATCTGTGTATGACCCTGTTAATGTGGAGAGAAAAGTACTTTAGATATTTGATTTGAATTGTTTCATTGTTGTGAATCGGACATATTAAGAAAAAAAAACTAGTTCCTGATTTGAAATCGAATTTCATAGTGAAAGAATCCTGTTTGCATTTGCACTTCGATTGTAACTGTGTGCAAGGTTTCCTGTCAATCAAATGCTGTGGGCGGAGCGTTGGAATGAAGTAAAAACTTTGGCAGGACTGGTGTGTTAGCAACATCTGCTAGTGGCATTTTAACATTCGCTGACCAGATCAAGGAAAATTTTGTGGAAAGTGATGTCAAGTCAAGTCAAGTGGGTTTTATTGTCATTTCAACTACATACATAGTACACAGTGAAACGAAACAACGTTCCTCAAGGACCATGGTGCAACATAGACAGTGCATACAAGACAAGTGCAACACAAACAAACAAGTGCGGACAGACAACACAACACAACACAGTACAGACAGAGAATAATAAATAATTGCCGGTAGTGTGCAAATTGTGCAATGTGTAATAAATAGAGTCCAGTGAGGTAGTAAAGTTATCAGTGCAATGCTTTGTGCAAAAATGCTTCCCTTTTTTATATCTGGGGTAAATGGTTGGAGAGAGAGAGAGAGAGAGGGAGAGAGAGAGAGAGAGTGTACATGTACCAGAAAGATATCAGTTCAGACGTTGAGTTGTTTTGAGAAGTCTGGTCGTGCTGGACCGGATGCTGCGGTACCTTCTTCCGGAGAGAGACTCCGATGATTCTCTCAGCTGTCCTCACAATGCGTTGGAGGGACTTGCGGTCAGAGGCTGTGCAGGTCCCAAACCAGGCAGTGATGCAGCTGCTTAGGATGCTCTCTATGGTTCCCCTATAGAAGAGGGTGAGGATGGGTGGAGGAAGACGGGCCTTTCTCAGCTTCCGGAGGAGGTAGAGACGCTGCTGGGCTTTCTTGGCTGTAGAGCTGGTGTTCAGGGACCAGGTGAGGTTCTCCGCTAGGTGGACACCAAGGAACTTGGTGCTCTTAACGATCTCCTCAGAGGAGCCGTTGATGTTAAGCGGAGAGTGGACCGGTCTTGATTTCCTGAAGTCAACAACCATTTCCTTGGTCTTCTCTACATTCCAGTGAAGGTTGTTGACTGTACACCAGTCTGTCAGCTGCTGTACCTCCTCCCTGTATGCTGACTCGTCGCCTTTGCTGATGAGACCCAGCACAGTTGTATCATCGGCGAACTTTATGATGCCGTTAGAACTGTGTTTTGCAACACAGTCACGAGTCAGCAGGGTGAACAACAGTGTGTGGAGCAAGATGATCCGGGTTGGATTCCCGGTCCGGGTGGTTCTGTGTGGAGTGTGTATGTTCTCTCCGGGCTTGAGTGGGTTTCCTCTCAGTTTCCTCCCACAGTCCGAACACATTCATGTTAGGTTGATCCTCGCTCTAAACTGCCCGTAGGTGTGAATGTGTGTGTGTGTTGTCCATGCAGTGGACTGGTGACCTGTTCATGGTGTACCCTGCCTTCGATGAGGCTGGGATTGGCCCTAGCCCCCCCCGTGACCCGACTAGCAGGATAAAGCGGAAGATAATGGATGATGGATGGATCTTTGTGTGGATTTATGACCGACCAGGGGAGCTTGTGTTTGCACAAACACCAGTGTTAGGCTTACTGTGATCAGTTTCAGGCTCACAGGCCTGCAGGAGGAGCTGGACAGCCAGTAATGGATATTCTTGTTGCTACTGTGGGTTAGTGCAGTGTTTCTCAGCTCTGCTCCTGGAGGATCTTATAAACAACAAGAACACCGGCTGCCCAGCTCGTTAACAGCCGCTGACTGCAACAGGCGTGTTAAAGCAGTGAAAGCGGTAAAATGTGCAGAGGTGTACCTCTCAGCTGATGTTGAGCTGATTTTGGAGAGGCAGCTCCACTAAATGAAGCAGGAAAACAAACAGAAAGAAGTGATGAGTTCATTCATTAGCTGAAACTGAGTGCTTAAATGTAGGCAGTAATTCAGTTCGTAGGCCAGTTTGAGCTGCTGGAATCACTGATAAAATCTGAGAGAAATCTCATATGGATTGTAGTGTTGGCTCCATGATGCACACAAATTGTGCTTTTTGGGTTGTTGTGGCTTCTACTCTTGTGCCTCTCTGTCTCTTTCTGCTCGCGTTGTAACTAGCAAGCCAGTAGGTTGTTTTTAGTCATGGGATTCTCACATAGTTTTAAATCCAGAAGGAGGGGAGTCAGGAAAACAGCGTGAAGGAGATGGAGGTGAGGAACCTGTGCTGTGCTAGTTTAGAAGGTATTATGAGAGAAGGATACAAACAGAAAATCACATGTTCGACATGTTTCTAATGTTATGAAGAGCGATTTTAGATGAACTGCTATCATGCTTGAAACTACAGAAGATCATCTTTTAAGTGTAATACGGTTCTATATTGAACTCATGGTTCTGAACAGAACCATTCCTTTTACTAAAGAACCCTTGACGAACCATACTTTTAAAGAGCTTGTTGTTTTAACCCTTTGATGCATGTAGTTAATTCTGTATTGGTGCTGTGATGATGGCTGAAGAGTTCTTCTCAAGAAACCATCTTTGCATCTTTGAATGTACTGCTGAGTATCTCTTTGGTAAATCTATTAAAATCAGTTCATTTCATTATTTAATGTTTCAAGTGTTCATTAAAAATCATGTTTTTGTATTCTTATTAATTTATTAACAAAAATAGCTTTTGTAAATATGTTCCAAATTTTTACAAATGTCTATCAAACTCCATAGTGAACACATAAGGGTTAATTCTGACACTTTGTGTATTAGAAGGCAGCGATGCAAAAAAGGTTTTATTAAAAAAGTAAAATAATAAAACTTAAATTAGGATTTGTGATGAACAAAAACAAGTAAATTGAGAAATTCATGGAAGCTTGAATGATGAAATGAATTTATTGCAAAGATATAGAAAATAGAATCTCACTTTTTTAATATGTAGACGGCATAAAACCTGTTGAGTTGTTCATGGTGAATCGATTTGCCTCAGTTAATTGAAATATTGATTTATTTGCTAGTCGGCCATGACTTTCTGCACTCTGACAACTAAAGGCTCAGTCGCTCGGTTCACTGCATTGTCGCTAAAGGGTGTTAAGTTACTAATTTACCTCAACATTACATTCAGATTTCTAAATGGCTGAAGGACTGAATAAAGATAATAAATGCATGTAAAGACTGAGTGCCCATGGTTGGCGTACCTGTTTCTCTCCTCATTCTTCCTCCTCCTCTCTTCTCCTGCCATCTGTTCAGGAGAGCAGGTCGCAGATGCCTAACAATGGAAATGAGATATCAGAAGAGTGTGTGTCTGCTCAGAGCAACTGGGAAAAGTGTAATTTGGTGGGTTTGGCATTGTTCTCTGCTGTGCATTGTGCTTGAATAAACTTTTAATGGGTGATGAGGAAAAAACACCTCAGTATAACCTTCGGCTGTGATGAGACGCCAAACTATGAGGTGCTATTAGCGCAGCAATTTTCTGAGGCGTCTACTGTGCGCATATACAGCCGTATGTAAAAGTTTGATCACCCCGGGTCAAGTTACATGTTTCGTGGATTTTCTAGGTAAAAATAAGTCAAAACGTCCTCTTCAGAGAACAGACGGCATTTTATTGTTTTCATATGTTTTATTTTTCTAAGCCTGGAGTTTCTTGCATAGGCATAAGAAAATAGGGCTGACTACAAAAGCGACGACACAAACTCAGCTTAGAGTATAGTATAAGTATTATAAGTATATTATACACCAATGAAAACTTAGTTTTGTATACTGTATTCTAGTTCTGCTAATAGAACTTATTTACACTCAGAAAATTAAAAAAGCAGTTGACGTGGTGTTCAAACTCTCAATTACAGCTGTACAGTTAGTACTATATAAGTAAAGAGCATCATTCATTTATTCAACTTCCCATCAAACAATTATTAAACAGAAGTTCTAAGATTCTTTTTTAATGTCAGACACATATTTAACAAAGAATCTTAGAGAAGTCTCAAAGACCAGATATATCTAGTGTCCACTGTTGTTTACCTTTATTACGGCTTCCAATCTTTTCAAGCTCAGTTGTTTTCAGACTCAAGTTTCTCAAAGGGCCACACCTTCAAAGTTCCATCTTAGAAGCTGGTTTAACTATTATTTTCTGCTTCTCACCATCCAGATAACCTTAACCACGTTCAGTGATGTTGAGGTTCTGGACTCTGGGGTGGTCAGTCCATTCAGTGATGTTGAGGTCTAGATTCTGGGGTGGTCAGTCCATTCAGCGATGTTGAGGTTTAGACTCTAGGGTGGTCAGTTCATTCAGTGATGTTGAGGTTATGGACTCTGGGTTGGTCAGTCCATTCAGTGATGTTGAGGTTCTGGAATCTGGGGTGGTCAGTCAATTCAGTGTTGTTGAGGTTCTGGACTTTGGGGTGGTCAGTCCATTTAATGATGTTAAGGTTCTGGACTCTGAGGTGGTCAGTCCTTTCAGTGATGTTGAGGTTTGGATTCTGGGGTGGTCAGTCCATTCAGTGGTGTTGAGGTTATGGACTCTGGGGTGGTCAGTCCATTCAGTGATGTTGAGGTTCTGGACTCTGGGGTGGTCAGTCCATTGTCCAGTTTCTTTGTATGGTGTGTCTGTGTCTCCTTTTCTCAGTGAGGAGCTTCTTAAACAGCTACACATCCTTTTATACCCACAGTGTTGAACTGTCTTCTCACAATGGAAGACGGGCAGAAACACCTGTGGATGTTCCCAGCAAGAGTGCAGCTTGAGCAGCAGGTATTATTGGGTGGTGTCACTGCAGTGACACTGGTGACACTGGTGGTGTGTTGTGCTAGTATAAGTGGATCAGACGCAGCAGTGCTCCTGGAGTGTTTAAGCACTGTGTCCACTCCCTGTCCACTCTATTAGACACTCCTACTACTTGCTGGTCCACCTTGTAGATGTAAAGTCAGAGACAGTAGCTCATCTGCTGCTGCACAGTTTGTGTTCCTCTAGTCCTTCATTAGTGGTCAGAGAACAGATGGGCTACAATCTGTAATTGTAGACTTTTAAAATGTAACTATATGAAAAGTGTACCTAATAAAATGGACGGTGAATGTAGAAACAGTACTGCACAAGTCTTTCATTGGGATTATGTTGGGGATTCTGTGGTGTGAAGATGATTTGATGTCTTTTGAAGTCTTTTGGAGTTTTATCTGATTATCCAAAATCTGATAGTCTAAAAGATTGCACACACTCACTGTTTATATACTACATTCAAAAATAAAGTTTTCCGTGATACGGGCCCATTAGCAAATATATCTGGTAGCTTGGGATGTTCCCAAGCTCAAAAGACATCAACTACTTCTTTTTATGCCTGTATATTTGTTTTTGTAATGGCATATTTCGTTTTTATTGGTAAAAACACACTTACCTTTGATATAAATCATTTTAAGGGGGCCTATATATATATATATATATATATATATATATATATATATATATATATATATATATATATATATATATATATATATATATATATGCAGTTTGCATCTCATATGGAAAGAACAAGTGTTTAAATAAGATTTGTCAACTGAATTGCTTGTAATATTTCTTACCGCTTGGTCTGTGACCAGGAAAGGAAATAATCCTGCATATATTTAATAGTCTGAGTGTTCAACAGAAGTAGCAAAGCAGACTGAGCATATCCATAAACTAAACACTGTTTTCAGTGCGAAATAACAATAGATTTCTCTGTGGAAGTTCCAGAGCCGAATTTCATGATGTAGGTATGCTCAACACACAATGCAGCTGAGATTACTGAGGTTACTTCTGCCACAGAACAACAGTAAGCCTATTCATACATTCCTGTTGACTTTAAGTGTGTTGTTTAATGGCTATTGGTTAATGTTTAATGCATTATCTTTAACAGTAATGGCCTGGGCTTTGTTCTCTAAAGCATAGCAGGAAGCAGGAAACTACATATGGATGAAATTAATGCATTGAACTAATTTGATGTAAATATGTATCATTTCCAAGAATGAAATATATTACATTAAGTTTGTTTTTCAGTTTATTTACTTTTGGCAAAAGGTTTATCAATGTGAAACAATTTATTCATATGGAAATGTATACTTCTGGAGCAAGTAAATTCAAGGCGGCGATGTTTAAGTGATGTTTGTTTATTTGATGTTTGTTAATAACTCCTTTAGAGGGTGACAGTGAGTGATGTTTGCTTATTTTATGTTAATAACTCCTTTAGAGGGCATGGCAGTGAGTGATGTTTATTGATTTGATGTTAACTTTTTTAGAGAGCTGTGGTGAGTGATGTTTATTTATTTGATGTTAATAACTCCTTTAGAGGGCGGCAGTGAGTGAGGTTTGTTTGTTTAATGTTTGTTAGTAACTCCTTTAGAGGGCGGCGGTGAGTGAGGTTTGTTTGTTTGATGTTTGTTAATAACTTCTTTAGAGGGCAGCGGTGAGTGATGTTTGTTTATTTGATGTTTGTTAATAACTCCTTTAGAGGGCGGTGGTGAATGATGTTGGTTTATTTGATGTTAATAACTCCTTTAGAGGGCAGCGGTGAGTGATGTTTGTTTATTTGATGTTTGTTAATAACTCCTTTAGAGGGCAGCGGTGAGTGATGTTTGTTTATTTGATGTTTGTTAATAACTCCTTTAGAGGGGGACGGTGAGTGATGTTTGTTTATTTGATGTTAATAACTCTTTTAGAGGGCGGTGGTGAGTGATGTGTGTTTATTTGATGTTAATAATTCCTTTAGAGGGCGGTGTTGAGTGAGGTTTCTTTTGATGTTTGTTAGTAACTCGCTTAGAGGGCAACGGTGTGTGAGGTTTGTTTGTTTGATGTTTATAAATAACTCCTTTAGAGGGTGGTGGTGAGTGATGTTTGTTTATTTTATTTTTGTTAATAACTCCTTTAGAGGGGGACGGTGAGTGATGTTTGTTGATTTGATGTTAACAACTCTTTTAGAGGGCGGTGGTGAGTGATGTGTGTTTATTTGATGTTAATAATTCCTTTAGAGGGCGGTGTTGAGTGAGGTTTGTTTGTTTGATGTTTGTTAGTAACTCGCTTAGAGGGCAACGGTGTGTGAGGTTTGTTTGTTTGATGTTTGTTAGTAACTCCTTTAGAGGGCGGCGGTGAGGGATGATTATTTATTTGATGTTTGTTAATAACTCCTTTAGAGGGCGGCGATGAGTGATGTTTGTTTATTTTATTTTTGTTCCTAACTCCTTCAGATGGCGGTGGTGAGTTATGTGTGTTTATTTGATGTTTGTTATTAACTCCTTTAGAGGGCAGTGGTGAGTGATGTTTATTTATTTGATGTTAATAACTCCTTTAGAGGGAGGCGGTGAGTGATGTTTGTTTATTTGATGTTTGTTAATAACTCCTTTAGAGGGAAGCGGTGAGTGTTCTGTGTTTATTTGATGTTCGTTATTAACTCCTTTAGACGGAGGTGGTGAGTGATGTTTATTTATTTGATGTTAATAACTCCTTTAGAGGGCAGCAGTGAGGGATGTTTGTTTATTTGATGTTAATATCTCCTTTATAGGGAGGCGGTGAGTGATGTTTGTTTATTTGATGTTTGTTAATAACTCCTTTAGAGGGCGCTGGTGAGTGATGTTTGTTTATTTGATGTTTGTTAATAACTCCTTTAGAGGGTGGTGGTGAGTGATGTTTGTTTATTTGATGTTTGTTAATAACTCCTTTAGAGGGCAGCGGTGAGTGATGTTTGTTTATTTGATGTTTGTTAATAACTCCTTTAGAGGGCGGCAGTGGGTTGTGTGTGTTTATTTGATGTTTGTTAATAACTCCTTCAAAGGGCGGTGGTGAGTGATGTTTGTTTATTTGATTTTTGTTAATAACTCCTTTAGAGGGTGACGGTGAGTGATGTTTATTTGATGTTAATAACTCTTTTAGAGGGCGGTGGTGAGTGAAGTTTGTTTATTTGATTTTTGTTAATAACTCCTTTAGAGGGTGTCGGTGAGTGATGTTTGTTTATTTAATGTTTGTAAATAACTCCTTTAGAGGGTGGTGGTGAGTGATGTTGGTTTATTTGATGTTTGTTCATAACTCCTTTAGAGGGCAGCGGTGAGTGATGTTAGTTTATTTGATGTTTTTTAATAACTCCTTTAGACGGCGGTGGTGAGTAATGTTTTTTTTATTTGATGTTTGTTATTAACTCCTTTAGAGGGCGGTGGTGAGTGATGTTTGTTTATTTGATGTTAATAACTCCTTTAAAGCGCGGTGGTGAGTGATACTTGTGCTTTAACAGTTGGAACAGTAATTAAATGAGTGAAATTGTTCATTGCAGTGATTTGAATTGCGCTTAAATATGTCTGCTTGTTCAGCTTTCAGTAGTTTTGCTCCACAAATTCACAGAGACTGTCAAAGGCTGTAACGAGAGGTTGGAGAGTGCATGTAAAAATAAATTATGACTGTTTTAGGCACATTGAACCTCACAAATGTTCTGAGTGGGCCTCAAATCCTTAAAAATGTTTTGGATAAACTCTTCCACAAAGACTGGGTCTGACACATTATGGATATAATAGATGTGATCAGTTCACACTCGTTGTGAGTGTCCAGCTGGTCTCAGCGTTTAGCCTGTAGTTATACAGCAAAAGGATATTCAGTGGGGAATCATAATTAGTAGTGTAATGTGGAGCTGAACAAGAATTAATTAGTGTCTAAGAAAAAAAGCCTTTAAGAGCCACTGATCAGAAGCATAAATAACCCTTTGGTGTCCAGTCGTCGTACATGGACGGTGTTCGATCGGTATAAACAGCTGCCATGACAGCTAAGTGAATGGTGAAAACAAAAAAAAACATATAGGATGTGTCATTTGAGAGCTTCTGCAGCTTGTGAGGTGCGACGCATCTGGGGGGTTTATGAAGAGTGTGCTGGATAAACGTTTGAAGATGTGCTATTTTTCATTCGTCTCTTTAAATTTCTGTTTTCATCAACAGGTCCCGGAGGGTGTGCTGTCCTCCAAAGGAATGAAAACACACGTCATCCTCTTCTGTGAAGTACAGGAAAGTACTAGTTTTTATTCCTTCATATTCAAACTTCACAAACAGCGTGAACTTGTACAATACCTCAGAGAGTGAAAATTACAAAAAAAGTGCTGGTAACATTTACAAAAAATCATCCTTACTTTGCAACAATCAGTTATTCTTCCACTCCTTTTTTTAGTCTTTTGTATTAAGGCTTAATACTTCTGTATAAAGTATATGCAAGATAAGTCTTCACAGTTTTTCGAAAAAAGTCACAATATTATGTAACATAATGAAGCTTTTACGGCTATTTTCTGTATAATAACAAATACACATCACTGGTAAATATACGTGAAATACAGGGCTTACTGTAAAATGGCAGGTAATGATACTGTTTGCTGAAATAAATTGTTTTTTTTTGTTTTGTTTTTTTTTTCCTTAAACACATTTATAGGAAAGGTTACATGACATACCATTGTAATAACTGAAGGAGAAGAGAAATAAAAGAATAATAAGCATAAAAACTAGGGAGATCGCCTCCAAACTTTGGCACATCCCTTTGAACATTTTCACAAAATATATAAGGTTTATTTTTTTCCGTATTATTATTATTTCAAATCATATGCAATGGAAGTATAGCAAAACTGGCATAAAGTGAAATCATGCTGTGTAGTAAGGTGCTAAATTAGAGATATTACAAGGCCTGTCTGTTCGTTTCAGTCAGGCAAGAATAAGGTGCATTTGTAAGACTCAAAGCATGTAGGCCTTTTTTCGATTTCAAGAAACAATAATAATAGTAATAATAATAATAATAATTTACAAAAGAAACACAAACCTAGCAAATAAACAACCCAAATATAATGACCAATAGTCTCGAGGCGACCTCATGAATTCATGCAACCCCATTGAGAAATGCGTGACTATCTCGTCCACAGACAATGTAAAAAATACTCTATTGTGTCATGGAGAAATATTCGTCTGTTTATGCTTGTTTCTTCTCTTCGTTTTTTTAGTTCTTTTTTTTCTTATTTAGAATATATATGCATCGTGTGTATACATAGATATATATTCAGTGTGGAATATGTCACTGCAAGACGTGGTGAAGGAATGGGATGGGTCCAACCAAATACGACACAGAACGAAGCGGAGATATTTCTCTTTTCTTTTTTTTCTCTTTTTTTCCCGGGGATTTCCTAAGCTGCACTAGTTTTTACAGATCAGCATATGAGAGCTCTAGCCCTAGGACTTTACCAAAGTATCACCCTCATGCACACGTTTAAAGTGACGCAACAAGCTTGCTTAAATAACCTACATCACGAAAGCAATTTTGGTTTTTAGTGCAAACACAATTGGCTGGCTTCAGCTTCAGCTTCTCAATAATAACAAGCTCACCAAGAAGATAACATGAAGGCACATACTTATGCTTCCTCTAACACGCAACAATTTTAGACATACTGCAACACCTTTCAATAACACCACGAAGCAGTTATAACAGGAAAGCCACTATTTCCAAGAAAACCAAAAATCGCCACTATTTATGATTGCTATCGTTTGCTTATTATTGATCCAGTATAATTACCCAGAAAGGAAAACCAGCTCTTTGATATATCGTTATATTGGTTCTAAACCCAAACCTCACTTTCCTTCATGGATAATTATGACTTATATATACGTGTTAAATTATTTTTTTACGTTTAGCTGTCCGTAAAAGTCACACGTAGTGACCTGCGGCATAAATTTGTAGCTTTTAAGCTACGTCCCAGAAACACGTGCAGAGAAGCGGAATCGTCTGAAAGAGTGACAACGGAAGCAGCAACAACACCAGTGAGGACGAACGGACCGAAGCGAGAAGGAAAATTCCGTCTATCGCAGCGTACGGATAACGAGCCTGTGTGAGCTTTGTAAGACGTTATGTTCTGATATATGGTAGCTCCATGTTTCTGGGACGTATCTCCGCTTCTTCGTTCTCCCCCCCACCCCTTTTCGTCTCGCTCAGGGTGGGGGCTTGTGAGAGCAGTTCCGTCCAATTTCGTCCAAAACAATCACGCGAGGAAACAGGAAGTACAGGTTGTTTTTTTTTTTGTTTGTTTGTTTTAATGCGCCTCAAGCTTGGACGTGTCCGCTTACGTCAGCATTTACGTACGGCATGCAAGCCTCGAGGGCGTCGCACGTCTTCCATTCTGTACCTTTAGTCACAAACAATGAAGAAACCCCTCCTCCGATATCTCGTCTCTTTAGAAACACAGCATCGTGCTATAGCTATAGTGCACACACAGCTTTTACAGTTCGTTGTACTGCTGCTGTTAAGAGAATTTGTCAGGTTGTTCTGCGTCATGAGCTATTGCTGTTTATCAAATGGCGGGCAGTGCCGCACAGCATGGCACGGTTACATATCATGGTCACATATTTCGTCCATTGGCAGTTCACGTAGCCTTGAGGTTTGTGAGGCTATCCCATTTCTAATTTTTAGCTCCCTCTAAAGGCCGTCAGTGAGCTTCTTAAACAAAATTCCTTAAGAGTGGAGGGGTTTGTTAAGCAACAGGACTACAGTACACGTGTTTATTAATTTGGTTTGCCATTTAGATGCTGGTAATTTTTATTAGTCCAGTGTACATGGGTTTTGGGAAGGCCTCTTTTTTTTGTTGGGTGTGCAGTAGTAGTAGACATACAAACTAGGGCTGAACAATTTGAACAATATTGCTATGTAAATTAAGCTTCTGGCGACAAAGACCAAAAGAGCCTCCTTTTTTGGCTTGAGGCTTGAATGTAGTGTGCCAGACTGCCAGTAAGTTGTGATTGTGATGTCACAACACTTTAAGTTTTTGTTGCTTCTGCTTGGTCTAACTCTGTAGGGTGGTTTTCCTATAATTGAAAAACAAATGGAGAATTTGGAAATTGCACTTTTAAATTGCGATTTCAGTGTGAAAATGAAAGTCCTAGTACAAAGCACTGGCACTTAAGCTGGGTGTGAACAGTTCAGTGTTTGGATTTGTAACTGCACCATGCCGTACCACGTTGCCCGGTGTGGAAAAAAATAACACATGAAGACATTTTTTGTTTTAGTGCAAATCTATTGTCTAGTTTGAGAAGTGGTAGTTGGATTTAGCGTCAAATAGGATTGTGAAAAGGTGCAACCACGTTATCTGACAGTTAGAGTGAGACAGCTTTATACTTAGTGGTTTTTCAAATGTTAGTTAAGTGGTTTCCCTTTTTATATATGTTCCAAATTTCATCGTATTATTATTATTATTATTATTATTATTGTCGTAGGAATTTGGGAGGGGATGTTCAGAAAAAACGTTCTCAAAACACTGTGTACTGTGCTGCTTGTTCGTGTCCCACCAAGGATAACTTTGAGATACGCACACGTGTAGGTATATATATATATATATATATATATATATATATATATATATATATATATATATATATGAAGACTCACTTTAGTCCAGTGTTTGACAAGTCAAAGTATAAAACGGCCTTGCACACACATTTAAAAAACCCTTATATACCCTACTTCAAAACAGCAGTCATCACAAAGCAAAAACTTTTTTTCTTTAAACAGTAATTAAAAAAAGACAAATCAACTTAGAGCACTAAAGAACACCGTACAAAAGAAAATGTTACTGCAGCATATAATTTAGGGTTGCTTAGTTACTGAAAGATGTCAAATATACCTTTACTACAACAGCTCCACTTCTGCCCAGTTTTCTACAGTTATTGTATATCATAATATAAACCTTTAGTATGAACGCGATCAGGGCGATTATGAAAAACGTGAAAATAAATTATGTATAAGTGCTTTATATGTGTTTAAGAAGGTATTTGCCTACAAGAATGTGTAAGATATGGCTATAAATAGCGTAATGAAAGAAAAAAAGCATGTTTTTTTTGTGTTTTTTTTTTCTTTTCTTTTTTTTTTAAACATGAACTAGCCTAATCTTCAGAGTGGACATCCATAGGTCTCCAGTTTTACAGTACTAAAATGTACATCATAGAACAGGGAAGTGATGATGATGATTCTAAGTGACCCACAGTAGGTTTAGATGTCCTGCAACTGTATAGAAATATATATATATATTTATATATATGTGTTGTATATATGCTGACAAATACCTAACCCAAGTAAGCTAAATTAATTCTAAATGAGCTCATGCTTCACCATTATATTGCCTTTCTAGTTACCAAGGGGTTACATTCTACTCTGATATGAAGGTTTCCATCCAAATATTTACACTATATAATAATAGTTATTGGTATATGATCGTGTACCACGCCACAGAAAAATAGGGAATTTGGTCCTTTAGGTTGAAACGATGACACAAATTCATTAACAAGTAAATGTCGCTGTGTGGTTTTACACGGTTTTTCCATCTATAAGACTGAGTGAGTTCTTTGCTGGAAGAATGAAATACATGTCTAACAGGCACTAGAATTAGTTGTTGTTTATTTTTCCATGGCATTTGAAGGATTTTCCCATAAACGATTCCAATCTTTTTCTTTCACTTACGACAGGGAGCTGCTCGTGTACCTCCTTGTTTTACCGATGGTGTCAATACTTTGTGAAACACTACTATGTGCAAACAAATAAAGAGCTTGGTCCATTTTGATTCATCAAAACGAAAATAACAAGACAAATCTACGAATCATTTCCACCACTAGGGACAGGAAGTTTGCAAAATTTTACCTCAACATTCGGGGAAATAACTCTAATTAATCTCTCGTTACTATTGACCAGCAGTCCAGTGCATTTCACTTAGTGAGTTCTTTGAGAACGATACACGAGGATGGTTATCACACAATGTACAGATAACGAGAACCGAGTCAATCAGAGCAGGCATGACTAAATGCGCATCAAAGGGGGACTTGGAATGAAAAATATTTTACTCTATCTTTTATCCCAAATCTGTCCCATACTGCAACATTCACAAATGTTATAAACTAACTGCACCTCTACTTTTATGGATATCGCTTAATTTCTTTTCGTAAAAACGTCATTTTGGTCAACAGTAGCTATGACAACCTCCCAACTTATAGTTTACCATTTATCACGTGATACCGTAAGTTCAGAACCAAATTTAGCCAAAATATCTCATATTCCATAATTTTTTTGTTATTCCTCTCACAAATCCCATTAATACATTTGCTTGGAATTTGAAAATGATCTTTGGTGTTTACAGGAACTACAATTACGTTTCCTAGACTTTCGATAAAATTTCCGTCCGTCAAGGACTCAAGTAAAAAGCTAGTTTCCAAATGCCTCTGCAAAACACTAAACGTGCCCGAATGGAAGCACAGCGCGTCCAAAAACTGATTCAAAGACCTCGGAAGCCTCATCCTAGCGTGGATTTTCCAAGTGTAGCGGGTACAGCGCACATGTACAAGCAAAAGGAACCAATCCCAAAATCAACCACACACAAACTAAGGTCTCCCAAAGGATTGCACAGTGAACGTTATTCTGTTTGACTGTAGACATAGATGTTATTTGGAGGACAAGTGAGAGGCTTCGAAAGTCCTGCTCAAAAGACCTAAAGGCAATCTATTGTCAAGGGTTTTTCAGCATTGCTACATCAAAAACTTGGCTGGTGGTCACCTTCGAGATTCGACCCACAGTCGTCATGTGGTGACACCTCTAACTAAACCGAATCTCAGGTCATGTAACTGCATATTGTGTAAAGTCGTCCACGCGTGAAAAGCGCAACAGTTGTTAAAATCAAATGCTAAGCAAATTGGTGTGGAAATAAAACAAGTAGATGCCTTTTGGAACCCATGTAGAATATTAAAGGGTTTTGATTGATAGTATCTAAGTTGCTAGATGAAGTCATTTGCCTTGATTGGCGAAACTGGCAACAAGTTCAGCATAATGTTCTACCTGGTATCGGATTAGTTTTTGCAGAATGTTAACAGCCCACAGTTATTAGGAGAGCAAATCAGAATACTGAAAAATCATTTGAAAAATAAAATACATATTTATATATATATATAGTCAGTTTAACAAATGCAGCAGTAGGACGCTTTTGAAGGCCTAACATCATTTTTTTTCTTCCAGGCTTGGTGGAATGCATAATTTTGATGTTTGAAATATTTCACTTCTGCTGATTTTGCCTGACTTTCACCATAATATGCAAAAACGAGTCACCAAATGAAGATTCCAGCCAACACATGAAAAGAGAACGCCAAACTTTCGGGATGAATAGTCAGAACTTGGGTTAGAAAATCGAGGAATGTCGAGAGGGGAATGTGAATTATGAATGATATTTAGCCAGAACCATGTTTCTTATGCTTGCTCGTCTGTTTCTTTCACAAGGCCAAGTTAGTATATCAAAACTAAAGCTAATACGACTAACCCTGTGCACAAACCGACATGGCCGCGTTAAAAACCACCACCACTATAGATTACAATACTGACGCCCAAATAACAATCTAAACACTCCTAAGAGATACAAAGGACAACTCAATTTTGCAATGACAGTAATAATAATAATAATACTTCAATCACGTACAGGGTAATTACAGAAGTTGGATAACTGCATGACATCAAAGTTCGTCTTACTGTCGAAGAAAAATGGCAAGATCTATGAACAGTAAAGAGAAGGAGGGGGCGCTGTTACAAAATAGTGCATGCGCAGAATCGTATAATCTGAATTATGTAGAACACTTTCATCCTCATGTGGTTAGGAAACGACATTTGAAATTAAAGAAAGGTTTATGCCACATTTCCTTCTCTGGTACAGTTTCTCTGCCACGTCACACTGAATGGCCTGTAGACTTTTCCATAACACAGAAAAACCAACATGTGGCGAAAATAACGGAGAAGTCAACTCGTTGTGCGTATCGTGAGAGAATAGCAAAGTTGTTTGGATAGCAAAAAAAGACTTGTGTTTGTGTGCGTAGATGTTAGTTTAAGTCCTAACAGGCACTGTTAGCTGGAAGCTGCCTTTCTCAGTCATTATTTGCCAGCACGCATTCTCTACAGCTTAGACAGCTTAGACATCTACAATTAGTTCATCTGAAGGGGAAAAGAACCAAAAAAAAAAAACAACAACTGCCCTTACAAGCCTAACGAGAAGCAGCTTTTACCCAAATCATAGCATCATTTGTTTAAGAAAAACACCATACCAGCACCATCATTTCAGTCACTTAGTAGCCACGTGTAAAGAAAGTAAGAATCATTTGTACAATTATTTTTTTCTGATGCTCTGACACTCCCAGGCATCGACATTATCTTTCCGCTGTCCGTTTTTGCTTGGCTCCCATGTGTCATATCAATTGTCATACCACTTTGATTTCCTCACACTTATTCGTGCTGTGAATAATAGGAAACTGAGCTGGTCTGTTGCGCTGAATTTGAATGATTTGATTTTGTTCCATCAGTCAAGTGGCATCGTAGTTAGCCAAGGAAATTGTCTACTACTTTCGGTCAGGCACTGTGGAGAACAAACAAACAAAAAAAAACCTGCCTTTGATTAAATTGTTTGACTTAAAATGCCAATAAACACAACCGTCATTGTTGTAATGAAAAGGGACCTTTCCCATCCTGGTTAGCAGATGGTATGATGTTAAATAGCAATATTCTTGCCTTAATAAAGAGAAGCTTCGGGCAAACGGCACTGGAAAGCCGAAAGAGAACAATTCATTTCTTTCTTTTTGCTAGGTAAACTGATTGTGGGAGAGATGAGAAGCGCACAAGAGGGTGGAGAGGGTGGGAGAAAGCATGGCTTCACCTCCACTCGCAGCACAGCGAGCACAAGGACAGCCATCTGTCATCCTCGCGCTCAAAAAACTACTTTACAAGCCCTCAAAATACCAAATCTTTCCACTCCATGCTTCGGCAAATGGCACAAGTTATCCCTGCTGCTGATCTAGGACGACTCCCCTCCTAAATCCAAATCCTCGCATCGAACCTGTCTGACGTCGGCACAGAAGGTCGCCTTCCACCGATACTACTGCAAAGATTACGAGGGTTCGTTTCAGACGCACGGCATTCATGAAGTCCTACTGCACTACTGCCTCAAATTCCGCACCTCCTTGCATGAAGAATAATCTGTATCTGCATTCGAGCGTTCATAAATATCTGTCTGTAAAGGATTTCTGTAGCTATGTTAACAAATCTCTCCTGTTAAAATCTGTACAAACTGTAGAATATGTGTATTATAATGCCTCGTGGGCCATAAATAGAGTGTTTCTCTTCTCTTCTCGTCTTTGGATTTGCAGTGGAATAGCATTAGATGAACCGAGAATATGGTCCAGTACTGTGGTTGAGAAAGCAAACGAAAGGAACATCTGAAACTGAGAAACAAATGAATTAGTTCCAGGTACGTTCTGATGATGCACTTGTGCTCCTAAAGCCTTTCAGACTCTCTCTCTCTTTCTCTCTCTCTTGCTTGCTCTCGCGCTCGCTCGTAAAATTAAAACAGTACTGTAGTATGCCAGGACAGCTTGTCAGCAATATCCATCCCATAATGCTCTGTTTATAATGTGTATTCCAGCATGCGCGCACTCCTCAAAGCCATTTGCTCTCAACATTCACTCAAAGGATTTGAAAAGTCAAACCGGACACGTTTCCTCACAACAAGACAACCATCAGCGCCTTGTAAACAAATAAATTTAAAAAGAAATATATATCATTGGACTTCACTGGTGTAGCTTTAAATAGAAGGCCATGTGATTTACAAAATACGCTCGTGAACTTTAAAAATATCGCAGGGAAATTACAAAAACGGCTTGTATGATTTTTTTTTTAGGGTCGGGGCACTTTGGACACTTTATTTTTATACAAAAGAGGCTTTATTTTGGTGATTTCAGGGGTTAAAAGCCACCACCCTTACTTACGGTCTTTAAATGATACAAGGCAAAGCCTGGGTATTTTTTTTTTGTTTGTTTGTTTTGTTTTGTTTTTTTTTTCAGATCGAACTGTATTTATTGCTGGTAGTCCTCAAAACTTTGCTCACAGATAAATGGCGGTAAATTTATGCATGTGGTTAATAATTTTAGGCAGTGATTGTTTGCAAGTAAGGACGCTAATAATCAAATACTGTACAAGTATTGTTATCATTTATGACATTATTATTATTATTATTATTGTTATTATCATTATTATTATAGCATATTAGCCAACGCCATATGATTTTATAATGGATGAAAACTGACAGTGTTTTTTTCTGTGGATGGTTATCATGCTTGGAGCTATACAAAGAGGCACTTTGTTATTAAACTATATTCTTCCAGAAAAGGGCAGGAAGAAGCTCAATGTACAACATTGGTACAGTTTTTATGCTATAGCTGTTGACGTGATTCTTTTTTTAATTATTATTATTATTATTATTATTATTATTATTTGTTTGTTTCGAAACTGCTTTATATGACCAGTGTGATTAGATAAAAGTTCTGTTGAAAATAGAAAACTGCCGCGGATGAAACACTTGCAACGTAAAAGAGTCTTACGGAATTGTACAGCTTTCGCGCGTGTTGTTATGAATAACATTGTCTTTGATTGTGCAAGAAAACCAGCTATTTGAATCAATTCTACCCAAACAAACGGGGACAAACGCCGCCAGCGTCCTATCTTGTTTTCTGTGCCCCAAAAAACTACCAGCTAGGAAAAAAAAGGAAAAGAAATCACAACGTATAGATCAAGAAACCGATGCGCTGTATTCGAAAAACATACGATAAACTCATGAAAACAACTGACTGTGAAAGCAAAGAGGATCCTGTATCTGTACTGTACACCGAGAGAGAACGAACA
This sequence comes from Megaleporinus macrocephalus, assembly GCA_021613375.1. Classification (NCBI taxonomy): domain Eukaryota; kingdom Metazoa; phylum Chordata; class Actinopteri; order Characiformes; family Anostomidae; genus Megaleporinus; species Megaleporinus macrocephalus. The sequence goes on along the minus strand of CM038726.1, from coordinate 36,228,240 downwards.
AAACCCACCCCCCCAATAAAACGGCATGATAAAACTCAAAACAACCACTGTACGTAACTACAGAAAGAAAACCAAACACCTACGTCTACGCTGAAGAGTTGCGAGTATATAATGTGAATAAGGAAAAAAAACGTACTACTACGCGAGGTGAATCTTTTTTTTTTCTCTCCCCCTATTCGCCCGTGAAGGCGATACAGAAGCGGTAATGAACAGGCTATGCAAATTTGAGCGTCTGAACCGCGTCTTAAATTCGTGTCCACGTTTCAGCTGTAAAAAAAAAAAAATTATTCACACAAGCTACACGATTTTGGCTTGACGAAGAATAGGTGGCGGGGGAAAGAAGAAGAAGACTTCCTTTTTTCTCTTTTTTGTCTTTTTGAACACATGAACAGACAGTCACACTGATTCGGGGGCTATCATAACACTTCAACACAGACGGTAATATGAGACAGCAATTATATATGATATCTGACACTATAAGCGAATAAAGTTCCCACCGTTTGAAACACGTGGTTATAATATAGTATTGAAATTAAGCTAGAGCAGTGAGCAGTACCTCCGTATGGCGCTGAAGATGCAAAGCTGTCAGGTTTCGGTGTGTTTAAAATAATGGCCGGGTGATATTTTTGTGTATTTTTTTTGTATATGTATATATTTATTTATATGTATGTATATATGTGTGTGTGTATAAGTGTGAGTGCGAGTGAATTAGCAGGGAGAGAATGACATCCTCCGTTGCTGTTTGCAAGACAAAGCTCCAATACTGTATTGCGTTGTATTGGTCTTTCTCTCTCCCTCACACGCACACATGCTCGCTTTCTCCGGCGTAGTATGAAAGGTTTGTGAAAACAAAACATCGTCGGATAAAAGCACCTTTACAGTTGATAGTGCATTTGGTTGCGTTATTTAAATATTATTAAGGCTGTTTTTAAGGACACAGACACGATGGCCAATATAATGCATTTGTTTCTCTTTTTTTTTATGTCAAAAGATTTAGTTTGTCTTAAACAGTGTACCTCATCTAATCATCCATTTGGAAGCGATATTGATTTATCTGCTCACTACCGTAGTGCTCGTTTGGAGAGTTATACACGAGAAAATGTGCACGCTTGCCCTGACCCGGCCTTTCCACTCGCGGACGTTCTGTGGGCGGATGATATTTTATCATTTTTGATCAGTTTGCTTCTTTAAAAAAACAAAACGGTTTCTAGTTCAACATGTTTGGGAATAAATTACAGTTGAATTTCTTTTTTGCAAGGAGAGAAAATGTACATAGCCTATAATTGCGTACTCAAGGACAGGTAGAGGAACTTGGCAGCCTGTTAGAAATCGCTGCATTCAGAAGCTGCGAAACAAAAAGAGGTCCAAAGTCATTTTCTTCTCTCAAGCATTATTTTCCCCCTAAATCTAACAACAACAGCCATCTGAAGTTTCCTCAAGGGAAGATCAAGGGCAACTTTTTCAGGGCTGAATGTGACAGCCATGAAACGCTCTTCACGTCGTTACTAGCGAAGGAAGCGTCTGAGTGGCAGTTTTGTGGCACAGACTCAGCGGTAACTCCGCACACCAAAGCTCGTTCACCACCGCAGCACCCACAGCCTGACAGAAGCCCTGCAAACTCAAGGCCCAGAGGAAATCTAAAGGAAACATCACGGAAATTCAGACCAAACCGAAACATCCAACACGGGAACAGCGCCGAGAAAAACATTATGTCCTGTCCAAAGCTGAGCGTGGCTTCCCGACACCCCAGCCTTTGGACGTTTGGACATAATGGTGGTCGCTTAAAGGAACACTTAAGCATCTGTCTGCGCCGTCCATAGCCTGTGGACGACTACCACGGACAATTTCAACACAGTGCCCTATGCTTCAAAAAGAATTTAAACATATCCACTCAAAACTCGTTTACAATAGACGCCAATGGACAGTTGCTTAAGTCTATGTTTTGTAAATTAAGCCATAGTTGGACTAGTCTTCCAGAGGGAAGAATCTGTTACCAGCATAGTAGTGCGGGAGCAATAATAATAAGAAGAAAAAGTTTATGTTTTGTCACGATCCCCTTGGAAGCCAGAACACTTTAGGAAAAAGTAACTAACTGGAACTACTTTTTTTGCTGTGGTGCTTGTGAATAAAGTCGTAGATCCTACTTTTAGGCATTAGGCTAGTCTTCCTGAGGGAAGAATCTGTTACCAGCATAGCAGTGTGAGAGTTATAATAATACTACTACTAATAATAATAATAAGAAAAAAGTTCCAAGATACCTTGGAATCCAGAAAACTTTGGGAAACAGTTACTGGAATTACTTTTTTTTTGCTGTGTTGCTCCACTGTTTTAAAAGTTGGGTACAACTTCATGAGACAGCCTTTGTCTCTCTCTTAATGCCATTGGGGGGGGGGACACACTGCTCTGTGCCTCACAGCGGTGTGCGAGTGAACATTTTAATTTGCAAACATCAGAGGAGAGGTTTAGCAGTATCAGTAGTTTAATTAAGGAGGGAACTGGAATTAGGATGCTCTACTTTTTTAACGTTTTACTGTATAATATAGAAAATTGGTGTTTGGTGCCAATGTCTCCCAAAAGAATCAGCATCTAGTTTGTTTTCTGGCTGGCAAAAGTTAGGAAAAGCCAAACAGTGTGTGAAGTCGCTGCTCCACTGATTGTATCTGCTGTATTGTTCAAGTGGAGAAGCTGTGGTATATTCAGCATCTGGCCATTGGATTCTGTTGTAAGATATATATTTTTTTCAATCAGTAGATTGTCTGTTTTTTTCTGCATTCAGGTAAACGTGTTGAAATTCCACGGTAACTGGCAGTAAGCTACAGATGCGGCAGCCATAGATTAGATCTGAATGCAACTCTCCGACAAAAGCTCAATGCACAAGAAGCACAAGAGTAGATTTGGGAGCAATAAAACGTCACAGCTCCAAGGCCAATGCCCAGGCAATGCACAAAGACCTCTCTGGGTCAGGCCCGGTTCAGCCGAGTGGGAAATATCATTGTGCTCATTTCTTGTGTGAAACACGGGGGGCTGTAGGGGGCATTTTTCTTTTTTCTTTTTTTTACCTTTTTTTTATTATTTGCAGGAATTGTTCTAGTGAAAGTTGCCATTTGCTGTGCGTCATAAATGCGCTCACAAGCCAGCGAGAAAAAACTTGCGTCTGCTGCTGCTGCTCCTCACAAGTACCTGCACTGCATATTGCAAAGGAAGCCCCGCAGTTCAGGCGTCACTAACCACACGACACAAAGGGGAGTACACGCTCACGCACACCTACACGCACACACACACACACACACACAAACAAACAGCACAGACAGGAAAAGCTGCGCGCAACCACCCTGCCATAGAAACCAGTTTACTAAAACACACGTATTGTTATGTTCAAGCACGCTCACACGATAGAAAACTTTTTTTTTTTGTTTGTTTTGTTTTGGATTTAGTTTGGTATGAACGCTTTACGTACGGGAAGAAAAATTTAAGAATCTGTCTGTCTCAACGTATGCAATGCAGCAACTGCTGGTGGGGAGACAGGGAGGGATTCAGTGGTGAAAAAGAAGAACACGTTAAAAAGTTAAAAAACGAATAAAATGGCGAAGAAGAGAAAGAAAAATAACAAACCCAGGGACAAGCTCACACAATGGTTCGGATTTAAATAGGAAAAAACAAACGAACGAACAGACAAACGCTCGCACAAAAAAAAACACAGCACAAGTAAAATACATACATTAGCAAGCGATAATAATAATAATAACAAAAGCCGAGAAACCTTTAATCATCTCATCAATAAAAAAAAGGAACAAAGCTACTCGAACACAAGTGAACTCTAGAACCAAACATTAGATAAAAAAATGATTCTTTTTCTCTAAAAACTAGAACATCTCTGGTAACAGTAGTGCACTTATCGGTTTATGCAGTGCAACATATATGCAAGAAAACAATGCAGTCCTCTTATCAAGCTTTTAAGAAAGATATTTCCTTTAAAACAAACGAAAGAAAAAACGAAAAGAAAAAAAATCATAGAATTTCATTAATTTCTTAAGTAAAACAATTTCATATTAAGCACAGGCATTTGAAGTAAGTGTGCAAAGTAGCACTGTTGTTTTTTTATTCCTCTTTTCTCATCTACGACTTATTCTTTTTGGACTAAATTCCAACACAAACAAAGAGGAAGTCAAACTAATTATGATCTCACCACCCTAACTAGAGGAAGAAAAAAATCCTTGAAGGAGTGAGCAAAAAAAAAAAAAAAAAAAAAATCTCCAGATTGTAGTTGCAGGCGGATGAGTCTGGAACAATACGAGAACGACGAAGCCAAAATACCAGCGCAGAGCTTTTTGAGTGACATGACACTTAAATTACAACCTCTTCTCGTCTCACGTCTCGGAAAAAAATCTACTCAACACACACGACGTCTAGTTATCCATGAAATTCGGGAATGTATCTCATTGTCTGGAGAGTCTTATCTTGTTAAGCTGTGGTATATTCAAAAAACAATGAAACTGACCGGGTTTATTATTTCGCTGTGGTTCAGTAATGTAGTTGCCTTGTTTTCTTTCTCTCTCTCTCTCTCTCTCTCTCTCTCTTTCTCTCTCTTGTCCTTTCTTGTCTTCCTCCCTGTCACCTTTTCTTCTTCTACCAACACCGTCTGTAATTCCTGTCAGCCAAAAAAAAAACATAAAAAAAATAACATACACTGTTTGGCCATTTGAGCCACTAGGTGGGGCTTAAAGATCAGAAGTAGTGCATTTTATTCGCCCCACCCGCCCAAACAGCTGAGTCACGGTTAGACATCGCCAACAGGAAACACAGAGCGGGTGTTGTGTGTGTGTTTTTTTTCTTCTTCTTCTTTTTCAGGCCTTTAGGAGGTCATTTCTGTCCGGTTCGCTAAATCGCTCTCCGTCTAATCCAGCTTACAGCTGTCATCAGCAAGCCTCGCCTTCGCCACGTTCGCGTAGCAGCGAGAATAGTCACAGAAAACATCAGCGCGTGTTGGAATCCACAGCTGATAACAGTCTGAAAGTGAGAAAGTGGAGCGGCGACCGTGGGGCCTGTTTGCATACCGAAGCCTGCCGTCTTACTGCAAATGTAAAATCCTTGTTTTGGAAACGAAAACAAAATGGTGCAAACGAGATCGATGAGTCAATTAAAAGCTGAAAGAGCTTTAAAGAAAACCCTAAAAACAACTTTGTTGTTTTGTTTTTTTTCTGTTTCACATTGTGTGTGTGTATATGTGTGTATGTGTGTTTGTTTTTTTTTTAAGTGGAAGAGGTCAAATAACAGTCTTCTTAGTGGCAGTGTATGCGAAACGAAATCAAGGTTTTTGCTCGAATACTGTCGTGTTTTTTTTTTACTTAAATATAAACAAACTTCGTAAACTCGCCGTCGAATAGTCGGGATTTTAAAAAAAACTAAGAAAACGATAAAACAATAGTTATCTTTCTTCAGCTCACTCACAGGAAGTTACATTTCAGTACAATTATTGAAGTTGACTTGTACCTTGATAACAGCTGCATCATTATCCCTCAAAAACCATAGTAATAAATAAAAACCAGTGTCAACTCTCCTTTTCTTATCCTACACACAAAAAAGGCAAACTTGTGACCATCATTACTTTTTTTTTTCAGAACGAATCGAGAGCCCGAGCCAGATGCTCGTTTTTATTTTTTTCTCCTCTTTTTTTTTTTTAAAAAGGTATACCACAGTAAGCTTGGACGCCTATAGTGTCCAAAACGGTCTACATGGGAAAAACGTCTACAAGTTAAAAAAAAAAAAGTCACGGCAATGTTTATCTCTGCACAACACACACACACACACACACACACACGCACAAGCACAGCCATATAAACACATACATACGAATAACTCTTCTGTATGTGTGTGTGTGGGTCAGTGTCTGTATGTGTGTGTGTGTGTGTGTGTGTGTGTGTGTGTGTGTGTGTTGAATGTGTTTTTATCTGTATATGTGTGTGTGTGTGTGTATCTTTCGCAGGCCTTTCGGTAGTGTTCAACACATAAATCAGTATTTGAGGAAATCATACATTTAGAGGCCAGTAGTTTGGATCCAACCAGTGGATCATTATCCAACTACACAGCCTTAAGGCCACCATCTTTTTTTTTTATTCTTTAAGAATAACAACGACGAAAAAAAAAAAAACGCCTTTTTTCTGGGAAACTCAATGTGCCAGTGTCTATACTCATGTTTTACTCTTCATGCCCCAATATCAGGGAGAAAAAAACCAAAAAAAACAAACAAACAAAAAAACAACAAAAAAAACAAAAATCTAGTGCCATTTTCTTTTCATTCTTTTTTTTGTTGTTAAAAGAAGTTTGTTTTCTCTTTTAGGATTTGTACTTATCCGTCGGAGACATGCTTGCGCATGTGGTCGTTGAAGTGCTCGATTTGGTCGAACTTGACGGGGCACACGGAGCACATGTAGGTGGTCCCTTCCTGGCAGCTTGCTTCCGCGGCTACGCCCACTCCACTCGCCACACCCACTCCAGTGCCTCCTACGCCGCCCCCAGCCCCGCCTCCACCAACCGGCATGGCCAAAGCCACCACGCCCGGCCCGGGCTCCGGCACCGCCATGGGAACCGGGATGGAGGCGGGGCCTCCAGCGCCGGCTCCGCCTGTCACTCCGGCCACCCCGGTCACCCCGGTCACCCCAGGTACCACGGGTACCCCGGGCACCCCGGCGGCGGTGCTGTGCAGGGCCATGTGGCGCTCCAGCAGGGTCTTGTGGGAGAACTTCTTCTTGCAGATGTAGCACTCATAAGACTTCTCACCGCGGTGCAGCCGCATGTGGACGTTGAGCGAGCTCTTCTGGGTGAAGCGCTTGTTGCAGATGCTGCACTGGTAGGCGCGGACGCCCGTGTGCGTGACCATGTGTTTGATAAGATAATCCTTCAGGGAGAACGAGCGCCAGCAGATGCTGCACTGGTGGGGTTTCTCACCTGCATGAAAGACAGAAGGCAAGACTTTGCAATGAGAGATTCTTCATCGACAGTTCACGCAAGATTCACCGCCAATTCTAATACCTGATGTTTTATATATCTGGCCATGTCGATACTAGGCATGCTCAAGCATTCAGTTTTAGTTAGTATAATAACACAGTATAATACACAGATTCCTGGCAGACAGTGAATCATTGTGTGTTGTATTTAAACCTCTGACCATCCATCCATCCTGACTTCAATCCATTTTCAGCTCCACTCCAACATTAACAAGCAGCACAAAGGCGCAATGCTATTGTAAGCATTGATAAACCAGTTCATACAGTGGTGTGTTGTAATAGTAGCATTTGAAAAATCACAGTATTTCACTTTACTTGCAGTATAGCGATGTATTGAATTGTGACCACTGTATCACAATACTTATTGTATTTCCAGGTTCTTGCCAATACACAGCCCTGGTTTCAGTTGCTATTAACCCTTTCAGGTGCTATTGTTTCAATACTGAAAACACTAATTGGGTGTTCACCAAACAGACCAACTCAGTAAACTGCTGATATTTCTAATGATTTTTTTCAAAAAGTGCATTGACATGTACCAGGGTTGCCAGGGTCAATGTTTTTTTTTAAGAACTGAGAAAGTACATTTAACTTTTTTTAAAGTGGGCCTTTTATGCTGACTGTCATTGTTTATCTACTACATCCTACTACAATAGATGTGTTTCAATATTGTTCTTATACTGTACATCTAAATTCACTCTCTGTCTGAAACACTTTGTTAGAGCTCCTGTGTCCTTAATAAGCCCACTGTGCTCTGCTTGAGTAGCTCGCTAGCTCTGTTTTGATTGGTCAACAGCCAGAGCGGTTTGCCACCAACACGTTCTGCCCCTGTAGTTGCTGTGCATTGTTTGGTAGACAGGCAGTAATGGTTGTGTGACGAGATGACGTCACAGTGTAGAAACAGGAATAAAATTCCAATGAGGCATTTCAGGCTGCTGGCTTCATGGAAGAGCATTTCTACATGTGGTGTGTACGTGGGCTTCACAACTTTTTACATGCACAAAAAGCTACATCGCTAAAAGAGAGAGAAAAACTCTTTAAGGAACCAAATTGGATCTTAAGAACCATATTGTACCTTTGAGGGTGCATTTATAATGTTCCCATTATGAATGAATGGGGTATGAAAGCACTCACTCAATGTAGATCCCCAAGCTGTCATCCACAGACATACTGACCCACACTCTCATTTATTCATCCCTCAGTTCTTCCTATAGACTCCCATTCATTTCTCCCCCCAAAACAAGCCCAGTTCATCCTTTTACCTGACAGACCGAACTGCATGTACCCACTCAGGGCCAAGCTGTTATCTACCGACATACTGAATCACAGTCCTCTATATCGTTTACTCATCCCTTGTTCCTTCCAGAGTCCCATTCATTTTTAACAATACCTAGCAAACACTATAGCAACCACCTGAAACACTGTAGCACTGCATAGCAATGCTAAGCTGGAATACACTAGAAATCACCTAGTAACACCATAGAACACACCTTGGACATGGTAACAACTGGCTAGCAACGGGCCAGGATGCCATGGCAAAAGCCTAGCAACACCCTAATTGAGATACCCTAGCAACTTTATGCAAATTAGTGTGGCTGCTGCACTGCATTTATCCAATCAGGTAACAGTTTACTGATCTGCTAAATCACTGCACTTGAAACTTCAGCTCACTTTCTCTTCTCTCAGTTCATGTTAGTTAAAATAATAATTAAAATATAATTTAAAATGGATTTAATAGAAAATAGGCAGAAGACAAAATTAAATATAATATTAGCGTTCAGTGTGTCCACACTTTGCTTTCATTACAGCTTCCGTTCTGTTCAGCAGACTCACTTTCAGTGTCACATTGACTTTAGACTGAATAAAAAAGTTTACTGGGTTTCAAACAGAAAGACAAACTTTAGATACAGAGCTCATAGGTTATAGGTAGCTAGCTAGCTTGCCAATGAGATTGAGCAAGCAGTCGTTCTAGTTTGTGAGGATCCAGTAGATTTTAGTCTTATACGTCTCTGAGCAACAGCAAACAGTAAGACGTTGCTTAGAGCTCTGAAGACACTCAGTTCGGTTCCTTCATTTGTAAAAAATTCTGAAGTTATGTGTATGAAACGCTGTTATCTATAAACATGGACTGAAGTATGAACAAGTTTCCAGCTTCAAGATGTTTGCTGCAGCTGTTTTTAGCTCTGTGGCATACTTTAGTCCGTGTTTATAGAAACATATTTAGTCCATGTTTACCAGAAAGGTGGCCGCAAAAACGACTAGGTCTGGGGCTGAAACGGCTCGATATTAAATAACGACCTTAAAAACACCACCTGACTTCTGAAGGAACTCTTCAGCAGAGGTAGAACTGACTGGCACCTGCACTGACATCCTAACGCAGTCACCCACACGTCCAAATACTTTCTGGCGCACCATGTAGGCTTCCATTATCTGTTCGCTGGACTGTATCAGCAAACTTCAGACACCAGACATGTTTTGTTTAACATGGTTACTACTCGTTTTTCTTTTCGCTGACCTGCTGCTTTAATCCCGCCAGCCTGGTTCAGATTTCTTGGTTCACCGTTTCACCAAAACCGCACTTCCTTCCCTACAACACTTTCTGTACAGCTGCTTTGTGTCACTGTCCATTATACAGAGAAAAAAACCTGAACTGGATTCAACTAAATAACGGATCTCACTCTCTCTGTCTCTCACTCTCTCTCTCCCTCTCTCTGTCTCTCTTGCTCTCATTCTCTCTCTCTCTCTCTCTCTCTCCCTCTGTCTCTCTCCCTCTCTTCCACTCTGTCTTTCTTTCTCCCTCTCTTTCTCTCTCTCCCACTCAGTCTCTCTGTCCCTCTCCCCCCCCCCACTCTGTCTCTCTCTCACTCATTTCTTTTTTTTTAATAACGGACCTCTCTTTGTCTGTCTGTCTCTCTATCTGTCTCTCTCCCTCTCTGTCTCTCCCTGTCTCCCCCTCTCTGTCTCTCCCTCTCTCCCCCTCTCCCTTTCTGTATTTCTTTCTCCCTCTCTGTCTCTACCCCCCCGTCTCTATCTATCTCTCTCCCCCTCTCTGTCTCTCTACCTTTCTGTATTTCTTTCTCCCTCTCTGTCTCTCTCTCCCCCTTTCTGTCTCTCCCTCTTTGTATTTCTTTCTCCCTCTCTGTCTCTCTTTCTCCCTCTCTCTCTCTTTCCCCCTTTCTCCCCCTATCTCTCTCCCCCACTGTCTCTCTTCGCGCTCTCTTTCTCTCCCACTTTGTCTCTCTGTCTTTCTCTCTCTCTCGTCCTCTCACTCCCTTTTTTTGGAAATCAGTTCAGCGCCAAGAAACAGTTCTCAGAGAGGTAACGTGGCATTTCTTTAGAGGTTCGGTGAGAAATGGTTAAAAAGGTCATATTAATATTCAGAGTTAATTAGAATGTTATATTATCTCCTTATTAATGTAGTGCAGATCTTCCAGTGGTTCATGTCCACGAAGTGCTAATTATTATGCGCATTTCCCCAATCAGAAGCCTTTGATCCTCAGAGTGGTGACGTGCATTGCGGACTCTAATCTCACATAAACTCAGTCCGCCTCTTCCTGTATATATAGCGCACGCAGCTTCGCCGCACCTCTGCACGAGGGCCGATTCCACCGACACTTCACCCGCTCACCTATTCACTGGAACCTATTGTTCCTTTAAAATAATACTTAGGCTGTGTTGTAGCCGCTTTATGGTAGAGTACAGCTACAGCCACATGCTGGATGACTAACACAAGGTCAAAGTCCAACAGCCGTGTTATATAATAAAAAAATAACATTCCACAGAACTGGACACGGTCTAAAGTCACTTTCACTTTAACACAGTAACTTAAGACCAACACACATTCGATCAGCTGCCAAGATAAACAGCCGGAAAATGAGGATATATGCAGGCAAAGCTTTCCTAATGGAAGAGAGCGAGAGCTAAACAAAAGAGCACAGCACTGTTGACTAGATGAGTTATATATGAATATATGTCACATACAAATTATAAGCTTATAATTGCTGTTATTAGAAAACCTCATTGGTACAAGATTCTTTCTGTCGAACCATCATGAATCATAACATAATATAAATGGTAGCTGGCATTTTCCAGTGAGATATTATATATGCTGATTGATAATCTAGCTTATGGTATTGGAATTATGTATGAAGGAGCTGTCTGAAGTGATGGAATTAAATGTAATCATACTTTTATTCGCTGTAAATGTTTTTGCCCAACAGTTTTCTCAAAGATCAGTTGTCCTAGGTGTCCAAAGACTGTTTTGTTTTGTTATTTGTTTAGCTATGTAATCTTGCCAATCCTCAGATTTGTAAACAGACCCGGCTCAGAGAACATACAGAGCAAAGAAAAACTTAAAATGTTAGATATAAACATTAACAGGTTACTGTTTACTTATGTAAAGTTTAACTAAACAATAATTTTTCCCGTCACCTTTACCAAGGCTGCCAAAATATCTGAGGTCATTGTACATATGATAAACATGATATATTTATATAACATGGACTTTGTATGTGGTAGTAAAGGTGAAATAATGCTATGAGGAAGTAACATAACTAACGTTAGGTAACTAACTAACTAACCATTTTGTGCCAGATTTTACTGAATTACACATTTGACTGAACTTTAACTAATTATCCTAAATTTGCTAAAAGTTTCTGAGGTTTGGCATCCTGCTGTGACTTTCTGAAGTTTTAAAGTCTCTTAGCCGTATTAGGCACAGCAAACACTTTCGTATCTGTTAATCAAATTTAGCCATCTAGTCCTTGGAGAAGGCGGGCGCGGTTTGCGATCAAGCGTTACCTTAATGACTGTTAATTATGGTTAATAGACCACTGATATGTGCTAATTATTGTGCTGTTTTACCCTAAAGAGTGAAGAATGATCATGAACATGACCGTTTCTGGGCTCCAGACGTGGCAGTAAGAAGCAATTGACCTGAGGTGACTTCAGAACAGAGCTGTGAGGAACTCTTCACATTTGCCAGATTCCGCAATTTAGGCCTAGGTGTCGGCACCGCTGCCACGGACCATTCACTAATTGATGAGGCAAGTTGTTTATGTGTGTCTGCATTACTTAATTTTTTTCTAAGTATTAACTGCAGCTTTCACTTGAAAAAGTAAAGTTTCTTGTTATTGAGGTTAAGCTTGGGTTCAAGTATAGCAGTATTTACACTCATCAAGCACTTCATTAGGAACATCTCCTTGTATCTACACTTATTGTCAATGTTGTCGTCTCGACTTATGTCGGCTCCATATAGGAGCACTTGTAGTTCTACAATTACAGACTGTAGAAATGCCAGAAATGACAGAATACTCCTTATTTATTAAACCTCCACGTAAAACAGCCATTAAGTGCAAGTTATTCATGAGACATATGCGATAACCCTCACAAAGTAAATGAGTCAGGGGGAAATAAGTGAAAGAACAGGAGTAATAAAACATATTAAAGGCTAAAGAGACTCCTAACAACCACCTGAAAGACCTCGCAGACCCACCAAAACTGCCCCCATCAGATAAATGGCACTTTAAGCTTTCTTCTCTAAGAGACAAGATAACGATAATCTCCACTCTTACTTCACTCTTACATCTGTATATCTTTCTGCTGTGAGAAGACAAACTCAACACTGTGGGTCTGAAAGGACGTGTAACTGTAAGGAAGCTCCTCACTGAGAAAAAGCAAAAAAAGAAGAAAACAAAGCTGCTGCTTTAGAGGTGTAACAGAATATCCCTGCAGATTTCTCTGACACTGAATGTGAGTCTCCTGAAAGGAATGGAAGCTGCAGTAAGGGCAGAGTGGCAGAACCGAACCCTGATATTACATTTCAATTTCGATTCTGTGTAATTTTCTATTAAATGCATTTTTCGGCTTATTTCCTGATGCTGAGACAGGAGCAACGGCTGGAAATGAAATTAATTAAGGTTGGTCTCTGACTTTTGTGCGTACAAGGGTCTTTTCAATGCTTGTTGACATTTAAAGATAGGAATTTTGAGTACTTGGTCAATGGTCAATAAGTGAATTTTACACAGCAAAGCCCCCCAGAACAGCACCGTCCTGACTTCTTCATGATTTCTTCTGCCTATGCAGACAAGGATGTTGCAACACATTGTACATACAGGAAAAACCACCCAGATCTATCAATGATTACCATCTGGTTCCTCTGTACGGTCTGCAGCTTTAGATAGCCAGCGCAATACACAGCTATAATGAAGCCCAACATACACACCCGCATTCCAGCAGAAGGGGTTACCACCTCTGCTTACTAATCTCTGAAGAGAGAAAAATAAATATTTACATTTAATGTTTTTAAAAGTCTCGTCTAGTTTTCTGTAATAAGATGAATTTGTGAAAAACAAGCCTTCAGTGCAGAACAAAGGCCAGAGCGTTGCTCATCACTCCTGAAATCGAAAGAATCACAACTAGTGGATTGCCTCATTTGTAACGTAGCGTCTTATCACCAGCAGACAAATGGAAAGACGGCTATTTGTTGTGATTCACCCTAGTCAATAATCACTACAGTCCCCGACATTGTTGCCTGTAAATAATCAAGTGTAAAGAACATTGAAGTTTTTAAAGAGAGCTTAACCTCCAGGAGTCTTGTTATTCCTGCTGTTTGGCTATACTGTTTAAATGTAATTGCATCTACATCGTTAATCAGAAAAATATGTCTTGAAAGGACCAAAACATGGCAAAAGCTTTTATAAAGGCGTAGGGTTTCTTCACACAACAGTATATTTTTAAGTCAAGCGCTAATAAAATATCTCCTCTTCTGCTTACCAACACAAATATGAATTGCAAGTTTAGAATCTGCACCTTCCACACGGTTTCACTGTTTCAGTGAGCTATGAGAAATAATTATGCCACATGTAAGAAGAGGCAGTTCAGGGCCGCACACATAATAAAAGAGGCTCAATTGTTTGAGAGGAGAAAAGCAGGCAAGGCGTCTGTGTTGCTTACCGGTGTGCACGAACATGTGTTTGACATAGTTCTGTTTGGCAGTGAAGGTTTTACAGCAGAGAGTGCAGGCGTAGGGTTTCTTCTCGCCCTGCTGTCCCACCCCTGCGGCCGCTTGCTGCTGGGCCCCGGACGGCGGGGGGACGCCACTGAGGCTGCTGGGAAACGGCGGCAGGCTGTGGGGCGGCACGGCCACAAACTGGGGCTGCTGACTGCCCATGGACTGGGGCAGGCTGAATAGGAAAGGCTTGTTCTCACTGGCCGACTGCGTGGCGAAGAGCGTGGGCAGGTAGGTGTTGCCCGCGGTGCCCATAACCTGTAAATAAGAAATTTCAGGTGAGTAACCGACAGCTGAAGCTAATTTCATAACTAAGAAAGTTGTACATACAATGAGTATGTAAGAAAATAAGAAGGCATCACATTTGAAAATTGGTTAAACCTCAACAATCAGTCGCTGTAGACAGATACATTAGATTACAGGTCCTTAAAAACTTTTGTGCACCATGAAGCCCCATATTTTATTCAGTTGTAATTTTATGTCAGTGCAGATGAAATTATAGACGTAGATTTAGTTTCCCTCAAAGTTTAAATAACTTCCACATATGTAAACATCATAGGAACAACCCCCGTACCTGTGTGTTGCTGGTCAGGGTGAGTGGCATGCGCAGGTTGCTGGCCAGTGTCTCTCCAGGTCGGATGTACAGCTGCCCACCAGGTACGGACGGAGGCCCGACAGGGTTCGGAGGCGGTGGCTGGAGGATGGCCACTTCGCTGCCGGCATTCTGCGGTTGTCCGTTATCTTCCATGGTCTCCTGGGTCTGTTCTGGGGACGAGTCAGTGACTTCAATTTGTATGGGTGTTCCTCCCTCCCCTTGGGCGCCGTTGTCACGGCCGAACCCAGACAGGTACTGCTGCTGCTCTACGGAGTCGGCTTCAGTGCCGATAGATGAACTGACACCCGAGTCGAAGCTTTCACCTTTCGGTTCGCTGTCGGCGCCCTCCGTGTGCTCGTTGTCTTCCCGGCACTCGTCCAGCCCGTAACAACCATAGTCATCTCCCTGCTCCTGCTTGATGTGAACGTTGTCTCCGCCGGCCGTGTGGAGCCGGACAGGCCTTGGCTGCTTGCGGCAGTGCGTGCTTTCTGATGTTGAAGCCAGGAAGCGCTCCATCTGCTGAGAGCGCTCGTGGATGCGGGTGATCCAAGCCGGGTCTTGACCGCCGTCCTTCTGCTGCAGTGAGATGGCCGTATCATAGCCGCCGGCAGTCGCCCCTGTGGCGGCAGCATAGTGCGGGCGTTCGCCTCCCCGAGTGCCATTCTGCAACCCTAACCCAGTGCAGCTGGAGTAGAGCGAAGAGTACACCCGGTCTAGGCTTTGCTGGGATGTTGCTTGCATGTATCCCGATTCTGCATCACTGCTGGGGCCGGACGTGCCAGATTCGGGCGTCCCACGCGGCGTATCCTGTCCCGAATCTCCGGGGACAACCGGGAAGCTTCCAGGAGCAGCGATTCCGACATTTTGCGAGACGATACGCGTGCACTCGTCTATGACCGTCTTGATCTGCAGGATGCTTGCCGCGGTCAGTATCTGCAGCGCCTCCGACTGGGACACGCGAAGCACTCCGCTGTACATGAAGTCGATCAGCTTCTGGACGGACTGAACGGACACCACGGACGGGATCTCGATGTCGCTGTAGCCCAGCAGCAGCTTGTCCTGGAAGAAGGGGCTCCCAGCGGCCAGAACGCACCGGTGGGCTCGCAGCATGCTGCCATGGATCCGAACGGTCACGTCACAGAAGTGCCCGCGGTTTCGCTGCTCATTGAGGGTCTCAAGTACAGAATTGCTGAAGTTGTGAAGATTGATGTTGTGAATGCGCTCGGTCATCCCCTTGCAACTGATGTCACCTGGACAGCAAACAGGCAGACAGAAAATGCAAATGCTGATGAGCAAGAAGGCTCCACATTTGAATATATTTCAGCTTGAAAAATGTCCTGCTATTTAGCATTCAAACGGCATGCAGGACTTACACAAAGTAGCTAAACTTTCCCGAGAAGAGTGCTTTGTTTTCCCCTGTTCCATTCAAATTTGTGCCCCTATTCTTGATGCAGTTTACTGGTACTGAGCAAACATGGTAGATGTCATGGTGTGATTCATAACGGGGAGAAATACATCTGGGAAAGTGACACTGAATTGTCTAGTAGTCGTGAGTCAAGGCAACTGGACGTGTGGTTTAATCTCGAAGACGATTTGCCACAAAAGCCCAAAACATTTGTCGCCCTGTTTAGCATTTAAATGATATGCAAGCTTTATACAAAGCAGCTAATCTTAGCAAAGTCTGTTTAAAGTCTGTTCTCTCAGTACAGTTTATTACAGCATGGTAGATGCCATCACAACATGTATAACAGGTAGTAGTAGTAAGTCTGAGTGTTTAGATCTTCAGCTGAAAGAAAGCGTTTTCCTATTTACATTATTCAAAAGTATGCAAGTCCACACAGTAGCCTAAGTAAACACTGCATGTTTGCTATTTTAAGCTCTAAATTCTAAAAGATTTATTGGTAAGAACATGGTATATGTAATTGTGGGAGGACTACTGTATATCTGTGTTCAGTTAGCCAGGTCATTGGAACGTCTTGAATGGATAAGAAGTTTAGTCCAGCTGCCACATCTCAGTGTAATGGCAGTAATGTATAATCATCAGATTTATGCTCAAAATTGGCCATTATACAGTTTAGTCCAACCTGTGTTACAGCATAATTATAAAAGACTCTGTGAGATAATTTTTTGTTATTTAAAAAGTTTTTCTTATTAGAATTCAAAATACCAGTTTGGCCCAGAGCAAATGCTGTTAGTCACATTTAGTTGAAATATTAATTCAATGTGAGGTTTGTTTTAAAAATTAAATTCTAATAAAAATACTATATGATAGCATGTAATAATAAAACAGTACAGAGAATAATAATAGTTTTAACTGCGCTGTAAAAGTCAGGGCATATACGTGAATAACAAACCCTCTCAGACGTCATTTCCAAAGCTTATTTCAAACCAGTCCAGTCTGTTTTAAATAAATGATGCCAAACAGCTTAAAACATTCAGGACACAGCTCAGAGTATGAAGAGAGCGGCTGGGGTCAGCCAGAGCCGAGAGCGTTTCTGCAGACAGGTGGCAGCCTTGAGCCGCTCTGAGGCAGCACCTAGTTTACTTTATGGTTGTTTGTGCAGGAGGCATGTGTTTCCATTCTGCATCAAAAATGAATTAAAACCAAAAATAAATCATCAGGCCACGATGCTATCATGAAAAATTCTCTCTTTCTTCTGGGGGGATTATTTTCAGAAGCCTTCCGAAGGGGCCTGCGCCTAACGTGTACACGTTGGGAGGCCATCTGAGAAAATCCGACCATGCAAACAAACACGGGCCACAAAATGTCTACTTTTGGATGCGCTTCTTCATCTTTTATCACGCCGTGGCTTTGAAACTGTTTGCGAGTCTTTGCAGAGAGAACACAAACACATTTGAAAATTGATATTAATTGCTGTAGACAGTGGTGACATCAATTCTCTCTCTCTCTCTCTCTCTCTCTCTCTCTCTCTCTCTCTCTCTCGGTGTCTGTCTGTGAGAAAACTCATCTCACTGAGTCACACTCAAGCACTGCACGCTGCACTTGAAAGCACAATCAGTTCACTCCTTGTCTTTTCCTTTTCATTTGTGCACGTTCCGTTTTTCCAAGAGGAACGCGTCACGTTCAAATAAAGTCTCTCGTTTTTTACTCCACTTCTAAGTTCCCTTTTAGCTCCGCGACACCTTTCGCTGATCTCAAAATTATCGGTAGTTTATTAGAAAGAGGCACACCGAGTTTACGGCGCATAATTATCAAACCGAAAATGTCAAATTAGCGGCGTCGTCAGTTCAGCGGAAAGTTAAATGTTACGCGACGTGTTAAAAGGTTATAAAAACAAGCCTCTGCTGGCAAACACAGACTCATTGGAACATCTGATTATAGTCACTTTTCAATACTTTAATCTCATGACTCGCATTAAAAAAACACCCCAAACAACAGGATTCCTGCTATGCGGCTTCGGGAAACAAGAATGACAGAGGTTACGGTCTCTCGGAAATTTTCTTAAACTTTGAAGGTTAAGCAGATGAATCAAAGAGGCAGCGAAAGAAAGTACCAGTGTGGGTGTGCTTGTGAGAAAATCTGTCAAAGCCGTACGAGTGTGAGTGCACTCGTGAGCGAGCTTGTCTCCAAATTCTTGGTATTAACTACCAGCAAGGGCCTGAATGCGTCAATGTTTGTGCTGGAAAAAAAATTAAATACAGAAAATCCAAGCAAGTGTTTGAGAGCATAGTCCACTTATACATACACAAACGCTTAAGTGTGTTCTTCATGATTTTTTAATATACTTTTTTATAAAAGCCGCACGCTTGAATTGCAGAATGGTCTGGGCCGGCGCTGTATATTGTACTGCCCGTGAATAGAGGACACTTGCTTTGGTAATATAAGCTGAACAGCTTCGTTCCACGCGGTGGGAGAGAAGCGATGTTTGTAGATTTAAGTGATGTGAGGGAATGACAGAGGAAAATATACAGTCTGCTGGCCTCGTGTCCACACTCTGTCCTGTATGCTGCAGGGTCTGAGCGTTTAAAGGGCCCAAAGCTGAATTTTCCTTGCCTTTTCCTTTCCTCTATAAACGTATGAGCTAAATGTGGCATGTAAACATAGCTTCAAAACAGTCCGTATATGGAAACGGATGGTACGTTTTACCTTCACCATGGCTGTGACATCACAAACATGGACACATATTTACATTCAGGCTCGAGCTGTTAGGTCCGGCTTGTTCACACTAAAGCAGAAATGTGATAAAGGAGGGGACTGGTCAGTGGTTGAAATATGAATGGGAGAGCATGTAGTGCTCAGCAGCCGTCTGTTTACGAGGAAAATATAGTCTTTGAGAACAAAATAAAACTTGCTGGTTACACCGCGAAGTGGGTTGGGATGATATTGTGGCGCTGGTGGGGAAAGCCCCCCTATGCCGTGGATATCTGTATCCAGAACAATCCAAAAAAATCATGCTTTTTGTGCATCACTGAGTCAAACGCTTCAAACTCTTAATGAGGGTTTTCTCAGATTTTATCAGTGATTTCAAGTCTGTAATGTTCAGTGTGGAGTATTTTGGTCTCTCGTCATTCAGAGAGAAAGGAGTCTAGTCTTGTCTGGCTGAAAATCACTGCCTGGCAGTTTTACAAAGATGGACACTGAGTGAACAGACTTTTCTATAAGGACTCAACTTTACAGTTTTGTTCAGTATGTTTCAGTTCAGACCAGTCCAAGCCAGTCTGTGCCCTGTTTGCTGTGTAATCAGATCAGCCAGTCATAACAGAGGTCATTTACATACAGTCTTATAGGCCCAGGCCTCTAAGAAAACAGCCATCAATGCTTTTTGGTCCATAAAACCACACACGCCACTGCACTTGTAGGATCTGCAGTTACATTTGCACATTTGCGATACAGTGCGAGTACATGGCATTCTCTTTTCCAAAATTCCTGCATAATTAAGTGGTTGAGATGTAAACAGAGTCATTCAGAGCGGTTTGGTGTGAAACGCTCCATTCTGGAGAAACTTGCTGAGTCAGGATTGTCCACAGTGGTGGTGATAGGAACCAGACGTCCACCTCTAAAAGCTCACAGAAAGTTATTACACGGCTTAGCGTCTGATAAGTTTTGTACCACAATGCACATGGAGAGGTTTGAGGATAATAGCCCAGAAAGAAAACTCCAGGTTTTTCAATGTTTTACTGGAGGCTTTCATAGTAGATAAAATGTCTACATTTGTGTTACAGATGCGGTGACACCTGGTTCCCATCACCACCACCGTAAAGAAACCTGAAAATCCAATGGCCTGTTTATGGTCAGACCATGTTTTCCATTGGTATTTAAAAAAAAACAGAAGCGAGAATGCGTATATGGTGTATTTACTGATAGCGGCGTGAAGGTCACAGACAGTATACATCACCCTAACTGCTTGTGTGTATGTGTGTGTGTACTTACAGTCTGATGGCGCTCTGTAGGGTTAGTGGTGTGTGTGTGAGAGGCACAGGGGCAGGATGCTACAGGTTTGCTGGTGCTGGCGAGTGCGTGAGGAGAGCCGCCGGACGCTCACTTCATCTCTCTCGGCCGCCGTCCAAACCTCACACAGTCTTCACGATCGCCCTGCCAACACACGCACCAGAGAGAGGAGACGTGTTACACACCTTAAACTCCAGACTTAATATTCAGTTATTCATATTAAAACAGATTATTCAGTACTGTAAGACTAATAAGGTACATACAGAACTCTGTAAATAGCAGAGACCACCAATTCATCAATATTTTCCATTCAAATCAGCTATTAAGTAGAAGTTATTCATTTAGCAGCATCGGGGGAAAAAAAGAACAATACATAACCTCGCTGTCCAAAGAAAAGCATGTATCTCTATTTTTGTCGATTTTCATTTTTCTACGTCGTTTAAGCACGACAGCTGCCGTTTATATTGTATGAAAAATTCATGATGAATGGACCAATAGAAAAGCTTGAATATAAAATCTGCTTCTTTTGACTTACATTGAAAGTAAAGACAGTTTTTTTCCATTTTGGAGATAATTGTTTATCATTGGACAGCGACAGCAGAGAATCACACATAATCACCATCTAAACATAATATTAGACATTTAAGTGTATAGTGTGTCCACTCTTTATATGTATTACAGCTTCTATTGTTTTTTGGAGACCTGCTTTTCTTCTTCTATGACAAATTCTGGACACCAAAAATAAATAACCCCAGTTTTAGAAATCTGTTCCGTTTTTAAAATGAAATCTGCGGCCACACCTCTTAGAAGTTAGTTTGGTTTGCAAATTTTTTTATTTTTCTTTCCCCCCTTTCCTCAGAAACCTTTCACACAGTGAGAGCCAAGGGTGTCCTGGTTGATCTGATTACAGTTACAAGGAAAAAAAATATTTATTATTTATACGGGTTGGAAAGGTCTGATGAAAACAAAATATGTTGTAGTTAATAGTTGCGTTGACTGGAAACTAAATAAATATTAGTAAATAAAAGGTTAACTTTTGTACTGTGTATCTTAATAGTGAACATCTATGGAAACAAATGCATGAACATTTCTTCTAATCACCTTTTACACTTTTTAACTTCTTAAACTGAGCCCTTATTATTTTAACTGTTATAAATTATTCAGAGTCTACTCTGAATTTTTCAGTATCTTCTATGCAGCCAGTGTGTAAAGTTGTGGATTTATGGAGTGAGGAATCGATCCGCAGTTTAAAGGGTAAAACACCTGCATTAACATTGAGATGATTCCGAATTAGCATAGAGAAAGTTAATATTCATTTATTCGGGAGATTTTTTGGAGAGTACAAATGGGTGAGGAGGTTGTGAAAGAAAAGTGCCAACGAGATCCCAAATGATAGATGGGGTGGGGTGGGGGGAAGAAACACTAGAGCTGCGCAAAAAGAAGAAAGAAGTAACAAGCAAAAGAAAGCTTCGGCGCCCTTCACAGCCACACAAAACCAGCTCCAAAACATCTAATCTTTCCTTCATGCGCCACTGGACACTCTTATGCAGGGGGGGAGGAGGGCGGATGGACACCAAATACCTCCAAATCTCCATAAATCTCTCCGAAGTTCAACACCACATTGGCTGCTGCTTTAGAAACAACCTATAATGTCACGTGAATTGAATTGAAGTGAACTGAATTAAAGTGAGCTGAATGGAAATACAACTGAGTGACTTAAACTAAACTGAAGAAAAATTGAGTGAAACAGAATTTAATCAAGCTGCACGGAACAGAATTAAAGCTAAAATGAACCAAGTGTATGTAAACTAAGTTAAGCTGACCTGATAGGAATGTGATCACACTAAATGGAAATTAACTGAATCGAATTAAACTAAATTTAACAATTAAAAATGTGAGTCGAATGAAACAGAACTGAAAAAAAATACAAGTGAACTGATTCTCAGTCTCAAATGAACCGAACTGATTTGAACTGAACTGAGCTGAGATTAACTGAATTGAAGCTTCAATGAACCAAGTTTATGTAGACTTAAGTTTAGCTGACCTAAACGAGATGGAATTGAACTAAACTGAAATGAACTGAATGTGAATCCAATGAAACAGGACTGAAATGAACTGAAATGAACTACCTGAATAGAACTGAGATGAAACAATCTCAACTGAGTGGAACTGAATTGAAATGCACCGAATTAAATAAAAGTGAACTGAAATGAGGGGAATATAACTAGACTAACCCAAATTCAACAAGATTGCATGAAACTGAATTGAAGCTAAAATAAAGTTTATATAGACTAATTTAACTGAGCTGAAAGAAATGGAATCAAATTAGAAAGAAGTTAACTGTATAGAATTGAACTGAATTGAACTATTTAAAATTCTCTTGAATCTGAATCACAACTGAAATTAACCAAAATGAATATTAGTGAACTGAATTTAACTGAGTTAAAACAATCTCAACTGAGCAGAAGTGAGCTGTGAATGAACTGAAACTGAAACGAGATGAATTAAACTGAATTGAATTAAAATAAAACAAAGATAAACTGAAATAAATTAAAGAGAGGTGACACGTTTCAGAGAAGAGAGCAAAAATTCTAGCCACATATCAGGACATGGTGTGGTCTGTGTGTGTGTGTGTGTGTTTCCCACAGGTTTAACGGCAATGAGACACACACACACACACACACACACACCATGGCTGATTACAGGGTCAGTGCAGGCCAGAGGGAAATCATACACTCCCTGAGCCAGGTGTGTTTGTAGAGGAAACCGACGGTCAAACCAGCCACTCTGCAGCCGGGCAGCACCTTCCGGACCCCCAGACTACCACACGCTCGCGGCCTCTTATCTCAGCGTGGTCACTGAGGGGTAACCAAATGCCCAACCGCTTCAGCTAGGCTGACGTAAGGTCTATACTTGTGCTTCATTCAATACCACAATATTATCCAAATATCACAGTGTCATTGTATCAGATGCTACGTGTGTGAACCCTTTTTCACAGCAGCCATGCAGTCTCCCCCTGTTGTGACGCTCCTTCAGTTCAGCTACGTCTGTTTCACTTCAGGAACACTGATTGAATACATTTCAGTGGCAGTGAAAATAACGCATATTTACAAAAACCCGAACTGGAGTTTCATTTTCATTGGTGAGCAAGCAAGTCAGTGTTTTGTGTTTTTATTGTGGTTATATATTTTTTTATTTGTGGCAGTTGTACAGGATTGTTTGAAATGAGGAACGTTTCAGCCGTATGGGGGGTTTTACCCTCAATGCAGAGTCCCAATACTTCACACACAGACAACAGTGCCCTAGTTCATCTTAAACAGCGTTACAGGAAAGGAATGTATAATTTGATTATGTAGGTTGAAATTGTGCTGTGGGAATGTCAATGTGAGGCCTGCGTAAAGACAGTCAGCATTAATAATGACAGCTGACTGCATGGTAAAGGAATTTCATTTAACGTTTGTGTGGTTTTATGTACCAAACATGGCAATTTTACATGACCATTTTCCGACCTCTCTTCATCCCGTACAATGAAGCGGCCATCCCAGATACAGTAAAATCAAAACAGGCTGTTTTTACCACGTAGTTTCTGTACATTAACTGAAGGGTATAAAGGGAGTGAAGGGTATGTTTTAAAACTTTAACAACGTCTACATATTGCTTTAAAATTCTATAATATGAGGTCTGTAACGACACCAAAGAGAATCTTACAAAGTACTGAAAGGAAAATTCACAGTATATTGTTTATGGTTTGTTAATTGTGGTGTCAACCTATACTTATGTAACAAAAAGAATTAATATGCCCTCTGACCAATCACAGGTTTTTCTTACTGGGTACTGTGACCATGCTGACCAATCACAGGATTTTTTACTGTGTACAGTGACCATGCTGACCAATCACAGGTTTTTACTGTGTACTGTGACTATACTGACCAATCACATGTTTTTACTGTGTACAGTGACCATGCTGACCAATCACAGGTTTTTACTGTGTACTGTGACTATACTGACCAATCACATGCTTTTACTGTGTACAGTGACCATGCCTACCAATCACAGGTTTTCTACTGTGTACAGTGACTATCCTGACTAATCACTGTTTTAGTACTGTGTGTACTGTGACTATGCTGACCAATCACAGGGTTGTTTTACAGTGTACTATGACTATACTGACCAATCACATGATTTGTACTATGTACTGTGACTATGCTGATCGATCACAGAATTTTTTACTGTGTACAGTGACCATACTGACCAATCACATGATTTGTACTATGTACAGTGACTATGCTGATCGATCACAGAATTTTTTACTGTGTACAGTGTGTACTGTGACTATTCTGACCAATCACAGGTCTTTTTTACTGTTTACTGTGACTATGCTGACCAATCACAGTTTTTTATTGTGTACTGTGACTATGCTGACCAATCACAGGGTTGTTTTACTGTGTATTGTGACTATTCTGACCAATCACAGCGTTTTTAATGTGTACTGTGGCTATACTGACCATTCAGTGTTTTCACTGTGTACTATGACTATGCTGACCATTCACAGTGTTTTCACTGTGTACTATGACTATGCTGACCATTCACAGTGTTTTTACTGGGTACTGTGACTATTCTGACCAATCAAATCAAGTCAAGACTTTAAAAAGGCTAGTTTTTATTTATTTATTAAGTTTGATATTGTGATAATGTAGCATTATAATTGGAGCGCTAGTGTTTTGTCCATATTGTGCAGCCCAAATTACAGTAACTATAAGTTTTCCTCAACTTTATGTAACTAAAGATCAATACTTCTGTGCGAGACAGATGTAGTCTTAAATAAACACCCCTAAATGGTTCTGGTGTTGGACGTGTAGTTAAAGGAAAAAACTTTACATTACGTGGAGATTCTCTAAATTTGAAAAAGATAACTTAGGAAACCAACAGTGGTTCTCCTGTGAAAGTGCTCCAAAACCCCACTTTGGCCCCCTTATGTTGATAATGCTGATAATATATGTCGTCCAGCATTAGTTTACACCACGATCGTATCAAACAGACCATCTAGAGAAGGTTCCAGAGGCTTTGAGTCGAGCTGCTTGAAAAAGTGGAGCAGTGAGGAATTATTAACGCGTTCTGAAAACTAAAGATAATGATTCATGCGCAATTGTGGTGGCACCGGGGGCTCGTGGGTAGATGGTGGGGGGGGGGGTTTGCGAGAGGCTGGTTAAGAATGTGTTTCAATTTCGCTCCTATTCTGATCTGTTGAACCATGACTGATTAAAAAAATTCCTCTATAAGTAAAGAAAATATGAGCATTACTAACACACAAGACGCAGGCACGCTCTGAAAATAGAGTCTCTCATTGTTTCTATCCGAAAACTCTGAATGTAGGACCTTAATTTCTGTCTATATTAAAAAAAAAAAGCATTTGGAAAATGTGCTGTGCAAACATACCATCACAATCAGAATGAACTACAGTCGTTTCTCCTCAGATATCCAGTTTCACACCCTCTTTTCTCTCTTTCTCTCACTCGCTCGCGCACATGCACACATACGGAACGAGGCTAGGACTTGGTGTCCCACCACAAAATCTCTTTAAACACGTTTTATTTGCAACGATTACACAATATGCTGTTCAATAACTAAAGTTTGAGTGGAATTCCTGAAAGAATGTCCTGGCCGAGCAGCACTAGCAATACAAAACGATGCTTCTTTCAGACATGTACACATATACAATAATAATATGCCCCAGATGTATTATATATACACCTATATTTAATAATAATAATGTGTGGTCTATGTATTATATATATATATATATATATATATCTTCACTATCACACAAATGGCGGTGGCAAGTTTTCAGGAGAAGGCGCAAACGTTCTTAAGTTTTAATGTATGTCAATCTAAAGAGATTTTATTCTCCCAAATAAATTTAGAGCAGTCAAACAGGTCCAATCATCAGGAAATGTTTATATAATGAAAAAGACGACCAATGTGGAAAAAATATCAAAAGAAAGAAATGGAGAACCTTATTTTTCTTTGGACACTGCCTATATACAATAATGTACCCCATATGCATTATATATGTTAGTACCTTCATGTCAGTGTTTCTTATTGGGAGCCCTTGGTGTTCTATAGACTTGCACAGTTTCATCAATTCCTTGTCTGAACACACCCAACATTCATATATATATATATATATGCAAAAGTCAGAGACCAACCTTTACCCTTAATTTCTGAGAGTTTCAAAAATGACTTTAAAAACTAATTAAAAGCTACAACTCTTAACAACCACCTGAATGACCTGGTAGAACCACCAATACTGTCTTCATCAGATATACAGCTCTTAAAGCTTTCTTCTCTGAGAGAGAGGAAAACATCAAGCTCCACATTTGCTTCAGATCTGAGAAGATCCACAGGTGTTTCTGTCCATCCTTTCACTGTGAGAAGACACCTCAACATCATGTATCTGAAAGGATGTTCAAGAAGCTCCTAACTGAGAAAAGGAGATGCAGACACACCAAACAAAGAAGCTAAACAATTACCACCCCAGAGTCCAGAACCTCAACACCACTGAATGGATTGACCACACCAGAGTCCAGAACCTCAACATCACTGAATGGATTGACCACACCAGAGTCCAGAACCTCAACATTAACTGAATGAACTGACCACCCCAGAATCCAGACCTCAACATTAACTGAATGGACTGACCACCCCAGAATCTAGACCTCAACATTACTGAATGGACTGACAACCCCAGAGTCTAGAACCTCAACACCACTGACTGTGTTTGGAGTTATCTGGATGGTGGGGAGCAGAAAATAACAGTTAAAATTTGGGAGTGAGTGTCTTGGAGAGCTGAAAGTGAGTCTCCTAAGAAGAATAGAAGCTGCAGTAAGAGTTGACACACTATATTGAAGAATTTGAGATTATGTTTAGTTGTCAAGGCTTCACTTCTCTGTCTGTTAAATATGTTCTATCACTTCTTTCCGACCCTGGAAAATGAATAGCTTGCGCTTAACGCCCGTTCCAAATGTGATATAATTAAATGGCGGCCGGTGACTTTATCCCAGCGTGTGTCCGTACGTATCTCCATGCAATAAGAATTTTGTAAAGCTGTCCTGAATCCTAAAAAGAAATCGTTGCTTCTTTTAGGCTTTTACAGAATTAAACCTGGAGTTCTTTGTAAAAAAGCACAAAGTCAGGAGCGTGTGCTGCGGGAGGTGGCTTTATCCGCTTTTACCACGTTTATAGGACGTTCTATTGCCCTGTAAATGTACAAAAACAAACAGCCGCACACACGAGTCTCATGACAATTAGCAACACTAGCCAGACTATTCATTCGACTCCATCCATCTCTGAGCCCAGCATGAGGGTAATCCGTATTTGCTCCGTTCACAGAGAGTCCGTGCTAATGACGCGAGGGCGAGTGTGGACCGCTAGCTCTTTAAGGGCTCGGAGCAGCCCAGCGTCAGACGCGGCCCGTTATATAATTCTTTAATTTTGTATGGCCTAACCTACATTCATACGTTGGAGAGGAGCGGAAAGTACAACATGACACTGTCAGACTGCAGCGTCACAAATAAGTGACTAAAACGCCTATAAATAACCTTCAGAGCCCTGTGGACGCTCCCAACGCTCAACCTGAGGCACACAGGCCCTCCCAGTCCCCTGTCCGGCTCCGGCTCTTCTCCTTTCTCTCCTTCTCCCTCTCTCTTTCTGTTCTGCAGTTAAATGTTTAGCCGGAGACTCGCCTTATTCTTTTGTCTAGACTGCTACGTCACGCCAGTGCCCCGGCCTTTAGCGGCACACTCATCCTCAGTAGGCCACTGTGCCCAGCTAAAGACTCCATGCCTGGTGTCCTCACATGCCCTCTAAACTCTTTCTCTCTCACCCTCCCTCTCTCTCTTTCACCCTCCCCCTCTCTCTCACTACACACAGACTCTAACACACACATATACACACACACACACACACACATACACACACACACTTGTTTATGTACAATGTCAGGACATAATGTCATACATATATCATGCATATATAACTTCTGTATACATGCAAAAATGGGTGGGTCATATATATCATATACTTAAAATATGGGAGTGTGTGTATATATATATATATATATATATACACACACTCCCAGAGTATATATATATACACACACTCCAGAGTATATATATATACACACACTCCCAGAGTATATATATATACACACACTCTGTATATATTATATCAATGAAAATATACCAAAAATATTTTGTAATATTTTGTAATAAGTTGCCCTTGTCATTGTGTTTCATGGCAAACAGACCAATAGACATGAACTTAAAGCTAAAAGTAATTAATATATTTTCCTGTAAAATTACTATTATTTTTAAAACAATAATATTTATATATGCCCTATATAATCATAATAATATGTATAACATACATAATGTTACATTCATTTATATCACGTTACATTAACACATAGGTACTTTTATGTGATATGTTATAATAAAATGTCTGGTTTCTGTTCTGTGTATATAATAAAATGTGAGATTCCATAAATAATAATGTATAATATTTAGTTAATATCATTTTAAGTTAATAGTAAATAATATTTTTTTAAACATAACCCTAACTTTAACCTCAGAAAAGCAAGAATAAATAGTTTAGCTTGGTCAGTTTTATACAGTTAATGCTTTTAACGCACTTTGTCCCCTGAACGTTTATGTCCTGAAAACACACAAAAACAAACACACACTGTGTTCACTCCCATTCACTTCAGGATGACTCATGAAAGCTTTGGCCATAGAAACGTGATCTTCTCAAATATAAGCTTGTGGCCAGGCTCACTTCGCCGGCTTACGTAGAAAAAAATTAATGTACTTAATTTTCTCAAATGTACACAAAAGTGAGGATAAAAATTCAAACTTCATAATAATAAAATAATAATAATAATAATAATAATAATAATATTTGGTTTAATTTTTAGAGCTCACAGGTGCATTAACAAAACAAAACAATATTACATATTAGTACATAGATTTTTTAATATAGCAAGAAAAACAGCTAATAAACAGAATAAAACAAAGAACACACGTAGCTGCTGTTAGTTAGGCTAACACAGACCACTGCCCATGGTTCCAGATAAAAGTATGTGGTACAGAGTCAGAAATCTAGAGATTACTTAACAGCTCTACACAGTTCGAGGTGGAGTGATCGTTTTAGTCGTGCTGCTTATTGATAACCTGGTAGCTACGTTAGTCGTGTAGCTCCAGCACTAAAGCTAAAGAAACAAACGTCAGAACCTAAACTCGACCGAATGCAGAGAAGAAAACACGAGATCTTTGGCCAAACTCTTCATTTTTGCTTGTTTTGTGAAAAGTCATGCAGAGAAGGCAAAACAGACACGAGGCAGAAGACGCCAGCAGCTGCCCAGCAATCAGCAGCGGACGGCAGAACGGCTTGATTTCATTTCTTTTTGTCCATCAGATGTCTCTGTCTCTCTCTCTCTCTCTCTCTCTCTCTCTCTCTCTCTCTCTCTCTCTCTCTCTTTTTGAGAAGGCCAATGCTACGTTTGTTTGTTTATTTGTTTATTTATCCTCCCCCTTCTCTATTGGCTTTATTTGTGCTCACATATTTTCCATTGTATTCGGAGGAGCCCCTGGCAGACAGGACAGATGCACGTAATTAAAGACTTTTTTATGACCTCCAAAAAAGATACGACCGGATTCACAAAAACAAGCTTTCAGTAAGAAACAATGCAGCCTTTTGAATTTCTCAAAACCTAATCACAATTTCATGACGCGGCGAGCACGCGGACTCACAATCAACACTCGCACAATCGCTCGTGAAGACGTTTTTGTTTTTTCTATTTTGTTTTTGTTTTTTGGTGGGGGTTTTTTGGCTGCTCCTCCTCTGACCACCAAACGGTTAAGAATTTGAAGGCTCGTACTGTACCGAGAATTGCACAAACGTCATAAAGCTGTTGCTGCGATACGCACTGAGGAATGTACGTGTTGCTCTCTTTGCCAGATCACTCCATATTTGCCTGTGTGTGTGTGTGTGTGTGTGTGTGTGTGTGTGTGTGTGTGTGTGCCAACACATGGAGCAACCAGTAACTGTCAGCGTCTACCAGGTGCCAGGACTTTTCCTCCGTTGCCAAATGTTACGCTCTGGCAGTTTTTTTTTTTTTTAAATTGTAGAAGTGCGGGTGCGTCTCCGCCTCAATTTGAAAAAAGTAAAGGCAGCGAGATGAAAGTTGAGGAAGATCAATCGCGCTCCTCTTCGTGGCCCGAGAGACACACAAAGTCAATTTTTTATCATTATGGGGATTTCACGTAATGCGTCTTTGCAAGAGAGAGAGAGAGAGAGACAGACAGGGAGACAGAGAGAGAGAGAGAGAGAACACTCTGTCCGTTTAAAACCCAAAAAAAAAGAAAAAGAAATGAGGGTGTGGTTAGAGGAGAGCTGAAACGCGAGCCATTTATTACAACCCGAAACAAAAAGCAACAGCAGACCAAAACGGGCCTGCTTACCCTCGAGAAGTCTCGTTTATCATCAGCGATACCCCCAAAAAATGTGATATCATTTTAAACAGTGCTGTGTGAAAGTTGGAGACCACCGCCAAGAAAGGTTTCATTCCCAGTCAGACTGCAACCTGTCATTTGTTTGTCAGTGTTTTTTTTAAGGGGAATATCACACAGAATCCCCTTCAACTCCATCTCGTCACCGTCCAGAAAAAAACAAGTACCTCCAAGTACTTATCTGTACTTTCAGTCTAAGTCAATGGAACCAGATTTCCTTCCAGGCTGTTATGGAGCATTTCTATTGGTCCATTCATCATGAAATTTACATACCATGTAAACGGCAGCTGTCGAGTTTGAATGATGTAGAACAAAAATTTTAAAATGCATGTTTTTCTTCGGACAGTGACAATATAATAGATGTTTAAGTATTTAGTCTGTCCACTGTTTACCTTCATTCTAGCTTCAATTTTTTTCAGGAGACTCACTTTTAGTTAAACCCCCCAAAAGTTCAGTCTTAGAAGTTGTTTTCGCTGTTTCTGCTTCTCGCCACCCAAATAACCCCCAAACCTGTTTGGTGATGTTGAGGTCTGGGCACCAAAAGTTAATGGATGATTCCAGTTTTAGAAAATTCTGTCACTTTGATTATTTTGGTTTTATTGTATGTCTCGACGCTGTCCAGAGAAAAACAAGTGCCTCCAAAATGGCAAAATGTAAGTCAATGTAACCAGAATTTCTTCCAAGCTATTTTGGAGCATTGCTATTGGCCCATTCGTCATTAAGTGTATACACAATGTAAACGGCAGCTGTTCAAGTTTGAATAATGTAGAAAAATAAAAATAAGTGGACAAAATTGGAAGTACATGTTTTTCTTCAGACAGTGACAATATAATAGATGTTTAAGTATTTAGTCTGTCCACTGTTTACCTTCATTCTAGCTTCAATTTTTTTCAGGAGACTCACTTTTAGTTAAAACCCCAAAGTTTAATCTTAGAAGTTGTTTTAGCTGTTTCTGCTTCTCGCCACCCAAATAACCCCCAAACCTGTTTGGTGATGTTAAGGTCTGAGTAGCAAAAGTTAATGGATAATTCCAGTTTTAGAAACTTTGATTATTTTGGTTTTATGTTATGTCTTGAGGCTGTCCTAAAAAAACAAGTACCTCCAAAATGGCAAATTTACAGGAGAGAACAAAAACAGTGTTTATCTTTAATGTAAGTCTAAGCTATTTTGGAGAATTTCTATTGGTCCATTCATCATTAAATGTATACACAATGTAAACGACAGCTGTCGAGTTTGAATAATGTAGAAAAATAAAAATGGGAAACATGCCTTTCTATGGACGGTGACAGTATATTGTCCTGAAATATATACATCTTTCATTCCGGTTTTGACTGGGGTGAAAATTTGCAGTACTGTATTATATCTCACCAAGCATGTCTTGGCGGATAGACTACATTTAGAGCAGCCCAGTATTTACAGCTACCGTCCAATACCTGCTTTATCTAATCAATACTTCATTAAATTGAATCAGGTGATGGACCTGAACAGATCCACGCAATGGCTGGAGAGCAGTCAGGAACTGAGCCTGTGCTGGATTCTTCTCACATATCAATAATCGTACTGAAAACAACCCATTCTGTTCACGTTTAACAGCATTTATGTTTATTGTAACATAATATGGTGTTATTTTTACAGGCCGAACACATATACTAAAAACTCAAGCAGCCCTACGTTACATATCATCGCTGTCCAAAGAAAAAGAAGCATCTCCAGCATGGTAACTTTACAAGAGAGACCAAAAGCAGTCTTTCCTTTCAATGCAAGTCTATGGAACCAGAATTATTTCCAATTTTTGGACAGCAAGAAAATACATGTTCCACAGAATCCCTCGGCCTACAACCTCATAGCAGACGACACTGTCTGATGACAGATGCTCTGGTTCTTATCAAACGGAAAGAACAATCTGATGCCTCGGTTAATGCCTCTGTATATTTTTCACAGGTCACGTAAACATTTTGATCCCAAACACATCCATATGTCTGTCCATACATATTAAGCCCTATTTGAGGGGGATTAGTATTATCCGGGGACTTGGTGTAATTTGAGTGATTACCGACGACCTTCGTGATTTTAATCCGGTATGAATCTGCCATGTCTGTAGTTTGTACATGCCAGCTCAGTAACGATTCTGGAGTGAATCACCTCCCATAACTCTCCAGACTCTGAGAAACTCAGATAATAAAGAAATTCCTCAGCAATAACGAGCCTGCTCGAATCCACATCTCAGTAATAAAATAACAAAACCAGCTGAATTCCACTTCTCATTCGTTCCACCTTAAATGGTAGAACCTATATAACTGCTGCACCTTTTAAGGTGGACTGAGAGAACTGAAATGAGAAGCTGGCGAATGAGAAACTGACTTCAGCTTCAGAGAAAAACGTCTCCTTGTATTTTTTGTCACGTAATGCTGATGTAAACTCACAAAATGATGTTTCGATCTGGGTTATTTGGGGAAATTCCGTAGATCCCTAATCTTCACTTCTGGAGGCCATATAAGCAGGTCTAAGCAGGTTCCAGGTGGTTGTTAGGAAGGTAAAACAGTGGTGCCAGTAGGGCTGTGTATTGGCAAGAACCTGGTGATACAATACATATCATGATACAGCGGTCACGATTCAATATATTGCGATACTGCAAGTAAAGAGATATATTGTGATTTTTCAAATCCTACTATTAAAATATAGCACTGTATGAACAGGTTTATCAATGTTTACAATAGCACTGCACCCTTGTGCTGCTTGTTAATGTTGGAGTGGAGCTGATAATGGATTACAACACTGCCATCTAGTGGTCAGAGGTTTAAACACAACACACAATGATTCACTGTCTGCCAGGAATACTGTGTTTTTGATCGATACAGTATCACCAAACATAATATCCCAATATTCGATATTTTCTTACACGCCTAAGTGCCAGAACTCTTTACTGAAAGAGTCACAGTAAAACAGATGCATACAAGATCTCATATATCTATGGGTGTGTTAAAACACATTAAATGTTTTTCACAAGCTTCGGATGTCTGTGTTCAATCAAAAAAGGCCTAAAAGTTTCTGTTCTCTTTATATTCCTGCTAAATCTCTACTTGTTATTTTAGTTCATTGTCAAATTGTTCAAACACAGGTTTTTGAAGGCTATTTTTTATTATTTTTTTTTGCTGTTGGATATTCGAGACGCTCGGAAAGAACCCAAATCACTCGACGCGGCAACCCAACCCAAACGTAAGTAGCACCATGGCAGATCCTGAAGCGTTACTGTGCTCTGAGTGCAGCGTGTTCAGCTTTGTTCCTCTCTCCATCACTAGTAAGAGCAGTGGTGATAACTTTGTTTGTGAGAGGTGTAAGTGAGTCTCCTGTCTGACAGAGAGGATTATACAATTAGAGGTGCATCCGGAATTCAGAGAGGAGCAGGTCTAGTCAGGAGGACTCCGGATGCTACAGGGGGAGTTAGTTCTCCCCGGACTATGAAAGTTAGAGCTCCAGTAGTGGGGCGAACGGGTGGCGTCTTGGCGGCATAGCCGTAAAGCTACAGCTGATGCTGGGGCAGTCCCACCTGAGCACCACTCCTCACAATTTTAGAGATTACATTGACATTTATAGTCCGAAGTGAAGGCAGAGACATGTAGAGCAGACAAATTTATGATATTACTAGAAAATGATGGTTGTACTTCTTGAGGAGTGTGAGGAACAAGGGATGAGTACACGACAAGTAGAGGAGTGTGGGTCAATGTGGTTGAGGATCTGTCCGGAGTAAGTAGAGGCAAAACCGTGATGTTTGGCTTCGGCCAAAAAAAGAATGGGACCCTATGAGAGGAACGAGGGATGAATAAACAGAAAATAGACGAGTATTGATGGGTATATCAGTGGATTAGTGCTTGGGGGTCTGCTCTGAGTGAGTACATGCAGTTTTCTGGTTGTAAGTTAAACAAAACCATGATGTTTGTATGAGCTTAAAAACGAATGGGACTCTAAGGGGGGAAAAGAGGGATGGAAGAAAATGATAAACAGACGAGTGCGGGTCAAACCAACACTGCAGTCGTGGTCGGGGGTCTACCCTGAGTCGAATGTAAGCAGAAGTTCAGTAGATTGGCGTGCACTTTTCCATTCCATTCATTCTCTATGGGAGAAAATTCTGGAATCTGTGCATCCCGAATCACACAATCAGACCAGACATTGTGGAGTTGAAATGATTAAGTAGTACTGAGGCTGGGATTGTAATCAAAATGAGTATAACTCCAGTCTTCTGAGGGTTAAATCTCACAGCTCTTTGGTTACTGTACAAAAAAAATGATTGGAATCTTCTATTAATTGTAGGCTGTTGAAATAAAACGGCGCTTCTTTTTAGGGTGGGTTCAAATGGTACAGCCGCTGGAGAGCGAGGCGTAAACCTTGTAGGGCACAAAACGGTTTTGTTTCAGACATACTGTATTTGTCCTTGGAACATTATCTTATAAAGACGCTTTGTACATCACTAATACTTGTGACTGCTCCAAAAGACACTGCTGGTTTTGATGCAGGCGGAATTTTTTTTTTAAACTGTGATCAAAGCTAAAATGGCCTTGGTTCTCATCACGTGACAATGTTCTTACGCTTCTTAAGACATTCTGTAACTCTCCTTCTGTGTATTAGCTTGACGTACAGTGGCAGGCAAAGGTTTTTTCACTGTTTCCCACATTTTAGGTTGAAAAGAAGTCCACATATGGAATTATACTGAGACCTAATGTGCAAGATAAGATAATGGACTTGCATAAGGAATTGGGAAAGTCCAGAACCTCAACATCACTGAATGTGTTTGGGGTTGTTTGGATGGTGACAAACAAGAAAATGCTCAACCAGATTTCTTTGGAAAGAAGTTCTTTAGGCCTTCTTTTTGGAATTAGGCAGCCAGAGCTCATTTACGTATATATACCGTATGGACAAAAGTATTGGGACACACGTCTTAATTATTTAGGTGCTTCAAATCAAGCAGCTAACAAACATTAGTGAAAGAATGTGTGGTTCTAAAGAGCTCACTGAGTTCCAGCGTTCCACCATCAGCTGTGAGAGTTTTATTGAACAGTGGATGTGTTTAGGAATCACAGTAACTCAGTCTCGAAGTGTCAGAGCAGGTAAAGTTACAGAGCGGGGACTCTGAGTGCTGAGCATAGTGTGTAAAAGTCTCCAACACTGCTGACCAATGACTGCAGAGTTCAAACCTCCTCTGGCTTTAACATCAGCTCTAACGCTGTGGAGCTTCACGTCAGAGAGCTTCACACAAGCCTCACATCATCGAGCACAATGCCAAGCGTTGGACGGATGGAGTGAAGCTCCGCCGCTGGACACTGGAGCAGTGGACACGTGTTCTGTGGAGTGACTAATCACGTTTCTCTATCTGGCCAGTCTGATGGACGAGTCTGGGTTTGGAGAACACCAGGAGAACGTTACCTGCCTGACTGCACTGTGACTGTAAAGTTTGGTGGAGGGGTGATGATGATGATGTGGAGGTCGAGGGCCGAGGACCCTCAGTTCTAGCAAGTGAGCTTCTGGTGTGGAAGAACTTGACTGACCCTCACAGAGTCCTGACCTCAATTCCATCCAACACATCTAGGATGAGCGAGCACAGCGACTGTGAGCCTCGCAACCAGCATCAATGTCGCTCAAAGGCTCTTCTGG
Source organism: Megaleporinus macrocephalus (assembly GCA_021613375.1). Lineage (NCBI taxonomy): Eukaryota > Metazoa > Chordata > Actinopteri > Characiformes > Anostomidae > Megaleporinus > Megaleporinus macrocephalus. The sequence continues at coordinate 36,192,014 of CM038726.1, read as the reverse complement.
AAGAACGGGCAAAAGTTTCTACAGGCGCTCCAAAATCTTGTAGGAAGCTTCACAGAAGAGTGGAAGCTGTAATGGCTGCAAATGAGGGGACCAATGTGCTTCATATTAATGTCTGTGGATCTCATACAAGCACCTGTAGGTGTCCTAATACTTTTGTCCATATACTACAGGAACCTTTTAAGTTAATCTCAGGGAGAAGCATTTAGACTTCCTTGAGAAGTATAAAAGTATCAGGCCAGAAGTACAGAGTAACTTCTCTATCTTAGTACATCTGTCAGGAGAGGAACTAAAGTTTGTATTAGAGATGGAAGGATCGATCGGCTATGTATCGGTATCGGCCTAAATTAAATCTAAATATGTGATTGGTGATCGGATTGGTGATTCCTCCAATTTAGCCGATGGCATTAAACAAATGAGCTTAATTTCTGTATTTCCAGCTAGCGTTTCATCCAGGACGTTTTTAAAATGAGTAAAATCAGTGTGTCTCGTGAGAACCGAGACATTTAACTCTATTAATCTGATACGACAGCTGAATACAGTGAGTATCAGTAAACAGCAGAGCTAGCACACACAGCTAGTACAAAACTAATAACCCAGAAACCCTACAGACCAGATCTGAACAGAACAGCAGCTACAATTCAATATTCTACATTTAATAATTACAGATTTAGTTTAAAATAACAGAGTCTGCGTTTAATGACTGCAGTTTTTACTGTATTTATTTAATTTGCTTTTTTAGTTTTAAATTAAGGGTCTAAATGTAATAATTGCAGTATTTGAGATATTTGTTTGATTTACTTTGTTTATTTACTGTTAATTTAGTTAAAAATATTATACTGTTTCATATGAGCTCGTTAAAAATGGTAATAAATCAGTTTAGACCATGTTTCATGACTTGCTTGTGCTAATAACTACATGTAGACCTCCCGTGGCATATAGCCCCGCCTTCTATCTGTATCGGCTATCGGCCAATCACACTGAAAGGTGATCAGCGATCGGAATCTGCCTCAAAATGCTGATCGGTCCATCTCTAGTTTGTACGGCTTTGTTGTATTATAGCTTTTAGCCTATAATAAAATACTGAAGCTCCAAAGACTAAGACGTGATCAATCACACTTAATTACCAACGAAACAGAATTAAACTAAACCCCAAAATAGAAGTAGCAACTAAACACTAAGCACCATTTACTCACTATACACTACGCTCACTATAAACCTGAGAGTAGAAATCCATTAGTATTGTACTGAAGTACATGTACTTGACTAAATGTGACTACGCACTGCCTGCCTCTGATTGTTGCGCCGCTGTGCTGTATGTAAGTATTCTGAAAGCACTGGGCCTTGGCCTTGGCTAGTAAGCGTGCGCAGCTGTGACCGGTACAGCGGTGAGATATTACATGCTCTATAGCTTTCTGTCTATCAGCGACGCAGGCCGTTCAAGCACAGACGAATTCCTCCCCCTATTAAATGAAACAAATGGCGAGTCAGATAAAGTTTCAGAAAGTCGGCGAACTCTAAAGTTGAAGTTCTGGGCCACCGGGATTCATTAATCCTTTATGTAGCGCAGTTACATGCAAATTATTTTGACATCCCCATCCTGAACCCACGGCGGTCCATACGCGCTCACGTACCGCCTGTTCACCACTGAGGAAAAAAAAAAAAAATCAAGACAAGAAACAAGGAAATTTGAAAGAAAGATGAGACACTATAAAAACAAAGGAGAGAAACGGAGAAAAAAAAGCCCACCATTCAGTCTGCTTCACCCTCTACTGTAGCACGGAGCATGGGCACAAACATTGACATTGCTTATCAACCATTTTCTGCCATCTTCTACATCAAAAGCCTGCCAGCTTTCCCTCACACGCCCCTCCGCTCAGTCAGTGGGTGAACGGGCCACGCGGATTTGCACTACACAGAGACACTACACCAAACGCATTGTAGTCAGATACTACCAAATGAATGAAAGGCATCGCAATCAATACGCGCTCCGCACACGTGCTTCAAAGAGCCCGAGATATTAAAGGGGCGTATCGCACAAAACCTCAAATTTGATATGTGATGCTGTGCAGAGAGGTCAGTCTGGAAACGCAGACGAAACTCTCTTCGGATTTTGGAGCCGGAGAACAAAACAAAAAGAAGATGCTAATGGATTACCGGTCATGTGACTGGGACGGCTCTTTTTTTATTATTTATTTTTTTTACCACGGTGGATTAAAAACCAGCCCATACACTTTACACGTGCACTTTAAAATGAAACAGATCGTTTAACGAGTAGTTGATCCACCGAGACACGTTTGCCTTTCTTAAGTTTCAGAATTGCAACTACTACGGAGCTAAAGCTGTTAACAGCTAATGGAAGATCCTGGAGGCCGGTTTCTTTGAGAAACTTAGAGTCATTCCTGATATGGGAGCTGTAGTAGAGGTTAAGAGCGGCACCCAAACGTTCTATATTTAGTTCCATCTGGGTAATTTGTTGTGTCCAAGTCCATTATTTTCTAAAGAAATAGTTTAATAAGTACAAAAATCAGATTATTATATAAACTATCTTCAGTGCCTCCCTATAGAACTCATTTCCGTTTCTTTTCGCCTCCAAAAGTCTAAAATGTTGTTAGGTTGTGTCAAAGTCATTAAGTTGTGTCCTAATCCATTATTTTTTAAAGAAAGTTTAAGTTTAATAAATTTCAGATTATTAAATAAACTATTCTCAGTGCCCCCCTATAGAATTCAATTTCTGTTTCTTTTCGCCTTCAAAAGTCTAAAAATGTTGTTAGGTTGTGTCAAAGTCCATTATTTTCTAAAGAAATAGTTTTATAAGTACAAAAATCAGATTATTACATAAACTATCTTCAGTGCCTCCCTATAGAACTCATTTCCGTTTCTTTTCGCCTCCAAAAGTCTAAAAATGTTGTTAGGTTGTGTCAAAGTCCATTATTTTCTAAAGAAAGTTTAAGTTTAATAAATATAAATATCAGATTATTACATAAACTATTCTCAGTGCCTCTCTATAGAATTCATTTCCATTTCTTTTCGCCTTCAAAAGTCTAAAAATGTCAGCTGGTGTAACCGTCCATCCTCATATCGTCGCTGTCCAAATGAAAGAAGGATCTCCAAATTGCAAACTTTACAAGAGAGAACAAGAAAATACTTTTAAAACTTTTAATACAAGCTAATGGAATTTGGAGCATTTCCATTGGTCCTGTAACCATGAAATACACAATGTCAACGACAGCTCGTGTGTTCAAATGATTTTCTTTGAAATAAAATTCTAAATAAAACAGTTTGGCAGGATTTTAATGTTTGAAAACCCCATAAAATAAAAGCCAGCTCACAAAATAAGGTGAAAGTTCTCAACTTAATTAAAAACTTTTGTCTGCAAGTTTTCACTTTTGTTTTAAATGCCAGGCAGCACAACCAAAAAAACAAAGGACTTTTATTATAACATGCTTTTAAGGACAGAGGGGCTATCATAAAGAAGATCAAGTGACCTACATGGTGCAGTGCCAAGGTCGGTAGCCTGTTCAGAACTTTAGAGCAAAATGTCATTTTTAATAACTGTAATTATTTTAGGGGTTCATTTCTTTTGTTCCATTTATAATGAAATTTATATGCAATGTAAAGGACTTTTTACATTATATGAAACAGGCTTTTTAGATTATATGAGAAAAAACTGAAAATGCATGAGATTTTGTTTCAACAGCAGTGACGTGTTTTCAATTAAACATTAAGTTTTTCCATTAATAAAACCCAACAATAGATAAACAGCATTGTATTACAGTAGCTCATTTATAACATAATGCTTGTTCAACAGTTGTACAGATTCTGTACATAACAGCTCTTATTATATACGTCTACTCAAAGTCACTATGTGTAGAATATTCAAACACATATAAGTAGATACTCATATATCTCATCAGCACCTTTTTATTAGTCTTACTGTTCTTATTCTTCATTCTATTCATTATCTCTTATTGTAACTTCTCTTAGTGTAATATAGTTCTTGTTACAGTTCTTCTTACATAAACGATTTTGATTCTGAATCTAAATTAAAATCCAGAATCTTTAATTACTTGTTCACTAATTTCGCCTCCAGTTGAAGACTTTGAGAAAACAAACATGGCGGACCAAAAACATTTGAAGAGGAAGCGTAAACACTGTACATTGGATTTCTCATCAAACGACAACTTCAAGGGTCTTAAATGTTTGATCACAGTCAGGAAACCAGTACGTCTCAACCTTTAACCTCATAGCAGATAACACAATCTCATTCCAGTGTTCATCTACAACTGCTCAATGGCTGTTATATAAAACACATGGACTATAAAATGTGCCATAACTTTTGCACAGGCCACAGCTTGTTGTTGTATTTTTCTCCCCGGTTTGTTAAACTCAGTACATAAACAGTGACGGTGAGTTAAAATGTGCAGAAGTCCTCTGAGAGGGGTGAACATGACTGTATGTATTTGTCACATGCAGAGAATATTTTTTTTAAAAACTGCCTCAGGAGTCCATCACATGCTGTCCATGCATATTGTTTATCCGTGTGTATCTGCACGCGTATCTTATGATGCCCACCGATTTTGAGAAATTCCAGCATAATTCAGTGTTCGAGTCGTAAACAGAGCCACTCAGAGCGGTTTGGTTGACCAGAGCTGATTGTAGAGGCTTAGTTGTCTTTACAGCCGTGGTGATGGAAACCAGAGGTCACCATGTCACACAATATACACAAGTATACACATTTTATTTACTATTAAAATAAACCACCACACGTGTCTTCTGAGTTTTACAGGGAATGCTAATTATAGGAAAATCTGGAAAATCTGGAAATGCCATGTTTCTTTAGGGACTATTTTGGCTCACAGTGTCCTGCATGTATCCCTCCACCATGAATGGATCCAAAGTCTTCTCTAAACTATCATAAACAGCGTCTCAGAATCAGACAGTGTATTTATAACATCTACTGTAAGAACTTTCTGTGAGGAGCTTTTAGAGATGGACGTCTGGTTCCATTCACCTCCACTGTGAACAGCTCTGACTCACAAAGTTTCTCCAGAATGAGGGATTTCATCCCAAACCACTCTGAATGACTTTGTTTACATCTTAATCATTTAATGATACAGATTTTTGGACAAGTTTTTGGACAAAACACTATATTAGTATACCTTGAAATGCCTTATTTAACTCCTAGCTTACTGAAATAGTCTCAAAAGCGCAGATTCTCAACTTACAGTCCATATAATACCAGTGTTTGTAAGCAGAAGAACAGAGAATTCACTGTGATTTAAATTTGATGAAGGTGAAGTCTGCTTGTTTTGTGGAAAGATGAAACATTTAGAGATGGTTGTCATTTTTGACTTTGAAACAAGGAATTCAGTAGAGATTATAAATGTAATTACGATCCTAGCTAAGTGGTTAAATATGTATTTGCATATAAAACAATGTAACGCATGTTGAATGCACAGCAAAACAGTAACAACACCACATTTCAAAGGGTTAATAACAGGAATGGTGCTGCAGTATATATGAAATATTTATGATAAACCTAATTCAGAACATCTTTGAGCAGCATTAGCATATCAACAATATTACGGATTGTGTAATTTCACATAAAGCACACAACCCGCTCCGGCTCCGTCTGTTGCAACACACTGCAAGCGTCTGTATATATATATATATATATATATATATATTTATATATATATTTATATATAGACTTTTATTAAAGTGTCCAACAAAGCTAAAGTGCGGCATCCCGCTAATACTTAATGCCCATCAGAGAACCTGCACGCCAATGATTTTTGGCACAAAGCATCAACTATTCATGACGGTGACCCAAATTCGAGCGGTGGGGTGTCAGGTCGAGGTTCGAGAGGACGTTGCACTGCAACAATCGCTACTTTATAAAAGACCGTAGCAGAAAAAAGAAAAACATACTTCAGTGGGCTTATCGGGGCACGAGGGCAGCTTGTTTTCTTGATTTTAGATAATTAAATAATTATGTGCTTGATGTTTGTGGCTTGTGTGTATCTCTTCATCTCTCACTGAAATTGTGCAGCACTGTCCCTAAAAAACGTGTATAATGTGTGTAATGCAATGTAATTACAAAGTATACCATGAACTGCAAGTATACCATTTCCTTTAACATCCCATTTACATTTCCTTTCAATGTCTGGGACATAATCTCTGGACAATCTCAAGCACACATTTTCAGGCTGCTAAAGCTAAACACAGTCAAAGATTTACTGTGTAAAAGCTAAAAATTAGCCAGTTTTACCCTGGCATAGCTAACAATCAGTCAGTTTTACCCTGGCATAGCAAAAAATCAGTCAGTTTTACCCTGGCATAGCTAAAAATCAGTCAGTTTTACCCTGGCATAGCAAAAAATCAGTCAGTTTTACCCTGGCATAGCTAACAATCAGTCAGTTTTACCCTGGCATAGCAAAAAATCAGTCAGTTTTACCCTGGCATAGCTAAAAATCAGTCAGTTTTACCCTGGCATAGCTAAAAATCAGTCAGTTTTACCCTGGCATAGCTAAAAATCAGCCAGTTTTACCCTGGCATAGCTAAAAATCAGTCAGTTTTACCCTGGCATAGCAAAAAATCAGTCAGTTTTACCCTGGCATAGCTAAAAATCAGTGTTTTACCCTGGCATAGCTAAAAATCAGCCAGTTTTACCCTGGCATAGCTAAAAATCAGCCAGTTTTACCCTGGCATAGCTAAAAATCAGTCAGTTTTACCCTGGCATAGCAAAAAATCAGTCAGTTTTACCCTGGCATAGCTAAAAATCAGCCAGTTTTACCCTGGCATAGCTAACAATTTGCCATTTTTACCCTGGCATAGCACAATTTCAGCCAGTTTTACCCTGGCATAGCTAAAAATCAGCCAGTTTTACCCTGGCATAGCTAAAAATCAGTCAGTTTTACCCTGGCATAGCAAAAAATCAGTCAGTTTTACCCTGGCATAGCTAAAAATCAGTCAGTTTTACCCTGGCATAGCTAAAAATCAGTCAGTTTTACCCTGGCATAGCTAAAAATTAGCCAGTTTTACCCTGGCATAGCTAAAAATCAGTCAGTTTTACCCTGGCATAGCTAATAATCAGTCAGTTTTACCCTGGCATAGCTAACAATTTGCCATTTTTACCCTGGCATAGCAAAAAATCAGTCAGTTTTACCATGGCATAGCAAAAAATCAGTCAGTTTTACCCTGGCATAGCTAAAAATCAGCCAGTTTTACCCTGGCATAGCTAACAATTTGCCATTTTTACCCTGGCATAGCACAATTTCAGCCAGTTTACCCTGGCATAGCTAAAAAATCAGCCAGTTTTACCCTGGCATAGCAAAAAATCTGCCAGTTTACCTTGGCATAGCTAAAAAATCAGCCAGTTTTACCCTGGCAAAGCTAAAAATCAGCCAGTTTACCCTGGTAAAGCTAAGAAGCAGCCAGGTTTACAATGGTAAAGCTAAGAAACAGCTAGTTTTAACACGTTAATAATCAGCCACTGTGTTACCACACTAAATCTATAAATCAGTTTTAACTTGTTCAAGCTAAAATACCAGTCACAAGTCTTAACTTGTTAAACACCAGCCACAGTCTTACCACATTAAGCTCACAATCAAGACACATTTCAAAATGGTAAATCTAAAACTACCCTGTTTTAAATCTACCCTGTTAAAGCTAAAAATCAGATTATTTTACCCTGTTAAAGCTAAAAATCAGCCCACTTTACTCTGTTAAAGCTAAAATCAGCTCATTTTACCTTGTTAAAGCTAAAAATCAGATTGTTTTACCCTGGTAAAGCTAAAAATCAGATTGTTTTACCCTGTTAAAGCTAAAAATCAGCCCATTTTACCTTGTTAAAGCTAAAAATCAGCCCACTTTACCCTGTTAAAGCTAAAATCAGCTCATTTTATCCTGTTAAAGCTAAAAATCAGCCCATTTTACCTTGTTAAAGCTAAAAATCAGATTGTTTTACCCTGGTAAAGCTAAAAATCAGATTGTTTTACCCTGTTAAAGCTAAAAATCAGCCCATTTTACCTTGTTAAAGCTAAAAATCAGCCCACTTTACCCTGTTAAAGCTAAAATCAGCTCATTTTATCCTGTTAAAGCTAAAAATCAGCCCACTTTACCCTGTTAAAGCTAAAAATCAGCCCACTTTACCCTGTTAAAGCTAAAATCAGCTCATTTTATCCTGTTAAAGCTAAAAATCAGCCCACTTTACCCTGTTAAAGCTAAAAATCAGCCCATTTTACCCTGTTAAAGCTAAAAATCAGATTGTTTTACCCTGGTAAAGCTAAAATCAGCTCATTTTACCATGTTAAAGCTAAAAGTCAGCCCATTTTACCCTGTTAAAGCTAAAAATCAGATCGTTTTACCCTGTTAAAGCTAAAAATCAGCCTATTTTACCCTGTTAAAGCACAAAAGCTGCCCAGTTTACCATGTTAAAGCTAACAATCAGCCCATTCTACCCTGTTAAAGCAAAAAATTGGCCAATTATACCCTATTAAAGCTAGAAATCAGCCCATTTTACCCTGTTAAAGCTACAAATCAGCCCATATGACCCTATCAAAGTAAAAAAATCAGTAAAATATGAGCCGCTATTTTATAATGCTGACATTAGTGTTAAATCTGGCAAACCTTCATGTTAAAGCTGATAAAATGGGCCTGTTTGAACACTCATAGCGAAGCTGGAACCAATCAAGCTTATTTTAATCAAGCTAAAAATCAGTTTTTATCTGTCTAGCACGTTTGGACGAAAGCTGAAAAATGAATTCACAGCTTTTTTTTTTTTTTTTGGAGGGGGGCATAAATCACCTGCAGCACTAAAGCCATACAAACAAACAAACAAAAAAAAACATAACATTTCCATATGCATTAAGAATAATAAGGCTGCTCCTCCGTATTTTGCATCTCAGGTAGGCAAAGAAGCGGCGCATAAGGTCTAAGTGTTCCCTTTCATAAGCGGTTGGAGTGGTTATTAACGTCACGGCAAAATGACGCTCATTAATTATGAGGCAGCGGTAACGGAACCCCTAAAGGTAATGAATTGGAAATGAGCTAGACGGAGGTACGTACTGTACGGCATAGATTCTACGCAAGCAGGGGCCCTTTTTTTTTTTTTTTTTTTTTTTTTGATCCTGATCTGAGCTGACAGAATATATGCATGAAGCGCTCTGGAGTGGGGGCTGTGATCAAAGCCTGGTGCACATTATGAAGCAAAGGTGCTTTGTCTATACCATGATGCACAATGAGTGGCACAGACAATGAATGGTTCATACATATTGATACTGGCATAGAAGGAAATGCACGTGTGTGTGTGCGTATACACACACACACACACACACACACACACTTACGGGGCCTTAATAAAGAGGCCTCATTAAGGTGCATGGTATAAAGATCTTTCAAAAGCTTTTTAAAGGTACATTAGATGGAAAAGAAATAAAAGGTTCAACAAAACACTCCATTAGCCACTTGAATATTTTATAAATTTCATGCTTGTGTAATATCACGCAAACACACACTCACACACACACACACTCCTGTTCGCTCACTGCGAAGGTAAGCAATAACAAAAGGTCCCCCTCTCTTTCTTCTCAGTCGTTCCCGTGTTATTTGATGATAGATGATAAAATCAGCTCTACAAAGACGAGGGTCAAACACTAGAGCGCCGCCACGTTGGGATATACGCCTAAAAGAACATATGCTTCGACTTAGGAGAGAAAAAAAACAGGATAAAATAGATAAATGAAATGTATCTGCTACTCTTGACAACACTTAGAGCACAAAGGCCCCCAAGCAGGGGCTTATGGGACGTGTAGTCTTTTAATTTTAACCCTATGCTGCACGCCATCGCCATAAGGCAGTTCCCTCTCTGTTATTTTCTGTCTGACTGTCGTCTTTCACCCTTTCCTCCTGTTCATTTATCTCTCGGATGCTTATTAGCTTTAGCGTGTACACCTAAAAGAGCCGAATTTCAACTTCAAAAAAAAAAAATCCAATGTACCAGCTACACTCGACAACACTTATAGCACAATAGCATCAAAGTCTCGTCGACAGCTCATTTATGCCTGACTGTGATATAAAAGTCTTTACATTTCTTTCTTCTCAGTCGTTCTTCTGTTATCTGACGACAAAATCAGCTCTACAAAGACAAGATCAAGCTCTAGAGCATATTAGCATCACGTATACCTGAAAGAACATATGCTTCGGAAATAAGAAATTAAACGTAGCAGCTACACTTAATAACACTTACAGCACAGAGGCTCTTAGCAAGGGCTTATGGGACGTGTAGTCTTCTGTTTTAAACCATTACTGTATAGCAGGGGTGTTTAATTAGTACGGTCCAGTTAGAGGAGAGTTCCTCAGGACAAGGTCCGGACCATCATCATCTCTAACGTGATTCAGTGGTGTATCCTGTTTACTGAAGTAGTCTAGTATCAGCATCTTATACCATCAGCTACTGAAACACCAACACACACACATACCGTTCAGTATATTTCAGTATATTTACTGTTTAAATACTGAACCGAATTAATTATTTATAAAACTTCAAATACTTTTTTGTTCTTATGTCAAGTAAAAAGAAGAACTACTTTTGAAAAAACAATACTTTTATAAAAAAGTGTATCTTAAAGTGTTTATTTATAGAGAAAGTAAATAAAGGTGGTTCTTCTTGTTAACTCAGCTTCTCAGATGAACATGTTGGTTGTACAGAGCGGTGTTCTCCAGAACTAGACGAGCAGGTCCATTCCAGAACCGTTCCTGTTAAACACTCAGTTCTCTCTGTTCACTTTTCTGTTTTTAGAGCTCCTTATTCTTTCTGACTCGCTTTAGTCTCCGACTGCTGCTCCTCGCTTCCTACCTCGCTCCAATGTGCACAGATCTGATTGGCTGAGGAGCCTTCAGTGATCTTACAGCGTATGTGATTGGTCTCTAACTTTTTTAACTCTAACTAGCACACGTAACTTTATTTTGTATTTTTTAACTATATAAAAATACTTTTATTTACTTCAACTTATATTATTATACTTTGTATATTTTGTATATATTTTTATTATTTCTTTTTTTTTGTTATCTTTATCTATTGGTGAATGGAGGAACAGCAAAGTAAGAATTTCATTGTACAGTGTAACTGTCTGTCTGCAGATGACACTAAAACTCTTGAATCTTAAGTTCACTACGCCGTAAACCCGTGTAGCGTAAAGACGAGAAAAGCTCCACCTCTTAAAATAAACACAGTCAGAATTGAATCATTCTCAATAGTTTATCGGTTTGGGTCCTGTCGTTACTTAGACATATATTTTAGCAAAAAAGCAATTTACAGAGCTAAACTAAACCGAGCGAAGCAAATCAAAAATAAATCCCGAAAAACTCACTGAATAGAAAAAGCAGGTTCCATCATCAATACAGACCAACAGAGACACCAAACATACAGAAATTATCACCTTTTATACCCTTTTTTAGGGGGCGCTCCAAAGTTGCCCCCTCCCTTTTCAAACCTCTTTGTTCATTGGAAGTACCATTTGATCCAAACCAAGAGTTATTTACAACTTATTTAATTAAATGTCATGATATCTCCTTGCCAGACACCATTATCTCCAACCTAAAGAAGTTTTCTTTTTTTAAAAATCACCTTATAAGGACTTCCGACCTTCTGCTGGGTTCAATGTAAATTCAAGGTCAAGCTACCATCTTTTGGCAAACTTCCCTTGCAAGTTCATCCTAAGTTTGATTGCACTCACCGAACTGGAGTCCCTGGCATATTCTTGATACCAATCAGATTATATATAGCTTTCTATATTACTAAGTGTCATAAGTAACGTAAAGAAACGTCCTCCCTGCATTTCTATAGCTTATAAAATGTCATAAATTTACATTTCCTTCTCTCACTCCATAGCCTTCCCTCACTCTGTAGCTTTCAAAATGCCACAAATAAGCTTCCATCCCACATGCCAAAGTTTACAAAGTTACAAAGTAACTTAAATTTACTTTCGACAGTCCTCATTGGACAACGTCTGGGTCCGGATCCGGACCACGGCCCGCCTATTAGTGACCCCTGCTGTATATTGTTATGTTAGACGTACAATTAAGTGTTTATTTTTTGCCACAACCTGAAAAAAAAAAAAAAAACTACACAAAATTTACCTTACTTACAAGCAATTAGTGTCTTTGGTTGGAAAGTGTTGCCAAACTGGTGTATTGACTGTATCAGTGGTATAGTGTAAAGTTATTGTGTACAGTGTAAAAAAACAGTTTATTATCGTTGTGAGTTTTGCAGATTGTAGGTGCAAGGGCCAAAAAAGGACCTGAAATTACAAGAATGTGCTGTTAATTACGCCGATTTCAGTATAAAGAAATCCAAAATTGTGTTTATTTCATGTGTATTTCAAAATTGAATGCCGTAACCTTTATTGAATAAGCATAAAAATCGTTCCATGTGTTTTCAAGGGCAGTGCTGAAAAAAAATACGCTTTTCTGAAATTAATTATAATATCTTCACAACGCGGTGTGCATTACAAAGGAATTCCACATTTCTCGCTCAACTTCTGTGCAATTAAATCATTTGGATGTAAACAAAGTCAGACAGAGCGGCGGAAATAAATTACAATGAGGAAAAAAGAGACCAAAGTGGTTCACCTTCGTCAGAAGCCTGGTCCTGGTGGGTCTGAAGCTCAACCCTGATTGGTCAGAAGGGCGCCCGGATTGGTCAGATGGTTTGTACACTTAGAGCACAGAGGCGCTTAGTAAGGGCTTCTGGTTTAAAACTTTACAGTATAATGTCGCCATAAAGCAACAATTATGTCTAAACAATCTACACAAAATGTACTTCATTTGGTAACAAGCAGTTGATTTGTTTGGTTGGAAAGTGTTGCCAAACTGGTGCGTTGACCATATTGTACAGTTGTTGTGTGGAAAGTTATTGTGTGTAGTGTACAACTGATTTATTCCCATTGTATGTACTGCAGATTGTAGGTCCAATGATAAAAAATGGACATGAAATTCCAAAATTCTGTTCTGTTCTGTTAATTACACCAATTTCTATATTAAAAAAATATAAAAATGATGTTTATTTCATTATTTCATTATGTTTAAATCAGTTAGATGTAAACAAAGTCAATCAGAGTGGTGGAAATAAACTACAATGAGGAAAAAAGACACCACAAGGGTTCACCTCCATCAGAAGCTTGGTCCTGATTGGTCTGAAGCTTTGAAAATAATGAATTATATGCTACAACACATGCGCTTAGCAAGGGTTTCTGGGTAAAAGCTTTACAGTAGAATGTAGCCATAAGGTCATAATTATTTCTTTATTTTTGACACAACCTTAAAAAACAAACAAAAACAAAACAAAATTTACTCCATTTGGTAAAAAGCGACTAAACTCGTTTCATTCAACTCAAAAAATTACTTTGATTAAAATAATTGTTCATTCAAACTTCATTTTTAGGTCAAATAAAACTAGTTTAACTACTTTTTACCTAAAGAAGTTTTTTAAGGTTGTACCAGCGAAGCGAAGGTTGTACAGTGTTGCTACAATAAAAAAAGTTTCTTTTGCCATTTGCTTCTTTTAATTTTAAGTTGTTCTCTCAGTCGCTGAATAACATTAGCACATAGGTCTAACGAAACGAGGAGTATAATTACTGCACTGTTCCGGCTATAATTGGCAAAACTTACAGGGTTTGAAGGATCTTGTGGTTCGTACCTTTTTTTTTAAAAACCTCTTCCTCATTGTCACGTTTTGTTTTCTTTGTTGTTTTTTTGTCTGAATACAAAATAAAAGTCCTACATATATTTCTTTCTTTTTTAATTCTTGTGTTATTTGACGATGCAGTTAAAATCAGCTGTACACAGATGAGGTTCATACAGTAGGGCGTGGCAGCGTTGTGATACGCACCTAAAAGAGTATATGAACCAATAAAAACGAGGAAACAAATAATATATAGAGATTTTATAATATAAAAGTCTGTTTTTTATTATTGTTTTCTTTATGAAACTGAGGACTAGCGTGATAAAGAGGAAGATAATAGATAGTGTTAAACTTTTATGTGGTTGGGTATCGAACCCCCTATAATTTCAAGTAAAATTCAGATTACACTTATCTGCTCCTGTGTAGGGCGTGTTTTCTTGGTGGGCTCCGCTACAGCATTAGCACAAATAGAGCCCGGCAAGCCCCGATAAGTGTGTCTCCACTTGGGGACGGAAATCGAAAGGTGTGATACCTGTGGAAGGTTAATCTGTTGTAAAGGAGGCGGCACCTCTGAATGTGATCACTGAACCCCAACACCGTAGCTCAATGAGGGGAAACACGGAGAGCGCTAATCAGGGAGGAAAGCCAGGAGTCAGAGAGCCACGAGGGCAGCTGTGGTGGAGGAGCTACATCCTTTCTCCCATCATTGAGATAGACGGAGTTCAAGTATCAGAGCTCCTGCTGCGTTTGGGGTTCACTGGAAGAAAAACATATATTTCTATTTGTGTCGATTTTTGTTTTTTTATACATCATTTGAACGCAGCAGCTGCCGTTTACATTGTGTGAAAACTGAAATGAAATGAATGGACCAATAGAAATGCTCCAAAATAGCTTGGAAAGAATTCTGGTTTCATTGACTTACATTGAAAGTGAATACAATTTTTGGCCTCTCCTGTAAAGTTACTATTACTATCAGTCCCTGGTTACTCAGACGCTTGGCCCTGATTGGACTAAAGCTCATCCCTGATTGAAAGCAGCTCTGCCTTGATTGGTCTGAGCTAGTTGACGTGAATCTTGACCCTTGTAGGTCAGAAGATCCGCCCTGATAGGTCTAAAGTTCGCCCCCGACTAGGATGAAGCTCACCCTGGACTAGAATAAAGCTTGCTCTGATTGGGCAGCAGCTTGGCCCTGATTGTTTTTAAGCTCAGGCCTGATTAGACAAGCTCGGCTCATTTGGTCTAAAACTCAGGGCTCAGCTCTGATTGGACTAAAGCTCGGCTGGATTGGTCTAGAACTGATCGGTCTAAAACTCAGGCCTGATTAGACTGATGCTCTGTTAATTTGGTCTAAAACTTAGGGCTCAGCTCTGATAGGACTGAAGCTTAGCCTGATTGGTCTAAAACTCAGGCCTGATTAAACTGATGCTCCGCCCATTTGGTCTAAAACTCAGGGCTCAGCTCTGATTGGACTGAAGCTCGGCCGGATTTGTATAGAACTCAGGTCTCAGCTCTGATTGGACTGAAGCTCGGCCGGATTTGTATAGAACTCAGGTCTCAGCTCTGATTGCACTGAAGCTCGACCGGATTGGTCTAGAACTCAGGCCTGATTAGACTGATGCTCTGCCCATTTGGTATAAAACTTAGGGCTCAGCTCTGATTGGACTGAAGCTTAGCCTGATTGGTCTAAAACTCAGGTCTGATTAAACTGATGCTCCGCCCATTTGGTCTAAAACTCAGGGCTCAGCTCTGATTGGACTGAAGCTCGGCCGGATTGGTCTATAACTCAGGGCTCAGCCTTGGTTGGACTGAAGCTCAGCCCATTTGGTCTAAAACTCAGGCCAGATTAGACGCAAGCTTAGCTCTGATTAGACTGAAGCTCAGCTCATGTAGCTTTCACTGTTGGGAATGCTGGAACCACAGCAGAAAGATAAAAGAATGAAAAAATTATATTTTATGACTAAACATTTGCCATCTTTGCTCACCACACTGCAATCAGAATTCGGAATTGAAAGCAACTGGCTTAGATAAACAGAATCAGAATCGCAACCGCAATTGATAAAATTCAGATCATATCCAAGCTTAGTCACATGCCTTCCACTGGCCTCTGACTATACATCAGTATTCATTTTCTATAACCTGTAATGTATATGGACTGTCTTTGAGAGGCTACAGTCTCTTTTCTGGAAATAAAACCAGTTTAGATATTATGGGTTTTATATAAAACTTTGAAATCTAATTGCTGACACATGGAAACTACTTTGCAATCTGAGCTGCATTCAAGCCTTCATAAAGAAAAATAAATTATCAATCAACAATATCTTTGTAATCCAAGTTAAGTACCGAGCGTTATAGCTCCTATTACAGCTCACATTTTATCTAATGGTAATACTAATATAATTACTGTATAATTACTATCTACACACATTACTCAGTAATGTGTATCAGTAATTATAGTCCACATCCAGTAGTATGCTTGGTCAGAAAGTATTGCCAGACTGGTTTGGCATGTCATACAGTCGTACTGTGTGTGGTGTATTAAACCAGTTTACTCCCATTACATGTGTTGCACATTGCAGGACCAACGTAAAACAACGAAACGAAAACAGGACCCGAAATTACAAACGGATGTTGTGTTCATTATGCCAGTGTCAGTAATAAAAAATCCATAATAATGTTTATTTCATGTGTATTTCAAAACGTAATGCTGTGGAGGACTGAGTAATCATGAAAACCCTTCCATGTGTTTTCAAGGGCAGCTCTGAAAACAGTGAGAGATGATGGAAGTACGCTTTTCTGAAATTAATTATAATGTCCTTACAACATGGTGTGAATTACAAAGGAATTCCACTTTTTCCCCAAGTTCTGTGCAATTAAATCATTTGGATGTAAACAAAGCCGATCAGAGCGCTGAAAAAAATTAAAATGAGAAAAAAAAGAGACCACAGTGGTCACCCTCCGTCAGTCCCTGGCTACTCAGAGGCTTGGCCCTGATTGGACTAAAGCTCATCCCTGATTGAAAGCAGCTCTGCCTTGATTGGTCTGAAGCTCGGAGCTAGTGGAACTGAATCTTGACCCTTGTAGGCCAGAAGATCCGCCCTGATAGGTCTGACGTTCGTCCCCGACTAGGATTAACCTTGCCCCGATTAATGGGAAGCTCAGCCCTGATTGGGCAGCAGCTTGGCCCTGATTGTTATTAAGCTCAGGCCTGATTGGACTGAAGCTCGGCCTCATTGGTCTAGAACTCGGGGCTCAGCTCTGATTGGACTGACGCTCGGCCTAATTGGTCTAAAACTCAGGGCTCAGCTCAGATTGGACTGAATCTCGGCCTAACTGGTCTAGAACTCAGGGCTCAGCTCTGATTGGACTGAAGTTCGGCCTGATTGGTCTAGAACTCAGGGGTCAGCTCTGATTGGAACGAAGCTCAGCCCATTTGGTCTAAAACTCAGGCCTGATTAGACTGATTCTCGTCCCATTTAGTCAAAAATTTAGGTCAGATTAGATGTAAACTCAGCTCTGATTAGACTAAAGCTCAGCTCTGACTGATCAGGAGCTTGACCCTGATTGGTCAAGAGCTCAGCCCTGATCGTTTTTCAGCTCGGGCCAGATTAGACTGATATTTGGCCATGATGGCTTTGAAGCTCAGGCCTGACTGGACTAGACTGATGCTCAGCCCATTTGGCCAAAAATTTAGGCCAGATTAGATGTAAACTCAGCTCTGATTAGACTAAAGCTTAGCTCTGACTAATCAGGAGCTTGACCCTGATTGGTCAGGAGCTCAGCCCTGATCGTTTTTCAGCTATTTTGCCATGATGGCTTTGAAGCTCAGGCCTGATTGGACTGAGGCTCAGCCTTTGCTAGACTGAAGCTCAGCACATTTGGTCTAAAACTTGGTCCTGATTAGACTGAAGCTTAGCTGTGATTGGACTGGCCATAAACTCTGCTGTGGTTGGTCAGAAACTTGGCCCTAATTCCACTGAAGCATGCCTCTGATTGCTCTGAAGTTCGGCTCTGATTGGTCTAAAGCTCTGCTCTGATTGGTCAGGAGCTTGCCTCTGCCCAGCCAGAAGCTCGTCAGTGACTGGTCAGAAGCTCGGCTCTGATTTTAAGAGCTGTCGATGATCTGAAATCTGAAACCGGCCCTGGAGATGGTTAGGCACACGGCATAAGTTGCAACAGTGACGTAAGCTGGTTTCAAATTTTTGGACATTGGTCAGTGTGACGCAGCCTTCAGGCCCAAAAAAAAAAAAAAAAAGCCGATTGCTGATTTGGGATCAGTTGTAAACCCATCTGTCTGTGAGGTGAAGCAATGGAGGATAACAAAAGCCTGAGAAACACACACTCACACCCAGATGTCTACTCAGGCACACACTCAATAATTCTCATTCACACTCATTCACACTCTCACTCCCAATCAGACGCAGTGGTTTCTCTCAGTCTGTCACGTATGTAAGGGTGATTCCACAATTGGGGTGCGATTTGCGTCTTTGAAAAAAATAAAAACGCTAACTTCTAAAACCTCACTTACAGGATGTTGTTACATGAATTGATTATAAATACGCTGCCTGGTGTCACTGTTTTCTGATAGTTTTGAGAAGATCTAGGTCTTAAAATGGTGGAGGGATACATGCAGGGGGTTGGAAGGCAAAATAGTTCACAGGATAAACAAATTAATAATATTATTTTTAAAGAATTATCACTATTTTACTATCAGATTCTGACCTGCGTTTTGAGGCAAAGTAGCTGCCAAAGAAAAATACTTATTTTTTAGGATTTATCACTATTTTACTATCACTAACACACTAGTGCCAAGCAATGTGACAATATATATATCTATATATATATATACAAGATATATATCTATATCTATGATATATATATCATAATACATAATACATAATAAGTCATAATACAATACAATATGATTCTCTAAACATACTGTGCATATCTATTGTAGAACACTATATATATATATATATATATATATATATATATATATATATATATATTCTCGACTTTGTAAGATGATTTGTATATCTTTATATATATTGTAACTGTATGTTTTTCAAACTACTGTAAACTACTGTTGTAAAAAGCACTATATATATATATATATATATATATATATATATATATATATATATATATATATATATATATATATATATATATATACTCTTGACTTTGTAAGATGATTTGTATATCTTTATATATATTGGAACTGTATGTTTTCAAACTACTGTAAACTACTGTAAATCACTATACAAATATATATATATACTCAGTATATATAATCGAAGACTATTTGCATCCTATAAAATTGTAATTTTTTAATTCGCTTTAAACACTGAATCTAAGAAAATATGTATTTAACCATAATTAAAAAAATAATAATAATAATTTACTTTCCAAACCCACCAGTGAACCTACACACGCCCTCTGAATGTTTCCCTCCACCATAAACATATTTTAATAACTTTCTGTGAGGAACTTTTAGAGTTGGACGTCTGGTTCCATTCACCACCACTGTTCACAGCTCTGTCTGTATCTAGAACAGAATGTTCACATCTTAACTATTTAATTCTGTAGAAATCTGGAGACATTGGTGGGATTGTTCTTTAGATAAGCATCAGTGATGAGTTCTTTTAACACTGAACTAGCAAACACACAAAATGTGCTCGACTGGCATCCAGGCAAAAGGCACGAGGACGTTATTCAAAATCATCATTTTTTTTAATTCAGTCTAGAATTTGGGTGTCGAACTTCAATACCAGCGTTTGAGTGAATATAAAGAAAAGAAGAATGAGAAATCTTCAGGAAATTCTGATGATGTAAATTCCTGTGGAACACGGCACTTGTGGAATATTCCAGATATTCCGTAGAGGTGAATGTGTTGCGGTAACGGGGTGGAGTGAATGTGGTGGGCTGAAAACGTACGTTTTTCATAACCTGTTATGGATGAGTCATGGTGAAGGCTGTTTCAGGCATGAGACGTTAAATGGATTTGCATTATATGGCACAACGGAGCCTTTCTGAAGCTTTTTAGTGACTACATTTCAAGGTTAGTCATCTGCACCATGAGTTACCTTCCCGAAACCTGTGCATAGGTTACTGTGAAGGACTCTTCACCTGCGTTCAAAATACCCTTTATCTTCATTTTACATACATACTTCTAAATGTAGCATCACTGGGACGCAAACAGTAGGACGTTATCAAGGGGAAATTCCACTGAAATCTAGAAAATTAATGACACAAATAAGTCGTTCAGAGCGGTTTAGTGTGAAACGCTCCATTCCAGATCCAGTCAGAGCTGCTCACAGTGGAGGTGAATGGAACCAGACGTCCACCTCTAAAAGCTCCTCACAGAAAGTTCTTACAGTAGATGTTATAAATACACTGTCTGATTCTGAGACGCTGTTTATGATAGTTTAGAGAAGATTTCAGTCTTAAACTCCATTCATGGTGGAGGGATACATGCAGGACGCCGTGAGGTTCAAATAGTTCCCAAAGAAAACCTAGTATTTTTTTTTTAGA
>CM038726.1:36014299-36166799 GCA_021613375.1 Megaleporinus macrocephalus | reverse complement strand
AACAAAGCGCACGGAACAGACGAGGGGAAGGAAAAAAAGACGGGCAGAAAGACAAAAAGAGAGAGGGAGAAAGAGAGCGAGGAGGAAAGAAAAGGAACGGATGGGGTGGAAGGACAGGAGCGGAATCCAGGTTAATCAGAGACGGCCGTAAATGAGTCAGGCCCCGGCTCATAAAGAATGCAGAGCGGTGACTGGAAATCATTTTTATCAGAGAGAGAGAGAGAGAGAAAGAGAGGGAGAGAAAAGAGGGAGGGAAAGGTGAGGGAGGGGGCGTCGGGGGGTGAAAACAGAGACGAAGAGGCGGGAGAGAAGGTTCGGGGAGGAGGGGGGGTGTTTCTGTGGTGGGCAGGAGTGGCGAGGGTGGCGGGTGGGGGGGAGTAAGGGAAGGATGTCAGCCATGTGAATAATATAAATCTTGAATATGCAAATGCGCCTTTACAATGCACAGCGCATTGGTGCATTGTCCTCCCGCATCAGTCTGGCCTTTAATGGCAACAACATGGAGCCCGGGCGGCAGGAAGTGAGTGGAGAAAACCCGCCTTGTTTATTTTTAACAAGTCGCAGCCCCGGCTGTGCATAATATGGGCATAAATATATTAATGAATCCGAATGACTATGCTGACCTCATTTTCTGCCCAGTCTCCGCACGTTAAAGCCCCCCAGAAGAGAAGCCGTTTCTATACGGTGGAGGAAGCTTCCTAGCGAACGTCAACAATCCTGATTTGGCCCAGGAGGTTAACACCTCCGTCTGTTGTTTTGGTGGCACCGGAGATCGAGCTGTGCGTTCCAATGAGGGGAAAAATGACATCCCACAAAAAATACTACTCTATTTCCGTTTCTGGTGGTTAAGAATAGAGACGGGTCTGTATGGGATTTTTCATGTACGGCCGGTCAAACGGCGTCCTCTACAGGAACAGTTCAGGCTAGTATTGCTGCAAGATAGTATACATACAATAGAAAACATAAGAAACCATCCACAAGTTTTCCACCGGCCACAGTTAGTCCTAAATCTGGCAAAGAAGAGAAAATACTGGGCTGGTTTTCAGGTCAGCTGGGGAGCTCACACTTCTGCATAGGACTGTATCTGCATGCACTTCTAAAAGGTGGAAAAGGAAACTAGATCTTGGATTAAAATTAAAAAAGAAATTTTATGTTAGTGAGGTTACAAAACAAGAATAGAGATATTTTCATCGTACAACACAAAGGTCAACAAATATCACTTCCAATATATTGAACAGCTGCCCATGCTGATCAGGGAGCGTCTGCCGGTGCGATTCTGATATCATTGTGTACTGAAATACTGAAAAAGTAATGATGGCTGAGTACTGAATACACTCTCCAGGATATATTTCTTTATGTGTTAAACTACAATAGATATGTGTTCAGAATACATTAAAGGCTCATTTAAGCAGCGATGGTCTGTGAGTCTAGTAAACAGTTCAGACATACTTCATACACAGAGAATTCTTTTGACTTGTACTACTGATACGAGAAACTGATGATAAACGTCTCGCTTGAAATACTGGCTACAGTGGCCCCCCGGTTTCCGGTGTTGCTGCTCTGGTTTGTCTGTATCTGTAAGCTTTCAGAGAACAGACTGAAATATACATATATATATATATATATATATATATATATATATATATATATATATATATATATATATATATATATATATATACACACACACACACACACACACATATATATATATATATATATATATATATATATATATATATATATAGAGAGAGAGAGAGAGAGAGAGAGAGAGAAAGAGAGAGAGAGGGAAAACTCTGCTGTATTTCTTTTTATTTCAGACTCACTGGTTGGCGGTTTGTTTATCCCAATAACAAAGTCTCACAAATTTGACTATAAAATGAGTCGCGGTATGATTTTCACATAATGACAGGTGTAGATCTAGTACCGTGGCAAAGCCACGCTAATCACTCAAGAACACTCCACTACTCAGTTCAGCCGTCCTTTAAAATACTTCACAGTGGCTCAGATTAGTAACTGACTCATCACAGAGATTTATCAGTCTACTCAGGCTTTAGTGGGAACTCCAGAAGCTGTTTATGGGGTTTTTCTTTGAAGTGTGTTTATTTTAAAATGTAAAAGTTACTTAACAAGAGGTGTTTCCTTTAAAAGAAGATGGTATATATAATTATGAGTTCAGTGGGTAGGTATTCTAAAAGTGTAACGTGTAGCATTAGACTCGATATAGACACTTCAACCTTTTTCCCAGTTCTAATACTGCTTAACGTCTCAACTCTGGTCATGCATGCCTGGTGGATTACATAATTTCTATTTTCATAAAACATAAAAATGCTGCTTTATGATCAGTAAACACATGATTACGAACATACTTCACGTTTCACTCGCCCTTAATAAACAAATCAATAAAATTTGTTTTCCTGAAGGAAACATAAATGACAAGTAGAGGAGTGAGGGTCAGTGTGTCTGTGGATTAGAGTTTGAGGATCTGTTCTGAGTGAGTACAGTGAGGCAGTTTGGAGGCTGTAGGTTAAATGAAACCATGAGGTTTGGGTTTGACCAAAAATGAATGGGACTCTATGGGGAAAAAAGATGAATGGAAAAAAACGACAAACAGACGAGTGTGGGTCGAAGCAACACTGTAGTCATGGTTGGGGGTCTGCTCTGAGTCAGCGTATGTGAAATGGTGTCTCTGGGTCAAGCAGAAGTTCAGTAGATTGGCGTGCACTTTTCCATCCTATTCATTCTCTATGGGAATCCATACATCCGATCAAAAAGCTGTAACCAAGCCCGAATCACACAATCAGACCAGACATTTTTCAAAAACTACTTAAAATCTGACACTATCACAGTGCATCCCACAAGTGTGCTTCTTTTAAACAGTGATAGGAAACATGGCCTCCTGTTCTACAGTGTCATATATCAATAAATCTGAAAGACTATGTTCACCTCATAGTGAACCGTCAACCGTCAGCCGTCCCTAGTTAACCCTGGAGCTCCACACCTCTGTGTTGTGTTTTGATGGCGCAAGAGTGGAAAAAAAAGCAGCAGTTGAAGCAAAAACATATATATAAATAATAAATACTACTCTATTTGTGTTCTACTCTTCTGTTGGCCAATAATAGGAACATGCCGATATGGGAACTGACAATATCAGATTTCCTCCAAGTACATCCAGTCCGACTGGATTCGGTTGTTCCTTCATTGATTGACATGAAAATACATAAACAGGTCGTCTTCATGAGATATAGAGCACAGTTTTAATTCATTTGCTAATTTTAACATGATTATAGAAGTTTATAATATTATATAACGTTTAAACAGGATGTCATTGATGTACAGTGATAAACAAGTATCCCCAAGATTACAACTTTACAGGAGACGCCAAAAACCTACTTTACTTTCAATGTAAGTCAATGGAACCGGAATATTTCCCATGCTATTTTAGAGCATTTCTATTGGTCCAATCAATCTGAAGCCGTCTCGTTCAAATGATGTAGAAAAACAAAAATCGGCAAAAATGAAGATCCATGTTTTCCGTTGGACAGTGTTGATGTACAGGACGTTTTAGAGTCGCGTGGGTCAGCAAAGTGGACGAGCGTTAAAAGAATCACTGCACTGCCGTTGTTGTTGGTTGCACCGAGCAAGTGTGCACACGCATTCGGAAAACACAATTCATATCGCTATGGAGACGCTTATTATTCATTTGCTTCAATAAATAAAAGGCACCTGAGGTGTGAAGTATGTTTATATTCATGTGTTTGCTGGATCAGCTGGAGAATATATGTATTTTCTGTTATCTGTAACGTCAAACAAGCGCCACGTCAGCACCCAGGACTGGCGGGCTTTAATGGAGAACAGCAGATTAAACAGCAGAAACGGCTTTAATAACAATTTAGCAGCGAATCTTTAAGCTTATTCTGTAACTACTAGTGATGCGGCAATCCAGTGTCCTAGATAGGTAGCAGCACCGACACTCACCTCATTAAACAGACCACACATGAGTCAGATGTGAATGATCCACATTCCATACTGTTAGTTAACCAAGGTAAAATTATGATGTCGCATTTTATAAACGCTCTAGAGATAATTAACTCTAAACCACTCACAGAAGCAAGATCGGCAGTGACTGCAGTATACATGATGAACCCTGAGAAATATAAATATATATATATATATATATATATATATATATATATATATATATATATATATATATATATATATAAAACGTCGCTTTCCAACGAAAAACAAAAACAAAAAAAAGTTTTCTACATCATTTGATGATTTACACTGCGTAAAAAAATCATGATGAATGGACCAATAGAAGTGCTCCAAAATAACTTAGGAAAAATTCTGGTTCCATTGACTTTTTTGGTGTCTCTCTGCAATTTTTTTCATTGGACAGCGACGATATATATATATATATATATATATATATATCAGTATCTGGAGAAAAGAAAATATCAATATTCTGTTTTGTGAAACACATATCAATATTCTGATTTGTGAAACACAGAACACAGTATGGATTATGAATTAATAGTTTAGCACAGATTGGTAGCAGACAGTGGTGGGACAGTTTGGTGTAGTGGCGTGGGAATCACTGAAGACCCCATGATATCCTATTATTGTAATACTTAAGGTATGATAATGTATTATTGCAATTCTGTGATTATTGTAATATTATTATTCTTTTTTTTTACTGCAAAATTTGTTCCCAAAGCAAAGCTGTTGACGTGAATGCATGGCAAGTAAATGCAATCTTTTCTTTTTCACTTGGTTTGATTATTCTAGTACCAAAAGTCTAGCTTATAATAAGTATAGCTATATAATAAACTATCATTGCTTCATGTCTGTGGATTGATACAATATTGTCACTAAAAAGCACTGTAATCTTCAGCCATTAACCTCCAGTTCTACATAAACAAGTAGCACAAGGGCTACTTCAGCACTAGCAAACCTCTCAGAGTACATTATATACTATGATAGTTTTTCTAAAATTAGACCTAAAATATTCCAATATATCTCCTTATAGTACCACAATTTACACAGTATATTGAATCGTGGTCTGTATCATGGTACGTATCGTATTGCCACATTCTTGCCATAATACCGTCGTGTGCAAAAGTTTTGGCGCCCTGGCCAAATCCCATGTTGTTGTTGGTTTTCTAAGCGTAAATAAGTGAAATATAAAACAGGCAAAAGGATTTTTACCAATAAATAGAAACTGACAATTTACTGTTAATACTAACTAAAAAATGAACACAACGTCAGATCGTCGCTGACCAAAGAAATGTCCATTTTTTATTGATTTTTAGTTTTCTATAAACATTTCATTTTATAGCTTTTACTTTTACGTTGTGTTACATTTTCCAAGATAGCTTGGAACAAACTATGGTTCCACTGACTTACATTGAAAGTGAAGAATGTTGTTGGCCTTGTTTATTCTGTATGGATGTTGATACATATATGTTTATTACACAAGAAGAAACAGCATCATTTAGGCATTTTTCGATATCTGGAGAGGCTCTGGGCCGAGTGGAGAACCTCTGCTGCTTTTATACCCTGGTTGTTTTTAACATTCCAGACAGGGCAATGCATTTTTCTTCCATATACGGCTGGAGTAAACAGACAGTGAGAGGCCTCTCATCCTATGGAACTCTTTAGGATAAGCCTTTGTCTAAAAAAAGCATCTCCTCTTATACGATCAGATACACTCCACTGGACAGCGGCGATATGACGATATGCTGGTTAATTTTTTTAGCACTAATTTTCTTGTTTATACATAACTGCTCCAAGAGTTGATTTTAAAGCTCTCAGCTCTGTGATTTATATCGTTCATTAATTTAATTAGTGCACAGGATGACGTTGGATGCAAAGTATAGGCCCACACATGTTTCCATACTATGCGTACGAGGGGTTAATAGGGTTCACTGATCTTCTCCGCACTTGCTGGTGTTTAAAAAGCTACGATAATCAACATGGCCACACGGAGGTGGAGGTAATGCAGAATTTTGCAAACATGTTCCGTCACTAAAACCCAATTCAGAAAGTAAAAGAAAAGAGCTAGCGTAGCGCACAGACTCGTTAAATGCTTCTAATGACTCCTCGTGTGTCGGACTGGACAGAAGCTGAGAGTTTAAGACAGACTGGACTAGAAGCACCATTCAGATTTAAGCTTTTGATGTCCACCCCCCCCCAATCTCCCCACACAACCACACATCCATCCAACATCATTCTGTGCACTAATTAAATTAATGAACAATATAAATCACAGAGCTGAGTGCTTTAAAACTCAACTCTTGGTGCAATTATGTATAAACATGAAAATTAGCAGATAATACCTCTAATGCCACTAAAACGTAGCCCTCGACGGAAGGGCTGTAAAAAGAAAAAAAAAGAAAAAAATATATATATTTATAAAAAAACAGTTCTAGCTGGGGTTTTAATTGATTTACCTTTTGCTCCCAGCCTATGAACCCCCGCTGGCAGGAGATCCATCATTTGCATTGACAAACAACATTAACGAACACCTACACGGAGCTTAAATCACAGTCGCAGGCCGTGTTCCTGGAAACGTTTTGTTGGCACCGAGTGGCTGAAGCGAAGACAAAGTTGTAAATATACAGCTGGACGGCGTCCAATCATTATCCATTGTGTGTGTGTTGCTCTGGCTACACGCGAGGAAGTTGGACCATAAGGAGCGAACGAAGGAAAAACATAAAGAAAGACCGTACGTGTTAACATATGTGCTGAACGATATGGACCAAGTTCCAGGCGGTGATAGTACTGCCACCAACTGCACTACCATTCACAGGTTCAGGTTCACTGGTTTCCATCCAATAAGACCAGTTCCGTCGCAGATATGTGTGTAAATATAAAACTAGCCAATATAACTTCCAGAATGCTTCGTATTCAAAACGTTCTGACTGAATCACACCTTCCCTATTTGCTTAAGTTTCTAGTCCAAACAGCCAAAACAGTACAAGACATCTGTTTTTCAGAGTCAGGAAAAAATAATTTTACAGAAAATGACAGAAAAACTACATACCGTTCCTCTCAAGAATCTCCAAAATGCCAACTTTACAGGAGTTCTGGACTCTTTGTTTGATGTGTCTGTGTCTCCTTTTCTCAGTGAGGAGCTTCTTGAACATCTATACATCCTTTCAGACTCACAGTGTTGAGGAGTCTTCTCACAGTGGAAGGATGAAGAAAAACACCTGTAGATGTTCTCAGATCTGAAGGTGTTTTGGTCCATGCTTCCACTGTGAGAAGACACCTCAACACTATGAGGTCTGAAAGGATGTAAAGGCTGAAACAGTCATCTAGTCAGAGGCGCCGAGTCGGGAGTTATGAATTAACGTCACACACAGGTTCAAACACAAGGTCAACTCAAAATCAGTGTCATACTGAAAGATAGGATGACTACAGTAGATGATTAACATCTCAGAACACACATCCCTCATCAGGGTTTGACTGAGTTCTCTTTGAATATATATATATATATATATATATATAGTGGTCAGTACGGTGGTGTAGTGGTCAGTATGGTGGTGTAGTGGTTAGTATGATGGTGTAGTGGTTAGTATGGTGGTGTAGTGGTCAGTATGGTGGTGTAGTGGTCAGTACGGTGGTGTAGTGGTTAGTACGGTGGTGTGGTGGTTAGTGCGGTGGTGTAGAGGTTAGTACGGTGGTGTAGTGGTTAGTATGGTGGTGTAGTGGTTAGTATGGTGGTGTAGTGGTTAGTACGGTGGTGTAGTGGTTAGTATGGTGGTGTAGTGGTCAGTACGGTGGTGTAGTGGTTAGTACGGTGGTGTAGTGGTTAGTACGGTGGTGTAGTGGTCAGTACGGTGGTGTAGTGGTCAGTACGGTGGTGTAGTGGTTAGTACGGTGGTGTAGTGGTTAGTACGGTGGTGTAGTGGTTAGTACGGTGGTGTAGTGGTTAGTACGGTGGTGTAGTGGTTAGTATGGTGGTGTAGTGGTTAGTATGGTGGTGTAGTGTTAGTACGGTGGTGTAGTGGTCAGCATGGTGGTATAGCTGTGTAGCTAATGTTAGCTGTGCGCCTTTGCGCTACTTGTGTCCGTTGGAGTCTAACAGTGAAAAACAATGCCTTCTAGTGGTCGGGGGTTTAGACTCAACACAAAATGAACCAACGTCTGACACAAATCTTTTATTGTAATTAAAATGATTAAAATTGTGATGAATATACGATAGTTTTTGAGATTTGTTACTGTATCACAAAACATAATATCATGATATTCAATATTTTCAACATTTTCTTACACCCGTACAGGGCAGTGTAGGAAAGTGTTACTGTGTAATTGCCTGCTGTTGATCCCAAAATGCTTTAAGCTGTGAATAATCAGTCACTTCATAGTTTGGTGTAGTTTCAGTCTGAGTTAAGTTACTGCTGTACAGCGATCATTAACATGACAAGTGATTCCAAACGGCTGAACAAAACCTTTAATTACTCGAGTTGTTAATGCAGCTTTTCTACATTATTCATTAAATATAATTATGTAATCCATTACATAATTAATGACATAGTTACTAATTGCAGTACCTCTTGTTTTATATCAACAGGTTCAATCTCCTCTTTCTGTTTGACAACAAATGGACAGAAAAGGAGGACAAGAACAATAAAGGACAATAACTTCTCATCGGATTCAGATTATAAAAAAATGTGTTCTCCGTTCGAACACGCTGCTAAATCCTTGATGTGGTTAAAGACTGGTCTGCAACTTTCTGACCAAACGCTATTTATATTTGTTGAGTCACATACACACTTTCATTCATCAGTGCAGCCACAGGAACTCATCCAGAGCTGTGATTGGTCAGGATGAAGTAAAACAGCAGTGTGATTGATTAGAGGCTCATGTTTCATATCAGCCTTTTGTGATATTACAGTAACGATTAACAGCCAGCATGTGACGTAGGCGTGTACTCACAAGTACGTGCATCACTACGAACAATACACAATACACAGCACACTAGAAATACAGTAGAGAGAATGAGCGGAGGAGAGGAAGAGAAAAAAGATTGAGAAACTAAAACAGGTGGAGAGAACTGAGAAAGAAAGACTAGAGAGATAAAGAAAAAAACAATAAGGGCGAAGAGATAGAAAGAGATAACGTGAGTAAAAATAGAGAAAGAAAAACAATAAGACGGGAAAGACATGAGCGAGAGATAAAAAGCGAAAGACGGATAAAGAGAGAGAGGAAAAGAAATAGAGCAAGGTACAGAAAGTTTTACAGAGAAATGAGAAAAGAAAAAGAGAATGAAAGGAGAGAAAGACATGAGACGAACAAAGAAATACATATAGATAAGAGAAAGAGAGATATAGAGAGAAGAATGGATGAAGTAAGAGAAAAGGGGAAAGAAAAAAACAAAGAAAGACAGCAGGAAGAGAGAGAGACATAAAGACAAATGGGAAAATAAATGCTGAAAGAAAGATAGAAAAAGAGAGAGAGAAAGAAAAGACAGGGGAAACTGAAATGCAGAAAGAGAGAGGGAGAGATAGAGAAGGAGAGAGAGAGAGAAAAAAATAAAAGACGGGAAAAGAGAAAAGCATATGTATAGAAAGAGAGAGAGTGATAGATGAAATACAGAAAGGGAAAGAACTGCAGAGAGAGAGAGAGAGAAAGAGAAATGCATATATATATATATATACAGAAAGAGAGAGAGATAGAGAGTGAGAAAGAGGGAGATAGAGAAGAGAGAGAGAAAGAAAAAAGAGAGAAGGGAAAGAAATGCAGAAAGAGATAGAGAGAGAGAAAGAAGTAAAGAGAGATAGAGAAAGATAAAAGACGGGAAGGGAAATGCATATATATATATATATATATATATATATATATATATATATATATATATATATATATATATATATATATATATATAGAAGGAGAGAGAGATAGAGAGTGAGAAAGAGAGAGAGAGAAAAGGAGTGAGAGAGAAAGATGAAAGGCAGAAGGGAAAAAGAAATGCAGAAAGAGAGAGAGAGAGAGAGAAGTAGAGAGAGATAGAGAAGCTGAGAGAGAAAGACAAGAGACAGAGAAATGCATATATATATATATATATATATATATATATATATATATATAGAAAGACAGAGAGAGAGTGAGAAAGAGAGAGATAGAAAAGGAGTGAGAGAGAAAGATGAAAGACAGAAGGGAAAGAGAAATGCAGATAGAGAGAGAGAGAGAGAGAGAGAGAGAGAGGAGTCTGCCAAAGCCAGACGCTGGAGAAAAGGTCTACCGAGGTGATGGTAAACTCAGCCTTAGGTTAGAGCTGTAAATTAGGTTAGGTTATAAATACAGGCCAAACTGCACGAGGACGGGGGTGGGGTGGGGGGTGAGGGGAGCGTGGGGGTGTGAGGGGTGTGAGGGGGGTGCGGGGTGAGGTTTTTGGAGAGAGCTGCTGAATAAAATATTGTATTATTTTCTCTCTCTCTGAGATTTTGGGGGGGAAAGAGAAATTCCTCAGCTGTGCTGGACTGTAACTCTGGCCGATTAGCAGTGGAGGAGACGAGGCAGTGAAATATGCACCGTCATTGTCATGGGCCTCGTTTTTCATTAATTTATTTATTTTGGCTTGAATAGGCGCCCTCGCCAAATGGAGGCCAATTATTTTCAGGACCCTTTTTATCGTGAAACATAAACTGGATTGCATAAAATACTATCCTATTGAGTGCGTGATACGTATTAGCTGTAAAAGAAAAGAAAAAACACTGGTTACAGTTAATGGTTCGCCTGTCGGACGAGAGAACGGCTGTTGTTCAATTTTTATTTTTTACTCTCTCTCTCTCTCTCTGTTTCCCTCTCTCTCTCTCTCTCTCTCTCTCTCTCTCTCTAACCAAACTGAACAGATTCAGCCAATGATAGTGATTCAAAGCCGTCCAACCATGTGTTTTTTCTTTCTTTCTTTCTGTCTTTCTTTCTTTCCTTCTTTTCTTTCTTTCTTTTCTTTTTTTTTTTTTTGGTAAACCTGGCATGTAACGACAAGCATTCCAGTCTAACCACCACATTTCACAGCGCAGTGCCAAAAAAATGCACGCGGCAGAACCAGGACATCAGTGCTGAAGCTGAACCCCCCCCAACAAACGGGCCAACGTATACAAATGGAGCCAAAAACAAACCAGAGTTAAACATCCTGACCTGCTCAGGCATATCCCGAGTGAGATGACAGCGTTTCTTCTCCTCCTCATAATGCTCCTCAGATGTAAACACTTGTCACGTACAAACGAAAAAACCTGACGAAAAACAAACGTGAGTTGGACCCGGGGGCCGAGTCGAGGGGGACGTAATAGTTTTAGATCCGCTCCTTCGGCTGTAGGATTCAGATTCGTCCTCGGCACGACACTAACTTTTCTCTCAGTCTCTCTTTTTCTCTACAAGTACTAGAGCTGGCACGTGAAAACAAGGAAGTGAAATACAGCATGTGTGAGTGCGGTTGTGTGTGTGAGTGTGTGTGTGTGTGTGTGTGTGTAATGCTGTGCACTTCCTATGCACCAACGCGCCGGGCCTGACCTGAAACGACCCCTTGCACTTCAGGCCTCAGGCCAAGTCACTCTTCCGGAGCTGGAGAGGAGGAGAGGAGGCTTCGGCCTCTGCCCAGTTTAGCATAAAACTACAGTTCCTGTTTTCTTTCTCTCGTCTTTTCTTCTGTTCTTTCCCCAAAAGCCAGCGCTCGCTAAGACCCACTTTAATCTGCACTCGTTTTCACTCGTTTTATGTAGCGT
The DNA here is from genome assembly GCA_021613375.1 of Megaleporinus macrocephalus. Lineage (NCBI taxonomy): Eukaryota > Metazoa > Chordata > Actinopteri > Characiformes > Anostomidae > Megaleporinus > Megaleporinus macrocephalus. The sequence continues at coordinate 36,155,061 of CM038726.1, read as the reverse complement.
CTGTTGGGCGAACTTTTCAGACTAGCATTCTTCAGTCTTTCGCTGAAAGGAATAGCAAACAAACTCATTCCTTCACTTCTCTCCCTCCCTCTTTCTCCAAAGTGAGTCCATCAGCCAAGTCACGGCTGCTGTTTGAAGTTTGCCTCCTCAGTTTTAGAGCTGGAGCTACGAGGCTAATGCGGCTAACAAGTAACAGAAGATGATAACTCCTGCTTTTCTTCTTCTGTTCGCTCACAAGAACCACCAGTCGCGAAATAGACTTCAATCATTTTTGCTTTTTTACACTTTCTGACTGGATTTTTAGCTTAAACTCTTCTTTTTTTGGCTAAACCAAAGCTGTTCAGACCAGCATCTACAAGGGAACAGCAAACAATCACATTCCATCACCTCCGTTACTTCACAAGTAGTCAGTCTGTCAAATTATGTTTGTTCCCTGAAATTTGCATCTTTAGATTTAGCACTGGAGCTACGAGGCTAACAAAGCTAAGAAGTAACAGAACATTTTAACTCCTACTTTTCTTTTTTTGTTCAATCAAATGAACCACCAATCGCAAAAATACATTTTAATCTGGGCTAATTTTGGTTTTTTCTTACTTTCTGACTGGATTTTTAGATTAAAATCTACTTTTTGGCTACACCAGAGCTGTTTAGACCAGTTAACAATCACATTCCATCGCCTCCTTTACTTTAAAAGTAATCTATCAGTCAGTGTTTGATCCCTGAAGTTTGCTTATTCAGTTTTAGTGTTGAAGCTACAAGGCTAATGCAGCTAACAAGTAACAGATATTAATAATTCCTGCTTTTCTTCTTCTGTTCATATACAAGAACCACCAATCACAAAAACTGACTTTTTGTCTTCATTTTTGCTTTTTTACACTTTCTGATGGATATTTAGCTTAAAATCTTCTTTTTTTGGCTCAACCAGAGCTGTTCAGACCAGCAGCTACAGAGCAACAGCAAACAATCACATTCCATCATCTCCTTTACTTTAAAAGTAATCTATCAGTCAGGTCGTGTTTGTTCCCTGAAATTTTCTTCTTCAATTTTAGAGCTGGAGCTACGAGGCTAATGCAGCCAACAAGTAACAGATAATAACAATTCCTGCTTTTCTTCTTCTGTTCGTCCACAAGTACCACCAGTCGCAAAGACTGACTTTAATCTGTGTTCATTTTTGCTTTTTTACACTTTCTGGCTGGATATTTAGCTTAAAATCTACTTTTTTGACTACGTCAGAGCTGTTCAGACCAGCAGCTACATGTTTCACTCTAAAAGAAACAGCAAACAATCACATTCCATCTTTTTTACCTCCTTTACCTCAAAATTAGTCAATCAGTCAGGTCGTGTTTGTTCCCTGAAGTTTGCATCTTTAGTTTTAGCACTGGAGCTATAAGGCTAACAAAGCTAACAAGTAACAGAAGATTATAACTCCTACTTTTCTTTTTTTGTTCAATCAAAAGAACCACCAATCGCAAAAATACATTTTATTCTGGGCTAATTTTTTGCTTTTTTCCTACTTTCTGACTGGATATTTAGCTTAAAATCTACTTTTTGGCTACAACAGAGCTGTTTAGACCAGTTAACAATCACATTCCATCGCCTCCTTTACTTTAAAAGTAGTCTATCAGTCAGATAGATCCTGAAGTTTGCTTCTTCAGTTTTAGTGTTGAAGCTACGAGGCTAATGCAACTAACAAGTAACAGATAATAATAAATCCTGCTTTTCTTCTTCTGTTCATCCACAAGAACCACAAATCGCAAAAACTGACTTTAATCTGTGTTAATTTTTGCTTTTTTACACTTTCTGACTGGATAATTAGCCTAAAATCTACTTTTTTGGCTACACCAGAGCTGTTTAGACCAGCAGCTACATTTTTCAGTGTGAAAGGAACAGCAAACAATCACATTCCATAATTTTTACCTCCTTTACCTCAAAAGTAGTCAATCAGACAGGTCGTGTTTGTTTCCTAAAGTTTTCTTCTTCAATTTTGGAGCTGTAGCTGAGGCTTATGTGGCTAACAAGTAACAAAAGATTATAACGTGCTTTTCTTCTTTTGTTTATTTGCAAGAACCACGATTTGCAAAAATAGATTTTAATCTGTATGAATTTTTGCTTTGTTAAGCTTTTTTTTTAATTTAGCTTAAACATCACTTTTTTCTGGCTAAACCAGAGCTGTCCATCACCTCCTTTACTTTAAAAGTAGTCTATAAGTCAGGTCGTGTTTGGTCCCTGAAGGCTAATGCAGCTAACAAGTAACAGGTAATAATAATTTGTGCTTTTCTTCTTCTGTTTGTTCGTTAGAATTACTTTTAATCCGTGTTAAATTTTGCTTTTTTACACTTAAACACTATTTTTTTTTGGCTAAGCCAGAGCTGTTCACCTACTTTACTTTAAAAGCAGTCGATCAGCCAAGTTGTTTTTGGTGCCTGAATTTTCTTCTTCAATTTTAGCACTGGAGCTAAAAGGCTAATACAGGTAACAGAAGATCATATCTAGCTTTTATTTTTCTTCTCTTTGTTCCCAAACACCACCGTTCGCAAAGACTGACTTTAATCTCTGCTCATTTTTGTTTGTTTACACTTTCTTACTGGATTTTTATCTTAAAATCTAATTATTCTGGCTAAACCAGAGCTGCTCAGACCAGCATCTACCATCACATTCCATCAAGTCCTTTACTTCGAAATAAGTCAATCAGCCAAGTCGTGTTTGGTCTCTAATGTTTTCTTGTGCTTCAGTTCGAGCACTAGAGGCTAATGTGGCTAACAAGTAACATAAGCTTATAACTCGTTTTTTCTTCTTTTGTTCTTTCTGAAAATCTGCCATTCACAAAAACAGATTTTATCCATGCTTACTTCTGCTTCCAACACTGCCTGGCTGGTTATGTGGGAAGATATGTCGGTTTTTCTCTGATTTTAATAAAACCAGATCTTAAAAAGCTGTTTTTGCTAACTTTTCTAGCCTGTATCTTCTTCAGTCTTGTGGGCATTTCTTTTGCCGAGAGAAATAGAAAACAGTCGGATTCCTGTCGTTCCCTCCACCAAAAGTAGTCGATCAGCCAAGTCATGTTTGTTTCCTTAAGTTTTCTTCTTTAGTTGTAGCGCTGATGCTACGAGGCTAATGCAGCTAACAAGTAACAGAAGATTATAACTCATTTTTTTTCTTCTGTTTGTTCCCAAATACCACCGTTCGACTGACTTTAATCTCTGCTGTTTTCGCTTTTCAACACTGCCTGACTGGTTGTGTTGTTTTGCTTTTTCTCTGATTTTGATGAAACCAGATCTCAGAAAGCTGTTCTAACTTTTCAAACTAGCCTATACATTCTTCAATCTTCAGTTCATTTCTTTTGCTGAGAAACAGTAAACAATCCCATCAGATCTCCCTTCTTTCTGCTAAAGTAGGCAAAAGACTTATTTGCTGTCCAAAGTTTGCTTCTTTAGTTTTAGCACTGGAGCTACAAGGCTAACGTGGCTAACAAGTACCAGAACTTCATACCTTGTTTTCTTTCCTTTTACTGCCCCCCCCAAAAAACCCTCCCATTTAATCTGGGTTTATTTCCATATTTAAGGCGGTCTGACTGGTTCTGTGGAAGATATTTTAGTTTTTTTCTCTGATTCAGATGAAACTGGATCTGCTAACTTTTCAAACTAGCGTGTACGTTCTTCAGATTGCGTCTGAGTCTTTTGCTGAGAGAGGATACTTCAGCAAAAAGGTTCTTTCATGTTGGGTGTCTGAAGTTCGCTTCTTTGGTTTTAGCGCTGGAGCTATGAGGTTAATGTAGCTAACAAGTAATGGAAGCTAATGTGTTTCATTTTTTTTTCTTTTTAGACTCCGGCTTTCATCCAAACCCCATTTACACTTTTCACCAGTGGTTGAAGATGTTTGGTTCTTTGGGGAGTCATCTGATTTTGATTATTCAACCCAGAGCTGTGGAAGCTGCTAACTTCTCAAACTAGCATGAACATTCTTCAAAATTGTGTCAGATTCTTTTTTCTCAACAAAACAACAAACGATCACATTCCTTCAACTCCAAATGTAGTTGATCAGGCAAGACGTGCTGGGTATCTGAAGTTTGGGCTTTTCATAGTTTTAGCACTTGAGCCATGAAGCTAAAATAGCTAAAAAGCAATGTGAGCTTGAAACACTGATCACTTTTTGTCTGGATACTTTACTTTTACTCTGATATTGAGCTCTAAACACTGTTAGCATTATTATATATATTCCTTTAGGCTTTTGTCTAAAATTCGACCCCACAAAAGCCTGAACTGTAGCCGGTTAGCCAAGCCATGTTTGTTGTCTGAGGATTTACATCTTTAGTGGAGCATTAAAGCTATGAAGCTAACAGGGGCTAAGAGGCTAGTGAGCTCGAACCTCATCTTAACTGCCTGACTGGTTGTGGTAGAACATGTTTTGCCTTTTCTCTGGCTTTGATGATTCAACCCAGATCTCTGGACAGCTGGTTTCGCTAGGTTTTTTTTTGGCTAACATGTATATTCTTCAGTTTCTCTCCAGTTCTTTGGCCTAAAGCAGTAGTTTGAAGAAAAAAAGAAAACAAATTCTAGTAGACAATGTACACGACCACATGCAAGTGAGCTCAACCAAAGAGGCAAACTTGAGGTGACATTAGCAACTTGTCGCTTGCTAGCATGAATGTACGGTCAGGCCTTAATCTGCAGCCGATTTCACTTGTTTTGCTCTGGCTGACTGAATATTTCACTCTAAGGTTAAGCCACAAACAGCTTCACCAAAAAATAGACAAAACATGTGTGGTATCTAAGGTTTTTGTTTTTTTGCCAATGTAGCTAACAAGTAATGGAAGCCCTAACCCTAAGCCTAAGTTTTATATATATATATATATATATATATATATATATATATATATATATATATATATATATATATATATATATATATATATATATATAAACTTAGGATTAGGGTTATATATAACTCTGGTCCCCAAATTCAGTTTTCCCTTAAACTCCAATTGTAGTCAAGTCTGTTTGAAAAAACTCTATTATGCTAATGTAGGCAAGTAGTACCAACAAATCACAATTTACAAAAATCATTTTTCTTTTTTAATACTTGCTAACTGTAAGAATTAGGTTGATATATAAATATAATTTATATAATTTATTTTTAAAAAAATATTTATTTATTTATTTTTAATTTTTTAACTTATTTCGTCACTGTCTAAGGAAAATTAAGTATCAATGGAACCAGATTTTTTCCAAGATATTTTGGAGCATTTCTATTGGTCTGTTCATCCTAAAATTTTAACACCGTGTAAACATCAGCTGTTGTGTTGATCAAGTGATATAGAAAAATAAAAATAAGCCAAAGTGTAGATACATGTTTTTCTTTAGAGACTGCATTCTATCATTTTTCTCTAGTTCTTTGGGTTAAAGGAATAGAACTACTAATCCTTTATGGATTCTCACAGGTTTCCCGGTTTCTCCAAAAGCAGTCAAGCTTAGCCAGTAGATATTTGGTAAAGTTTGCTTCTGTAGTTTTGCACTAGAGCTACGAGGCTAACGCAGCTAACAAGTGATGAAATTGTTCCTTGGTTTTGTTTTCAACCAACCCATCCCACAGCTATCACACCTATTCTTCTCCTGACATATGAAACTAGCATGTATGTTCGTCAGTCACTGTCTGAACTGTACTATTCGTCTGGCTTAAGGAAATATGAAAAATCATGAAAAATTTTGTTCTGCCAAAGCTAACAAGTACTGTAGGCTTATATCCCAGCGCTTATTTATTTGGCTTGTTCTGTTCTTTCTCAAAACCACAATTTGCAAGGACTTATAATTTAACCCACACTCGTTTTCAGCTTTGAACATCTGGTTGACCGGTTTGTGAACATTTTGCTCTGATTTTGATGATTTAACCCAGGGGTCTGAAAGCTGTTTTTCATATTCTGCCTTCATATGCTGAAAAAGAACATTCCCACATTTCCCAACTTTCCCCAAACGTAGCCCTTCAGCCAAGACATGGTGTCTAAAAGTTTGCTTCTCTGGTTTAGCACTGGAGTTTTAGGGCTAGTGTTAACAAGTAATGGAAGCTTAAATTCCACTGTTTTCTTAGTTTTGTTTTTCTTGTGTTCTTCCCCAAAACCGCTGGCTGTTGTGCTTGCAAAGGCTTGAAATTCATGGTAATTTTCACTTCTCGTCTGGTTAGCTGGTTGTGGTTATGTTCCATTTTGGCAGTTTGCTCTTGCTTTTGACAGTTCAGACTAGCATTCTTCAATTTCTGTCTTTGAGCCCCAATATCCTCCGTACTACTTGGTGTTTTAAGGTATTGCTGGTGTTGTATTGGAGCTACATGGCTAATGTCGCTATGTCATAGTAACTAATACCTCAAACTGGAAACCCAGATCACAACACTTGCCTTAAACTGTGTGGAAAAGAACTGGCCCCCAAATTTAGTTTACCATTAACTTCCAATTGCAGTGAAGATTAGCCCAGTTGTTTGACAAAATTTGCTTCTATAGTTCTGCACTACAGCTATGATGCTAATGTAGCTAACTAGTAAACAGCTTGCCTTTGTTTGATCAGTTTTTTATTTACACAAAACCACAATTTACAAAAATTTCACTGTCAATTTTCTCTTTTTTAACACTTTTTTAACTTGAAGAATCGAGTTGACTAGAGAACATCAGCCCCAAGCTCAGGAGATAACGATCTGGCCATATGGCTCGAGGCTGGACCTGAAGTCAGCTGGTCTTCATCTTCATTTTGCCGGCAAGGAAGAAGTTACAACACAACACATACCTTAATAGTCCAGCTGTCATTTGTAGTTTTGGTGTACAGCACCAAAACAGTCTCTGCTAGTATACTAAGTCACTGTAGCTACACTTGGACAAATACGATGGTTCCTTAAGGGTTCCCTCTAGAACCACTACATAGAACACTCAGAATTTGCATGCTTAGATGGTTTGTTGTATTGTGAAACTGTTCTTCAGATTAACCGACCTGTTGCTTAAAGTTTCGTATATCAACAAAGATGGCAGATGGTTCTTTGAGAGTTCATAGTTCTATACAGAACCACTGTCTTTACTAAAGAACCTTTGACAAAACATTTTTAGAGCTAGCCCCCCAAATTTCTTACTAAGAGCAACTCCCATACCGTTCCTGTCTAAAGAAAAAAAAGTATCTATTAAACTGTAACGCTTTTATTTTTACTTTACGTTTAATGTAAATTAGTAAAGTGATTTTATTCCAAGCTATTTTGGAGCATTTCTATTGGTCCGTCTCGAAAAAAACACAAAAAAATAAACAAATAAATGAAAAAAAATTTTTTTTAGACCGCTATGATATGCAACGAATATGCAAAGGAAATAAATTTCCATGTAATTTTCTAAATATGTGCTGTATATTTGCATGTACGTTGACCTGTATGTAAATATTAAAAATAAACAGTGTGTGTGAACATATATTGTTGTAAATTTGCATACCAAAACATGACGGGACTGCTTGGAATAAAATCTTTTTTAAGATCTTTTTAACTGTATATATATATAAATAATGTTGTTATCTATATTAAATCCAAATGTCCTTCTATATATATATATATTTTTTTTTTTTTTATTATCAGTTGGGTTCTGACTGTCTACTCCAAAATTTCTAAGATTAAAAAGGCCTAATATTCTCTAATAGACTCGATAATGTGCCTCCTGGTGCTGTGATACACTGTTATCCATAAACAGGACCAAATTACATACATAATTCCGACTTCTAGATAAAAGCTGCTCCTGTTTCAGCTGTGATCCACGTTAATGAAGGTATTATTGTACATTACTTATTAGCTACATTGGCCTCATAGCTTCCCCTGCAAAGTTTGGACACCAAACATGTCTTGACTGATTGACTACCATTTGGAGTGAAGGGAGCATTGTGTAAATTTAATTTTTCACCAAATTAGCATAGCGTGACTCAGCCCACACATGCAAATCCAAAGAAAAGTACACTCTTACTCACTTTCCCAACACGCTTGCGTTCGGCGAATTCACAACGCTGAGAGAAATGATCTTTTTTCCTTTTTTTCCACAGATTTTTGGAGACACGGTGATGAACGACCCTGTAGGTGTTTCCTTTATGAGTTAGCGCTCAGGGAATATGGATCAACACCAGCATTAGGTCAAAAGGCATCACCAGCAGTTCAAGGATGCCACATTATTTAAATAAGAAAGCTGTGCACCTCAACAACAGGGTGGTCCAAAGCAGACCTGGGTGCTGCTTGGGGCCCGGGGGGGGGGCTTCTTTCTTCAGAATCAAGCCTGGCCTTACACATCACCCCAAACGCTGCCGTCTACAGCTATCAGGCCGTTATTGAAATGCACTCTTCTCTGGAAATCCAAGCCCCGTTCTCACTTATATCGACTCGCAGGGCCTGCAGAGCGTTTGCATACAAGATCTATTTGCACATCCAAAGCTGAAGATAAAAACCCAACAGCGCTCTGAAAAACACATCAGCTTGAGTCATGCTAGCCATCCAACTACCACAGCGGGAAAGCATCACGGATCAATATTTTTTAATTATTTAATTTCTTTTTAAATACGTTTTTGTGTTTTTTCCCACTTTGCCTTGATTTTTGAGTTTTGTAAGCTAAATATAGCACAAAAGGCTTGATGGAGTTTAATGCCAGCCCGTGAGTCCCCTCTCATTAACGCTAACAGTAATGTCACCTCCAACACTCGCCTGCCTTAATTACAGCTAATTCTCTTAGCAGGTAACGTTCGCCAATCAACTGCACAAACAAACACTTGTTAACTGTGCGCTTAGCCAATGCGACCCATACATCTGCTGCACTCTCCCTGTATACGTGCAGCAGGAAACACAAGCCTCTAGGAAATGTGTTTATATATATATATATATATATATATATATATATATATATATATATATATATATATATATATATATATATATATATATATATTTGTTGATGTAACACTGATGTGGTGAGAGTGTGGACATGAGGTCATACGTTAGTAAATGATTGCTGTAAATGTTTAACCACATCCTCAGATCTGTAGGTGAGGATAAAACTTTTATAACCGACTAATCATTCATATATGTACAACTTCTAATCCTCACGTCATTTCAAAATCTCAATATTCAGTTTATTATAATGAAAATACTACCACTACCACTATTACTACTAATAATAATAATAATAATTATTATTATTATTATTATTTTAATTATACCATTAGCAATTAACTCCCACAAGACATATTTATTAGTACTGAATAACTCACAGTGGGTAATAAATTCATAGTGGATACCGAACAATTCAAAGCAGATACTGAATAAAGTTGTACTGAATCATTTGTAGTAGATACTGAATAATTCATAGTAGGTATTAAATTAGTCATAAGTACGTACTAAATAAGTCATAGTGGGTACTGAATAACTCATAGTGGGTACGGAATAATTCATACTAGGTACTGAATAAGTCATAGTAGATACTGAATAATTCATAGTAGGTACTGAATAATTCATAGTAGGTACTGAACAATTCATAGTAGGTACTAAATAATTCATAGTGGGTACTGAATAATCCATAGTAGGTATTAAATTAGTCATAGTAGGTACTAAATAAGTCATAGTAGGTACTGAATAACTTATAGTGGGTACGGAATAATTCATACTAGGTTCTGAATAATTCATAGTAGGTACTGAATAATTCATACAAGGTATTGAGTAAGTCATAGTAGGTACTGAATGATTCATACAAGGTATTGAGTAAGTCATAGTAGGTACTGAATGATTCATAGTAGTTACTAAATAAGTCATAGTAGGTACTGAATAATCCATAGTAGGTACTGAATGATTCATAGTAGTTACTAAATAAGTCATAGTAGGTACTGAATAAGTCATAGTAGGTACTGAATAAGTCATAGTAGGTACTGAATAATCCATAGTAGGTACTGAATGATTCATAGTAGTTACTAAATAAGTCATAGTAGGTACTGAATAATCCATAGTAGGTACTGAATGATTCATAGTAGTTACTAAATAAGTCATAGTAGGTACTGAATAATCCATAGTAGGTACTGAATGATTCATAGTAGTTACTAAATAAGTCATAGTAGGTACTGAATAAGTCATAGTAGGTACTGAAAAAGTCATAGTAGGTACTGAATAATCCATAGTAGGTACTGAATGATTCATAGTAGTTACTAAATAAGTCATAGTAGGTACTGAATAAGTCATAGTAGGTACTGAATAAGTCATAGTAGGTACTGAATAATCCATAGTAGGTACTAAATGATTCATAGTAGTTACTAAATAAGTCATAGTAGGTACTGAATAATCCATAGTAGGTACTGAATGATTCATAGTAGTTACTAAATAAGTCATAGTAGGTACTGAATAAGTCATAGTAGGTACTGAATAAGTCATCTCGGTTAAGAAATAGTAGTTTCTGTATAATTAATAATGTATGTTGCTGCAGGTACTGATTCATTGACAGTGGTCTCTCAGTACTCAGTACCTGTGCTACAAGGCTGCGGCTTAAAGAGTTAATTCGGCCGCAGCAGAGCGTAAGAGTTAACGGCGATGGGATTTTTGTTCGTGTCCGTCACTGCTGCTCTGAAAAAGGTGAGAATGAAATTTGCAACTATACACAAATGCAGGAGAAAACATTTGGGCTGTCGAGAAAAAAAAGTGTCTGAAACAAAAGCCTCCGTCTAATGTGATAGAGAATCATCACATTCGTCTTGTTTTTAAATATCTGCCAACTGGGAGCCTCATTGTTTAATTCCTCCGCACGCAACACGCACACGCAACACGCACAGGCTCTCCTCCACTTCCTCAACGTGCTAACGTAAACATTCACCTACATCAGCAGCTGCAGTTCTCAGAGGAGCCAGGTTTCAGCACAGCTCCTTTCTGGAACATGAACCAGCAAATAATAAATAATAAATAAATAAATAAATACCGTATTTTTATTTATTTTTTTAAAACCTATGATTAACATTTTGGACATTGCTGCCGAAAGATGTTTTAAAAAAAAGGAATGAGGGAGAAAAACATGCGACATAGATGAAATAATATTGTCTGCTGATTGTTTGCTTATTTGCTGCGCTTATTTGACTGAATCTGGCGTTTCACAAAGCCATCTGAACAGAAGGTGAAACATTTGACTGCTCATGTGACAGGCTGCTAAACGATTCGAACCCTGGAGCAGACACTGGTACAATTACCGTCTTATCATGTTGGTACAGATGTCCATGGCGACTGCCAAAATTTTAGGAGGCAAAAAAGAAAAAAAAAAGAGAAAAAAAAAAAGAGATAATAATATAGCATAAGCGAAAACGGCTGATCGCCAGTAAGTGGGAAGTCATGAGCAAAAAAAAAGAAAAAAAAAGAAAAAAGCAGCAGATCAGACTTGGAGATGGTGCGGAATACACCCACTAGAGCCTCGTGCGCTCCCTCACCACTTCACTTCTGACCTCAGCGCGAACTCTCCGCACGACTTCAATAAGAAGAGTGAGGGCCTGGATTTCAAACACAGTTCGGCTTCGGCTCGCCAGCTGCTTTATTACACTCTCTCCACTCTCGCCACTCGCTTCCCGGCTACAAACACACCGGCTGAACAATTAGCTGTGGACGGTCCTGAATGGCGGTGATGCAGGACGGAGGTTTTAGCACAGATACTCTAGAAACGTCCTGAAGTGTTCACACGCTCCGTCGAAATCTCAGTAGAAAAGCACTGACCGGCGCGGTGGGACCCTCTGGAGCACTCACGTAAGACCCTAATGTCACCACGCCTGAGGCCAAGTGTGGACTGGCAGGGACATAATAATAGTATACTACTCACAATACTAGTACACTGTTCAAGATTTTAGATACGCTGACATTAAAGGGCCATACTTGTATTTATTGCTCGCTTTTATTCTGCAAATCCTGTAAGACAGTTGTATATTTTTTGTGTACCAAAAAAGATTATTTTTTTAATATCTATTTATTTCTAGTTTATTTAGTAAATAGTCCCTGTAGAAAACATATTATTTTCAAATTTTCCAGATTTTACCATCATTAACATTCATCATTAGTGTATGTTTACTGGTGAGTTTGATGTTAAATACGATGTGTATATTTGTGTTGTAGACATGGAGACCACTGGTTACCGTTACCACCACCACTGTATACACCATCATCACCAATATAAACATCACCACCACTGTAAACACCACCACTGTAAACATCATCATCACCACCACTATAAACACCACCACTTTAAACACCATCATCACCACCACTATAAACACCACCACTGTAAACACCATCATCACCACCACTATAAACACCACCACTGTAAACATCATCATCACCACCACTATAAACACCACCACTGTAAACATCATCATCACCACCACTATAAACACCATCACCACCACTGTAAACAACACAACTGTACCCATCACCACCACTGTATACACCATCATCACCAATATAAACATCACCACCACTGTAAACACCACCACTGTAAACATCATCATCACCACCACTATAAACACCACCACTGTAAACACCATCATCACCACCACTATAAACACCACCACTGTAAACATCATCATCACCACCACTATAAACACCATCACCACCACTGTAAACAACACAACTGTACCCATCACCACCACTGTAAACACCATCATCACCACCACTATAAACACCACCACTGTAAACATCATCATCACCACCACTATAAACACCACCACTGTAAACATCATCATCACCACCACTATAAACACCACCACTGTAAACATCATCATCACCACCACTATAAACACCACCACTTTAAACACCATCATCACCACCACTATAAACACCACCACTGTAAACATCATCATCACCACCACTATAAACACCACCACTGTAAACATCATCATCACCACCACTATAAACACCACCACTGTAAACATCATCATCACCACCACTATAAACACCATCACCACCACTGTAAACAACACAACTGTACCCATCACCACCACTGTAAACACCATCACCACCACCACTGTAAACACCATCACCACCACCACTGTAAACACCCTCACCACCACCACTGTAAACACCATCACCACCACCACTGTAAACACCATCACCACCACCACTGTAAACACCATCACCACCACTGTAAACAACACAACTGTACCCATCACCACCACTGTAAACACCATCACCACCACCACTGTAAACACCCTCACCACCACCACTGTAAACACCATCACCACCACCACTGTAAACACAATCACCACCACTACTGTAAACACCACCACTGTAAACACCACTGTAAACATCACCACCACTGTAAACATCACCACCACTGTAAACACCACCACTGTAAACACCACCACCACTGTAAACACCATCATCACCACCACTGTAAACACCATCACCACCACTACTGTAAACACCACCACTGTAAACACCACTGTAAACATCACCACCACTGTAAACATCACCACCACTGTAAACAACACGACTGTAAACATCACCACCTCTATAAACACCATCACTGTAAACAACACAACTGTACACATCACCACCACTGTAAACACCTTCACTGTATACATCACCACCAGCACTGTAAACACCATCACCACCAATATAAACACCACCACTGTAAACAACATCACCACCACTGTAAACATCACCACCACTGTAAACACCACCACTGTAAACAACACGACTGTAAACATCACCACCAATATAAACACCACCACTGTAAACAACACGACTGTAAACATCACCACCACTGTAAACACCATCACCACCACTGTAAACACCATCACCACCACTGTAAACACCATCACCACCAATATAAACACCACCACTGTAAACAACACGACTGTAAACATCACCACCACTCTAAACACCATCACTACCACTGTAAACACCATCTGAACCGTTTCACACTAAACCATGCTCTGTTTACATCACAGTAACGCAAATATGCCAAAATCACACATGCACGTTCTCGCTTCCTTGTGAGTGGGCGGAGCTAAACTGTAAATATGCCACAGCTGTCCAAAGAAAAAAACGTATCTTTGTCGATGTTTATTTTTCTACACGATATGAACACGACAAGTTATGTTTACATTGTGTAAATGCTTCATACTGAATGGACCAATAGAAACGCTCTAAAATAGCTTGAAGAAGGTTTTTGTTCTTTAGTGTAAAGTTGCTATTGTTTGCAGCTTTTATCTTCCATACATTAACTTTCTGTTCTTCTTTAGAAAATAAACAATATGTTTACATGCTAAAATACATACATCTGAAATGGGACTAGAGGCAGTGAGCGGCTCCTCGACTCAGTATCCTCTTTAATCAAAGAAGTGGTTTTAAACTGAATGATTAATGTGAAGACAGAAAAATGCAGTACATTCATAAAACACATGACTTCTAAATAAGGGCGTCCATTCATGCGTACACGTATACGTTTAATGTCAGTCTTAAGACTTAAAGGGCGCATATCACGCGAAACATGACTTTACATTATTTTCATTTAAATAATACAGTTTGATGTGGCGTGCAAATTTTGTTAAGGTCCCAAAACAGACCACTAACTTCCAGTCCACTGACTCAGTAACACTACACACACACAGCCGACTCTACACTAACCTCTGTAGCAGCAGTAACACTACACACACACAGCCCACTCTCCACTAACCTCTGTAGCAGCAGTAACACTACACACACACAGCCGACTCTACACTAACCTCTGTAGCAGCAGTAACACTACACACACACAGCCGACTCTACACTAACCTCTGTAGCAGCAGTAACACTACACACACACAGCCGACTCTACACTAACCTCTGTAGCAGTAACACTACACACACACAGCCGACTCTACACTAACCTCTGTAGCAGTAACACTACACACACAGCCAACTCTACACTAACCTCTGTAGCAGCAGTAACACTACACACACACAGTCGACTCTACACTAACCTCTGTAGCAGCAGTAACACTACACACACACAGTCGACTCTACACTAACCTCTGTAGCAGCAGTAACACTACACACACACAGCCGACTCTACACTAACCTCTGTAGCAGTAACACTACACACACACAGCCGACTCTACACTAACCTCTGTAGCAGCAGTAACACTACACACACACAGCCGACTCTACACTAACCTCTGTAGCAGTAACACTACACACACAGCCGACTCTCCACTAACCTCTGTAGCAGTAACACTACACACACACAGCCGACTCTACACTAACCTCTGTAGCAGTAACACTACACACACACAGCCGACTCTACACTAACCTCTGTAGCAGCAGTAACACTACACACACACAGCTGACTCTACACTATACTCTGTAGCAGCAGTAACACTACACACACACAGCCGACTCTACACTAACCTCTGTAGCAGCAGTAACACTACACACACACAGCCGACTCTACACTAACCTCTGTAGCAGCAGTAACACTACACACACACAGCTGACTCTACACTAACCTCTGTAGCAGTAACACTACACACACACAGCCGACTCTACACTAACCTCTGTAGCAGTAACACTACACACACACAGCCGACTCTACACTAACCTCTGTAGCAGCAGTAACACTACACACACACAGCTGACTCTACACTAAACTCTGTAGTAGCAGTAACACTACACACACACAGCCGACTCTACACTAACCTCTGTAGCAGTAACACTACACACACACAGCCGACTCTACACTAACCTCTGTAGCAGCAGTAACACTACACAAACAGTCAACTCTCCACTAACCTCTGTAGCAGCAACACTACACACACAGCCGACTCTCCACTAACCTCTGTAGCAGCAGTAACACTACACACACACAGCTGACTCTACACTAACCTCTGTAGCAGCAACACTACACACACAGCCGACTCTACACTAACCTCTGTAGCAGCAGTAACACTACACACACACAGCCCACTCTACACTAACCTCTGTAGCAGCAACACTACACACACAGCCGACTCTCCACTAACCTCTGTAGCAGCAGTAACACTACACACACACAGCCGACTCTACACTAACCTCTGTAGCAGCAACACTACACACACAGCCGACTCTCCACTAACCTCTGTAGCAGCAGTAACACTACACACACACAGCCGACTCTACACTAACCTCTGTAGCAGCAGTAACACTACACACACACAGCCGACTCTACACTAACCTCTGTAGCAGCAGTAACACTACACACACACAGCCCACTCTCCACTAACCTCTGTAGCAGCAGTAACACTACACACACACAGCCGACTCCACACTAACCTCTGTAGCAGCAGTAACACTACACACACACAGCCGACTCTACACTAACCTCTGTAGCAGCAGTAACACTACACACACACACAGCCCACTCTACACTAACCTCTGTAGCAGCAACACTACACACACAGTCGACTCTACACTAAACTCTGTAGCAGCAGTAACACTACACACACAGCCGACTCTACACTAACCTCTGTAGCAGCAGTAACACTACACACACACAGCCGACTCTACACTAACCTCTGTAGCAGCAGTAACACTACACACACACAGCTGACTCTACACTAACCTCTGTAGCAGCAACACTACACACACAGCCGACTCTCCACTAACCTCTGTAGCAGCAGTAACACTACACACACACAGCTGACTCTACACTAACCTCTGTAGCAGCAACACTACACACACAGCCGACTCTACACTAACCTCTGTAGCAGCAGTAACACTACACACACACAGCCCACTCTACACTAACCTCTGTAGCAGCAACACTACACACACAGCCGACTCTCCACTAACCTCTGTAGCAGCAGTAACACTACACACACACAGCCGACTCCACACTAACCTCTGTAGCAGCAGTAACACTACACACACACAGCCGACTCTACACTAACCTCTGTAGCAGCAGTAACACTACACACACACACAGCCCACTCTACACTAACCTCTGTAGCAGCAACACTACACACACAGTCGACGCTACACTAAACTCTGTAGCAGCAGTAACACTACACACACACAGCCGACTCTACACTAACCTCTGTAGCAGCAGTAACACTACACACACACACAGCCCACTCTACACTAACCTCTGTAGCAGCAACACTACACACACAGTCGACTCTACACTAAACTCTGTAGCAGCAGTAACACTACACACACAGCCGACTCTACACTAACCTCTGTAGCAGCAGTAACACTACACACACACAGCCGACTCTACACTAACCTCTGTAGCAGTAACACTACACACACAGCCGACTCTCCACTAACCTCTGTAGCAGCAGTAACACTACACACACACAGCTGACTCTACACTAACCTCTGTAGCAGCAGTAACACTACACACACACAGCCGACTCTACACTAACCTCTGTAGCAGTAACACTACACACACACAGCTGACTCTACACTAACCTCTGTAGCAGCAGTAACACTACACACACACAGCCGACTCTACACTAACCTCTGTAGCAGTAACACTACACACACACAGCTGACTCTACACTAACCTCTGTATCAGCAGTAACACTACACACACACAGCCGACTCTACACTAACCTCTGTAGCAGTAACACTACACACACACAGCCGACTCTACACTAACCTCTGTAGCAGTAACACTACACACACACAGCCGACTCTACACTAACCTCTGTAGCAGTAACACTACACACACACAGCCGACTCTACACTAACCTCTGTAGCAGCAGTAACACTACACACACACAGCCGACTCTACACTAACCTCTGTAGCAGTAACACTACACACACACAGCCGACTCTACACTAACCTCTGTAGCAGCAGTAACACTACACACACACAGCCGACTCTACACTAACCTCTGTAGCAGCAGTAACACTACACACACAGCCGACTCTACACTAACCTCTGTAGCAGCAGTAACACTACACACACACAGCCGACTCTACACTAACCTCTGTAGCAGCAGTAACACTACACACACACAGCCGACTCTACACTAACCTCTGTAGCAGCAGTAACACTACACACACACAGCCGACTCTACACTAACCTCTGTAGCAGCAGTAACACTACACACACACAGCCGACTCTACACTAACCTCTGTAGCAGTAACACTACACACACACAGCCGACTCTACACTAACCTCTGTAGCAGTAACACTACACACACACAGCCGACTCTACACTAACCTCTGTAGCAGTAACACTACACACACACAGCCGACTCTACACTAACCTCTGTAGCAGCAGTAACACTACACACACACAGCCGACTCTACACTAACCTCTGTAGCAGTAACACTACACACACACAGCCGACTCTACACTAACCTCTGTAGCAGTAACACTACACACACAGCCAACTCTACACTAACCTCTGTAGCAGTAACACTACACACACAGCCAACTCTACACTAACCTCTGTAGCAGCAGTAACACTACACACACACAGCCGACTCTACACTAACCTCTGTAGCAGCAGTAACACTACACACACAGCCGACTCTACACTAACCTCTGTAGCAGCAGTAACACTACACACACACAGCCGACTCTACACTAACCTCTGTAGCAGCAGTAACACTACACACACACAGCCGACTCTACACTAACCTCTGTAGCAGTAACACTACACACACACAGCCCACTCTACACTAACCTCTGTAGCAGCAGTAACACTACACACACACACAGCCAACTCTACACTAACCTCTGTAGCAGCAGTAACACTACACACACAGCCGACTCTACACTAACCTCTGTAGCAGTAACACTACACACACACAGCCGACTCTACACTAACCTCTGTAGCAACAGTAACACTACACACACACAGCCGACTCTACACTAACCTCTGTAGCAGCAGTAACACTACACACACACAGCCGACTCTACACTAACCTCTGTAGCAGCAGTAACACTACACACACACAGCCGACTCTACACTAACCTCTGTAGCAGCAGTAACACTACACACACACAGCCGACTCTACACTAACCTCTGTAGCAGTAACACTACACACACACAGCCGACTCTACACTAACCTCTGTAGCAACAGTAACACTACACACACACAGCCGACTCTACACTAACCTCTGTAGCAGCAGTAACACTACACACACACAGCCGACTCTACACTAACCTCTGTAGCAGCAGTAACACTACACACACACAGCCGACTCTACACTAACCTCTGTAGCAGCAGTAACACTACACTGTGTAACACTGTGGTCTCAATATGGCTTTAATTTAAGTGAGTAGTAGTGAGTTGTAGTGAGTACCACCATGTGTAGTGGTCTTCTATGTTAGAGTCAGAGAACACAGATAGAGTTCACGTTCATAGCCGGGTTCGCTTTGTGATGGTGGTTTATTGATGATGTCATCTTGCTGACTAAGCAAACACACAGGAATTCAGAGTTCACCGTCTCACACTCCAGTTTTGTATCTCAGGTCCAGTAAGCTTGACGTGCCGAACTGAAACGTCACCCGTGTAGCCTGTAAATTCTATTTGTTTTCAAAAGCGTAGCCGAGAGCCGACATCTCCAGTCGCGAAAAGGGACGCGAGCGTTCGTCCGCGGGGCTCATCACGTTGCCAGTTGAACTGAAACGCAGAAACTAACCAGGTGTTTACTTTCCTATGCAACCTAGGGCTTGAAAACATGACTCACTGGAAACCTGGCATCCAACAACGGCACATTTATTCTTGTTTACATCCGAAACGGAGTTCACTGTGAAGTCCTGCTGTAAACGGCCGAGGCGGAGGTATGAAGGCGGGGCAGCTGGGTGGGGTTATTCTAGCATAGGGCAGGGCACCACTTTCCTGTGACATAAAAATCTCAGCCATGTACTGAATTGCTTTGTTTTTGTTTTTTTTGTTTTCTTCTTTTCTGAAGGAGAATACCGTGAACTGGCAGAGAGCTCAGATTTCAAGGTTTCTCGAGAAAGGAATCCACAGCGACAAGCATGGCACATGCCAACCGGCAAAAGGAAATGCAGGTTTATTTATTTATCCCGCCTCCTACAACAGCAAACCGCATACGGCCGCACCCAGAACCGAACACCTTGAATTATTCCTAACCAACAATCTCACCACAACTTCGTACCATCATCTGATCATGTACACGCAGAGTGGCCGCATTAGTGGAGGCCAGACTTTGATGTTTTGAGGTTTGAATTGCTGAGTAATATTGCTTTTGTTTATAAAGCCTTACTTCACACACAGTTTAGAGTATAACAGTATATAACACAGCACTGACTTCCTTCAATAGCCATCATCAGTCATAGACACTGCTTCAGCTAACTTGATAAACCTTTATGTAGGGTTTTGTCAGCTGCCATAACAAGCTTAGGTCATGTAGCCTTATAAGCAGTCCCCTACAGCAGTAGCGAACCGTGACCCATAAGCCTCGGCCCCTCGGAGGCGGGACATGGGCTTCCATCGTGACTCAACAAACCAGCTAGCTGTGGTAGCCTAGCGCTAGCTAGCTGTTTCTCCAGCTAGCGTGGCCACAGCGGGTGGAAATGATCATACAGTTAAGCCCCGCCCACTTAGAGGGGAGATATGATTGGTCAGTTTTACTGTTTGAAATTGGTATAGCGCTGAATTAGAACTGCCTGTCTGTACATGAACAGCGGGACCACCAGTCACCAACATTCTGCGGAGGCATCACAGTCCTTATAGGGGGAGACACAGACTCACAGGCTTCCACTTAACCCCTCACACTCCAACACAGATTGAATAGACACGATTAAATAATTTATTTATCTATGTTTTTAAAATTGTTTAGATGTTGATTGTCAAACTGTAAGTAGATCAAAAAATTATATATATATGTGTGTGTGTTAAGAATATATAAGAATATAATATTTTAGGCCCTCTGAGAGGTTCCCCACTGCCCTACAGTATAGTGATCCCATTCCAATTACAGTGTGTGCACCATTACATTAAACACTAATGTAGCAGGATAAACAATGTTTAAGCAATTATTATTATTATTAGTAGTAGTAGTAGTAGTAGTGGTGGTAGTAGTAGTAGTAGTAGTAGTGGTAGTAGTAGTAGTAGTAGTAGTGGTAGTAGTAGTAGTAGTAGTAGTAGTAGTAGTAGTGGTAGTAGTGGTAGTAGTAGTAGTATTGGTAGTAGTAGTAGTAGTAGTAGAAGTAATAGCTGTATAATGTATAAGCAATTATTATTATTATTATTATTATTATTATTATTATTATTATTATTAGTAGTAGTAGTAGTAGTAGTAGTAGTGGTAGTAGTAGTGGTAGTAGTAATAGTAGTAGTAGTAGTAGTAGTAGTGGTAGTAGTAGTAGTAGTAGTAGTGGTAGTAGTAGTAGTAGTAGTAGTAGTAGTAGTATTGGTAGTAGTAGTAGTGGTGGTAGTAGTAGTAGTAGTAGTAGTGGTAGTAGTAGTGGTAGTAGTAATAGTAGTAGTAGTAGTGGTGGTAGTAGTAGTAGTAGTAGTAGAAGTAATAGCTGTATAATGTATAAGCAATTATTATTATTATTATTATTATTATTATTATTAGTAGTAGTAGTAGTAGTAGTGGTGGTAGTAGTAGTAGTAGTAGTGGTAGTAGTAGTGGTAGTAGTAATAGTAGTAGTAGTAGTAGTAGTAGTGGTGGTAGTAGTAGTAGTAGTAGTAGAAGTAATAGCTGTATAATGTATAAGCAATTATTATTATTATTATTATTATTATTATTATTATTATTATTATTATTATTAGTAGTAGTAGTAGTAGTAGTAGTAGTAGTAGTGGTGGTAGTAGTAGTAGTAGTAGTAGTGGTAGTAGTAGTGGTAGTAGTAATAGTAGTAGTAGTAGTAGTAGTAGTAGTAGTAGTGGTGGTAGTAGTAGTAGTAGTAGTAGTAGTAGTGGTAGTAGTAGTAGTAGTAGTAGTAGTAGTGGTAGTAGTAGTAGTAGTAGTAGTGGTGGTAGTAGTAGTAGTAGTAGTAGTGGTAGTAGTAGTAGTAGTAGTAGTGGTAGTAGTAGTGGTAGTAGTAATAGTAGTAGTAGTAGTAGTAGTAGTAGTAGTAGTGGTAGTAGTAGTAGTAGTAGTAGTAGTAGTAGTGGTAGTAGTAGTAGTGGTAGTAGTAGTAGTAGTAGTAGTGGTAGTAGTAGTAGTAGTAGTAGTAGTAGTAGTAGTAGTAATAGTAGTAGTAGTAGAAGTAATAGCTGTATAATGTATAAGCAATTATTATTATTATTATTATTATTATTAGTAGTAGTAGTAGTAGTGGTAGTAGTAGTGGTAGTAGTAATAGTAGTAGTAGTAGTAGTAGTAGTAGTAGTAGTAGTAGTGGTAGTAGTAGTAGTAGTAGTAGTAGTAGTGGTAGTAGTAGTAGTAGTAGTAGTAGTAGTAGTAGTAGTGGTAGTAGTAGTAGTAGTAGTAGTAGAAGTAATAGCTGTATAATGTATAAGCAATTATTATTATTATTAGTAGTAGTAGTAGTAGTAGTGGTAGTAGTAGTAGAAGTAATAGCTGTATAATGTATAAGCAATTATTATTATTATTAGTAGTAGTTGTATTATTATTATTATTAGTAGTAGTAGTGGTAGTAGTAGTAGTAGTTGTATTATTATTATTATTAGTAGTAGTAGTGGTAGTAGTAGTAGTAGTTGTATTATTATTATTATTAGTAGTAGTTGTATTATTATTATTATTAGTAGTAGTTGTATTATTATTATTATTAGTAGTAGTAGTAGTGGTAGTAGTAGTAGTAGTTGTATTATTATTATTATTAGTAGTAGTAGTAGTGGTAGTAGTAGTAGTAGTTGTATTATTATTATTATTAGTAGTAGTTGTATTATTATTATTATTAGTAGTAGTAGTAGTGGTAGTAGTAGTAGTAGTTGTATTATTATTATTAGTAGTAGTAGTAGTGGTAGTAGTAGTAGTAGTTGTATTATTATTATTAGTAGTAGTAGTAGTGGTAGTAGTAGTAGTAGTTGTATTATTATTAGTAGTAGTAGTAGTGGTAGTAGTAGTAGTAGTAGTACTAATAGCTGTAGTCACAGCAGTTTTAGGAGCAACACTATTGGTCCTTACAAATGCATAAAAATATTTTTTTTGTATATCAAGACATGCGACTATCTACACAGTCGGAAGGATGTATAAATATGGCTCAGCCATGTGCAAACACTGATCCACACATTGCTCAACCACATGCACTGTATGTGACTAATCGTTATCACAATACTGATATCGTTGCAATATGCAAATGAGCTCTTGACCAACCACAGTCTTTTTATCGGGTGGTGTTATTATCGTGACCAATCACAGCTCCACGTGAGTTTCTGCAGGTGCTCTGACGAATCAAGGTCTTCAAGTAATGACATCATATTACTGTATCTGCAGTATATAGCCTTATACTCACAACACTAGTATTTATGTGTATTAATTAAACAGTAATTTGGTTTTATATCCATTTTTGTTACTGTGCCTTTAAGACTAGCTCTGTTCTGATTGGCTGCCTCATTCAAAAAGCAGGTCTGAGACACTCCTTATAATGTGAGTGTGAGTGGGCGGGGCTATACCGTAGTAGGCAGATATGTGTGAATGCTCTCGAACAATGAATTCATGGCGTATATTCAGTGCATACACAAGCTGGCGGGTCTGAAACAACACGTGTACATACGTAGCTCTTATTTTAATTGAGTGAAGAAAGTTTTTTAATAAGAGAAGCTTCAGATCTCCTCCTCACGTATCAGGCAGCTCCACAGAAAATGACCAGGGACGCTGCTCAGCCTCTGCTCAGCCTCTGCTCAGTCACAGCTGGATGAATGAGCTGCTGGTTGCCACTGAATGGCGAAACACGGCGCAACACGTTTCCCGTCGTACTGTAGCACAGCTCCGCTCATGTGATCAGCACAGCTGAATGGCGGAGCGGGAGGATTCCTGGCACGGAGCGGAGTGTGAACGTGTGTGAAAAGGCTCCTGTTCCGAAACACTCTCGCCGTGCCAGAACTCCTCGGCTGATTCAAAAACCTGAACACAGCTTTCGTAGCTGCCGCGTCACGTTCGGGAGAAACTCCGTACAGTCGTGTGCAAAGGTTTCAGCAGCACAACATCATTCACGTGAACGCGTCCTATACAGGGAGCACACGCCTGCACAGATTCTAATATACAATTCTTTATTTTATTTGGATCCCCATTAGCTCCTATAGAGATAACAGATATTCCTCCTGGGCTCCATCAAACATAAAACACATTGAACATATACAATAGAAAACAAGAACATACTCTATGTATATTCCAAATGTATACGAAAGAAGAATATACATTATCCATATACATCAAAAAAGAAAAAGAAACGAACATACTCTATATTTCAGATGTATACAAAATCAAATAAATAAAAATAGAAGTAGAAAGTTTAAAAAAATGTCATTGTAATCCCAATAAACTAACTAGCCCCCTTGAACAAATTTCCCTAATCTACTTTTAACTTTTATTTATTTAGTTTTATGATCAGAAATCAGTTATCTAGTGTTTTTTTAAACCATGTTTAATTATTAGCTTTGAGCAGTGAACAATCACTGTTTATATACTGAATTTGACACACTGGGGAGAAAACTGTACCTAGAAAATCTAATAAAAGCTAAAATTTGACCTGCAAGTGTAGCTGACCAATAAAAATACATAGAAAGTATAAAAAGAGCCAAAAGTATGAAGAAGAATATGATGATTAGGACTACTACTAATTTTAGCTACGTGACTGTTTAAGCAAAATCCTTTAATATATAATTATATAATATTAAACCAAACAATATATATATATATATATATAGTATCACTATATTTAAAAGAATATCTGACAGGACTGATGTACGTACCGCACCAACTTCAATCCGTGTAGAGTTGTTCAGTAATTTCTAATAGACTTTAATAGACTTTCTAATAGATGTTGTGGTTTCCGTCGCTCTACAACTCAATGTTATGTATAAAAATCTGAATTTCAGATTGCAAATGCCAGCAACTCTCAAAAGATTTGCAGATGTTTGCAATTTTGCTTATTTCTTGCATTATATTTACTATAAATATGTAAATTGTGTAGGCACTGGGGGGCTATATGCAATCCCAATGTTCTACTAAAATAATATTGAGGCCACTTTTTACATTTGATATATTTTTTCCTGAATATCTGACTGTAGAAATACGGTGATCCCCAAATATACTTTCATATTTAAAAATACAGGTCAACATATTTCCACACGTTTAAATATATATGTAAATATTACATATTAGAATATATTGACACGTATTCCATCTAAATATGTGTGTCTGCTTCAACACACTGACATACATTTGCATATATTACCATATTTAAAATGGCCATGTTGAATATATTTAGCATACACTTTTTTTAGGAATCACATGATTGTGCATACATTTTTGTGCATATACATATGTATTATTTTGTGTGGCAGTTTCGTGGTTTATTTTTTATAGTATTTTATAGTACAATATAGTATTTTTAAAATCCCTAAATAGTGTTTGAATTTTAAATGCTCTGCAAATTTATATTTGTTCCTCTCTTGTTTCTATCCGGACTGAGCTAGGTTGTATTAAAAACAAGCTAAAGAAATATACTGATTTTATTCAAAAATATACTGTATATGGATTGCAATTTTTATTTGATGAAAGTAAAGAGGTGGAGAGTAATCATATCACAATCATCACTAATTTAAAGTTTACAATTTTATCCCAATCCCTCAAACAGAGGAAGTGAACACATTGCCAGTGTTGATAAAAACTTATGCAAATTTAAGCAGCTCAGTTCACAAAAAGTTGAGAGTTTATAGACATCAGTGCATAATATAATGTTGGAAACTATATACTCAGGTCTAATAGAGATAACAGGCCTGCAGTTAGCATCATGCTAATTGATACTGTGCTACCCTCTATTATAAGATCAATTAAAGAAACAACCTTCAGACATGAAACATGAATCAGCTGATCATCTACATTTGGAGTATATGGGTAAATTCTCGGAACTTGATTTTAATTGAATTAGTGAAATTCGCATTGAACATAAAAACCTATGTGGGAATATATTTTGCAGTGCTGTAGGTAATGATGTCGAACCATCAACACATATTAGGAAGCTTTTTAGTAAATACTAGTGTTTAGAATGTATATAATTAGAATTGAAATATTTTATTGTCATTATACTTGCATATAACAAAATTTAATCTGAAATTTAAAATAAATAGATAAAATAGAAATAATACAATAAAAATCTAATATAGAAATAGAAGAAGGAACGTAACTAAAGTAGAAATAAACTGAGGTATATATTACATTTATTTTATTTATTTTTTTTAACTGAACTAAAAAGTGCTAAATAGCTTTTTAAGGTGGATGTTAATGTGGATATTTTGAATAAGTACACATTAAAAAAACAGATGTAAATAAAGTTATTTTTAGGTGTATATATATATAAATATATATATAAACCTGATATTCTGTGCAGCATCATTAACTACAGAGGCTTTCATGGAAAAGGTGGTGGTGTGTAGTGAAGCTCTCTCTTATATACTCTTTGGCTATTTTGGTAAATGTTAGCAGAGAGTATTTATAATCACATTTAGAAACGTATATAAAAAGCACTCCGGCAGCTCCTGCCCCGCGGTCAGAAACAGGTCACTCCTGAAACAGGCCAATAGACACGACTTAACCAGAGAACACATCCCACAGCACTCCAGCGACTTCACACTTCCACAGCGGAGTGAGACGATTTACACTTCATTCCACCTTAAACTACTGCACTCGGTCTAATCAGTACTCTTAGTAATCAGGACTCTTAAACTACTGCAGTCGGTCTAATCAGTACTCTTAAACTACTGCAGTCTGTCTAATCAGTACTCTTAAACTACTGCAGTCGGTCTGGTCAGTACTCTTAAACTACTGCAGTCGGTCTGGTCAGTACTCTTAAACTACTGCAGTCGGTCTAATCAGTACTCTTAAACTACTGCAGTCGGTCTAATCAGTACTCTTAAACTACTGCAGTCAGTCTAATCAGTACTCTTAAACTACTGCAGTCGGTCTAATCAGTACTCTTAAACTACTGCAGTCGGTCTGGTCAGTACTCTTAAACTACTGCAGTCGGTCTAATCAGTACTCTTAAACTACTGCAGTCGGCTAATCAGTACTCTTAAACTACTGCAGTCGGTCTAATCAGTACTCTTAAACTACTGCAGTCAGTCTAATCAGTACTCTTAAACTACTGCAGTCGGCTAATCAGTACTCTTAAACTACTGCAGTCAGTCTAATCAGTACTCTTAAACTACTGCAGTCGGCTAATCAGTACTCTTAAACTACTGCAGTTGGTCTAATCAGTACTCTTAAACTACTGCAGTCGGTCTGGTCAGTACTCTTAAACTACTGCTGTCGGTCTGGTCAGTACTCTTAAACTACTGCAGTCAGTCTAATCAGTACTCTTAAACTACTGCAGTCGGTCTGGTCAGTACTCTTAAACTACTGCAGTCGGTCTAATCAGTACTCTTAAACTACTGCAGTCGGTCTGGTCAGTACTCTTAAACTACTGCAGTCAGTCTAATCAGTACTCTTAAACTACTGCAGTCGGTCTGGTCAGTACTCTTAAACTACTGCAGTCGGTCTAATCAGTACTCTTAAACTACTGCAGTCGGTCTGGTCAGTACTCTTAAACTACTGCTGTCGGTCTGGTCAGTACTCTTAAACTACTGCAGTCAGTCTAATCAGTACTCTTAAACTACTGCAGTCGGTCTGGTCAGTACTCTTAAACTACTGCAGTCGGTCTAATCAGTACTCTTAAACTACTGCAGTCGGTCTGGTCAGTACTCTTAAACTACTGCAGTCGGCTAATCAGTACTCTTAAACTACTGCAGTCGGTCTAATCAGTACTCTTAAACTACTGCAGTCAGTCTAATCAGTACTCTTAAACTACTGCAGTCGGCTAATCAGTACTCTTAAACTACTGCAGTCGGCTAATCAGTACTCTTAAACTACTGCAGTCGGTCTAATCAGTACTCTTAAACTACTGCAGTCGGTCTGGTCAGTACTCTCAAACTACTGCTGTCGGTCTGGTCAGTACTCTTAAACTACTGCAGTCGGTCGGGTCAGTACTCTTAAACTACTGCAGTCAGTCTAATCGGTACTCTTAAACAACTGCAGTCGGTCTGGTCAGTACTCTTAAACTACTGCAGTCGGTCTGGTCAGTACTCTTAAACTACTGCAGTCAGTCTGGTCAGTACTCTTAAACTACTGCAGTCAGTCTGGTCAGTACTCTTAAACTACTGCAGTCGGTCTGGTCAGTACTCTTAAACTACTGCAGTCGGTCTAATCAGTACTCTTAAACTACTGCAGTCAGTCTGGTCAGTACTCTTAAACTACTGCAGTCGGTCTGGTCAGTACTCTTAAACTACTGCAGTCGGTCTAATCAGTACTCTTAAACTACTGCAGTCGGTCTGGTCAGTACTCTTAAACTACTGCAGTCAGTCTAATCAGTACTCTTAAACTACTGCAGTCGGTCTGGTCAGTACTCTTAAACTACTGCAGTCGGTCTAATCAGTACTCTTAAACTACTGCAGTCGGTCTGGTCAGTACTCTTAAACTACTGCAGTCAGTCTAATCAGTACTCTTAAACTACTGCAGTCGGTCTGGTCAGTACTCTTAAACTACTGCAGTCGGTCTAATCAGTACTCTTAAACTACTGCAGTCGGCTAATCAGTACTCTTAAACTACTGCAGTCGGTCTAATCAGTACTCTTAAACTACTGCAGTCAGTCTAATCAGTACTCTTAAACTACTGCAGTCGGCTAATCAGTACTCTTAAACTACTGCAGTCGGCTAATCAGTACTCTTAAACTACTGCAGTCGGTCTAATCAGTACTCTTAAACTACTGCAGTCGGTCTGGTCAGTACTCTCAAACTACTGCTGTCGGTCTGGTCAGTACTCTTAAACTACTGCAGTCGGTCGGGTCAGTACTCTTAAACTACTGCAGTCAGTCTAATCGGTACTCTTAAACTACTGCAGTCGGTCTGGTCAGTACTCTTAAACTACTGCAGTCGGTCTGGTCAGTACTCTTAAACTACTGCAGTCAGTCTGGTCAGTACTCTTAAACTACTGCAGTCGGTCTGGTCAGTACTCTTAAACTACTGCAGTCGGTCTAATCAGTACTCTTAAACTACTGCAGTCGGTCTGGTCAGTACTCTTAAACTACTGCAGTCAGTCTAATCAGTACTCTTAAACTACTGCAGTCGGTCTGGTCAGTACTCTTAAACTACTGCAGTCGGTCTAATCAGTACTCTTAAACTACTGCAGTCGGCTAATCAGTACTCTTAAACTACTGCAGTCGGTCTAATCAGTACTCTTAAACTACTGCAGTCAGTCTAATCAGTACTCTTAAACTACTGCAGTCGGCTAATCAGTACTCTTAAACTACTGCAGTCAGTCTAATCAGTACTCTTAAACTACTGCAGTCGGTCTGGTCAGTACTCTTAAACTACTGCAGTCAGTCTAATCAGTACTCTTAAACTACTGCAGTCAGTCTAATCAGTACTCTTAAACTACTGCAGACGGCCTGGTCAGTACTCTTAAACTACTGCAGTCAGTCTAATCAGTACTCTTAAACTACTGCAGTCGGTCTGGTCAGTACTCTTAAACTACTGCAGTCGGTCTAATCAGTACTCTTAAACTACTGCAGTCGGCTAATCAGTACTCTTAAACTACTGCAGTCGGTCTAATCAGTACTCTTAAACTACTGCAGTCAGTCTAATCAGTACTCTTAAACTACTGCAGTCGGCTAATCAGTACTCTTAAACTACTGCAGTCAGTCTAATCAGTACTCTTAAACTACTGCAGTCGGTCTAATCAGTACTCTTAAACTACTGCAGTCAGTCTAATCAGTACTCTTAAACTACTGCAGTCGGCTAATCAGTACTCTTAAACTACTGCAGTCAGTCTAATCAGTACTCTTAAACTACTGCAGTCGGTCTGGTCAGTACTCTTAAACTACTGCAGTCAGTCTAATCAGTACTCTTAAACTACTGCAGTCGGCTAATCAGTACTCTTAAACTACTGCAGTCGGTCTAATCAGTACTCTCAAACTACTGCTGTCGGTCTGGTCAGTACTCTTAAACTACTGCAGTCGGTCTGGTCAGTACTCTTAAACTACTGCTGTCGGTCTAATCAGTACTCTTAAACTACTGCAGTCAGTCTAATCAGTACTCTTAAACTACTGCAGACGGCCTGGTCAGTACTCTTAAACTACTGCTGTCGGTCTAATCAGTACTCTTAAACTACTGCTGTCGGTCTAATCAGTACTCTTAAACTACTGCAGACGGCCGGGTCAGTACTCTTAAACTACTGCTGTTGGTCTAATCAGTACTCTTAAACTACTGCTGTTGGTCTGGTCAGTACACTTAAACTACTGCAGACGAC
Organism: Megaleporinus macrocephalus; assembly: GCA_021613375.1. NCBI lineage: Eukaryota > Metazoa > Chordata > Actinopteri > Characiformes > Anostomidae > Megaleporinus > Megaleporinus macrocephalus. The sequence continues at coordinate 36,124,633 of CM038726.1, read as the reverse complement.
CTGGTCAGTACTCTTAAACTACTGCTGTCGGTCTGGTCAGTACTCTTAAACTACTGCTGTCGGTCTGGTCAGTACTCTTAAACTACTGCAGTCGGTCTAATCAGTACTCTTAAACTACTGCAGTCGGTCTGGTCAGTACTCTTAAACTACTGCAGTCAGTCTAATCAGTACTCTTAAACTACTGCAGTCGGTCTGGTCAGTACTCTTAAACTACTGCTGTCGGTCTGGTCAGTACTCTTAAACTACTGCAGTCGGTCTAATCAGTACTCTTAAACTACTGCAGTCGGTCTGGTCAGTACTCTTAAACTACTGCAGTCGGTCTAATCAGTACTCTTAAACTACTGCAGTCGGCTAATCAGTACTCTTAAACTACTGCAGTCAGTCTAATCAGTACTCTTAAACTACTGCAGTCGGTCTAATCAGTACTCTTAAACTACTGCAGTCAGTCTAATCAGTACTCTTAAACTACTGCAGTCGGCTAATCAGTACTCTTAAACTACTGCAGTCAGTCTAATCAGTACTCTTAAACTACTGCAGTCGGTCTGGTCAGTACTCTTAAACTACTGCAGTCAGTCTAATCAGTACTCTTAAACTACTGCAGTCGGCTAATCAGTACTCTTAAACTACTGCAGTCGGTCTAATCAGTACTCTCAAACTACTGCTGTCGGTCTAATCAGTACTCTTAAACTACTGCAGACGGCCGGGTCAGTACTCTTAAACTACTGCTGTTGGTCTAATCAGTACTCTTAAACTACTGCTGTTGGTCTGGTCAGTACACTTAAACTACTGCAGACGACCTGGTCAGTACTCTTAAACTACTGCTGTCGGTCTGGTCAGTACTCTTAAACTACTGCTGTCGGTCTGGTCAGTACTCTTAAACTACTGCAGTCGGTCTAATCAGTACTCTTAAACTACTGCAGTCGGTCTGGTCAGTACTCTTAAACTACTGCAGTCAGTCTAATCAGTACTCTTAAACTACTGCAGTCGGTCTGGTCAGTACTCTTAAACTACTGCTGTCGGTCTGGTCAGTACTCTTAAACTACTGCAGTCGGTCTAATCAGTACTCTTAAACTACTGCAGTCGGTCTGGTCAGTACTCTTAAACTACTGCAGTCGGTCTAATCAGTACTCTTAAACTACTGCAGTCGGTCTGGTCAGTACTCTTAAACTACTGCTGTCGGTCTGGTCAGTACTCTTAAACTACTGCTGTCGGTCTGGTCAGTACTCTTAAACTACTGCTGTCGGTCTGGTCAGTACTCTTAAACTACTGCAGTCAGTCTGGTCAGTACTCTTAAGCTGCTCCAGTCTATTCAGTACTGTTATACTGTTCAGTACTCTGTAGTGTTGTAGGTATGAGGTTGAAGTTATACTGGTGCAGTGAGGCTGATGTGTTCTGCTGTGCTGAGTAATGTAAGTACATGTTTAAGCTTTAACGCTCTGTTCAGAATTCTCAACTGTAAATTATGGTTTTTGTTGGTTTTCAAAGCAGAAAATGATAAAAGTGGATAAAAGTATGAACAGAATTCAGACTGCAGCGTATCTGAGCTGTGACTGACATTTTATACCTGTCACTGTTAATTACGCGTTAATGTGAGAAATTAATCACCACCATCTTTATAATACACGTGTTAATGTATTATACTATATACACCTTACATACTTCACATACCTCACATACCTTACATATCTCACATACACCCACACTGCTTTATATACATATATATATATATATATATATATATATATATATATATATATATATCTCAGTGACTGTATATATGGTACATCCCATTATCCATCACCAACACTGTTCCTTCATCCCTTCATTCCTTTATTATCACCAACACTGTTCCTTCATCCCTTCATTCCTTTATCATCACCAACACTGTTCCTTCATTCCTTCATTCCTTTATCATCACCAACACTGTTCCTTCATCCCTTCATTCCTTTATCACCACCAACACTGTTCATTCATCCCTTCATTCCTTTATCATCACCAACACTGTTCCTTCATCCCTTCATTCCTTTATCACCACCAACACTGTTCATTCATCCCTTCATTCCTTTATCATCACCAACACTGTTCCTTCATCCCTTCATTCCTTTATCACCACCAACACTGTACCTTCATCCCATCATTCCTTTATCATCACCAACACTGTTCCTTCATCCCTTCATTCCTTCATCATCACCAACACTGTACCTTCATCCCTTCATTCCTTTATCATCACCAACACTGTTCATTCATCCCTTCATTCCTTTATCATCACCAACACTGTTCCTTCATCCCTTCATTCCTTTATCATCACCAACACTGTTCCTTCATCCCTTCATTCCTTTATCACCACCAACACTGTTCATTCATCCCTTCATTCCTTTATCATCACCAACACTGTTCATTCATCCCTTCATTCCTTTATCATCACCAACACTGTTCCTTCATCCCTTCATTCCTTCATCATCACCAACACTGTACCTTCATCCTTTCATTCCTTTATCATCACCAACACTGTTCCTTCATCCCTTCATTCCTTTATCACCACCAAGACTGTTTCTTCATCTCTTCATTCCTTTATCATCACCAACACTGTTCCTTCATCCCTTCATTCCTTTATCACCACCAACACTGTTCATTCATCCCTTCATTCCTTTATCATCACCAACACTGTTCCTTCATTCCTTTATCATCACCAACACTGTTCCTTCATCCCTTCATTCCTTTATCACCACCAACACTGTTCATTCATCCCTTCATTCCTTTATCATCACCAACACTGTTCCTTCATCCCTTCATTCCTTTATCATCACCAACACTGTACCTTCATCCCATCATTCCTTTATCATCACCAACACTGTTCCTTCATCCCTTCATTCCTTCATCATCACCAACACTGTACCTTCATCCCTTCATTCCTTTATCATCACCAACACTGTACCTTCATCCCTTCATTCCTTTATCATCACCAACACTGTTCCTTCATCCCTTCATTCCTTTATCATCACCAACACTGTTCCTTCATCCCTTCATTCCTTTATCACCACCAAGACTGTTTCTTCATCTCTTCATTCCTTTATCATCACCAACACTGTTCCTTCATCCCTTCATTCCTTTATCACCACCAACACTGTTCATTCATCCCTTCATTCCTTTATCATCACCAACACTGTTCCTTCATTCCTTCATTCCTTTATCATCACCAACACTGTTCCTTCATCCCTTCATTCCTTTATCACCACCAACACTGTTCATTCATCCCTTCATTCCTTTATCATCACCAACACTGTTCCTTCATCCCTTCATTCCTTTATCATCACCAACACTGTACCTTCATCCCATCATTCCTTTATCATCACCAACACTGTACCTTCATCCCTTCATTCCTTTATCATCACCAACACTGTACCTTCATTCCTTCATTCCTTTATCATCACCAACACTGTTCCTTCATCCCTTCATTCCTTTATCATCACCAACACTGTACCTTCATCCCTTCATTCCTATATCACCACCAACACTGTTCCTTCATCCCTTCATTCCTTTATCAACACCAACACTGTTCCTTCATTCCTTCATCCCTTTATCACCACCAACACTGTTCCTTCATTCCTTCATCCCTTTATCACCACCAACACTGTTCCTTCATCCCTTCATTCCTTCATCATCACCAACACTGTTCCTTCATCCCTATATCACCAACACTGTACCTTCATCCCTTCATTCCTATATCATCACCAACACTGTTCCTTCATCCCTTCATTCCTTTATCACCACCAACACTGTTCATTCATCCCTTCATTCCTTTATCATCACCAACACTGTTCCTTCATCCCTTCATTTCTATATCATCACCAACACTGTTCCTTCATCCCTTCATTCCTTTATCACCAACACTGTTCCTTCATCCCTTCATTCCTTTATCACCACCAACACTGTTCCTTCATTCCTTCATTCCTTTATCATCACCAACACTGTTCCTTCATCCCTTCATTTCTTTTATTTTATTATCACTAACACTGTTCCTTCATTCCTTCATCCCTTCATTCCATCACCAACATCTTTTTTGCCCAGTTAGTTCCTCAGAGGGTTAAAATAGCTGGATAATGATGTTGGTTCTGTATGAGGGGGCTGAGCTGGCTAGGAGTGTCGGCCAGAGAGCTGTCAATCAAGCTGATTATTGGCCACGCCCACACAGTTCTCAGATAGATCTGCTCGGCAGTGTTTAAGTGATGTGTAATCCCGTTTGTATCTTCTTCATTAAAACACTGCTGGACGTTTATTATAACACTCAGATTTAGTATCATAGTATCATTTAATATTTTACTCTGAACAATTAAATATTACACACAAACTTTGAAGATGACGATGTGATGATTAAGGTGTGAGGCTAGTGGATTCAATAGTAGCTCCTATTACTTGTTAACTAAACTAAGCTCGTAGCTTCAGGTCCAAAATGAAAGGTCTTGACTGGCCACGTGAAAGGGTTTGTAGTGGTTTAGTATGAAATGCTCTGCGTTAGAGGAACAGAAGTGTTCACAGTGGAGGTGAATGGAACCAGACGTCCACCTCTAAAAGCTCCTCACAGAAAGTTCTTACAGTAGATGTTATAAATACACTGTCTGATTCTGAGATGCTGTTTATGATAGTTTAGAGAAGATCTCAGTCTTAAACTCCATTCATGGTGGAGGGATACATGCAGAACGCTGTGAGGCAAAGTAGTCCCCAAAGCAAAATGAAAGAAACCAACACGTCTTGACTGGCCACGTTAAAGGGTTTGTAGTGGTTTAGTATGAAATGCTCTGCGTTAGAGGAACAGAAGTGTTCACAGTGGAGATGAATGGAACCAGACGTCCACCTCTAAAAACTCCTCACAGAAAGTTATTGCTGTAAATGGTTATCAATACACTGTCTGATGTCTGAGGTGATGATAGTTTGGACCTTAAACTCCATTCATGGTGGAGGGATACATGCAGGACACTGTGAGGCAAAATAGTCCCCAAAGCAAAAACGTTGGCTGGCCACGTTTGGGACGAGGGGGCAAAACGACACCCACTTTTGGCCAGGCTGTAGTTTGGGCTCCTGTGTTTTTTGGTTGGTGGTTGATTCTCACTCGGGGCTTTCTCATTAGTGGCCTGCGTAGCGGATTTCAGTAAAGCAGCTTTAGTACCATAATCTGTAAAACTGCTCTCGTAACAAAAACGCAGCCTGTATAGGAAATCAAAATAACAAAAGTGGATTGAATTGAATTGAAGTGAAGTGAAGCCGGTAGGTATTTCTAATAAAGTGGACAGTGAGAGCATTAATGCCAGTAATAGCAGCAGTAATCACCACGCAGCACATGATAGAACAGCATAAAGGAGGATGATAGCGAGTGAGGGACGTCTCTGATTCATTAAAACATTCTGCATTTACATTCCGTCTCTTCATATCCGCCATCGAAAGGTCACGGAAGGACAAAGAGGCGGCCTACGTTCTGACACGCGTGCGCGGCGAGAAAGCAGAAATAAAAATTATAAAAATCCCTAATATCACCGAGCGCAGCCTTTCAAAGAGAAAATCAAAAGTCACTCGAGAGCTGACGACTTCAAGGGCAGCTCGGCCAGGAGTACTCACGGGGGGCTGAATGGGAGCACTTCTTCGAGGAAACAAACAAAATAAAATACGTAAAGAAATAAATAAAAAACACAATGATATCTCTCCTCCGTCAAATCCTCCTCTCCTCTTAACGCCTGAAAGGCTTCCGGCCCGCAGAGAGGCAGTCAGAGCCGCACTCTGAAGACAATGCCCTTTCAGCATATGAGTGTCAGACACATAATTACTAGGCCCACTTCAGCCAGCTTCAACCCCCCCACCATCGGAGTACACCTTCTTAAAGGGGAATTCCACCAACTTTTCAAAAACGTCCGCTTAATTAAAGGGTTTGTAGTGGTTTAGTATAAAATGCTCTGCGTTAAAGGAACAGATGTGTTCACAGTGGTGGTGAATGGAACCAGACGTCCACCTCTAAAAGCTCCCACACAGAAAGATATTGCTGTAAATGGTTATGAACACACTGTCTGATGTCTGAGACGCTGCGTTACAGTAGTAGGCCTTAAACTCCATTCATGGTGGAGGGATACATGCAGGGCGCTGTTAAGTTAAAATAGTCCCCAAAGAAAACCTAGTATTTTCCAGATCTAGTATTTACTGGTTTTGATAGTAAATATAATATACATATATTTGTGCTGTAGACATGGAGACCCCTGGTTCCCATCACCACCACTGTAAAGAACTTCTAAACCATTTCACACCGAACCTGGCTGTTTTAATATTCTTCTCCTTCTTAAATTATGAAGAATGTGCATAAGAATCTACATTTAAAGGTAGAGGAGATATTTTATTATTATTTTAATTCTATGAAAGGTGTTTCAGATACATTCTAACAATGTACGTAGGTACGTAATTAATAATCAGGTCTATATATTGGAAAATATAGAAGCTGTTTTAAGATATAAGAGTTTGTTGTAGCATGTAAGCACTGTTAAGGTTCCATACTCTATATAAAACAATACATATTTATATATACTAGCGCTCAAAAGTTTGGGATCACAGTGAAATGTTCTTGTTTTAATGGAGTATCTTCTTCTTTAAAACAACAATGGACTGACGGGTCTCTAAAGAAAGTTGTTTCTTTCTGGTCATTGTGAGTCGGTCAGCAAGACATCAACTGCTGATCTTCAGATACTAAACTAACCTAGAATGTTGTTCCCTTTTATACTCACTTATTAGTAGAATGTTTTTCAGCTGTGATCACAATTGAGCAAGAGTGTCCTAACAACCAATTAGTCCAATAACATCCTTAACTTGGATTGGTGGTCGTAGCAGGAGATTTAGACAGAGGACTGAGAATTACTGATAATAGAACTATATGTAAAATAAGCCTCTATACAAAAATAGTATAGTAAAAAATGTTTAATAGTAAAAAAGTTTTTAATACAAACATTTTTATTCTTTAAAAATCATCTGATACACTTACATTAATTGTGAAATGAACAATATTGTTTGTGAATTGCATGAAAATCTTTGAGTGGTAGTGTATATCCTCCTACTCAGCCTACAGCAGTTTAGCTCCGCCCACTGATGCTGATGTTATTCAGCCTGGACTGCTTTGAGGCGATGAGAATAGAGATGATGTTGCTTCCATCATATGTTTGAGACACATTTGCATAGAACTTAAATCAGCCAATGCAGCAGCCAATTAGAGGTGTGTATCCAGAACTTGGAGAACAACAGGTCTAGGTCTAGAAGCTCAGACTCACAGGTACAGCCTTTGGCTGCCTCAGGATGAGTTAGCACTGCCTCGACTCTGGCTGGAGAGCTCTCATATCAGAGTGAATATGTGGGGCCTTGTTGGTTCTAGTGCAAAACAGGTTTTCCCCACCCAGTGAGACCCTGTGCAATGTGCTCTGGTTACAGGTGATTCTGTTTTAGGGCATGCTTTCCTTTAGGGGGCCAGGAGCCAGGCCTCTGGACATTAGGGATAACCTGAAGCTGTTAGCTGGCCCTGGATAGTCGAGGATAGTTGTTCATGTAGGGGCAAACAATGCCTAACATGTTCTGGACACATCCCAGTTTGACGTGGTGCCGACATCTACAGCAGGTTATGGTCAGAGCTGGTTGTTCAAGTGGTGCTCAGAAAACAATGTGGGCTTTGTAGATAATTGGTCTACTTTTGAGGGCAAGCCTGGTCTGTTGATATGGGTCAGTGTAGGACAGTCAGTCGTTGGCAAACCAGGGCCAAGACCAGGCAGCAGACAAACAGGCTAAACCTGCCGTCAGCTATCTGCCTTGAGATGCCACACAGGTAACACCTAACTGAGATTGTATCTGTTCCTCAAATTAAACAGCACCTTGGGTCTAAAACTAGGACTGTTCAGCATAAGAACTAAGCCACCTCTGAACTCCAGGCACCATCAGCCCATAGTAATAATGATTTCATGAATTTCTCCAATGATAAAATTTGTGAACAGCTACGAGTGAACCTAATCTAGGTCTTCAGTTATAGTACATTACTCCAACAGACTGAGCTGGTCCTCAGAACCATCTACATGCATACTAGATCCAACACCTACGAGTTTACTGAAAAACGTTTTGCCAAAAATAACCAAGTCTCTTCTACCTATCTGCTTCTATCTCCTCTCCCAGCCCTGGCTATATTCCAGAATCTCTTAAATTAGCAGTAATTAAACCTCTAATTAGGAAACCTAATCTTGATCCCTCTGAGCTATCAAATTATAGACCTATCTCAAATCTTCCCCTTATATCAAAGATTTTAGAGAAAGCTGTGGCACAACAACTGCGCTGCTACCTGCATGGGAATGACATGCCTTTAAAAAAAATCAAGATTTTGTTCTAGATTTCGGCCTCATCATAGCATGAGTGAAAACTCTAAACAATCTTTTATTGTTTTCTGACAAAGGAAGCATATCCTTACTCGTTCTACTTGATCTTAGAGCAGCGTTTGACACAATAGGCTACTCTATCCTACTAGACAGGCCAGAAAACCTCGTAGGAGTGACTGGAATAACTCTTTCCTGGTTCAGAGTAATCTAAATGTAAACAGCGAATCAGCTGTTCGTACTACAGTGTGGTGTTCCACAGGGCTCCGTTTTAGGACCTGTATTATTTAATAGTCAGTGTTCCAGACACAGTTTTAGTTTAGTTGAGAAATTGGAAATTAGTTTGTTTGTTAGATAAAAGGTGCAGATGTGAGGGGCATTAACTGAGTGTTACGGTAAACTGAGACTGTCCAATGTCCAATGTCCTATGTTGTCTGATGCTGAACAACTGCCCATACTATGTTGGCTAAAGCAAAACTACTGTCCATCCTGTGTGGTCTGATTCTGAACTACTGTCCATCCTGTGTGGTCTGATACTAAACAACTGCCCATCCTGTGTGGTCTGATACTGAACTACTGCCCATCCTGTGTGGTCTGATGCTGAACAACTGTCCATCCTGTGTGGTCTGATACTAAACAACTGCCCATCCTCTGTGGTCTGATACTGAACAACTGCCCACCCTGTGTGGTCTGATACTAAACAACTGCCCATCCTGTGTGGTCTGATACTAAACAACTGCCCATCCTGTGTGGTCTGATGCTGAACAACTGCCCAACCTTGGTTGGGTTGATGCTGAACAACTGTCCATCCTGTGTGGTCTGATACTAAACAACTGCCCATCCTGTGTGGTCTGATGCTGAACTACTGCCCATCCTGTGTGGTCTGATACTAAACAACTGCCCATCCTGTGTGGTCTGATGCTGAACTACTGCCCATCCTGTGTGGTCTGATACTAAACAACTGTCCATCCTGTGTGGTCTGATACTGAACAACTGCCCATCCTGTGTGGTCTGATACTGAACAACTGTCCATCCTGTGTGGTCTGATACTGAACAACTGCCCATCCTGTGTGGTCTGATGCTGAACAACTGCCCATCCTGTGTGGTCTGATGCTGAACAACTGCCCATCCTGTGTGGTCTGATGCTGCTTCTTCATCTGCCTGGACTGGGTGCTCATACTTGCCTGTATTCTGGAGCACCATGAAGCACCTTCTGTCCAATGCTATGTCGAAAGATTTACCTATATATCACTGACCCTCCCCAAGATCCTGCTTATCCAATCACAGTCAGTTCTTTCCCAGTTCTGCCTCACGATAGTCACAATAGATTTTGATCTGATTCTCATTCTCTGATACTACTGTCCAATCACAGGATGCTTTTTCCTTTTTTTTACATTCAGTACTGTATTTACCTGTAGATTATATTCTTTTTCTGATGCGTTTGTGTTTTGCCCTGCTATCCGATGTCGACCACAGGAGGATGGGTTCCGGTTTTTGAGTCTTGGTTCCTCTCAAGGTTTTGTCTTGTTGCTCTGAGGGAGGTTTTTGATTGGCTGGCTCACTGGGGGCAGATTTCTGTTGCTTTGTGACAAGAGCTGTTGTAAAGAGGCGCATATAAATAAACCTTGACTTCGATAATTTGCATATATCAGTCTTAAAGTTACAGAAAAAAATTCTGAAATGGTTCGTCATGTACACGGAATCATGCAAATGTTAAAACCGGGGGGTTTAAATACAAGATAAAAATAAAACAAGACAAAATGTAGTGTACGCCCCCTTTAAGTACTCGTGTGATTATATTTAAATGGTAGAGCAAGCCCACAGTAATAACCCTCGACTTCTAAGGGTTAAGCACTCTGTTTTCCTCCTCTCCTCCCTTTTTAGTCAGGGTATAGACGTTTGTCATTGATTTGCATCTGAAGACCCTCAGGCCATTCTTGGTCCACTCTGGGAGCGCTCTCTTGTCTCTGCCTCCGGCAGGTGCCCTCTGGATGGGGCCAGAAATGAATGCACTTTCCAAATTTGGAAGAACGCTTAACGGGCAACTAAAGATCATGCGCATCACAAGGGCCTAATGTCACATCTACATGATAATGACAACATCGCTACTCAAAGGCCACATACTTAAAGATACAATCAGCAGGCTTGTTCTTCTTTAGCTGAATTACATGTAAATTGACCCACATGTTAATCAGCTGGGTTTATATGGGTATCAATAAATTCACTGTACTGTCAAAAAACTACTCCTCAAAGCCATTTCCTGACTGAATACACAAAATCCCAAAATATCTGTCAGGATAGGCCGAGTTTCACCACATACGCTGCAATTCTTTAATACTTTTATAGATAAATGATCAGTTTTAGTTTAGAAAGAAGATCAATATCGTTGCTATACTATATAAAAACTGATTTCAGTTCTTAAATATGTTGCTATACTGCTAAAAATGGTCCTTTCAGTTTCAACTGGCTTATATCATACATGATAATTCTTCTATAAAATGATCTGTAAAATTGAATTGTTTAAAAAAAACTTTTAAGATTAAAATCAATTCCTAAAATGCTGGAAATAAACAGTTGTGCTGTAAACATTAGCTCTATTTTAGCCAAACTGTTAATACAGAATATCAGTTAAACTAGACAGAAGTGATTTTAATGTATATGCTATGATTTAAAACTAATTCAGGTACAATTTTAACTACATTTCTTGTACTAATCAAGTAGAGTTCAGTATCAATAAAACTGATGTATAGAGTATAAAATGTGTGCTGTGACTTTTAGCTTAACATTAAAAGCTGAAGCGCTTATACCAATCCACTAGTTTTATACAGAATATCAATGATAATTAACAAACTAAATTCCTCAGTGAATTTTTGTTTTAATGCAATTTTTAGCTACTTTAGGTTCAATTTCTTTTGCTAATCAAGTAGGTTTATACAGCACCTCGATGAAATTGGTGTACCGTAAATAAAAATGAAATCAAAATGTATGATTATTTATTTATATATAGTGTTTGGACAAGCCTATCCAGATTTTTAGCTAAATCTTGTTTTTTTATATTAAGTTAGGCTTATACAGAATAGTTATAAAACTGGTCTGGTTCATGTTTGGGTACAAGAGGTTTCAATGCATGTGCTGTTTTTAACTAAAATTAGCTATTTTTTAATAAAACTGTGGATGTTTATAATCAGATTCTGATTATTAATATACATTGTTGCAAAAAACCCAGTTTTCTGAATTTCTAAGGGATGTATAAACTGACCAGTGCTAACTAGGTCCCTGTGCTACATGCGTGTATGGAATATATGTAGAATCAATTCCTGCATGAATATGCCCCAACGCAAAAATCTGTTCAGACTGACCTGGTTTCACTGCATCTGCTGCGAAAAAAAAAAAAATCCAAGCTAAACAGGCCATAAAAATCTCGGTTCCTGAACCATCCTGACTGTGGCTTTACAGTGTACGGGCAGTGAATCAGTGGGGCACTTTAAAAGCTCCATAAAGAAAAGCTTCTCGTACCCAAATCGATTGAAAGAGAAAGATTTCAACACCCACTGTAAGGTAATAAGCGTCTTGTGGAAATAACTGGCCTCGCTCTTAATTTGACTGAAATCTACCAAACCCTGTTCCGAGAAGCCGAGCCGTGATATAGCGGAGTGACGTGACGGACATTACTCAAGACTATACTGTGCTGCACGTGGACAATACGAGTCCTACGATCACGTCCTTTAGTCCGAAACAGAAGATTCTGTATGGACAGATCCAGCCGCTGCTCCCCGAGTCTTAAGAGGAGGCCCGAAACCGAACAATGGCTTTGTTTTGCTAGTAATCCCGACGAAGAATTCTCAATCTGCCAAATCTCCAATCTGAGAAACATAAGGCCTATGAAAACCTGACCTGCTCAGATTAATAACAGTGTTGCAAGAGCAACGTGTTGGGACAGCCAGCCATTTCACAAGGGCCCCAGAGAAAAACTGCCAAATTCTCATTATTTCCTATTTCCTCTTTCAGAATGGGAATGAGAATTAATTGCAAGCCTGAACTTAGAGGGAACAAAGAGGAAAGAAGAAAAATCTGCATAAAAGCTCTTTACTACGTCTTAGAATGGCATGTTAAGGTACTTACAGAGGCCATTGTTCAGAGAAACCACACACACATCACATACATATATATATATATATATATATATATATATATTATTTAAATTATGTAACATATATTACATTATATAACAATCATTCTTACACACACACTGCAGCATACTATCAGTATCCCAAGAAAAACGTGTCTCAATTTTTATTTTTTACATCATTTAAACAGTTGCTGTTTACATTATATAAGAATTTCATAATGAATGGACCAATAGAAATGCCCCAAATCAGCTTGTACAGCATTCTGGTTCCATTGACTTACATTGGAAGTAAGGAGTGTTTTGGTTCTCTCCTGTAAATGTGCCAGTTCGGAGATTCTTGTTTTTCATTGGACAGTGACGAGTAGGGGTGTGCCATGTTGTTACATTTTTGAATATGGTGAACGATATTATACCCCCATCCCTAATTATCACATCAGGTACTACTTTTACTGTTTTTAGAAAAATAAAAATTCACACTTTTCTCATTTCCCATTCTATTTCTACTAGAGACAGATTTAATCTCCAGTATCATTCACTTTACTTCAGTCCTGGATATATGGAGATATCTGGAGTGCATTATTTAGTATCGTGACATTCTGGATCATTGACTTCTGTTACAATCTGATAAATTCTTGTATTTTTTAATATCTCAGTTAGGGGTGTGCCTTATCATATTGTATGCAATAATAAAAAATATTTTTTTAATTCAATGTTTTATCATATTCCCAAGAGTATCGTTATCGCAAAAATACCATGAAATATTGTGATATTATTGTAGGGCCATATCGCCCACCCCTAGTGACAAGATGCTAGTGCAAATAGAATGATGTTGCTATTTACCTGTAGTATGATTGGCACTATGCTTTTCACACTTAGATAATTCGGTGGAATTCAATTCCAGTCCTAAACATGAAGACTGGTGGTCTTATTCACTATTCACTATTCACCATATTAACCAGCACTATTCTATTTCAATGATTTATTTATGTCTATTAATAGAAAGTCGCACTCACTTATTTTCTGATTAGTACTAAATAACTTGAACACTGCCTCTTCCAAAGCTGCCTCAGTCTCAGTTTCAGGACGTGATAATAAATGACAGGTATTAATCGTGTGCTATAGTCACAGTAGTGCAAATAGACAGACTGTGTGTTCACACTATTTTCACACTGTAAACACTGTGGAGCTAAAACTTCTACCTCCTGAATGAGAGCTTTACAGGAGAAGGAAATACATACTTCAGTTATAATGTAAGTCAATGGAACCAGACGTCTTTTAGAGTCATTTTCAAGGTGGTTTTATTCCACCCACACCTATATATCTATTTCTATATTTATATGTATATTAACATTAAAGTATATTAACACCTTTTATTAAACATAGTAATAAAAACAAGACTGAAGCATACCGGTGTAACGGCTCTGATATGAGAAAGAATTCTGACCGGTACAGCGGCCGAACCGGTATATCATCCACTACTAATGTAGTATGTAAACAATGTTCAAGTTTCAACACATAACCAAGCGCATCTATGGCAACTCGGCGGCCAAAACAAACCTGAAGTCAGTGTTTTGCTATGCAGAATATGTGACTCAGGTCTGCCCAGCCTCACACCAAAGTTATAAGGAGTGTTTCATCCTGGACGGCAGCCAATCAGAACTCAGAGGTCAGTCTTAAAGGCACAGTAACAAAATCAGCCTGTTTGGTTCTTTGGTTCTCTGAGAGAGAATATATATATATGATTTTGAGTCGTCTACATCATTTGAACACGCCAGCGGTTGTTTTCATTGTGTGATAATTTCATGATGAATGGACCAATAGTAGTACTCCAAATAGCTTGGAAGAAATTCTGGTTCCATTGACTACCATTGAAATGAAAGTATGTTTTTGGTCTCTCCTGCAAAGCTGCAGTTTTTGAGATACTTGTTTTTTATTGGACAGCGACGAGATATATATATATATATATTAGATAAATATGAGATTTAGATATGTATAAATATATTTTCTGTTTCTAGCCCCTTATTTTTTTATCATGACACAACAAAACTGCATTCTGCGAGCGTCATGAGGAGCGCATTAACCCAGGCGAGGGCACAGCGGGCATGCACAAGTGACCGCATGATTCACAAGTAAGTGAACTTTATAAGTTTGCTTTATAAATAACTTTCTGTGAGCAGAAAAACAAAAAAACAGAAAAGTCTGTCCAGAATACTGAGCTGCTGCGTGCGCTTATAAAAAATTCCATGTGCAGCGCTGGACTCATCTATACTACACTCGTTCACTGCTGCTCCCTCCTCCTTTTTTTTTTGGAAATACATGACAGACTGATTCCATACAGCGGCTAGAAAAAGAAAAAAAGGAAAAAGTAGTGGCCCAGATCAAAGCAGGGTTGTACTACATCGTCATTAATAGTATATAAACATTATACCATATGCTGTGCATTTGCTAAGCAGCTGCTGTCGTCGGCCGATGAAAAAACAGAAAGAGGGTGAGAGAGAGAGACAGAGATAGAGAGAGAGAGAGAGAGAAAGAGAGAGAGAGACAGAGAGAGAGAGAGAGAGAGAGAGACACAGAGATAGAGAGAAAGAGAGAGAGAGAGACAGAGAGAGAGAGAGAGAGAGAGACAGAGATAGAGAGAAAGAGAGAGAGAGAGAGAGAGAGAGAGAGACACAGAGACAGAGAGAGAGAGAGAGAGACACAGAGACAGAGAGAGAGAGAGAGAGAGAGAGAGAGAGAGAGAGAGACACAGAGACAGAGAGAGTGAGAGAGAGAGAGAGAGAGAGAGAGAGAGAGACAGAGAGAGAGAGACACACACAGAGACAGAGAGAGAGAAAGAGAGAGAGAGAGAGAGAGAGAGAGAGAGAGAGAGAGAGGGAGAGAGAGAGAGAGAGAGAGAGAGAGAGAGAGAGAGAGAGAGAGAGACACAGAGAGAGAGAGAGACAGAGAGAGAGAGAGAGGGAGAGAGAGACACAGAGACAGAGAGAGAGAAAGAGAGAGAGAGATAGAGAGAGAGAGAGAGAGAGACACAGAGAGAGAGAGAGAGAGAGAAAAAACCTACATTTGACCAGCCAGATTCTAACAGAGGAGCTTGTATGTCTCTCTGCCAAATTGTCTTGGCAACAACAATTGTCCTGGCAACAGGTCCGCGCACCTCTGCTTGCGGTGTTCAAGGCTCCCCCCTACCACCACCCAACCACCACCACCACCACCACCACCACCCCACCCTCTCTCTCTCTCTCTCTCTCTCTCTCTCTCTCTCTCTCTCTCTCTCTCTCGCTCCGAAACGAAACACAACAAAATGTCTCCCGCAGCTGGGCTCCCTGAAGCCCGGCCCGCTCCGTCCGCACACGCTCATAAAGTGCCAGTGTCCTTTTCCAGCACCACCACATACCACAGGACGGGATAAACAACACCTGGGCCGCGCCGCTCCGGTAATAAGGAGCCTGCTCAGACCGGGCCGGGGGGAGGAGAAGAGCCGAATGCCCTCACTCAACAATAAAGGACACTTGGCACGGACCGCCGCGATGCCGTCTGGCGTACGGGGCGCCCCCCCGGCCAAACTTTCGGAAACGTGAAGCCGCTTTTCTGACGTACTGCTGAATAAAAGTGTGTCCCTTAGCTGACGGAGCACTGGCTCACAGTGGACTTCTGGGAATGTCGGTCCTTTTTTTTTTTCTTTCTCTCTTTCAGAAAACAGCGTGACGCGGAATCGCAAACACCTGCTCAGCCTGAGTAGAACCACACTTCATCCACAGTTTTAACACATAACGTACACAAAATGTATAGAAAAGTATTAAAGCTGCTAATTTTATTTTTAAAAGTCAATTTAAACACATACACTAACATATATGTACATTTCAACCAGTACAGACATTAGTCCACTGTAACTCTGTGTCAGTGTCCAGTCAGGTCAGCTCTTTTTAGAATATCTTACTGGAATTATTTAATTTAATGTAAATTTAGCAAAAATATACAAAGTTTAGACTAAGTCCAGGCTGCAGGATGGCTGGTGCTAGTGTTTTTAGCTATTTTAATAATACTATAGTTGTTTTTTTATTGAGAACATGATGTCATACCATGTCATTTGAATAAATGTACACAAAAATATTAAAGCTCCTAAAAGAAGTTTTAATTCTAAGAAATGTACAGAGAGGTACATATGAAATCCAACCTTCAGCGTATCTGCTGATCTGCTAATGAACATTAGTCCACTTTTTACAGTGCCAGTGTTACACTCTTTATGGAATATTTCACTGGAAAACATTTAATTGACATACATTTAGCAACAACACACAAAGTCTAGAGTAATTCCAGACTCCGGGATGGCTACTGCTAGTAGTTTTAGCCATGCTAATCATACTTAAGTTGTTTTTTTATATTAAAAACGATGTTATACCATGATATTTTAACAAATGAACACAAAAAATAAAGACAATTTTAATTAATGTACACAAAGGTACATATAAAAATCAACCAGTATGGCTGCTAATGAACATTAGTCCACTTTAACACAGTGTCAGTGTCCCGTCAGGTCAGCTCTTTATGGAATATTTTACTGGAGAAATCTAATTTACATAAATTTAGCAAAGATACACAAATGAATAGACAAATTTCAGGTTTCAGGATGGCTGCTGCTAGTGTTTTTAGCTATGCTAATGATACTTTAAACCATTTTTCATGGAAAACAAGACGTCATACAATGTTAGGTGTCAGTGTCCAGTCAGGTCAACTCTTTTTGGAATATTTTACTGGAAAAATCAAATTTACGTAAATTTAGCAAAGATATATAAATGTGTGGAGTAAGTCCAGGTTTCAGAATCGCTGCTGCTAGTGTATTAGCCATGTTAATGGTAATTTAGTACATTTTTAATAGAAAACAGGATGTCATGCAATGTATAGCGTGTTTTCTTAGCCTGGCTACCCAGATTCTTTTAGTGAAAAGATTTTAATATAGAAAATTTTTACAAATGTACACAAAAGTATGAAAGCTGCTAAAATAATTTTTAACCAGTACAGGCATTAGTCCACTATACATAACACAGTGTCAGTGTCCAGTCAGATCAGCTCTTTTTAGAATATTTTACTGGAAAAATCGAATTTACATCAATTTAGCAAAGATGCACAACGTCTAGACTAATTCCAGGCTCCGGAATGGCTGCTGCTAGTGTTTTTAGTCATTTTCATGATACTTTAGTTGATTTTTTATTGAGAACATGATGTCATACCATGTCATTTTAACAAATGTAGACAAAAGTATGAAAGCACCTGAAAGAAAAAGACAATTTTAACAAATGTACATATAAAACCAAACCAGTATAACTGCTGCCAGTGTTTTTAGTCATGCTAATGATACTTTAGTCCATTTCTTCATTAAGAACAAGACGTCATACAATGTCCAGTACATTTCCTTAACCTCGCTACTCCGAGTCTGTTAGTGAAAAGAATTTATTGTAGACATTTTTAACAGTGTACACAAAAGTATGTACACAGTACA
Source organism: Megaleporinus macrocephalus (assembly GCA_021613375.1). Taxonomy (NCBI): domain Eukaryota; kingdom Metazoa; phylum Chordata; class Actinopteri; order Characiformes; family Anostomidae; genus Megaleporinus; species Megaleporinus macrocephalus. The sequence continues at coordinate 36,106,635 of CM038726.1, read as the reverse complement.
GGCTCCAGAACGTGTGCTCCTGTTTTTAGAAATGCTAATGAACTCCATTTTATAAATAGCGGTGCCATACAGTGCTCACCTTGGCTGCACAGGAACATTAGAGGAATTCTTTAGTGAAATAAAATACATTTCACTTCCAGTATGGCTGCTATTATGCTAATGAACGTTAGTCCAGATATCAGGGTCATGTGGCCACATAAGCACTTCTTTAGTCTTCAAAATATTTCAGTATAAATATTAAGTTTACATCATTTTAACAAAGATATACAGAAGTATGTGTAAAATTCAGGCATTGCGATTGTTGCTGCTAGTGTTTTTAGCCATGCCAATGAAATTTCGTCCACTTTTATAGCGTCATACACTGCCAGGAACGCTTGCTTGGCTGGCCTAAACATGTTTGTCTCCAGGATGCCTCTCTCTGTTTTTGGCCATATATAGCAATGCCATAGTGTCAGGAACTTTAGGAACAGGAACTTTAATGAGAATCTATAGCTAAAAAAAATAATTATAAATACAATATATACACAATTTTTTAACCATTTTTTACACAACATCAGACCTCAGGGTGGCAGCTGCTAATGTTTTTAGCTATGCTAATTTACCTTAAATTTAATACCAGCTCAGAAACATATGCTTAGCTTGATTACAGGGACTGTTTTGGTAGTTTAGAGAAAAATGTACACAATTTTAACAAATTAACAAAACCATTTTATAGATATAAATAGAACAATATTGAGAATAGTCACAAAAATATATATTTATATAATTTTAACAAATGACTAAGAAGTGTAACAAACGTCAGGCCTCAGCTGCTGCTTAAGTTTTTAGCTATGCTAATTTACCCCAGTTTTATCAATAACAGAGTCATATAGTGCCAGAAACATTTGCTTAGAGTAGTTGTCTTTGGAGTTGTTTTGTGAAAAAAAACCCAAATTGACAGAATTTTAACAAATGTACACAAACTCGAGCTTCAAGGTAACTGCTGATAGCCGGGCTAATGACCCCATTTTGTAGCTATACTGTTTGTTTACTTCGGCTACTCAGGAACCTTACAGAAGAATATTGAGAATGGTAAAAACTATAAATACATAAAAAAAGTTTAACAAATGAAAGTATGGACGAATGTCAGGCCTCTGGCTGCTGATTTATGCTAGCCCAATGCTAGCATAAAAAAGTCAATTAGCGCTATGCTAATTTACTTTAGTCAAGTTTTATTGGTAACAGAGTCACGCAGTTTCAAAAACCTTTGGTTCACTTGGTTAGATAGACTCTTTTTTGGAATAGTTTAGTTAAAATATATATATATTTTAACAAATGAATCCCAAACTCAAGCTTTGAGTGGCTGCTACTGTTTTTAGCCGACCTAATGACCCCATTTTATATTTTATTTAGTATCTACTTACGTTGTCTACACAGTAACGTAAACGAATGTATAAATATATATATAAAACATGTATTTACAGAAATTTAACAAATCAATAAAAGACTACAGATGAGTATCAGGCTTCGGGTGGTTACTGCTCATGTTTTTAGCTATGCTAATGTACTTTACTCTGCTATAACAGATAAGAGTGCTAACCATGCTTGTTTAGCTTGGCTGTTTTAGCACTAATTCCTGGAATAAAATAATAATAACCCAGTTTAATGAATTTACACGACTATATACAGCGATTTAGGAGGCTGATTCTCATGTTTTCAGCTATGCTAATGCACTTTAGTCCACTATTACAGATAACAGTGCTAACCATGCTTGTTTAGCTTGGCTGTTTTTGCACTAATTCCTGGAATAAAATAATAATAACCCAGTTTAATGAATTTACACGACTATATACAAGCAATCAAGATGGCTGCCGCTTGTGTTTTCAGCTGTGCTACTGAGTGTAAGCTAATAGTGTGTCATGCTGGGCCAGAAACCCTATAAGCAAGTCTATTAGGCGTCCAAAGTGAACCACAGTGAGTTTGTGACAGTTCAGGTGTGCAGTTAGCACTGTGCTAACATTGTGGTCTAAAGAAGGAGGGGGGGGCGACTGCATGCGGGCTGCTCACCAAACTATCTGAACTTCATTTGGCCCGAGAGTGAACTGCGAAAGGCGGCCCGGTGCGGCGGGTGTTTGATAACAGGCTGGTAAAAGTGTGCCAGGGTCCAAACTCCCCTCAGCCACTTCCCACAAGTGCACGAAAGGACACATGCGTTCTGTACCTGACCGCTCGGACGCCGGTGCACAAACGACACGGGGCGGATTTAAACAGCTTTTGAGCTCCAGCGCACCGCACATGCACGCCAACCGCAATAAAGGCCTCCTTAGCAGCCGGCCCGGCTAAAAGCTTTTCAAAGCCGCCTGGCAGTTTGCGCCAGTTCCTCTAAGGTTCCCTCGCCTGTAAATTCTTCCTCCCAGATCCGAACACGTTTCGGTCTGCCCCGTCCCTTTCTCCAAAATGGAGGACATTCTATCTCCTTTGTGCGCGCGCACTTCCCTCCTCGGAGCGACCCCGGGCCCGTTTCGCACAGCCCCGGCTGTAAACAAATAAGAAGCGCTGCGAGAGGATTCTGCGACTACCTCCGTCCCCCTCCTTTCTTTTTTTTTTTCTTTTTTTTTTTATTCTTCCCCTCCCTGTTTTTTTTTTCTTTTCCTTCTCCTTCTTCTTCTTCTTCTCCTTCTTCTTCTTTTCTTTAAACAAACCATTTCCAGATATTTTTCCTTTTAGAAAAGGAGGCTGTGATCTCACATGGACTCGCTGAACACCATATGGGTGCCGGGGTTAGCCGAGGACACGCATGCACCTTGGCAAACATACAACTTCCCTATTAGAATCCAAGATACATTTTTCACATCAGTGAAATGCCTGTGTGCTTCGTGTATGTATTTAAAGGGGACACGCCTGAGAAAATGAACTTTGCAAGCCTTTATTTTTTATTTATTTATTTGTTTTTTTATTTTTTTTACTCCCACCACCCCTCCTCCTCCTCCTCCTCCACACCTCCCCCCACCCCCCCTCCTAACGTGCCCTGTCTTTTGCCTAAACAAAATATGTTTGGGCAAAGAAATTTGGTTATTAACCATTAACTGCCTGACAGGTTTTATCTATGTGTACATACAAAAACACTGCTGGCAGCTTGTCTGTGCCATCTGTCTGCTTCAATGAAAATAAGCCCCAGCGTTCCGGCCCGGCGTAGCACTAAGCAACCTGTTTATACTCAACACTATAGAGTATATAGTGTATATACACTTACACATTCGTATGTGTGTGCACACACTTCGCTCACGTGCGAGCGAGAAAAAGGCCTCGTCCAGGCACGGGAAAGGATTTACCAGGCAAAAACTTTTTAAACTCAATTACATATGCAAAACCCAGCCAGCTGGTTGGCTGGCGCCGCTCGGGTATGGAAAATCCCCACTATGCCCATACGATTTCTCTCTAAGGTAAAAGTTCCCACCGCGGCACACGAGATCTGAGCGCGCAACTGGTTTCCTGGTATGGGTGTGAGTGAAAGAGAGAGAGAGAGAGTGAGCGAGAGGGAGAGAGAGAGAGAGAGAGAGTGAGCGGGGCAGATAGCAACAGCACATGTCTCTGCCCCTATACGAGTCATCTGAGGTGAACAATATACGCTCCCCTGGAGCTGCAGCCAAGTCCTGACGCACGCCGTGACATTAACAAACACACACGGGAGGGCCGCGCGCGGGGTCAAACTCCGCTGCGGCAAAAGTTTGGGGACGCCTGGCTCTTCTAAAGGGGTCCTCGACACTGAGCGCTTGTTATTAAAGGGGAACTTCGCCAACTTTTTAAATTCGTTGCACAAACACACGACTGGGCCGCAAACAGAGCCAAAGGGAGAGGCTTGCGGTGAAACGCTGCCTTCTAGAGATACTTGAAAGAGTCAGAGCTGCTCACAGTGGGGCCGAAGGTAACCAGATGTCCGGCCCTAAAGAGAGTTAGCGCGCGCATAGGGCCTCGTCTCTGTTTTGGGAAGGTTTTTGACGCAGGGCGCTCGTTTTAGTTGCGTGTTTTATCATTTTTTTAATCTATTTGGAGAGGAAATAAAATGCCAGCGTTTCTGTGATCATCACAGCAAAGGCAGCTCTAGAGTGAAGCACTTCTTAAGCGGCGAATTATGCAGATTGTGTTTTTCTTGTATAATCAGTGGAATTCCCCTTTAAACACTAAGCGGGTTTATTCTAGGTCCAAAGGTCGCTCATTTTATCCTCTTGCCGGGATGTCAAACCTTCTTTCAGGTGTTTAGACCAGAAGAGCTCCAATATGTGCTTTAACAATAGTCTGGAAGAGAAAAACTGTCAAATCATTATTTAAAAGCAGCGCTTCTCGCCAAGGAGGACACTTTGATGAAGCAGGGAAGCTAAATATACCCAAAGGATTAACACATTTTCTTAAAGGGCCCATAACTTGGAAAGGTACCATAAAGTACCAGCTGTTTTGTTTGTTTTGGGATTTTTTTAGTTTTTAATTCTACGCGGCACGTAAACATTAAGGTTTCAAAGTTTCTACCCGTCCATATGGTCCTTCTATGGAAAGTAGGCCGTGGCTCGTTTCGGAATTCGCACAAAAACAGAAGTAGCTCCGCCCACGCCAAAGTTACGAGGAGCCTGGAGCCTTTTTATTTTTTTATTTTTTTATTTTTTTATTTTTTTGGATGAGGCACAAAAGCAAGGCAGCCGGAAACGGAGCTCGTGCAGCCTTAATCAAGAAGTTTGGGCGCCCCTGTTCAAATGACGTGTGTTTTGTTGAAGTGAAGTGCAAACTAATTAACACGTCCTCTACAGAGAGACACTCTCCTGCACGTTTCAGAGCGGCTCGTTCGCTAAATGCCACTTTTTATAGATTATATTTTACGTGCACTGGAATTCGCAGAGAAGTGCCGCACGTAAGTGTAATATCTGAGCATGTTTTTACTCATTTTCACATAGAAAATCGAGAAAACGTTCAAAAACAGGACTGAGGTGGTGGTGGGGTGAGAGGGGTTGGCAGTGATGGGGTCTCAGAAGTGTGGAAACTAAAATTTCTCAGATGAAGAAAGGCTGGGAAACTGTGAATCCGATTTTTGGTACCTAGAACCTCAGAAACATGGGCCCGACGTTAAAAGAAAGCTAGTATGTAAAGGCCTACGCGGCGGACGGTGGAATTAAGAGCTTTCCATTGGTCGAAGTCTCAGCTGTTGCCGGCGGACAGCACGTTTCAGAAAGGCTTGGTGGAAAACAGACAAAGGGGGCGTCGGCCTTATCTAGCAGCCAGAGGAGCGTTATAGTCAGTGCCTATATTAAGCCTTCTCCTGTAGAGCCGTTGCCATATCGCTCACAGCATTCCCCCTTCAATCCCGTTGGCCGGCGAGAAGGAACGCAGTCCACACGCTGCGGCCCGGTTCACAGGAACATCACAATCACAGTCCTAAAGCAGGGACTCGTGTGGGAAGGAGAGATGCGATTCTGTAGAGATCCTAAAGCATCAAAACACGGGTGTCTCTGACGGAGCCACGCGTTCGGGTAACCCGAAACATTTGGCGCATCACCATTTTTCAAAAGCGGCTCCAGAAACGAGGAGGAATTCTCTCAGCAGGGCACGGAGCGCGTTCCCAACAATCTATGATTCACAGACACTCACAGTACGTATGCAGGACATACCGTGAGCTCAATTAGCCAAAATAATAGATGATTCACATGTGATCATGAACGCACCACAGCTGAAACTCTCACAAACAATTAGTCGGAAGACTCTCGCTAAAGGCAGAACAAAGGATCATCTGACAGCGAGCGTTGCACAACAATTGGACGAGCGAAAAAAGTCAGACGTCTTGCAACAACAGGTAACGTATACTCAGAGCGCAGCACAAAGTGGCCTTTCAGACTGATCCGGGATCAGATGCCTTGGCTCAAATCCTGACCCTTTCCACTGTAACTGAGAAAACGTGGAGATAATACTGATATATGATATTTTCCAACTATATCATATCAGATAACGAGCAAGTTAGCATTACTGAGCTTAACAGATAGTGGCGCTTGTTGGGAACGGACTGTTTAGTTCGGTTTCCGTTAAAACTGCACCAACTTACCGTTCACTTCAAACTGAATTCCACTAATAGTTCACAATTTCATAGTACACTGGGTCTACAGTGGTGGTGAATGGAACCAGACGTCATCCTCTAAAAGCTCCCCAACAGAAAGTTATTACAGTAGATGTTATAAATATACTGTTTATGATAGTTTTGGCCACAAAATACATTCATGGTGGAGGGATACATGCAGCTGTGCAGCAATATAGTCCCCAACAAAAATATATTATCATATATTACCATCAACTCTATTCTATATCAACTCGTGTAGCTTCACTGGTGGGTTTGATAGGAAATACAATGTGTATATTAGTGTTGTAGACATGGTGACACCTGGTTCCCATCATCACCACTGTAAATACATCTAAACCACCAAACCCACACCACTCACTGAATCACTCAGTTGGTGGAATTCGGTTTAGTTCCTATGTAGAAAATGCCGTTGCCGGGCGACTCCCAGTTTGGCCCAGCACTAAAGCAGAGCTAGTTTAAGATCAGCCTGAGCTTACCTTTGGGTTTGGGATGGAGAAAGTGTTCCTCCACCTTGCCTTGGCTGCGCAGATCACATTTGACGTCCCTCCGACTGCGTCGTCGACTTCAGCCAATCCAAACCGATCGCTGAAAACATTGCAGTCAGTTAATCGTCACGTATTTTACATACAGTTAAGTTTATTACGATGCTATAAAACCACTGCCTGCTTATCCCCTACACCAAATGTTTTGGGACACGTTCAGATTATTCTCTATAAAACTGATCATGTTTTCTTTACCACTTCGCAATAACATGTTAAAGCTTTACCAGGTCTATTCGAGGTAAACAATGTCGCACATATAAATGCTAGCTTGAGAACAAAGGCCTCAAGTTTTATCCCCTTGTTGTGATGATTGTACTCATCAGCACCTTTCAGGGCTTTACACCACCTTTGGACTAAAAGAGTATCTAATAATGTGTCACTGTAACACAGAGCCTCCAGTTGGTTTTTTAATTATCACATAAATTATGCGTACGGTTTAGATAAATAAGTTATTATACTTATAATATATTACATTATTATACGATACTTTATCATGATAATAATCACAATGAATAGATCATCCACCAGGAAATCCTGCTAATTTAAGCTACAGTAGTCTTCTTTACTTGAGAATGTTTTATCTTGTCATGCAATAATAATAATAATAAAAACATAATATTACAGTGTTAAGTGTGAATTTCCTTACATTAGAAATGGGTTTACTGAATTAATACTGCAGCGATAGTGCTAATTTATATAATTTCTGATGTGTTAGCATCAGGCTAATGTGTTAAGTATTTTTGCCCCTAATGCTGGTTTTAATGCTACAGACATTTGAAGCATATAAGACATTCATAAAACACACGTTTTACTCTCTTTTTTTGCAGTTTTAACCCTCTGAGCCAACCTCTTCTAATATACATCATGGGTTAAACTCTACCCATAGTCATTTCCTATTGGTAAATCTATTAAAATCAGTTTATTTCATTATTTAATGTTCCAAGAGTTAATTTAAAAATGAGTACCTTAAATCATTATTTTAATTCTTCTTTAGGCCACTATAGTTTAGCTTATTAACTACCTTCTAGCTTGTTTAGGCCACTATATTTGAGCCTATTAAGCATCTTCTAGTCTGCTATGGCGAATATATTTTAGTTTATTAACTACCTTCTAGCATGTTTAGGTCACTATATTTAATCCTATGGACTATTTTCTAGTTTATTTAGGCCACTGTATTTTAGTCTATTAACTATCTTCTAGCTTGTTTAGGTCACCATATTTTAGACTATTAGTTATCTTCTAGCTTGTTTAGGTCACCATATTTTAGTCTATTAGCTATCTTCTAGCTTGTTTAGGTCACCATATTTTAGTCTATTAACTATCTTCTAGCTTGTTTAGGTCACCATATTTTAGACTATTAACTATCTTCTGGCTTGTTTAGGTCACCATATTTTAGACTATTAACTATCGTCTAGCTTGTTTAGGTCACCATATTCTAGATTATTAGCTATCTTCTAGCTTGTTTAGGTCACCATATTTTAGACTATTAACTATCTTCTAGCTTGTTTAGGTCACCATATTCTAGATTATTAGCTATCTTCTAGCTTGTTTAGGTCACCATATTTTAGTCTATTAACTATCTTCTAGCTTGTTTAGGTCACCATATTTTAGTCTATTAGCTATCTTCTAGCTTGTTTAGGTCACCATATTTTAGACTATTAACTATCTTCTAGCTTGTTTAGGTCACCATATTCTAGATTATTAGCTATCTTCTAGCTTGTTTAGGTCACCATATTTTAGTCTATTAGCTATCTTCTAGCTTGTTTAGGTCACCATATTTTAGACTATTAACTATCTTCTAGCTTGTTTAGGTCACCATATTTTAGTCTATTAACTATCTTCTAGCTTGTTTAGGTCACCATATTTTAGTCTATTAGCTATCTTCTAGCTTGTTTAGGTCACCATATTTTAGACTATTAGCTATCTTCTAGCTTGTTTAGGTCACCATATTTTAGACTATTAACTATCTTCTAGCTTGTTTAGGTCACCATATTTTAGACTATTAACTATCTTCTAGCTTGTTTAGGTCACCATATTTTAGTCTATTAGCTATCTTCTAGCTTGTTTAGGTCACCATATTTTAGACTATTAGCTATCTTCTAGCTTGTTTAGGTCACCATATTTTAGTCTATTAGCTATCTTCTAGCTTGTTTATGTCAACATATTTTAGACTATTAACTATCTTCTAGCTTGTTTAGGTCACCATATTTTAGACTATTAGCTATCTTCTAGCTTGTTTAGGTCACCATATTTTAGTCTATTAGCTATCTTCTAGCTTGTTTATGTCAACATATTTTAGATGTTAGCTATCTTCTAGCTTGTTTAGGTCACCATATTTTAGACTATTAACTATCTTCTAGCTTGTTTAGGTCACCATATTCTAGATTATTAGCTATCTTCTAGCTTGTTTAGGTCACCATATTTTAGTCTATTAGCTATCTTCTAGCTTGTTTAGGTCACCATATTTTAGTCTATTAGCTATCTTCTAGCTTGTTTAGGTCACCATATTTTAGACTATTAACTATCTTCTAGCTTGTTTAAGTCAACATATTTTAGTCTATTAGCTATCTTCTAGCTTGTTTAGGTCACCATATTTTAGATTATTAGCTATCTTCTAGCTTGTTTAGGTCACCATATTTTAGTCTATTAGCTATCTTCTAGCTTGTTTATTTCAACATATTTTAGATGTTAGCTATCTTCTAGCTTGTTTAAGTCACCATATTTTAGATTATTAACTATCTTCTAGCTTGTTTAGGTCACCATATTCTAGATTATTAGCTATCTTCTAGCTTGTTTAGGTCACCATATTTTAGTCTATTAGCTATCTTCTAGCTTGTTTAGGTCACCATATTTTAGTCTATTAGCTATCTTCTAGCTTGTTTAGGTCACCATATTTTAGACTATTAACTATCTTCTAGCTTGTTTAGGTCACCATATTTTAGACTATTAACTATCTTCTAGCTTGTTTAGGTCACCATATTTTAGACTATTAACTATCTTCTAGCTTGTTTAGGTCACCATATTTTAGTCTATTAGCTATCTTCTAGCTTGTTTAAGTCACCATATTTTAGACTATTAACTATCTTCTAGCTTGTTTAGGTCACCATATTTTAGACTATTAGTTATCTTCTAGCTTGTTTAGGTCACCATATTTTAGTCTATTAGCTATCTTCTAGCTTGTTTAAGTCAACATATTTTAGTCTATCAGCTATCTTCTAGCTTGTTTATGTCAACATATTTTAGATGTTAGCTATCTTGTAGGTTGTTTATGTCACCATATTTTAGACTATTAACCATCTTCTAGCTTGTTTATGTCACCATATTGTAGTCTATTAGCTATCTTCTAGCTTGTTTAAGTCAACATATTTTAGTCTATTAGCTATCTTCTAGCTTGTTTATGTCAACATATTTTAGATGTTAGCTATCTTCTAGGTTGTTTATGTCACCATATTTTAGACTATTAACCATCTTCTAGCTTGTTTAAGTCAACATATTTTAGTCTATTAGCTATCTTCTAGCTTGTTTATGTCAACATATTTTAGATGTTAGCTATCTTCTAGCTTGTTTAAGTCACCATATTTTAGATTATTAACTATCTTCTAGGTTGTTTATGTCACCATATTTTAGACTATTAACCATCTTCTAGCTTGTTTATGTCACCATATTTTAGACTATTAACCATCGTCTAGCTTGTTTATGTCACCATATTTTAGTCTATTAGCTATCTTCTAGCTTGTTTATGTCAACATATTTTAGATGTTATCTATCTTCTAGCTTGTTAAGGTCACCATATTTTAGACTATTAACTATCTTCTAGCTTGTTTAGGTCACCATATTTTAGACTATTAGTTATCTTCTAGCTTGTTTAGGTCACCATATTTTAGTCTATTAGCTATCTTCTAGCTTGTTTATGTCACCATATTTTGGTCTATTAGCTATCTTCTAGCTTGTTTAGGTCAACATATTTTAGCCTATTAAGTATCTTCTTTTTTGTTTAGGTCACCATATTTTAGATGTTAGCTATCTTCTAGCTTGTTTAGGTCACCATATTTTAGACTATTAACTATATCTAAGCTTATTTAGGCCACTGTATTTTAGACTATTAACTATATTCTAGCCTGTTTAGGTCACCAAATTTTAGACTATTAACTATATTCTAGCCTGCAAACGCCACTATATTTTAGTTTATTAACTATATCTAAGCTTATTTAGGCCACTGTATTTTAGACTATTAACTATATTCTAGCTTGTTTAGGTCACCATATTTTAGACTATTAACTTTATTCTAGCTTGTTTAGGTCACCATATTTTAGACTATTAACTTTATTCTAGCTTGTTTAGGTCACCATATTTTAGACTATTAGCTATCTTCTAGCTTGTTTAGCTCACCATATTTTAAGTCTATTAGCTATCTTCTAGCTTGTTTATGTCACCATATTTTAGTCTATTAGCTATCTTCCAGCTTGTTTAGGTCAACATATTTTAGCCTATTAAGTATCTTCTAGCTTGTTTAGGTCACCATATTTTAGTCTATTAACTATCTTCTAGCTTGTTTAGGTCACCATATTTTAGACTATTAACTATCTTCTAGCTTGTTTAGGTCAACATATTTTAGACTATTAACTATCTTCTAGCTTGTTTAGGTCACCATATTTTAGACTATTAACTATCTTCTAGCTTGTTTAGGTCAACATATTTTAGACTATTAACTATCTTCTAGCTTGTTTAGGTCACCATATTTTAGACTATTAACTATCTTCTAGCTTGTTTAGGTCACCATATTTTAGACTATTAACTATCTTCTAGCTTGTTTAGGTCACCATATTTTAGACTATTAACTATCTTCTAGCTTGTTTAGGTCACCATATTTTAGTCTATTAACTATCGTCTAGCTTGTTTAGGTCACCATATTTTAGTCTATTAACTATCGTCTAGCTTGTTTAGGTCACCATATTTTAGCCTATTAACTATATTCTAGCTTGTTTAGGCCACTATATTTGAGCCTATTAAACATCTTCTAGCCTGCAAACGCCACTATATTTTAGTTTATTAACTATATCTAAACTTATTTAGGCCACTGTATTTTAGACTATTAACTATCTTCTAGCTTGTTTAGGTCACCATATTTTAGACAATTAACTTTATTCTAGCTTGTTTAGGTCACCATATTTTAGTCTATTAGCTATCTTCTAGCTTGTTTAGGTCACCATATTTTAGTCTATTAACTATCTTCTAGCTTGTTTAGGTCACCATATTTTAGTCTATTAACTATCTTCTAGCTTGTTTAGGTCACCATATTTTAGACTATTAGCTATCTTCTAGCTTGTTTAGGTCACCATATTTTAGTCTATTAGCTATCTTCTAGCTTGTTTATGTCACCATATTTTAGTCTATTAACTATCTTCTAGCTTGTTTAGGTCACCATATTTTAGATGTTAGCTATCTTCTAGCTTGTTTAGGTCAACATATTTTAGCCTATTAAGTATCTTCTAGCTTGTTTAGGTCAACATATTTTAGACTATTAACTATCTTCTAGCTTGTTTAGGTCAACATATTTTAGCCTATTAAGTATCTTCTAGCTTGTTTAGGTCACCATATTTTAGATGTTAGCTATCTTCTAGCTTGTTTAGGTCAACATATTTTAGCCTATTAAGTATCTTCTAGCTTGTTTAGGTCAACATATTTTAGACTATTAACTATCTTCTAGCTTGTTTAGGTCACCATATTTTAGTTTACTAACTATATCTTAGATTTTTCTAGCCTGTTTAGCCTGCTAGCTCAATTGCTAGCTATATTTTAGCCTGTTTAGCCTGCTATTTTTCAGCCTAGGTGTGAAGAAAATAAGTTTTCAGCTGCTCAGTTTAACCAGAATTGTTTTCTTACTCAATATATCAGTTTACTTTGTGGTTTGTGAGCAAAATAAGACTCCATTCACAGCACAGTGGTTTTTCACAAGTTAGCGCATTTATACAGAATTCAGTTGTTGGCAGCCATGGCTGTGCGCACACACAGTATATTTCAACGGCTTCGAACGCGGCTGAGATAGAATCCATTTTTAGAAATGTGCTTTTAATAATGTTTTGGAGAAGAAAACTGCCAAAACCTGCAAGGAAGGCACTTGAAGCTGAGTGAGGATTGAAGCTAAATATACCCGAGGGATTAGCACATATATGAAGGATGCTCACTAAAGCAGCGTTTTTCTTACTTAACAGGGAATTCCATCGATTTCTCTGCTACACGAAATGCCGCTATAGAAAATGACCAGTGAACCTCGGACGACGGAAGTAAAAAGTAGTAAATCTTTTAAAAAGGTTTTCTTTGGGGACATTTTGACTCACAGAGCCTTACATGTGCCCCTCCACCATGAATGGACTTAAAAAATATGCCTTTTGATTTCTGTGAGGGAGGATTTGGTGGAAATGTTTTTAAGTTTCTACATAATTAAATTGTTGAGTCATTCAGAGTCTAGAGAAGCTGCATGTCAGAGCCGATCACAGTGGTGGTAAATGGAACCAGACGTCCATCTCTAAAAGCTCCCTCACAGAAAGTTATTACAGTAAATGGTTATAAATACACTGTCTGATGTCTGAGATATTATTTCATGATAGATTTATAGATTTATAGATAATATTTTGCCCTTAAAGTCCATTCATGGTGGAGGGATACATGTGTTCAGAGACCAAAAAAATAGTCCCCCAAAGAAAACATTATTTTTTCAGATTTTACATTAAATATCCATATAAACTTACGTGTAGGTTCACTATTGGGTTTGATATCAAATATAACGTCTATGTTTATGTTATAGACACAGTGACGTCTGGTTACCATCAACACCACATGCAGAAATATTGAAAAATCAAGTTTGAGTCCAAATGTCAGATAAAAGGTAATACCCCAAACTTTCAGTGTTTAAAGTAGTTTTCATTTGAGTGGTCCGGGATGGTGGTCACCCTGTAAACTTCAGCACTGTGGGTTACACTGTGGGCTGAAAGTGTCTCTGCCGCATTCTGTTTCGGCACAGTGCAAAAAAAAAAAAAAAAAGTTGTCCAAGTTATGTTTGAACAATGGCTAGTCGCCGGCTGGTCACCGTTACCATGGTTTCCATCTGGCTTTGTCCTTGGTACGACATGCACTAGTTTCTTTAACTTTGTAAAATAATGCCCCGCTAGTCGCCTGCCTCGCTAAAAACCGAGGGAGCGAGGGAGTGAAACACCCCGAAAGGTGGCCGTTTGCCACTTTTACACTTCTGGACCTGCATTCGCGGTTCAGGTTACTTTTTCTGTCGTTGCAGGCTTTTCTCTAAAATCCTAGCAGCTCAGTCCTGCGGGAAGTCACGTCCATACTGCGTCCATAAATTTCCCAGAACGTAAACTGAAGCACTTTTCTTGGAAAATAACAGAAAGCTGCCATAAACAAAACTTTTTTTTTTTGGGGGGGGGTGGGGGGGGGGGGGGGCGGAGGAGGAGGAGAAGGAGGAGGAGAAGGAGAAGGATGGGTGGGGGGGGGGTTGGGTGACCCCTCCTACTGGTGCACACAGGAACATCAGAATAAACAAAGGCTCTTTCACACAAGAGCGAAGAAATGAAACTATAGAACTTCCTCATGATATGTTTTGATAAACACCAGCGCTGATTGGACGGGCCTGGAACACCAAACCAAAACCCCAAGACTTTCAACCTGAAGCGCTCGACGGTCCGGAGATCAGGCAGTGAGATTTTTGCATAAACAGTGACGCACTGTAGGCTGACACTGTCCCATATTTAACTCCACTGCACCTTGCAGAAATAGCACGGTCAGGAGTTCACGGGCCAGTAACTGTTTAAAAAAGAAGAGGGGGAAAAAAAGAAAAACAACAACGATGTCTCGCAGGGTCCGGCGTCTTATCAGCCCACATTCCACAAACATTCAAGGAATCTGGAGCTCGATGTGAAGAACATACCAGTACAATATAAATACCAAAAAAAAAAAAAAAAAAACTGTTCAAACATAACACAGATCCAGCTGCGCACTCAGAGTTCAGGCCTTAGTCCTCCAGCGAAAGTGATTTCCAGAAAAAACTAATCACTGCTATCATTACCAACACCAACAAACTCCGTCTGTCCCAGAGCCTCCGCCACCAACTCTCTATCTGCTCAGAATAATCAGGCGTCCTCTATTTATAAACACTTTAATCTAATCTCACGCTCAGCATGTTCGGACATATATCTCAACACACCACTGACTTTATTGTTTTAAAGCTGCTTCTTAAACGTGAGGGTCTGTATGTGGGTCTACACTTCTGTTCCACCTTCTCTCTTAACTACAGAGCTCAGCTCATTAGCTTCAGAGTAAATACTGAATCAATCTGAATAATTCATTCTCAATAATTCAACACAACTGAATAATTAAAAGTAGACACTGAATAACTTAAAGTAGTTACTGAACAATTCATAATAGGTACTGGATAATTTATAGTAGCCACTGAATGATTCATAGTAGATACTCAATCATTTGTAATAGATACTGAATAATTAAAAGTAGACACTGAATAATTTAAAGTAGTTACTGAACAATTCGTAGTAGGTACTGAATGATTCATAGTAGATACTCAATAATTTATAGTGGACATTGAATCATTTATAGTAGTTACTGAATAATTTGTAGTAGGTACTGAATGATTCATAGTAGATACTCAATAATTTATAGTGGACATTGAATCATTTATAATAGATACTGAATAATTTACAGTAGATACTGAATAATTTCTAGTAGATACTGAATAATTTATAATAGTTACTGAATAATTTGTCTTAGATACTGAATAATTTATAGTAAATACTGAATAATTTATAGTAGTTACTGAATAATTTGTAGTAGATACTGAATAATTAACAGTAGATACTGAATAATTAATAGTAGACACGGAATCATTTATAGAAGACACTGAATAATTCGCAGTAGATACTAAATAATTTGTAGTAGATACTGAATAATTCATAGTAGATACTAAATAATTCAGAGTATATACGGAATAATTCATAGCAGTTACTGAATAATTAGTAATAGACAGAATTATGCTTAGTGGATACTGAATAATTTATAGTATATACTAAAGAATTCTTGGTAGGTACAGAATAATTCAATGCCGTTACTGAATAATCCACAGTAGGTACTGAATATTGATAGTAGATACTGAATAATGTATAGAAGATACTGAATAATTAGAATGGATACTACTCCTAGTATTTTCTAGGAGACTGAATAGTATGTAATAGATACTGAAATATTTGTAGAAGGTACTGAATAATTTGTAGTAGATATTAAATAATTCAGTCGTTAGTGTATATGTTATAGTAAATTCTAAATGATTCATATCAGATACTGAATAATTTAATTTAGGTAATAAGTAGACACCAAATAAGGTATTCTTATTGTAAATACTGAACAATTCTTAGTAGTTAGTAAATAATTCATAGTAGTTCCTGAAAACTTTATAGCAGATACTGAATACTTTATAGCACGAATAATTCAGTAAATACTGAGGATTGTTCAGCAGATACTTTATAATTAATTGCAGATAAGGAATAACTTACAGTTGGTGTGGAATAATTTAAAGTAGATGCTGAGTAGTTCTTAGTGAATACATTCTATTAGTAAGATTTAAGATTAATAACTGAATATATGATTACTGTATGATTAAAATTACATATTAGTAAAGTAGCAGTTACACAATAAGTGAAATAGTTTGTCTGTAATTCCGGAACTTGAAGTAATTCCACCTTCACGACGCTGTAATTTGGGCTGATGTTAGCTTTTGTCCTCTACAGGTTCCAGCATATATAATTCAGGAACAAACTCAATCATGAAACTTTGATGCCTAATAGAAGTTAAGACTTTTTTTTTTTTACCGTGGTCCAATTTGAGTCACTGATGTAACCCTCCCCCCTCCGAGCGACACGAAGCACCAGATAAGTCACCGCCACGTTTTCCTTAATACCTTCCAAAAACTTTCATCAGGGGATTTAAGTGGAGAGTGAAATTAATATTTGATTATTAACAGCCAAATTAGCGGTGTTAGGTGGAAATAGACTACTATTTCTAAGGGCTGTAAAATAGTACAGGCGGTTTCATCATCGCAAAGCCCTCCTCCGAGGCCCTGCTCAAATTTGGCCTTGACTTTCAATTAGACCAGTGAAGGTCATTTCTCTAACGGCGGTTTGAGTATCCCCGCACACTCGGATCACGCAGAACAGCACAACAAGTCCTGAACAGGTACCTTGTGTACGTTGCTAATGTGTAGCGTCCCTATAGATTACAGTGGGCGCGTTACGCTCGGAAATAAACGACCTGACTGAGGCACTGTGGCTATAATTTCTTAGAATGTCATCCTGTCAAATAGGGAGCCAGTAGAAATGGCAAATCTAATCAATTAAAAGCCAGATGACAGGCTCATTAATACGCGTCTCAGTGTGACAGCAGCTTTGAAGCCTTTGGACACTTCTATGTCTCCAAAATAAACACCCGCAACAGCCTCCTTTAGATATCCAGTGCCAAATATTTTCAAAATTCCATCCTAAATGGTCCTTCTCTTTGATTCCTGGAGGCTTTTTGGCATGTCTGTCATTCTTACATGAATCAACCAAGGCCCATGTTCAATGCCAAGCAAAAAGAACGTTACAGCGTTACGCTTATAACATATTATTATATTACAGAGTGTTACACAATCACATTAATAGAAAGTCAGATAGTTCAACAGTTCAATAACAAATGTTACCTAGTTACATGGATAGAAAATTAAATAGCAGAATATTACATATTTACATTTACAGAACGTTACCTAGTTACATTTATAATATTCTTCAACAGCCAGATTTACTGAATGTTACACAGTGCAATTAAACAACATTCAATAGTCACATTTCTAGAATGTTACCTACTTACATCTATAGATCATTCAACAGTTAGATATTTACTGAATGTTACAGAATTTTGCACACTCACATTTACAGAATGTTACCAAGTTACACATATTGAATGTTACAGTTACATATACAGAAAGTTAACTAGTTACATTCATAGTTTTAAACACTTGAATTAACTGAATGTTACAATTACATCTGTTTAGCAATTATAACTATAGAATATTTTACCATTACATTTATAGAATGTTACAGTTACATGTACAGAATGTTACCTAGAAGCATTTATAGATAGTTTAATAGTTAATTTACTGAATGTTAGTTACATTATAGAATGTTCAGTAGATACATTTGTGTATATCATTAGATTTATAGAATGATGCCTAGTTACAGTCGTAGTTATTTGTGAAATATTTATATTTAATTACATTTACAGAATGTTACACACGTTACAAAATGTTACCTAGTTACATTTATAATATTCTTCAACAGCTAGATTTACTGAATGTTACACGGTACAATTAAACAACATTCAATAGTCACATTTCTAGAATGTTACCTACTTACATCTATAGATCATTCAACAGTTAGATATTTACTGAATGTTACAGAATTTTGCACACTCACATTTACAGAATGTTACCAAGTTACACATATTGAATGTTACAGTTACATATACAGAAAGTTAACTAGTTACATTCATAGTTTTAAACACTTGAATTAACTGAATGTTACAATTACATCTGTTTAGCAATTATAACTATAGAATATTTTACCATTACATTTATAGAATGTTACAGTTACATGTACAGAATGTTACCTAGAAGCATTTATAGATAGTTTAATAGTTAATTTACTGAATGTTAGTTACATTATAGAATGTTCAGTAGATACATTTGTGTATATCATTAGATTTATAGAATGATGCCTAGTTACAGTCGTAGTTATTTGTGAAATATTTATATTTAATTACATTTACAGAATGTTACACACGTTACAAAATGTTACCTAGTTACATTTATAATATTCTTCAACAGCTAGATTTACTGAATGTTACACGGTACAATTAAACAACATTCAATAGTCACATTTCTAGAATGTTACCTACTTACATCTATAGATCATTCAACAGTTAGATATTTTCTGAATGTTATAGAATTTTGCACACTCACATTTACAGAATGTTACCAAGTTACACATATTGAATGTTACAGTTACATATACAGAAAGTTAACTAGTTACATTCATAGTTTTAAACACTTGAATTAACTGAATGTTACAATTACATCTGTTTAGCAATTATAACTATAGAATATTTTACCATTACATTTATAGAATGTTAGTTGCACGTACAGAATGTTACCTAGAAGCATTTATAGATAGTTTAATAGTTAATTTACTGAATGTTAGTTACATTATAGAATGTTCAGTAGATACATTTGTGTATATCATTAGATTTATAGAATGATGCCTAGTTACAGTCGTAGTTATTTGTGAAATATTTATATTTAATTACATTTACAGAATGTTACACACGTTACAAAATGTTACCTAGTTACATTTATAATATTCTTCAACAGCTAGATTTACTGAATGTTACACGGTACAATTATACAACATTCAATAGTTACATTTATAGAATGTTACCTACTTACATCTATAGATCATTCAACAGTTAGAAATATACAGAATATTACAAAATGTTGCACACTCGTATTTACAGAATGTTACCAAGTTACATTTATAGAATATTACAGTTACATACACAGAAAGTTAACTAGTTACATTGTTTTAAACACTTGAATTTACTGAATGTTACAATTACATCATAGACTGTTCAGCAGTTAAAACTATAGAATATTTTACCATTACATTTATAAAATGTTACTGTTACATGTACAGAATGTTACCTTTTAGGATTTATAGATAGTTTAATAGTTAGATTTACTGAATGTTACAGTTACATTATAAAATGTTCAGTAGTTACATTTGTGTATATCATTACACTTATAGAATGTTGCCTAGTTACATTTACAGAACAGAAGTTACATTTACTGAATGTAACACAGTTGTATGTGTCGTAGTTATTTGTGAAATATTTATATTTAATTACATCTACAGAATGTTACACACTTGTATTTATAGACATATTACCAAGTTACATTTATAGAATGTTACATGGTTACATTAATAGAATTATTTAATACCTGAAATATTAAGGAATGTTACATAGTACAATTTTTGAAAATTAAACTTTTACATTTACTGAATGTTACATGTAGTAGCATTCAATAGCTACATTTATAAATGTCATATATTTGAAAATTTAGATGTTACATCATTACATTTACAATATATTACACACTTGGATTTATAGAATATTATCTAGTGTTACATTTATAGAGTATTATGTGTTACGCTTAGTAGTTATATTTATAGAGTGTTACAGAGTTACATTTCTAGAATGGGAATGCAGTAATCAAAAAGATCTTCAGATATTTATTCTCATCATTACGAATAACTTTGATTCAATGCTCACACAACATAAAGCGAAGGTAGCATTTTAAAATTACGTCCAGAATAGAGAACAAAATGACAAAAACGTAGAAATAAATAATAGTTGGCTGTTACCAAGAGTAAGTATTGAACTCAAACCAGGGGTGTTCACCACGGCAACAAAAATTTAGAAAAAATCTATTTTTCTAATTTTAATAAAATTCTAAGATTTTTTTTTAAAGTCATTTTAATGCACTAGAAGCGCAACACAAGACTCCAACATGTAAATATGTCAAGTGCAATAGTAACCAGATCTGTTGTTATGGCACAGCATTGGCTAATGTCCGATAAGAGTTAATCTTTATATCGAAATCCATAAACAAATAACTGATATCAATAGCACCATCAACAAATGACCTTTGCAAATACTGATAGACGAATTTGTACGCAAATGGGAAAAGCAGTGACGTTTTCAAGTGAGATCTATCAACACCGTACATAAATCTGATGTCTTTTTGGACCACAGTACTTTCCTTCAGTTAATTGGACTTCTGTAGTACAGAGTTTAAATCATTTCTTAAGACTTGGATAGGATTATATGGTTTCCTATGGTTTCCTATAAGAAAGCTTATCAAGTACATGCATTATTATACACACTGACAACAGAACTGAGTGGAACTGAATATTGAGTACAAGCAATAGTCGCCTCTGCAGCAGAATTAGAGTAGAAAATTCCAGCATTTCAAGCATTAACGGGTTAAAAAGCCGAAGAAATCGGAGGAGTGAAACTTCAGGACTCTCTCATCAGCGCATGTACGCGCCACACGTGCCAAAGTCAACAGAATATGTGTTTTTGGGTTTTGATGTGTATTTTTAGTTTTCCTCACGTGAAATCTGTGTCTACAACGCTCTTGCACAACGTTACATCGGCATGGCCTACAGCTTCGAGAAGGCAGTACACACATACACACACACTCTCACACTCTCTCTCACACACACCCCTTTCCCAAAAGCTGGCACAAGAAGCTTCAACTCCGAAACTGAAGGCAATTTCTGTAGATATCTAAACTCATTCCAAAAAACGACGGAAGAAATAAACTAGGACGGAGTTGAAGACGAAAAAACAAACGTGGTCGTGATTCGGTCATGATTCAAGATGAGGAATACAAAGGTCAGGGAAAAAAAATAGGCTGCCCTCCAGTTTTCACTTCAAACACAGATCAGAAAAATTCCACACACACACACACACACACAAATATATATATATATATATATATATATATATATATATATATATGTAAAATCAGTTTTTCACACTATTTAAAAGTACCTGTTGTTCTTTATATTGAGCAGTAATTTTATGATAAACACATTAAAAGAAATGCCCAGAAATGACTTGATAAGACGTCTGGTTCCATTGACTTGCATTAAAAGTTAGGCACGTTTTTCCTTCTCCTGTAAAGTTCTAATTTTTTGAGGTGATCAAAAAATACAGCGTCAACTCTCCTACTATATTAACAAAGAATTAGATTCATAATATTATGGGCCAAATTGAGCTGCACAGTTTCAGTACACTCAAACTCAAAACCCAAGCAAAGTCAGAACAATAAAACTTAATTATAAATTCTCAGTAAGAACATATGGTGCAGGTATACCATTCTAAGAGAATTTTAGACAGCTAAATATAGAAAGGGGTCAAACTGACCCGTAACGTAATAGGAGGGTTAACTCCCACTGAAAGTTGGGCTTGTTTTTCTCCCTCCTCCTCCTGAGAAGTTACCTATTTTACCAGTGGCAGTACATTTCAATACACATCCATAAGTGCCATAGAAAGTAGCCGGACGCTCACGTTCCGGTTCTCGAACTCAACTCAACAAAATAAGAACATACCACGTTCATAAAACCCGAGTCGTGATCCTCACTGTCCTCAGCAGCTTGCACAAAATATCAATTAGTTGTTGGCGCGTTGGAGAGCAGCTCTACTGGTGAGAAACCCAGAGAGCGCAGCAGCCTGGTTATCTGCTACCGAGTGCTGAATATATGCAATCCGTGATGGTGCCAAGGAAATATCGATCCAGGGGGTGTTGCTGCGCTTTATGGGCGAGCATGACCTTCCACCTTTACGCGAAAGGCGCGCGCATCCAGCAGGCCGGGAAAAAACAGAGGCCCGTTTGAAGAGAGGAGAGGAATGAATGCTACAAACTCGGAGGATTTTTTTTTTCTTCTCTCTCTCTCTCTCTCTCTCTCTCTCTCTCTCTATGAGAAGCCTAAGTGAGAAGCTCCAGGCCTTCAGAGCGAAGTGCAGCGGTCAGATGCTCCGGCGTGGCCAGCGCTGGCTGACCCTTAATGTGGAGCCGAGGCCTAGTCGGCAGCGGAGCAGGACTGCTGGCAATTAGGGCAGCATGTAGCATTCCAAATAAATTAACAACAGTAATCTGAAGACGTTCCTGGGGCGGCCACGTTCGGGCAGGAACGCCGAGCACCAGATTTAGGGCCGGATCTTGGAACGCATGGCCGTGTGCCTCTAGTGAGTCCGTACAAAAGTTCCAAGGTCATGTAGGCACATGTTCGGCAGGTCAATTAAATCGGTTTCTATCGGTTTGTGTGTTTGTTTATTTGTTTGTTTATTAAGACTGAGCTGAAGGAGTTCTCTAAACCTAAAAAGAGACGTGACTAAGCCCTCTCTCTTTTTTATTTATTTATTTTTTATTTTTTTTGGAAGGGACAGAGGTGGCCCTGATTAGAGGCATAGAGGCAGCACATTTAAATATGGGAAAGGAAATGAAGGGATGGGGGGTAGACGAGGGTGCTCATGTGAGCCCGGTCAGCAGCTCAAGCTCTGAACACTTCTTTAGAAAGAGAGAGAGAGAGAGAGAGAGAGAGAGAGAGAGAGAGAATGCCACTCTCTAGGTGGGACATGGAGGCTGGACGTCGTGGGCAAACGGGCATTTTGTCTACGGAGGGTCCCTCCTCCCACCTCTCTCTCTCTCTCTCTCTCTCCCGCCCCCTCCAAAAAAAAATATTAAAATAAATAATAAAATAAAGAGGGGCACTTCTTCTCCTTCCTCGTGTCTCGTATCTGGGCTGCTTCTATTACATATATATATATATATATATATATTTTTTTTTTTTTTTTTTTTTTGGGAGAGAGGGAACAGAATGGCTGGCAGACACTGGTGAAGAGCAGCCACAGACACGCGCGCGAGCGCGAGGGGGACAACAGCTGCCCACTTTTTTCCTATTAAATTTACAGGCACAAAGCAGCAGCAGCAGCAGCAGCACGCTAGTCCAGCTCATATTTACCCTCCAGTTTTTTTGTGTGTGTGTATGTGTGTGTGTGTGTGTGTGTGTGTGTTGGGGGGGGGGGGTCTTTCACGGGCTCGAGCGAGCAAGCGAGCGAGCACACACGCACGCACGCAAGCAAGCACGCGCTCCCAAACAGCACATTTAGACCTAGACGTATAAAAATAAATATATAAATATAAAAATCTAAATCTCATGTACAAGATGGCTACAGTTCGCGGTGCGTTTCAGCGGCTAATCCTTCGCTCCTTTTACGCAGAGCCTAAGTGCGGCGTTATTGCTCCAAATCTGTTTTGGCTGGGTGTGCGGAGGGGAGTCCCTGCCTCCTTCTCGCTCTCCGCGTCCTCCTTCTCCCGTCTCCTGCCTCGCGCGAGCCCGAAACGCCGTGCGCAAATATTACAGTATTACGCGCGGGAGCCGAAAAGTCCTCCAGCGCGCTAGAAAGAAAAGTGCTCCGAGGCTTTCTCTCCCTCTCTCTCTCCCTCTTTCTCTCTCTCTCTCTCTCTCTCTCTCTCTTTCTCTCTCTCTCTCTCTTTACCTGAGACGTCACTTCAGACTGCCCGGGACTGTCCGCTCCTGTTTCTCCCCCTTTTTTTTCTTTAAAACAAACAACAGAAAATAACAAGTAGAGAGAGAGAGAGAGAGAGAGAGAGGGAGAGAGAGAGAGAGAGAGAGAGAGGGAGAGAGGGAGGCTTTTACAAGTTTCTCTCCATCGCTGTCCGCCGCGCGTAACGCTAACTGCTATCGCTCTTCTCATAAATAGCCCAGATAGTAGTAGTAGTAGTAGGAGCGTTAGGCAGCAGCCTTCCTCCTCCTCCTCCTCCTCCTCCACCTCCTCCTTCTTCTTTCTCTCTCTCCGCTTCTCGTCTTATTTCTTACCTGCTTGCTCCTAAAGACTGGCCCACAGCGTTTCACAGCTTCTCCGGTTTGTTTTGTTTTCTTTTTTCCCACCTCTTCTTCTACTCTTCTTCTTCTTCTTCTTCTTCTCTCTCTCTTTCTCTCTCCCTCCCTCTCCTCCTCCTCTTCTTCTTGGTTGGAGTTTTTGTGTTTTTTTTTCTCTTTTTTTCTTCTTTTCTTTTTTTTTTTCTTTAATATCTCCCCTCACTTTGTTTCATGTCTCTACTTCCATCTTCTTCTTTCATCTCATCAATAAACACACACGCTGCAGCCTACCTTCCTTCGGAGAGAGGGACCTCAAAAGCCCGAGTCCGGCGGTGCCCTCCCATTTTTTCCCACCATTCGTCGGAGGGCCGAGGCCGGCCACGCCTTTCCACAGGCGATTGGGAGAGGACGGGACTCTTCTTGACGCGCGTAGGTTGGGACATAAATCGTTCACGGTGACTTTGCCCCAATCGCGGAGCCGCACGCCCTCCTATTTTTTTTTATATTATTATATTATTTATTTATTTATTTTGGGCTTTTTTTAGGGGGGGGGGTGTCTCCATTGTGGCTCTTGAAAACGAAACCATTCCCTCCCCTTTTACATACGCGCAGGTTGTTGTCGCTGCTGCCTCGACCACCACCCCCCCCTCCCAAAAAAAAAAAAAGAAAAGCTAAACAGCCCCCCCCCTTCACCACCACCACGTCACTTGTGCGCGCGCCACACTTATCATCACAGAAAGTAGAGCAGTGCATATGGATGCTAACGCTGAGCAAACTCCCTCAAGTCCCATCTGTCCCGTTCTCGATGGGAGGGAAGGAAGGAAGGAGGGAGGGAGGGAGGGAGGGAGGGAGCCGTCTGCCCCCTAAAAAAAAAAGAAAAACGGGCCCACCGCCACTTCTGATTGGCCCCGCGCCGCGTCACGGAGACGCAGCCCGCGCGCGCATTGGGCCGCGGCGCCGCCCGTCACCGCCGCGCGCCCAACAAGCTAGGGTGCTCGCGCACTTTCTACGCATTTCTATTTTCTCATTTATTTATTTATTTCTCTTTTTCCTTTTTTCACACCGTCCCTAACTGACCTCAAGGCAACGTAAGAAGAAGGGCTGGCGGTCCGCTCGACCAATCAGGAGGAGGGAAGAGGCGCTGAACTTTTTTTTTTCTGTTTCATATATTTTTATTTTTTCTCTCTCTCTCTCTCCTTCTGCGCGCGCTGGTGACTGACACAACATAATGCAATAGTGGTCGAGACCCCTTCCACCAGCGCGCGCGCGGAACCCCCCTCCACCACCACCCCCCCACCGCCACCCCAACCCTTGTCTAGACAGTGACAGGTGTGCGTGCGGCAGTCTAGACGAGCAGCAAGTCCAAAAATTCTACATTTATAAGCTTCCACGTCCTCACAGCACACTGGAAATGAGTTCGCCTCCAAACTTTCCGGTCCACCTTAAATGGCGCAGCTGTTGGCCGCGTTTAAGGTGGAACGGAAAAAAAATCCTGCTCGGAACCTGAAGTTTAGGCACCGTAAACGCGCAGTAAACTTATTTACACGCAGAAGGATCGTTTGACCTTGACCCACAATAAAAAAGACCATTAAACAATCGCGCTCTCTGTTTTTTGTGATCGTTTTTTCATCCCGCCTTTCCGGTTTCGCTTGCAGCCGGTTCCTTGATTGTGAGCGCCCCCTGTGGGCGCGACGCGCGAACAGCGGCGTGTATTATTTATTTATTTCTCCGTATTATTTATTTATTTCCCCTCTTCTGTTTTTTCTCTCTCCCTCTCTCTCCCCAGCCCGGGTTCACGGAGGGACACGAGCACCGTCTGCCCTACATAACGTGCACGCGCTGTAGGCCGTGATGTCAGCTGAGGACGACCGGCAACCCAGAAACGGCGATGTTTTCGCCTCGTTCTCTCCACTAATCTCATCACGAACAGCGCGCTGCAGCGCAAAACCTACCGATCCCCCAAATACAGGCACACAGGCTGAAACGCTGGAACGATTAATAAACTCAGGTCTATTATATTATATTAGATTAGATTATATTAGATTATATTGTGTTATATTTTATTAACCTGCTTTATATTGACACGTCCTCGCAATATAAAGCAACACTGATATATATGTATAAAAATAATAATAATAATTATTAAATGTATATATTACTATTATATTTTATATTAATAATATTATAAAAAATAAGGTATGCATAAAATAAAATATACATATGAATACAAATATATTAAGATATTTTTTATTTATATATATATATATATAAAAAAAAAAATAATTCGACTTTTAGGCCTAAAGCCGTAATTTTGTTTTCTTTTCTTTCCGTGCCCGTTTTAAGACAAGTCCCGCCCACCTTGCGCCATGATTGGCTACTAGTTGTCTAGCCGCGCGTTTTATCCCCGCCCCTCCTGCGCCGGCATTGGCCAGCGCTTTCGCGTTTTTAGAATGGCGGGCAGCTTGTG
Organism: Megaleporinus macrocephalus; assembly: GCA_021613375.1. Lineage (NCBI taxonomy): Eukaryota > Metazoa > Chordata > Actinopteri > Characiformes > Anostomidae > Megaleporinus > Megaleporinus macrocephalus. The sequence goes on along the minus strand of CM038726.1, from coordinate 36,079,953 downwards.
CGCACAACAGCCAATCCCAGCGCAGGAGGCTTGCGCGCACCAGCCATTCGCGGCGTGGCAGGGCGGGGCCTGCGGGCGAGGGGGGCGGGGCGGGGCGGCGGGCGACTCGCCCAAATTCACTCGCCGCTATTGTGTCTCATAAGCGGGCGGTGACGTCACCCGAGTCTCTCGCGTACGGTTGCCAGGGGAGACGGCATGACATTTCAGACGATAAAACAAGTGAGGACGGCGAGTTAATCCAGGTGTGTGTGTTTTTGGGGGTTTTTAAGGCTTAACTTGTACAACAAAGTCGTCAAAGAGGTAAAAATAAATAAATAAATAAATAAATAAACTCGGACGTTCGTAGTGAAACGCTGAACTGACCGGTGTGTTGTGTCAGCTCGCGCCTGGTCTCTAGTTTAGTGACTGTAAACACGGCCTGAGCTGAACTTCTCCTCACCTCACGGTGGTTTTGTGAACTTTAGTGTTTCCTCAGACTCAGACACCTGTAACTCACTGCTTTGTTACATGGAGGACTCAGACACGAGAGAGAAAGTCCTCAAAACTGAAACTGCGGACCAAACCAGGCCTCTCACAGAGGCCTACACGGACCATTATGGGAGATCTGTAAGATACATGGAAAACCATAATATCCTCCAGATATTTCAGGTAAGAAATATGAACTTGAATCTGTGGCACACAAAGGGTAAAAACTAAGTTCAGCATTGTCACCAGGTGGTGAAATTATGAGAGATCTGCAAGCCATAATATTCTCCAGATATTATAATATAATCATATATAAACATATTAAAATATAAGTTCACTATAGTCACCAGGTGGTGAAATTATGAGAGATCTGCAAGCCATAATGTTCTCTAGATATTATAATATAATCATATATAAACATATTAAAATATAAGTTCACTATAGTCTCAGGTTGTGAAAGTATGAGAGATCTATAACAAACATGGAAAACCATAACATCCCCCAGATATTTCAAGTAAGAAACAAAATATAAATATATAAATCTGAACTTTAATTATATATATGTGGCACCAAGTAGTTTATCCTAAATTTGTACTGTCTATCTATTACATGGAAATTGTAAGAGACCTGTAAGATACATGGAAACCATAATATCCTCCAGATATTCAAGAACAGAAAAGATAATATAAATATATATAAATATGTACTTTATGGATATATGTGCACAGAAAGAGTAAAAGTTCACTATAGTTGCCAGGTGGTGAAATTATGAGAGACCTGTAAGCTATAATATTCTCCAGATATTATAATATAATATCATATATAAACATATAAAAAATAAAGGGTTGCACTAGTCTCCAAAGTTTTTTATTGCAATTAAATTATTCAATGCAATAATTGATATTATTGAGATCTAAAAGATACACGTCAATATGCAAATATCCACTTTAAAGATATATCGAGCACAGAAACAGTAAAAACAAAGATTTCAGTAGTCACCAAGTGGTTTAGCTTCTATTTGTGCTGTCTTATCTATTGCAATGAAATTACACGAAACCTATAAGATACATGGAAAACCAACATATCCTCCAGATATTTCAGGTAAAAACAGAATGTAAATATATAAATATGAACTTTAATGATATCTGTGGCACAGAAAGGGTAAAAACTAAGTTCGCTATAGTCACAAGGTTGTAAAATTATGAGAAATATATAAGATACATAGAAAACTGACATATCCTCCAGATATTTAAGATCAGAAAAGATAATATAAATATATATAAAAGTGAACTTTATAGATATATGTGGCACAGTAAGAGTAAAACAAAGCTCACTATAGTCACAAGGTGGTGAAATTATGAGAGATCTGTAAGATACAGGGAAAACCATAACATCCCCCAGATATTTCAAGTAAGAAACAAAATATGAATATATAAATATGAACTTTAATTATATATGTGGCACGGAAAGAGTAAAAACAAAGCTCACTGTAGTCACCAAGTGGTTTATCTTATACTTGTGCTGTCTGTCTATTACATAAAAAAATTAAGAGACCTATAAGATACATGGAAAACCAACATATCCTCCAGATATTTATATAAAAGCTGCAAACTTTAAAATGGTCTCCCTGTGGTTTAGCTTAAATTTGTTCCGTCCATTTATTACACTGAAATTAACTACAGTGTCCTCCAAATATTTCATGTGAGAAAAGTATATATATATATATATATATATATATATATATATATATATATATATATATATATATATATATATATATATATATATATATAATGTGTACTTTAATGTGCACACTGTGTGACCTTGGCTATAGACACCAAGTGGCATAGCTACAATTTGCTGTCCGTTTAATGCGTTGAAATTTCACTCATTTTAAAACTCAAGCTTAAATTAGCTTCTTTTATGAACAGAAAATTAGTATCAAGTACTGTACAGAAGTTTTAGTCAATTGGAGACATTATTATATTTAAAAACTATACGTCAGTGTGTTTATTTAACTCTTTCTAAGCTTCTCCTAAACAACCCAGTATTATTATCAGTTCTGATCTAATACCTGCTTTGACTGCTCAGTACTTCATTAAGCCAAATCAAGATTTGCTGCTGAAGGAACTGAATACATTCATACAATGTCTGGGGCGTCCAGGAGAAATCTGGAACCTAACTTTGTTCTTCAAACTGGATCAAGATCTGATCTACTTCTCTCACAATAACATATTCATGTTACTTTGTATTGTATGTATGATTATTTACATCTGTTTTAATCAGATCTGCTGTTCTTACTGGTGAACTTGTACTTATTGATCAGATAAAGACTTTTACTCTATTTTCTGTACATTTAGGTGCTGCTTCTGATTCTACAATAAAACAGTTTCAATCTATAAAACTTAAATAAATTTCCTGTTTTAGAAAATGTGCTGCCTTTCTGTCTGGTTTGCATTTATATCCCTGTGTTTCCATTTATGTATTTTTTTAATTGGGCTTAATTGAATTTATATGTCCTCAAATATTGCGATGTACTGGAAAATACCATGATATTGAATTGTAAGAGTATTGTCCAGCACTAGGACTATATATTGGTTGGCAGTACAAGCGGGACAGGCCTCAGCTATCGCTTGGCTCATGTTCTCTTTTGTCTGCTTATCAGGAAATCGCAGCGAACCTGGTTTATGAGAAGCCAGATGACCCCCTGCAGTTTATCTGTGAGCAGGTACCTAAAAACAAAGAGTTGGACATAAATGAATGAGAGAACGTGTTATGCATTTCACAGACATGACGCAGATTAAAAAGCATTTTACAGTGAAAAATCCCCCCAAGCCTGTAATTTAGTGCAGGACTGGGCCTGATAGACTGACCATGTGTGTAATCCGTTTACAGGATGTTTATAAGACATGACTGCCATCCTAAATTATTGTGGACTATACTGAGAGGTGTAAGCTGCATGATGTGTTTTTTAAATGAATATTGAAAATGAATATTGAATATTATGTGTTTATATAATATATACGTGTATCATCGCTGTCCAAAGAGAAATCAAGGATCTTGAAAATGGCTTTACACTAGAGAACAAAAACAGTCTTCATTTTTAATGCAAGTCAATGGAACTATTGAACCAAGCTATTTTGGAATATTTCTATTGGTCCATTCATTGTAAAATTTTCACACAATATAAATGACAGCTGTCATGTTTGAATGTTTGACAAAATTGACATACATGTTAATCTTTGGACAGCAATGGTATTCAGTATTGTATATTGCAGGCCTTTCAATTTGTGTAGAAATCAAATTTCCAGAGGAAACCAATTGTCTTTTACTGTCTGTCCAGGTCCAGAAGAAGATTAGATCTCGGGATCTTGAGTCCAGAGCTAAAGCTGAGAAATCGGAATAGGTTGGATTGGACATTAAAGCACACAGCGAAGACCATGCTAAGCTCATATTTCTGCTCACTGTCATTACTTTAATATCTTTTTTTAGGGACAGGAAACAAAGGGCTATAAATCCTCACCGTCCAAAAATAATAATATTTTTATCTACATGATTTGAACACAGCTGCCCTCTTTTACATTGTGTGAGAATTTCATAAAGAATTCACCAACAGAAAGGCTCCAAAATAACAGTTTTTACATGAATTTATTGCTGTCCAAAGAAAAACAAGCATCTCTGTAATGGCAACTTTACAGGGGAGGACAAATCCTGTCTTTACTTTCAATGTAAGTCAATGGAACCAGATTTTTTCCAAGCCAATTTGGAGCATCTCAGTTGGTCCCTCCATCAAAACATTCTCAGCCAATGTAAAGAGCCACTGTGGTCTTAATATTATGCTTAAAAATAAAAATAGAGATATGATTTTCATTGGACAGCAACAATTTGCATTCCAAATCTACCATTTCAGGCTCTCTTTGCTTGGCGTGAACATATTTGAGAAATACGAGGACTGTACATGCATCCAAGAGGCCAAAAAGCACTTGTTGCAGTAGAACAAGCTTCAAAGCCCAATGGTATAATTTTTGAGCGGAGTACAAATACGTTTACGGGAACTATAGAACACGTCCACAGCCAAGATGAATTTCCTTGTGTGTTCCGTTGCAGTTGGGTGGATGGATTTGGCGTCCAGGTGGGGAGACGAAAAAAAAACCCCACAGATCTGTTCTCTGAGTATGATGAAAGTGGTTTTGTAGTAAGAAATGCTATGAAAAGCAGGGAAAAAAGCTGGCTCCCACACTGTATTCAAATTTGCATGCGGGTTTTGGCTGCAAAAGTGAAGGAAGTCTTTGTTTGTAGTAGGTTCTTCTTTCAGTGTATCACTCTGGTCATCATCCTTGGCTTTGAAGCCGCATCTGCTGTTTCAGCTGTGACACATAAAGCCCGGTTAAGTACATCCTTTCCCTCTGATTTAAGGGGAGCCAAAAAACATGGGGCTAAAACAGAGACACGTCTGTCGGTCCGGGCGGATTAAGCCCCGAATGAGAAATGTAGTTTGGTGCGTGGGGTTTAGAATCGGGTTCGCTGGTGACGGTTCTGCATTTATAATTATTATAAATCTTAATAACGGCGCGGATTTGCGCTCAAACTTCGCTGTTTCGCCTTATCAAAGCTGTCACTGCTTAATTGAATGTCCATTACAGATTTACATTTGATTGATTTGGAAGTTTGCCTGTTGTTGTTTTTTTTTTCATTGTCATCTCGCTGTTTGCAGAACACCATTCATGCATTTTTATGCGGCATTAACGCACAAACTAATCTCTCAGCAATTAGATCTCAGCTCAACTGCAAATAAACAAGTTGGAATTGTTTTGGAGAATGCTCTTGGACCGTAGGCGCTTTCAGTATAAAACTTAAATATACTTACCTTTATATTCAACACAGGTACACGTTTCGTACAGTACATATTAAGTATATTTATTGTTTTGATACATCGGGTGCATATAATAAATCCAATTTGAGCAATACAAAAAAAATAGATTACAAAGTTAGTGTTCTTTGGTTACAGTTATCAACAACATACAGTCTCAATACAAGAATATCATCGCTGTCCAAAGAGAAACTCCAGAAATCTCCAGAGGCCAAAAACCTTCTTCACTTTTAATGCAAGTCAATGGAACCAGAGTGATTTTGGAGCATTTCTATTGGTCCATTCGTCATGAAATTTGAACAGAATGCAAACGGCGGCTGTCGTGTTCTAATGATGCATAAAAATAAAAATCACCCAAAATGGAGATATATGTTTTTCTTTGGAGAGCGACTATATATAATGTACTTTTATTTTTTATTTTTTGGAGAACGTGTGCTTTCTCTCTCTCTTTCAACTTTCTTAAACCTTGCTGTTCCCACAATTTAGATCTTTAATGGTCCGTCATTCGCTTTTCGCTTTTCCAAAAACAGCAGAAAATACTTTCAGACACCAACAAACCAAACCTAACAGCCCTCAACACAGCAGAACTTATTTTCATATACTGAATAAAAGCAAACGATTGCGTTCTCTATGGAGAGAGAACTGCCCCAACATCACATATAAACATGTACACTGTTTTATACAACAGAGGAGATACGAACTAGCAACGTCATTAGACATCAATTGCATAAATAAATAGGTTCCAGGTTTTGTTTTTTTTTGTACAATCAGATCATCATAGTCAGAGAGTTTTGAATGACATGACGTCCTTTTAAAATAAAGCTCCATTAATACACCTTGCAAGTTTCCAAGCAGCAAAAATAACAGTAACTCGAATCCTAAACGGAAAATAACAAGCGGAAAATCAACACTTTGAGTCAGGCCAGGTGCAAGTCAATGCATCTTAACGTATCTATATGTGTAACTACTGCATGTGCATCAACACATTCAATACTAATCGCCACAACGCTGGATATTTTGTGGACTGCCACATTTGATATATACAAGCAAATGAAAAATAAAAAAAAATAAAAAAATTCTTAGCAAAAAAAAAATTGTTTAAGCTAAATAACATTGTAAATGGCTTTTAAGTTCAGTTTCTCCCCTTTTTCTCTCTCTTACAACAAAAAGAACGACATAATACTATAGGTAGATATGTTTTCACTTCAGGCACAGGCTACATAAGTTCATCATTCTAGGTAGAGCCCATTTGTTTAAAGGTCATCAAATTGCATTTGGACTCCCAGACAACAATCCCTGAAATGGATATGAAATGGAAATGAAATACCCACATTGCAGGTTTTAATACTATCCGATCCTCTGATCAGAAAAAAAGGAAAACAAGCCAGGGATTATTTGTTTTATGAAAAGTTTGTTCACATGAGCCGAAAAGCCAAAGGTTTTAAATTCCCAAAACGTTCTCCATTTATCTTTTAAAGAGGGTACGACAGTAACCTGAAACCTAAGATTCCTCTTTTTATTGAGTCCAGATCTGAACCTGCGCCTTGCAGTTCAATAATGTTTAGTCCCTGTGAATAGAGTACGACGATAAACCAATGTTGCATGAAATCCTGTCTCATGGACAGCTCACTCGATCTGCCGGTTACTCCTGCTATCAAAAATCATAGACCTCCTCTGGGGCTGGTAAAAGCAGCTCGTCGAGGTCTCCAGCCTCTGTCCACTCTTGGGCAAAGTCATTTTATTTCGTAGGGTGACCCCCTCCGGGGTTTTAAGGTTCTCTGCGAGTTCTTTAGTGAACACATCGAGTGGGGAGGTTTCAGTAGGACTCTTGATAGGTGACAGGACAAGTTTGCCATCTTCCCCCGCCGGATGATAGTCCATGATAGGGAAGGGAGGGCTGAAGAGAATAAGGCTTTGAGGCCGTGGGCGATTGCGGAAGGAAGATCTTTGAAGCAAGGTGGATCGCTCTGGTCTCGGACAGTCCATGAAGGAATCCCCGTTGGCAGACCGCTTCCTTCTCAAGACAGGAGGATCAGGGGTAGGAACTGGCTTATAGGTTTCCGTAGGTCTTTCAATGGATGCCTGTCTTTGGACCCTTCGGACCGGTTCACAGTTTTCCCTTTCCTCTTTGCAGTCTTTTACCACCTGGAGAGGAGGTACAGAATCTGCTTTCTCTACCTTGACCTTCTCAGGGTCCTTTTCCAGGCTGCTTCTTTTTTCCGGATCCCCTGACCCCTTCTCCAGAACCGGATGGGGTATGTGGCTGTACTGAATCTTCGGAGGTATAACAGGAACAGCTTTGGCTTGACACGTCTTGATCATGAAGGCGGTGCGCACGGAAGACACACTGACGGGCGCCGAGTTACGGCGCATGGGTGCCTGTCGATCCTTTAGGAACATCTCCAATTCCAAAGACAAGCCATCATACTTCGTCCCACAAGGTGTAACTGCCCCCCTTTGTGAAGAGGAAGCATCTGCAAGATCAAAGTTCTGCCGGTTCGAGATGTCCCTGATGCACCGGTGTCCCAGATCCAGATTTAGGGAATATGGTCTGTGTTTTGGAACAGTGTTTTCCTCGTTTCTCTCTGCAATGCAGGGCTCGTGGGATATCTGTCTGTGAAATCTTTGGGAAGAGACAGAACTTTTCTGTTTTGGGGCTCCAATGTTTCTCTTTGGCATTCTTGTTGTCTCCTCCAGCTGGATGGTGGTCTTGAATTGTGCAAGCTCTGGTGTTTCAGGTTTAGACTCAGTTTCCTCTCCAATTCCTTCAAAGTTAGCACCATGAAAAAGCTCTGTTATCTTAGCAAGGCTACATTCATCTACTTTGGGTTTGGCAGAAGGACTAACAGGCACAGGGTCAGATTCTCCCGTCCCAGCAGCATTCTCTTCCGATGAAACCGAGATGTTCTCTGACAGAGGTTCCTCAACTGCGACCTTCTTTTCAGTTTGAAGGTGATCAGCGTTAAGCTCAGCAGATGCTGTTTTTTCAGCTTCTGGAACTGGCACTGATGTTTTAAGCGAGGGGAAAAGATCTTCCAGTTTTGGTGAGTGCAGTGGGCTTGTGACCCACTGTTTGGCGGTGCTCAAGTCTTCCCAGGGTTCCACCTGATCCAGTCCAGCCAGATGACTCCCCCAGACATCGTCATCATCCTGATGTGAAATGTCTGCTGCGGCACGTCTTTCGTCCAAGCATTCTGAGAGTCTCTGCATGCTCCCCTTTACTTTGGCTGTTAGATCGACACTAATAGTTTTAATCTTCCTCTTGTCCTTTTCATCGCTGGCCTCCTTTGGCAAGGGTACATTCATGGCTTTCAAAAAAACACGGCCTGGTTCAATACCACCGGTAGAACCAGAAGACTCTCCCGTAACAATGACCTCATTTTTCTTCACTGAATGAACACAAGTATCTTCACTGGAAGGCCATGGCTCAGTATCTTGGAGAATATCCGTCTCCTTCAAATGAAAGAATGGCGAGAGTTGCAGCTTGTTTGCCATTATGTCCAGAGCCTCAAAGGAATCCAGGCTCTTGTGATCCTTTTCAACCTCAGCGCTGTCCAGGTAGTTCCAACCAGTGTCGTTCTTTGATGAGGTTTCTGGCGAAGGTCCCAGCGTCACGTTAAATACAGTAGCACCTGCGTGATCCATCGCCAGAGCGTTTGCGACGTCTGCGGACTGTCGCTTCGAAGATACTGGGTGAGTAGGTAAACTGCTTCTTCTTTTATCTTGAGCATTCAAATTGAGAGCACCATCATTTACAGTGATTCTGGTCATAGAACCACTGGCTTTGCGCTGACCTTCCAGTATGTTTGTTTCAGGCTCTGTGATCCGGAGCTCCTGATCCAAATTAGGCCATGGTTCCTGACTGTTTGATGCAATGTCCTATACAATGCAATAAAAGGAATGTTAGTTTAGATTGCGGTGCTAAAGTTCAAAGTACCATTACATTTTATTTAACGAGTATAACCACACACCAGAAAAGAATATATATATATATATATATATATATATATATATATATATATATATATATATATACTACTGGTCAAAAGTTTGGGATCACAGTGAAATGTTCTTGTTTTAATGGAGTATCTTCTTCTTAACACAACAATGGACTGACGGGTCTCTAAAGAAAGTTGTTTCTTTCTGGTTATTGTGAGCCGGTCAGCAAGCCATCAACTGCTGATCTTCAGATACTAAACTAACCTAGAATGTTGTTCCCTTTTATACTCACTTATTAGTAGAATGTTTTTCAGCTGTGCATCACAATTGATCAAGAGTGTCCTAACAACCAATTAGTCCAATAACATCCTTAACTTGGATTGGTGGTCGTACCAGGAGATTTAGACAGAGGACTGAGAATTACTGATAATAGAACTATATGTAAAATAAGCCTCTATACAAAAATAGACTTTAATACAAACATTTTTATTCTTTAAAAATCATCTGATACACTTACATTAATTGTGAAATGGACAATATTGTTTGTGAATTGTATGAAATTAAATTCTAAAGTGATTCTAAACTTTTGAGTGGTAGATACTTATTAGAATTATTACAGTAACTAGACTATGTATGTCATGAAATGAAATGTCCTCTACAACTGAGCAATGGGTTCCAGTAATGGGTTGTATATACACTGATCAGCCATAACATTAAAACCATATAGGTTCTCCACTTACAGACTGTAGTTCATCTGATTCTCTGTATACTTTATTACTCTGTTCTTTAATGATCAGGACCCCCACAGGACCACCACAGAGCAGATACTATTAGGGAGGTGGGTCATTCTCAGCACTGCAGTGACACTGACATGTTGTGCTGGTGTGAGTGGATCAGACACAGCAGTGTTGCTGGAGTGTTTAAAACCTCTGTGTCCACTGATGAAGAACTAGAGGAACACAGGCTGTGCAGCAGCAGATGAGCTACTGTCTCTGACTTTACATCTACAAGGTGGACCAGCAAGTAGTAGGAGTGTCTAATAGAGTGGACAGTGAGTGGACACAGTGTTTAAACACTCCAGCAGCAGCACTGCCAAGTCTGATCCACTTACACCAGCACCAGAGAATGACCCACCACCCTAATAGTATCTGCTCTGTGGTGGTCCTGTGGGGGTCTTGATCATTAAAGAACAGAGTAATAAAGTATACAGAGAATCAGATGAACTAAAGTCTGTGTAGAACTACAATATATATATATATATTTTTTTCTTTTTGTGTGTGTTGTACTGCTGTAGGTTTTCTCGTATTAAACCTGTAGTGAAGATGTTCTAGAGTGTCGTAGCCTCTCCTGATACAGATATTACAATTCTCTTGACTGCTGTCTTTCAGAGAAACCGTGAAATGGTTCCACCTGGTTGACATGCTCCCTGTTGTTCTGCTGCTGCGCAGACAGTTGGCCAGAACAGGAACAAACATTTCAGCTTTATGAGAAAATGGGTATTTTTTGCTCTCGGGATCCGCCTACAGGTGCGCAGCGTATTTCACTCTGACACCACTGGCATAAACACACACCGAGCTCAGACCAGATGGACAGCTGAAGGTTCAGAACCGGCAAAGACAACACGCGAAGTGAAAGAACCGTGTTTTTTAGATTTTGATGTTTCTCTTACGTCCATGGTTTTTGCCGTCAGAATGAAGAGTGAGACCAGTTCAGAGAAAAAGCTTTTATTCTTAGGACAGCAGTACCGACGTTCTCTGAGCTGGTCTCAATCATGTCTTCGCTGCATTGTCTTTTATCGCCCCGCCTTCCTGCTCCTTCTGGCCTATGGGCTACACCTGGCCAAGTCGTCATCTCTGGGTGGACAGTGGTTCTCGAATAGAAGTTCTAAAGATAACGTTGCAGGGTCTTGGGCCTAAAGTTGCCTGCCATAAGACCCCAAATGACGGGGGTCACAAAGCCTTCCTGTGAGCTCTGCAGCATTCTTTGGCTTCTGTCTCATATACAGTTTTATCAAATGCTATAGTGCAGAAGTGTTTAATTAGAGTCAGTAAGGTCCAGTTAGAGGAGATCTCCTCAGGAGAAGGTCTGGACCATCATCATCTCTAGCGTGAGTTCTGATTAAGTGGTGTGTCCTGTTTACTGAAGTAGTCCAGTATCAGCATCTTATACCATCAGCTACTGAAACACCAACACACCACACATACCGTTCAGGATATTTCAGTATATTTACTGTTTAAATGCTGAACTGAATTAATTATTACTATAACTACTAATAATTTTTTGTTCTTACTTCAAGTAAAAACAAGAGTTACATTAAAAACAGAATGCTTTTTAAAAAAGAGTATCTTGAAGTGTTTATTTATAGAGAAAGTAAATAAAGGTGGTTCTTCTTGTTAACTCAGCTTCACAGATTAACATGTTGGTTGTACAGAGCGGTTCTCCAGAACTAGACGAGCAGCTCCATTCCAGAACTTTTCCATTCCATAACATCGAATCTTCTGTTTTTACATTCTTTGTGACTCGCTTTAGTCTCCGGCTGCTGCTTCTCACTTCGTACCACGCACCAATGTGCACAGATCTGATTGGCTGAGGAGCCTTTGGTGATCTTACAGCGCACGTGATTGGTCTCTGAGTTCACTGCGCTGTAGAGCCCGTATACCGTAAAGACAAGAAAAGCTCCACCGCTTAAAATAAACACAGTTTTAATTAAATCATTCTCAGTAGTTTATTAGTTTGGGTCTATATGTGGACCCAATATGTGGTCCGCCTATTAGTGAGCCCTGCTATAGTGTGTATAAAAAATTCCCAACATATGACTATTTAATCGTATGTTTCCATCAGTTTTTAGGCCATTTTTTGGGAGGTCGGTACCATTTTCGATAATTTTTAGCCCAAATAGCCCAAAACGTTGGTGTGTCCTTAAAGGGAATAGGATAGAATGGGCGCTTCTCAGCTATTGTGGCGCAATCTGAGTGAGTACTTAGTGAAGTCAAACCCCATAGAAATAAGTGTGTTTTCTCTGTTTTGCTATGAAGCCTCACTAGTCCTCTTACCAGTTGGTCCAGCTTGTTGGGCTCATTGAGCTGTACTGGTTTGGTGTCCAGTTCTTTCCCAGAGGTTTGAGACGCTTCACCAGTCTCCGTAGCTTTCGGCTGAGGTGCCAGCGAGTCGTCGGGCACCTCCACAGTCGCGAGTAGTTCCTTCACCCCTGCATCCTTACCTAAAACCAGCGGACAGAGGAAGAAGAACAGCTTCGTCGTTAGCAGTGAGCTTTCTCAACAGATCGCCGTGTGAGAACGTTTGTTTAAGGCTGTTGGAAATGTGTTTGTTTGATTTGTATTTTTCCACAAATGCTTTCAGCAAATGTTTTGGTAATCTTAGAAACAACAAATGATGTTTACTGTAGGTCCTCGTAGGCAGGGCTCGCGAAAAAACTCATTACAGTGAAAGAAATCAATTTTGGAACAAGACTAAATGTTGTAAACACATTATCAGTAAACGTTGGATTAACAGTCGCGCACCCCCCCGCCACACTCACACACACACTCACACACACTCCAATCGTCTTACTCTCTGCCACTTTGTCAGGGGGGACCTCCCTGGTGCCCCTCTCCACTGTTTGACTCTCCTCCTTCTCCATAGGGACAGAGCTGCTGTTGCTATAGATACTGTATCCGCTGCTCGCGCTGCTGTCGCTGAGTGGGTACTCTCTATACCCGATGCTCCCGGCGCTCCCCCCCAGCGCTCTGTCCCTGTCTCGGAAACCGAAACTTCCCGCGCCGCTGGGGACCAGCTCTCTGAAGCCGACGCTGCCCAGGCTCTCACTGCGGTGGGGCTCCGGGGGTCCGGCTTCCCGAGGTTTCAGGAAAGAGCGTTCTCCCAAAGAGCGGTCCCGCTCCTTCCCTGCCGCCCTGCAGGGGGTGCTGTTGGAGCTGATGACGGCGGACACGCGCAGCGGCACCGACACGGCGAACGGCTCGGAGATGTTCAGGGCCTTGCGCTGGTGCCGCGGAGACGACTCCAGCGGGAAGAGGCTCCCCGGGAAAGAGGGCCTGGAGGAGCCGTTGTGGGAGGAGCCGGAGTACAGCATCCGCCGGTTTTTGGGAGACGTGGGCTGGCAGGTGCCCAGGTCGTCGCCTTTGAACACCTTCAGCTGTTCGGGAAGAGCTCTCTGCAGAGTGGAGGAGGACGAAGAGGAGGAATTAGGAGGAGACGAAGATGAGGTATTTGGGGTCCCTCGACGTTTCATGCCGGGGCTGCCCCCGATGACCCTGCTGGCTTTCCGCAGGTCAAATTCCCACTTTGGATCCTGCTCGCTGGGGTCGTAGTTGATGTCCGAGCCCAGGGTTCGGGATTTCACCACGGGGGCCACGAATCCGTTGGCTCCTCCAGCCGATGCGGCTTTGTCGTCATCTGAGCGGGAACGAAAATGAGGGAATGTGAAAGTTAGCATTGGCTACTGAAATATATGAGTGGTCATCTCTGACTTTACATCTACAAGGTGGACCAGCAAGTAGTAGGAGTGTCTAATAGAGTGGACAGTGAGTGGACACAGTGTTTAAACACTCCAGCAGCAGCACTGCTGTGTCTGATCCACTCATACCAGCACAACACACACTAATGCACTTTTAGTATCTGCTCTGTGGTGGTCCTGTGGGGGTCCTGATCATTAAAGAACAGAGTAATAAATTATACAGAGAATCAGATGAACTACAGTCTGTAAGTGGAGCTCCTGTATGGTCAGTGGAGCTGATACAGTACACTCACTGTCCATTCTACATCTACAAGGTGGACCTACAAGGTAGTCAGTGGTCACAGGACGCCACCCACAGGACACTGTCCCAGTCCAGCAGTGACACTGAGGTGTTTAAACACACCACCACTACGTCAGTGTCACTGCAGTGCTGAGAATGATCCACCTCCCTAATAGTATCTGCTCTGTGGTGGTCCTGTGGGGGTCCTGATCATTAAAGAACAGAGCAATAAAGTAATAAAGTATAGATAGTGTTTGATGAGTGTATATAAAAAGAAACTGGTGTCATGCAGTTCAAAGCAAGTATTGCTTTTGATGTCAGTACTATAAAGTCAACCCTGAAGTGAAAATGTACCTCCCAGGTCATAATGAGCACAACCAATGACATCATAGCATATAAATTCTTCTTTCTCTGTAATCTTTTATCAAAGTTATTAAAAAAAATAATACACACAATAACAGCATAGAGAGAAAACGCTCACCTAGACTCTCTCTCACTCGCGCATACGTCACAGTACGAAAGAAAAATTAATATAGGTTTTATATTCATAAATATACGGCAGACTGGGGAAACACCAGCGCACAGATGTTGATGTATTCAGAGCTTTTTTCAATAACATATGCACAAGCAGACATTTCAATACTGGCATAATGGAGCCTGTATTTAGCACAGCAGGTTAAATACACACTCCATTTGTCTGTCTGACACTCAGCACTGCGAGAGCGGCGCCCAGCGCTCGGCTGCTTCGTGGCTCTGTAGCCCCACCTGTTGGCAGAGAGCAGAGGGAGTCCATGCTCTTGGAGGGTCGTATCCCGGTCTTTTCTGTGGAGGCAAATAAAAACCACATAAATACCACTTTATGTTTATGTTCAGCCGTTAGTGCTCGCTAATGACGCGTGACCGCACGTCTCATTTGATTATTATTTCTCTCAGACTCACAAAGCCCACGAATTCTCACCACATGTTTTTCTCCCCCACTTACTTTTTTCCTATCGCCCTTCGCTGAACACACATGGACCACACAACCTATATATACTTATACACTGATCAGCCATAACTTCTACCTCCACTCACTGTCCACTGTATCAGCTCCACTGACCATACAGGACCTCCACTCACTGTCCACTGTATCAGCTCCACTGACCATACAGGACCTCCACTCACTGTCCACTGTATCAGCTCCACTGACCATACAGGACCTCCACTCACTGTCCACTGTATCAGCTCCACTGACCATACAGGACCTCCACTCACTGTCCACTGTATCAGCTCCACTGACCATACAGGACCTCCACTCACTGTCCACTGTATCAGCTCCACTGACCATACAGGACCTCCACTCACTGTCCACTGTATCAGCTCCACTGACCATACAGGACCTACACTCACTGTCCACTGTATCAGCTCCACTGACCATACAGGACCTACACTCACTGTCCACTGTATCAGCTCCACTGACCATACAGGACCTCCACTCACTGTCCACTGTATCAGCTCCACTGACCATACAAGACCTCCACTCACTGTCCACTGTATCAGCTCCACTGATCATACAGGACCTCCACTCACTGTCCACTGTATCAGCTCCACTGACCATACAGGACCTCCACTCACTGTCCACTGTATCAGCTCCACTGATCATACAGGACCTCCACTCACTGTCCACTAAATCAGCTCCACTGACCATACAGGACCTCCACTCACTGTCCGCTGTATCAGCTCCACTGACCATACAGGACCTCCACTCACTGTCCACTGTATCAGCTCCACTGACCATACAGGACCTCCACTCACTGTCCACTGTATCAGCTCCACTGATCATACAGGACCTCCACTCACTGTCCACTGTATCAGCTCCACTGACCATACAGGACCTCCACTCACTGTCCACTGTATCAGCTCCACTGACCATACAGGACCTCCACTCACTGTCCACTGTATCAGCTCCACTGACCATACAGGACCTCCACTCACTGTCCACTGTATCAGCTCCACTGACCATACAGGACCTCCACTCACTGTCCACTGTATCAGCTCCACTGACCATACAGGAGCTCCACTTACAGACTGTAGTTCATCTGATTCTCTGTATACTTTATTACTCTGTTCTTTAATGATCAGGACCCCCACAGGACCACCACAGAGCAGGTACTATTAGGGAGGTGGATATTCTCAGCACTGCAGTGACACTGACGTGCTAGTGTGAGTGGATCAGACACAGCAGTGCTGCTGCTGGAGTGTTTAAACACTGTGTCCACTCACTGTCCACTCTACATCTACAAGGTGGACCTGCAAGGTAGTTAGTGGACACAGGACGCCACCCACAGGACACTGCTGTCTGGATAGTTTTGGTTGGTGGACGATGATTCTCAGTTCAGCAGTGACACTGAGGTGTTTTAACACTCCAGCAGCAGCACTGCTGTGTCTGATCCACTCACTCCAGCACAACACACACTAACTAACACACCACCACCACATCAGTGTCACTGCAATGCTGAGAATGACCCACCAACCTAATAGTATCTGCTCTGTGGTGGTCCTGTGGGGGTCCTGATCATTAAAGAACAGAGTAACAAAGTATACAGAGAATCAGATGAACTACAGTCTGTAAGTGGAGGTCCTGTATGGTCAGTGGAGCTGATACAGTGGACAGTGAGTGGAGGTCCTGTATGGTCAGTGGAGCTGATACAGTGGACAGTGAGTGGAGGTCCTGTATGGTCAGTGGAGCTGATACAGTGGACAGTGAGTGGAGGTCCTGTATGGTCAGTGGAGCTGATACAGTGGACAGTGAGAGGAGGTCCTGTATGGTCAGCGGAGCTGATACAGTGGACAGTGAGTGGAGCTCCTGTATGGTCAGTGGAGCTGATACAGTGGACAGTGAGTGGAGGTCCTGTATGGTCAGTGGAGCTGATACAGTGGACAGTGAGTGGAGGTCCTGTATGGTCAGTGGAGCTGATACAGTGGGCAGTGAGTGGAGGTCCTGTATGGTCAGTGGAGCTGATACAGTGGACAGTGAGTGGAGGTCCTGTATGGTCAGTGGAGCTGATACAGTGGACAGTGAGTGGAGGTCCTGTATGGTCAGTGGAGCTGATACAGTGGACAGTGAGTGGAGGTCCTGTATGGACAGTGGAGCTGATACAGTGGACAGTGAGTGGAGGTCCTGTATGATCAGTGGAGCTGATACAGTGGACAGTGAGTGGAGGTCCTGTATGGTCAGTGGAGCTGATACAGTGGACAGTGAGTGGAGGTCCTGTATGGTCAGTGGAGCTGATACAGTGGACAGTGAGTGGAGGTCCTGTATGGTCAGTGGAGCTGATACAGTGGACAGTGAGTGGAGGTCCTGTATGGTCAGTGGAGCTGATACAGTGGACAGTGAGTGGAGGTCCTGTATGGTCAGTGGAGCTGATACAGTGGACAGTGAGTGGAGATAGAAGGAGGTGGGTTTAGTGTTATGACTGATCTGTGTGTATATTAAAAGATGATCATTCAGATCCGTTACTGTTCAGTGCTTCACTGTTTCTTGGAGGTCTCTCACTGTAGCCTGGGGTCATTACCTCTAAAGCAGGAGCTATAAAGCCCCCAGATGCTGCTGTAATTGTAATAAATGATTGAATGCTGGTATGTGTGTTTGCATTGAGTTAAAATGTGTGTTTTGTAAAGCGTCTACATTTCTGTGTGTGTTAAACGACCCTGAATATCAGAAATGCTGCACATTCACAGCCGCGCTCGCGTATCACTGCTCGCCGAGAGCAGCGGCTTCGCTTACATTGAAATAGTCGCAGGATTAAAACCACTCAGGAGGAAACAGAGGTCAGGTCTGCTTTTATGAACATTAATACTCGTAGATTGTGATACAGATTGAACCAGGCGGTCTGTTACGGCGCGTAATGGACGGGCTGATAATAAATTCATACCAGGATCTCATGTACAGGACAAATATGGATTTATAGATTCATATTCCACTAAGGGTTCAGTATCTACTATGAATTATTTAGTATTAACATGAATTAATTAGTATCTAATATGATCTAATATGACTTATTCAGCATCTGCTATTCAATTATTCAACATTAACTGTGGATTATTATCAATCAATCTATCAATCAATCAATAAGCCTTTACTTATACTTGGAGTACATTAGGAGGGATCCTACTTCACAATGCAGCCGAGATATGCAGAATATTGATTGATAAACAAGTTCGAAATTAAAAAAGCAAATGAGATATAAAACAAAAAAAGGAACATTTTAATATTCAGATCTTACAATACAAAAGAAAAAATAACTAATAGTAAGAATAAATAAATGGATATATAAATAACTAAAATGAATTGTAGAGTATCTACCATTAATTATTTAACATTAACTGATAATATGATTTACATCTACTATAAATTGCTCTATAATATATAATATATAATATAAATTTTTCAGAAACTACAATCAATTGTTTTTATAATTGTTAATTATTTCATATCTACAGAAATTGATTTTTAAATATTCCATACATTACTCTGAGTATTTCTTATGTGCTTTAAATTATCCAGCATATAATTATTTAATAACCACTGTAATTCATTTAGTATCTACTATAAATAATTTAGCAAGAAATATCTACTATAAACGACTCAGTATCTACTATAAATTATTCAGTATCTACTATAAATTATTCAGTATCTACTATAAATTATTCAGTATCTACTATAAACGATTCAGTATCTACTATAAATTATTCAGTATCTACTATGAATTATTCAGTATCTACTATAAATCATTCAGTATCTACTATAAACGATTCAGTATCTACTATAAATTATTCAGTATCTACTATGAATTATTCAGTATCTACTATAAATTATTCAGTATCTACTATCAATGATTCAGTATCTACTATGAATTATTTAGTATCTACTATAAATTATTCAGTATCTACTATCAATGATTCAGTAACTACTATGAATGATTCAGTATCTACTATGAAATTTCCTTTATTACTATGAATGATTCAGTATCTATTATGAATTATTCAGTATCCACTATGAATTATTTAGTATCTACTATAAATTATTCAGTATCTACTATCAATGATTCAGTATCTACTATGAATTATTTAGTATCTACTATAAATTATTCAGTATCTACTATCAATGATTCAGTAACTACTATGAATGATTCAGTATCTACTATGAAATTTCCTTTATTACTATAAATGATTCAGTATCTATTATGAATTATTCAGTATCCACTAAAAATTATTCAGTATCCACTATGAATTATTCAGTATCTACTATGAAGCTAGTGTGTAAATTCTGAGATGTTTTGAGAGCCAGGAAATAACATGTAATTCACATACAGACCCTTAGGCTTTAAATGCTTCCACAGTCCTGAAACACACACACACACACACACACGCATACACACACTCCCAACACACACATCTACAGACACACGTACATACACATACAAATATACTCACACATACACACACCCAACACATATCACACACTCACAACCATACAGACACACGCACTTACAGATACACAAGCACACACACTCAACCCATATCACACACTCACACACATACAAACACATACACACACACAGCCACACAGCCACTCACACACACACAGGCAGTACCTGCGATGTTCTGTGCTCTCATAAATACACTCCCGTTGCGACTCAGTTTCCCTTTGGCGTCGGTGACGGAGCGGCCCAGGCTGAAGATGGCCTTCCACTTCTTCGACTTCCCCGAGAACTTTCTCCTGGAGATTTACACACGCTCTGTGAATGCTTGGTTTACACTGGAGTTATTATATTTAACACACATCACTCTCACAGTGACAGTGTAAACGTGTAGGTACACTCTCTTATCTCCGGTTCTAGAGTTCCGCTGTGTTTAAGATGATGACCTCTCGTATGTAAATGTTTACTCAGCGCTGTGTGTGTAGGCGGGCGTGTGCATGTATGTTCTTGGGTGTAACAATAACTATAGCACTGCTTCAAATTATATACGTACGTGTACAGAGAGTCCTGCCGCTGGACAAATTTACACCACAGCAAAATAGCCTGCTGGTGCTTGTGTGTGTATTATAGGGTGTGTGTATTATAGGGTGTGTGTATGTGTGTGTGTGTGTGTGTGTGTTAGGCAGGGATGCGGAAGGTTATAGCTTACAGCAATTAAAATGTTAAATGGGTATTTCACAACGCCCTGAACATCTACTTATAACTAAAGATATCATTTCAAGTTGGAGGAACACATCCCCCCGGACCCCCCAAGCCCTGAGCAGTGAAGGAGCTGCTGTCAGTTCATTCTGAGGATGTCACAGCCTGTTTAATGTGACTTTCATGGTAGATGTGTTGGAGCGCATCCCGGTAAGACTGAGGTGTTTAAAAGTCTGTACAGCTAAACGTCATTAACAGGGCTGTTTATGGGCAACAACCTGGCGATACGATACACGTCATGATTACGATTCAATATACTGCAATATATATTACTATACTCTACGATACATCGCAATAAAATATAATTTTTAGAAAACTATCACGGTACAAAAATACACTATATGCTGGTTAGCAGTGCACACTTATCCTACTGGTTTATGTTGGAGTGGGATATAATGGGGAATATACTATTGATTAAAAATGAATATTGTGTTTTTGAGAATCAATACTGTATCACACAACATACAGTATCAATTATTAAATTCTTAACAAGTGTGAGATTTTCGTACGGTTAAGAAAATATTAACGATAATTTTTGCCTTAAGAACTCCACTTCCTCTTACAACTGCTTCCAAGAGAAATGCTCAAAAATATGGATGGGGGTTTAAACACAGTACAAAATGATCCACCACTTTGATTATATACTACTGATTAAAAAATGATATTGTGATGAGATTTAATATTATACCACATAACATAATATATATGGATCTCCATTTTGGTAAATTTTAAGTTTTTACATTATTTGAACGTTTACATTGTGTAAAAATTTGGACTAATAAAAAAGCTCCAAAATAGCTTGGGAAAGATTCTGGTTCCCCTGACTTACATTGAAGTAAGGAAGGTTTTTGGGCTCTCCTGCAAAATTTGCATGTTTTGTGTATATAAATATATATATATATATATATATATATATATATATATATAAATAAATATATATATATATATATATATATATATATATATAGTCGCTGTCCAAAGAAAAACAAGTGTCTTCAAAATAATAACTCAAACGAACAAAAACCTTCTTTACTTCCAATGTAAGTCAAGGGAACCAAAGTTTATTCAGAACATTAAAAATAAGTATAAATGTTTCCCTTTGGACAGCTACAAAATCTATATATGTGTATTGTCACCGTCCAAAGAAAAGCATGCATCTCTAAAATGGTAACTTTACAGGAGAGTTCAAAAACCTACTTTACTTTCAATGGAAGTCAATGGAACCAGAATTCTTTCCAAGTTTATTTAGGATGTTTCTTTTGGTCCAATTATCTTGAAATTTCAACCACTATTGAGCTTTATATATATATATATATATATATATATATATATATATATATATATATATATATATATATATATATATATATATATATATGACTTACTATGTGTGTGCATGTGTTTGTGTGTGTATAAGTGGCGCACTTGTTCTCGGCGAGGTCGATGACCGTGTGGTACATGGCGGCCGTGCTGGTGTCCGGCAGGCTGTTCTCTCTCTGCCGCTCCCGCCGAGCCGGGTGGTTCGGGCTGAGCGATCGAGCCTGAGCTTCTTCCAGACTCATCAGCTTCATCGGCCCACACTGCGTACTCGCCGGCAGGGTTGCGTACTTCTCCACACACGGTACAGCTGGACCTGCGAACACACGAACCCCCAGCAGAGTCAGGTATACACCCCATACAGTCAAACACAACATTCAGAACATCTTTATGTCCTTCAGTATGTTTTAATATGCAGGCTGTAAGTTATTCATCTCATAGACTATCAATAAATAAACAGATAACACTAAATTATACTATATGTTTCCATTAACCAGTCATTCGGGTAATCACAACTACAGAACAAAGTCACCCAATCAGTGATGGCCTACAGGAAAATCCTCCTTGGTTAAATTTAGCATTAGCTAACACTAACACCTGAGGTAATATATTAACAGACATTTAATGTTCTAGATAGTTCTTGGCATTTAGCACTAACTAACACTAACACCTGAGGTAATATATTAACAGAGATATAATGTTCTAGATAGTTCTTAGCGTTTAGCACTAACTAACACTAACAGCTGAGGTAATATATTAACAGATATAATATTCTAGATAGTTCTTAGCATTTAGCACTAAATAACACTAACAGCTGAGGTAATATATTAACAGAGATATAATATTCTAGATAATCCTTGGCATTTGGCGGTAACTAATGCTAACAGTTAAGGTAGCATTATCTACCTGTTAGCATTAGCTAACGCTAACAGCTGAGGTAATATATTAACAGACATTAATGTTCTAGATAGTTCTTGGCATTTAGCACTAACTAATACTAACAGCTGAGGTAATATATTAAAAGAGATTTAATGTTCTAGATAGTTCTTGGCATTTGGTGGTAACTAATGCTAACAGTTAAGGTAGCATTATCTACCTGTTAGCATTATCTACCTGTTAGCATTAGCTAACGCTAACAGCTGAGGTAAAATATTAACAGAGATGTAATGTTCTAGAATATGTGAATGGATTTGCAAAGTTCTAGATAGTTATTGGCATTTAACACTAACTGACACTAACAGCTGAGGTAATATATTAAGAGAGATATAATGTTCTAGACAGTTCTTAGCATTTAGCATTAGCTAACGCTAACAGCTGAGGTAAAATATTAAGAGAGAAGTAATGTTGTAGACAGTTCTTAGCATTTAGCATTAGCTAACGCTAACAGGAGAGATGTAATGTTCTAGAATATATTAATGGATTTGTAAAGTTGTAGATAACTCTAGGAATTTAGCACTAGCCAACATTAGTAACAGAGACGTAATGTTCTAGACAGTTCTCAGTGTTATTGGTGCTGCAGGATGCCCAGTAAGGTTAACACTGTTAGTTTATTAGTTGAAAGTCTGTGAGATGAACTCACAGGTAAATCAGGTGAGAGTTAAATGAGAGAATGTGTACTGGTGTTAGGACACGCCCCCTGTGGAAACGGGGGCGGGGCCAGCAGTGACTCATTATCATTTAAAGGAACAGATAGTAAACCAGCCTAATAAAGTTGATTATGTGGTTTGATGACCTCGACTGCTGACGTAACAAAAGATAAACAGTAACATTGCGGCTAATTCTAGATTTAAAGTTATAAATTAAACACCTTGGCAACTGTTAGCATTTGTAAAAGCAGTAAACAACAGATCCTAAATAGATCCTCTACTGCAGCTCTGCGTCACAGCGTGGTGGAGAATTTAATTTGGAGAGAAAAGCTCAGAATAGCACCTCAGCACTAAAGTGAGTGTAGAACTTTAAGACAGGCTCTGCGAGGGCTCTACAGTCTGGAGTCAGTGTAGTTGTAGCAGTGAGGCTCGTATCTGTTGTTCTAGAGTTGTCACTATATTTAACTCTGACATTTCCCTGAAAACTCTTCCTTCATATCACTGATTTATGTAATTACGGCCGTCTCGTTTAAACGCTCTCACATTTCAAAACTAATTAGTATATTGGAGAACATTAGCGAGAAATAAACACTCACTCATAAACAGAGGTGTTGAGTGACAGTTAAGCGTAGCTGTGCATATGAGACGGATGACCTTTGCGGATTCCTGTTTAAGCTCATTCGCCATATGTTAATTCAATAGATGAGCCGCGGCGGTGAGTCCGTCGTGTCGTATTCAGCGTACAATTGCACATATGCAGCCGTTACCTGTTTGTGTTTGCTGCTGAACCTCTGCTCATTGTTTTTAGGTTATATTTTTGGCTTCGGCCCGCAGGTCATTGTATTCGGGCCTCCTCCCTCAAGAGCCTGTTTCTTTAAGCAGGACAATTGCAGCAGGTGAGCTGTATTAAAGGGCGCTCTGTGCTTTTATAACAATAAACTAGTGACCCGGTCACTTGATCTGTTGCGAGATTGAAGAAAGGGACGTTTGCAACACCTTAAACTTTTATGTTAAAATAATGAACAAAGAAAGAAAAACAAGAAAAGATTATATATATATATATATATATATATATATATATATATATATATATATATATATATATATATATATATATATATATATATATATTGTGTAAATGTCATGTTTAGTTGTAAATAAATAAATAATGTGTAAATGTAATGTTTAGTTATAAATAAATAAATAATGTGTAAATGTAATGTCTAATTATAAATAAATAAATAATGTGTAAATGTAATGTTTAGTTATAAAAAAATAAATAAATAGAGTGTAAATGTAATGTTTAGTTATAAATAAATAAATAATGTGTAAATGTAATGTCTAATTATAAATAAATAAATAATGTGTAAATGTAATGTTTAGTTATAAAAAAAAAATAAATAGAGTGTAAATGTAATGTTTAGTTATAATTAAATAAATAAATAATGTGTAAATGTAATGTTTAGTTATAAATAAATAAATGATATGTAAATGTAATGTTTAGTTATAAATAAATAAATGATGTGTAAATGTAATGTTTAGTTTTAAATAAATAAATAATGTGTAAACGTAATGTTTAGTTGTAAATAAATACATATTGTGTAAATGTAATGTTTAGTTATAAATAAATAAATAAATAATGTGTAAACGTAATGTTTAGTTGTAAATAAATACATATTGTGTAAATGT
Source organism: Megaleporinus macrocephalus (assembly GCA_021613375.1). Lineage (NCBI taxonomy): Eukaryota > Metazoa > Chordata > Actinopteri > Characiformes > Anostomidae > Megaleporinus > Megaleporinus macrocephalus. Next base: position 36,055,112 of record CM038726.1, on the reverse strand, counting down.
AATGTTTAGTTATAAATAAATAAATAATGTGTAAACGTAATGTTTAGTTGTAAATAAATACATATTGTGTAAATGTAATGTTTAGTTATAAATAAATAAATAAATAATGTGTAAACATAATGTTTAGTTGTAAATAAATAAATAAATAATGTGTAAATGTAATGTTTAGTAGTAAATAAATAAATAAATAATGTGTAAATGTAATGTTTAGTTATAAATAAAAAAATAAATAATGTGTAAATGTAATGTTTAGTGGTAAATAATTAAATAAATAATGTGTAAATGTAATGTTTAGTTGTAAAGTACTGCCGTACTGATGTAAACGGTAATGACTCTGAATAAATGTACTCTATGATCAGGAGCAATACACGATTCAGTTACTCCCATTTACACACATTAACATGTCACTCCTCACTCATGGCTGTCATGTGCTCCCTTGTGAGTCTTTGTTCCCATGGTTACAACATAAACAAGTGCTACCTTTAAATAATTCCCTGCAGAAGCCGTACACTGTTGCGGTAATGACAACAATGTTGGGGATGATAATATATTGCTCAAAAATATGCATAAGTACTAATATGAAACTAAACATTACATTTAGTTTCTATTTAAGTTTTATAAAACTCATATTGTGATCTTGTTTTATAAATTGATTTTTTAATTTTATTGGGGCCCAGAAGTTTTAAAGTCTGGGTTGGGAACAAGACCAAAGTAGCAAAATATTGATGTTTAAATCATTATAAAAAATGGAAATCATAATTGTTTTGGTGTGTCTTTTTTGGTGATCTTTTTCATACCTAAAATGTTTGTTTTGTATTAAAGTAAATTTAACACAAATTTATAACATAGGGACGTAAAAGTTCCCCTAATTGAAGAATCACCCATATATATATATATATATATATATATATATATATATATATATATATATATATATATATATATATATATATATATATATATGTTTAGATTTATTGTTTCATATATTACATTTTTTCTTTATTTTACAATTATATCAATCATTTATTAGAATTCATATTTAGATTTATGTAGTAGACGGTTCTTAAAAATGTTTTTTTGAAGCAAATATTAAAATTGCTACCACTAATATTAAATTCTTAAATAGTGGTTTTATGTGTGTCAGTGTGTTTCCTGTCCTCTCCTTGATTATTAAATATTATTTATATGTATTATTCAGTAATTTATCTAATACGTATTTCCTTTAATTAAAAGTTTTCTTTTTCTGTTTTTGTGTTTATACATTCATAATGTTCTATAAAGTTTATTGCATCAAAGAAAATACTTTCTTTGATTTTGTTTGCAGTATTTCATATATTGATGGTGATATAATGTTCTAGATAGTTCTAAGATAGTTTTCTTTAAGATCCAGTAAGAAAGAGCTGAATGGAGGAATTCTGAGCTGCGACTATGAATAAATAATAAAACTAAAATTTTATTTGATAAAAATGTGGGGATTAAGATGGAACAGCGCTGGTTTAATATAAAGTGAATGTTAAATGTGCAGATGTTTGACCTTCTTTAGGCTTGTGTGGAGCGTCTCCAGGGTTGAAGATCTGCTCCGTGTGGTTCAGGATGAACTCAACCACCGACTGCTGCACTCGCACCTCCAGAAACGCCTCGTCACCATTACAGGATGACACCTCGATCTCCTTAGACCTGCAATCACCACCACACAGTCCGTCACTACCGTCCGATTACAATCTGCTTGAATATTTCGGTTTGTGACATTTTCCAATTAACTGACATCATAACAACAAAAATAACAATCCTCATTATTAATATTCTTATAATTTATAACACAAATAAACAGAAGAATGACAGAAGCTATAATAATAATTATATATTCTAAAATACATGGTTCTATATGGAGCCTTAAACACTCAAAGAAACATTTTCATACCTAAAGGGTTATTTGTATATTAACCAGTAGTTTAAATTGAATGAAAATCTTTTGTATACGAGTCTATATAGAAAATATTGTCAGGCTTTTGTCAGGTGCCACATGGAACCATTTTCAAAAAGGTTCTGTGTAGAACCATATACAACTCATTCTCTATCAATCTAAAGAACCATTTCACCATGAAAAGAACCCACTAAGTATACAAACTATTCATGGTTCAAAAAACAAGAAAAGACAAGATATACATTTGATATATATATATATACACACACACACTATACTAGACACTGGACACTTTAAATGGACAGTAAGCATTTTTGTTTGCTTATGTTTCTGGTAAATTGTTACTACTAGTATTCATTTAATAAGTTGTGGTATTATGTGTGTCTTTGTGTGTTTGATTGACTGTTTCTTGTCCTCTTCTTGAGGAAGCCCAGTATTATTTATATTTATTATGCAATAATAATCTAATACATACTTCCTTCCTGGAGAAACCTGGAACCATAAATAGGAAAAATAGGAAATTCTGGTTTATATATATATATATATTTTAGGCAGGTGTGTTGCTGACCGTAGCAGATTCGGTGCCCACACCAAGGCCAGGTTGCGGGTGTGCATGTTGGTGCTGTGGCTGAGAGTGGCCAGGTGAGCCAGGTGCTTGGCCAGGTACTCCAGAGTCCTAAAACAATAGGCACAACATCAACATTGAACTGTATATTAAACTGTTTGAGCTGTACACAAAGTCCTTCTCAGACGTTCTGGTGTGAAACTCTCTGTTCTAGAGAAACTTACCAGGACGGTTTCACTGTAAAGCCTCACTGGCTGCGTAACCAGATCTGCTAGAAAATAACAGCTCCAGCTTGTTAGAGTTCAGCTCCACAGAAAGAAGCTCTAGTTTACCTGAAGTGGGAATCAGGAAGCTCCTTAATGACACTCTGAATGTTCTGGAGCTGCTCATGTTCCTCTTTGATCGATACAGCGTCCTGCATAGATAGATAGATAGATAGATAGATAGATAGATAGATAGATAGATAGATAGATAGATAGATAGATAGATAGATAGATAGATAGATAGATAGATAGATAGATAGATAGATAGATAGATAGATAGATAGATAGATAGATAGATAGATAGATAGAACTTTATTAATTTAAAGGGAAATTGCAGTAACAAGACATAACTATAGATTAATGTATATATATATTATACATATTAAAACAGACTATAAGAGGTAGCAGGTAATGATATACTGCTCAGTGTGTATTAACAATAGTGTGTATGTAGTGATGTCTGTAGGAGATGGAGGTGTGGCTTATATGGCTGATTTAAATTAGACTTAAGCTTAGACTTATTTAAGAGCTATATTCATATTCATATACTGCATTCAACCTTTAAAATAGTCCAGTGTAGACGCTCAGTCTGTCTTTGACTAACATTAACTCAGTATCTAATAAATGTGACAGAACCTCAACTTGCAGATAAGCCTAAGACTAGTAACTGAACTATCTGTGGTTTATCCATATTGGGCAACCAAAATATAGAACATCAACAGCACATCCCAGTCCCCAGACTATCTAGATAGGTTCATATTAACAAAACAGAAATGTCTGATCAGATGTTGGAACCATTCAGGATCAGTGTTTCTGCTCATCAAGTGCTTTTACTTCAGTTAATGGTTGAGATGTTTTTGTTCCTCTTGCTACAGCAAACAGTGAAGAAACGTACTAAAGCAGTCTCCAAAAATGAGTCACCTACACATTCTGTCACACAGTGGGGAACCTTCAGAACCTTCTAGGCCAGGGTTAAATAAATACACTGATGTATGTAAAAGCACTACTTACTGTATTAATACTGATTAATATTTAATAATAAAGTGTTTACTGCGTAAATAAAAACTTCCTGTCTGGAAAAATAGCTTTATAAATATAATTAATATAATACAGTGCCTCAAACTCAGTACTGTAGTTCTTTGGTCTTCAAACTGGAGCTCAAGATATGATGATATATATATACTGTATATATATGATATAAGTTTTCATGTTACTTTGTATTGTGTAAATTATTTACATATGTTCTAATTATATATATATATATATATATATATATATATATATATATATATATATATATATATATATATATATATAATATTTGAGTTCCCGGAAATCATCTGCCCTGGGGAATGAGTTCCCCTCTTCTGGCCTGGAAGGTCCTGAAGGTTTTCTTCTGTCTATGGTTCTATTCTGAAGGTTTTATGCTGTAACAAAAATATCTCAACCATTAACTGAAGTAATATAATATAATGATATATATATATATATATATATATATATATATATATATATATATATATATATATATATATATATATATATATATATATAGCAAAGCACTAATTATATAACAGTTTACATTTTTTAAAAAAAATCAATTTTAATGAAGAATCTCAATTTCGGTAACAGCTTCTTAGGTTCCCTGGTCAACCAATCGTAAGCCATGTGTTACGGCTTTTTCACCGACGTCATGACTCTTTAAAATTCAGGAATAATGAGAACATGATCCCGATTAAAGGTTTTAATTCTTCCTGAATGACTTTAATCTGCCATCTCACTTTCTCCATTGAATTCTGTTTGAAAACAAAAGCGTTCAAATGTCGAGACGTTGAGGAGACAGTTCTCCAATCAGGACAGGACTCCAAGCTGGACTGAGCGTCTTATGCTTCAGATTAACTACTAACTTAATTAGGACAGACTGATAACAATTGAAATAAAATAAAACTGGACCAATTATATAAGAATCAACTTCAGTCTAGCTAGCTTAGCGCTAACATACTACTATAACAGGGGTGTCTAAACCAATCAAGGGCCAAAGGGACCCATCATAGACGGTGAATACGAGCTGTAGTCTAAACAGGGTTCGGTCAGTGGTGGGCTGAGAACTTTAATAATCTCGTGTGTCATAATCGTCAGAATAAAACCTCCATCATGATCTGAACAGTCAGCTCCTCAGAAACCTTCTGAATGTTCCTCGTTACCCAGCCCGGACTCTCGGCCCACTCACAGTGAATTTCTTGTAGAGTTCGTAGGTCAGCAGCGGGTTGGGCAGTTCCCTGAAGTACAGCTTACATAAGGAGCCGACGCAGTGGATATCCTGAAGATACACTTCCTTAGTGAGGTCGGGACACAGCTCGGAGCTGAACTCCTGTCTGCAAACACACAAACAAGCCAACAACAAATATTACAATCAGTCGTACGCAAACGACTCGGCTCCCCAGTTCTCGATTCCCCGCCGCGGCTGATTAGTGTTTATTTGTTCCATGTTGTTGTTGATTACAGTTTATTCACTGGATTTTGATGGGAAGAAAATAATAAAGCAAAAACATGGCGTGTGTAAAAGTTCACACCCTTATCTTTCATGTTGGTCATGTTCTCCATGTGTTAAACTCGTCACACATAGAACCTGTGCAGTGAAGTTAAGGCTGGTTCTGTATTTGAGTGGACAGGATGTTCTGCTTGCACTAGAAGGTCTCTGGACCAGTGGGTGTTCAATCATTTGACACACGATTGTAAACAGACTAGACTACAGCTTTCCAGTCATATATAAATATCGTTTGGAAGTTCTAGATACATCACTGAGTGTAAATATGAATAGTAGTGTAAGCATGTTCTAGTTACCTGAGTGTGTATATGAGTGGTGGTGCACACAGATTCTAAACATGATTGGTAGTTCAAGCAGGCTCTAGATAACCAAATGCGTGTCTATATATGTTCTAGGTAACTGAGCGTGGGTATGAGTGATAGTGTAAGCAGGTTTAGATAACTGAGTGTAAGTATGAGTGGTGGTGTAAGCAGGTTCTAGATAGGTGAATGTGAATATGAGTGGTAGTGTAAGGAGGGTCTAAATAGTTGAGTGTGAACATTAGTAGTAGTGTAAGCAGATTCTAGATAGCTTCATGTAAATATGAGTGGTAGTGTAAGCAGGTTCTAGATGGCTGAATGTAAATATGAGTGGTAGTGTAAGCAGGTTTAGATGACTGAGTGTGAGTATGAGTGGTGGTGTAAGAAGGTTCTAGATAGGTAAATGTGAATATGAGTGGTAGTGTAAGGAGGTTCTAGATAGTTGAGTGTGAACATGAGTGGTAGTGTAAGCAGGTTCTAGATAGCTGAATGTAAATATGAGGTAGTGTAAGCAGGTTTAGAAAACTGAGTGTGAATATGAGTGGTGGTGTAAGCAGGTTCTAGATAGGTAAATGTAAATATAAGTGGTAGTTTAAGAAGATTCTAGATAGCTAAATGTAAATATAAGTGATAGTGTAAGACGATTCTAGATAGATAAATGTAAATATGAGTGGTAGTGTAAGAAGATTCTGGATAGCTAAATGTAAATATAAGTGGTAGTGTAAGCAGATTCTAGATAGCTAAATGTAAATATAAGTGGTAGTGTAAGCAGATTCTAGATAGCTAAATGTAAATATAAGTGGTAGTGTAAGCAGATTCTAGATAGTAATACTTGAGTGTGAACATGAGTGGTAGTGTAAGAAGATTCTGGATAGCTAAATGTAAATATAAGTGGTAGTGTTAGAAGATTCTAGATAGCTAAATGTAAATATAAGTGGTAGTGTAAGCAGATTCTAGATAGTAATACTTGAGTGTGAACATGAGTGGTAGTGTAAGCAGATTCTAGATAGCTAAATGTAAATATGAGTGGTAGTGTAAGCAGATTCTAGATAGCTAAATGTAAATATAAGTGGTAGTGTAAGCAGATTCTAGATAGCTAAATGTAAATATAAGTGGTAGTGTAAGCAGATTCTAGATAGCTAAATGTAAGTATAAGTGGTAGTGTAAGATAATTCTAGATAGCTAAATGTAAATATAAGTGGTAGTGTAAGCAGATTCTAGATAGCTAAATGTAAATATAAGTGGTAGTGTAAGATAATTCTAGATAGCTAAATGTAAGTATAAGTGGTAGTGTAAGCAGATTCTAGATAGTAATACTTGAGTGTGAACATGAGTGGTAGTGTAAGCAGATTCTAGATAGCTAAATGTAAATATGAGTGGTAGTGTAAGCAGATTCTAGATAGCTAAATGTAAATATAAGTGGTAGTGTAAGCAGATTCTAGATAGCTAAATGTAAATATAAGTGGTAGTGTAAGCAGATTCTAGATAGCTAAATGTAAGTATAAGTGGTAGTGTAAGATAATTCTAGATAGCTAAATGTAAATATAAGTGGTAGTGTAAGCAGATTCTAGACAGCTAAATGTAAATATAAGTGGTAGTGTAAGCAGATTCTAGATAGCTAAATGTAAATATAAGTGGTAGTGTAAGCAGATTCTAGATAGCTAAATGTAAATATGAGTGGTAGTGTAAGCAGATTCTAGATAGCTAAATGTAAATATAAGTGGTAGTGTAAGCAGATTCTAGATAGCTAAATGTAAATATAAGTGGTAGTGTAAGCAGATTCTAGATAGCTAAATGTAAATATAAGTGGTAGTGTAAGCAGATTCTAGATAGCTAAATGCAAGTATGAGTGGTAGTGTAATACTTGAGTGTGAACATGAGTGGTAGTGTAAGCAGATTTTAGATAGCTGAATGTAAATATGAGTGGTAGTGTAAGCAGATTCTAGATAGCTAAATGTAAATATAAGTGGTAGTGTAAGCAGATTCTAGACAGCTAAATGTAAATATAAGTGGTGGTGTAAGCAGATTCTAGATAGCTAAATGTAAATATAAGTGGTAGTGTAAGCAGATTCTAGATAGCTAAATGTAAATATAAGTGGTAGTGTAAGCAGATTCTAGATAGCTAAATGTAAATATAAGTGGTAGTGTAAGCAGATTCTAGATAGCTAAATGTAAATATGAGTGGTAGTGTAAGCAGATTCTAGATAGCTAAATGTAAATATAAGTGGTAGTGTAAGCAGATTCTAGATAGCTAAATGTAAATATGAGTGGTAGTGTAAGCAGATTCTAGATAGCTAAATGTAAATATGAGTGGTAGTGTAAGCAGATTGTAGATAGCTAAATGTAAATATGAGTGGTAGTGTAAGCAGATTCTAGATAGCTAAATGTAAATATGAGTGGTAGTGTAATACTTGAGTGTGAACATGAGTGGTAGTGTAAGCAGGTTCTAGGGAAGAGGACTAGATTTCAGATCTTCAGATCTTTTCTCTTGCCAGGACTTGTGTTTTGGCATTAAGGGACGTCAGTGTAGCGTTGGCGTGGTTAAATAAAGAATTAGAAGTAGAGAACGTAGGAATATTAGATCGTTTATCAAAAGCAGGTTCTGGCTGAGTCGTTAGCGACTGCTCACCTGAGACGCTGGATGTTTGAGGTGATTCCTGAGAGTCTGTAGATTCCGTCCACGATGCCGTGTTCCTCTATAAACTCCGCACACGTCTTCAGGACATGAGGAACTGGAATTAGAAAGAGTCAGTAAATGAGGACGAGGAAGTATAGTCTCTAAACAGAAAGTGCAGCTTAAGCCATTTCCAGGTGGTTGCAAGAGTGTGTTTTTTTGGTGGTTACAAAAATGTGTAACATGTTTTTAAAGTATTGCTAAATGGTTGCTTTGGTATCCCGGGTGGTTGCTAAGGTATTGCTAGATGTTTGCTAAGGTGTTCCAGGCTAGTGTTCTAATTCTGGTGCTTGTTATTGTAGCCCACATGGTTAGTACGATGTTTCTAACATACTTGCAACATATGTAAACATACAATGTATATTTATATAAGTTGTGTACACAAACTTTTGCCCTATTAACCTCCACTCCTTGGAGCGTTTACTGTATGGATTATTATTCATTTTCTAAATTAATGTTTACTGTATAGATTATCATTCACTTCCTAAATTAACATTCACTGTATAGATTATAATTTACTTTCTAAATTAACATTCACTGTACAGATTATTATTCACTTTCTAAATTAACATTCACTGTATAGATTATTATTCACTTTCTAAATTAATGTTCACTGTATAAACTATTATTCACTTTCTAAACTAACGTTCACTGTATAGATTATTATTCACTTTCTAAATTAACATTCACTGTATAGATTATTATTCACTTTCTAAATTAACATTCACTGTACAGATTATAATTTACTTTCTAAATTAACATTCACTGTATAGATTATTATTCACTTTCTAAATTAATGTTCACTGTATAAACTATTATTCACTTTCTAAACTAACGTTCACTGTATAGATTATTATTCACTTTCTAAACTAATGTTCACTGTATAAACTATTATTCACTTTCTAAACTAACGTTCACTGTATAGATTATTATTTACTTTCTAAATTAATGTTCACTGTACAGATTATTATTCACTTTTTAAACTAACGTTCATTGTACAGATTATTATTCACTTTCTAAACTAACATTCACTGTACAGATTATTATTCACTTTTTAAATTAATGTTCACTGTATAAACTATTATTCACTTTTTAAACTAACGTTCACTGTATAGATTATTATTCACTTTCTAAATTAGCGTCCACTGTATAGATTATTATTCACTTTCTAAATTAGCATTCACTGTACAGATTATTATTTACTTTCTAAACTAACATTCACTGTATAGATTATTATTCACTTTCTAAATTATCATTCACTGTATAGATTATTATTCACTTTCTAAATTATCATTCACTGTATAGATTATTATTCACTTTCTAAATTATCATTCACTGTATAGATTATTATTCACTTTCTAAATTATCATTCACTGTATAGATTATTATTCACTTTCTAAATTAACATTCACTGTATAGATTATTATTCACTTTCTAAATTATCATTCACTGTATAGATTATTATTCACTTTCTAAATTAACATTCACTGTATAGATTATTATTCACTTTCTAAATTAACATTCACTGTACAGATTATTATTCACTTTCTAAACTAATGTTCACTGTACAGATTATTATTCACTTTCTAAATTAACGTTCATTGTACAGATTATTATTCACTTTCTAAATTAACATTCACTGTATAGATTATTATTCACGTTCTAAATTAACATTCACTGTATAGATTATTATTCACTTTCTAAATTATCATTCACTGTATAGATTATTATTCACTTTCTAAATTAATGTTCACTGTATAAACTATTATTCACTTTCTAAATTAACATTCACTGTACAGATTATTTACTTTCTAAATTGATGTTCACTGTACAGATTATTATTCACTTTCTAAATTAACATTCACTGCACAGATTATTATTCACTTTCTAAATTAATGTTCATTGTACAGATTATAATTCACTTTCTAAACTAACATTCACTGTACAGATTATTATTCACTTTCTAAATTAATATTCACTGTATAAACTATTATTCACTTTCTAAATTAACATTCACTGTACAGATTATTATTCACTTTCTAAATTAGCGTCCACTGTATAGATTATTATTCACTTTCTAAATTAACATTCACTGTACAGATTATTATTCACTTTCTAAACTAATGTTCACTGTATAGATTATTATTCACTTTCTAAATTAACATTCACTGTACAGATTATTATTCACTTTCTAAATTAGCGTCCACTGTATAGATTATTATTCACTTTCTAAATTAACATTCACTGTACAGATTATTATTCACTTTCTAAATTAATGTTCACTGTACAGATTATTATTCACTTTCTAAATTAACATTCACTGTATAGATTATTATTCACTTTCTAAATTAACATTCACTGTATAGATTATTATTCACTTTCTAAACTAATGTTCACTGTATAGATTATTATTCACTTTCTAAACTAACATTCACTGTATAGATTATTATTCACTTTCTAAATTAACATTCACTGTACAGATTATAATTTACTTTCTAAATTAACATTCACTGTATAGATTATTATTCACTTTCTAAATTATCATTCACTGTATAAACTATTATTCACTTTCTAAATTAACATTCACTGTATAGATTATTATTCACTTTCTAAATTAACATTCACTGTACAGATTATTATTCATTTTTTAAATTAACGTTCACTGTGTACATTAGATGTAGGATAGATTATTGTAAGATGTGCTACAATAATATTATTTGAAGTTGAAATTCTAGTAAATTATTATACAAGTGAGTTACGGAAGGATGTCTTATTGCACTGCTGCAGCTCCTACAGGACTTAAATAAGCTTTACCCGAGATTTACATTGAAAGGTAGGAGATGTAAATTACTCACAAGCCCTCACTTCATACACTGCGGGCCTATAAGAGCAACATTAACCTAATTAGGAGGCAATCATAGACGTAGAGTCCCTGAGGTTAGAAGTAAAGATAGCACATGTAATATAGAGTAACAGGGATTCTCTAAATCAGGGTCAGTCCTATAGTCAGACGTGAATGTGTGTCAGTGTTCGGCTGTACATTAGGCCGGTGTGTTCTGGAGACCCACCGTGAATGTGAATAAATTAATGTTTCGCATTGTTTTTAAAAACTAAAAATCAATCATTTACTTTCTCTTAATGTATCTAATTTAAGTATCATTTTAAGAAAAAAGCATCAGGCACAAGTTGATTAACTTCAATTTTATGTTAAATATCATAAATACTGTGCTTGTCTTAAAGGAGAGCTGCTTTATCAGTTTTATATGATGGATGACAGACGATAACAGTCTTCCCTGAACAGTTTTAATGATGTGAAAACAAATCTAATGGTGTGAAACCTGTGAAGATAACTAGTAGGATGTTTCTTTAAGGGTTCTTTAGTGAAGTCACTGGTTCTATTTAGAGCCACGTGTTCTATATAGAAGCATGCCATGCTTAAATGGATCTTTGCATAGTAAAAGGTTCCTCAGATGAATGGAGAAGAATAAAGAACCATATACAGCACATTCTCCAGTAAACCTAAGCAGCCTAACCTTTTAAGCAGTAAGTAACTGTGGATAAATAGCGAAGGCGTGTAAGTGTGGGCTAAAAAATGAACATGGACAGTAGTAGAATGTACTAGAACAGTCATCTTTTTATAGCAACTGTCCCATATGGGAAACAAAATATTATTCAAGTGTATTTATATGTTTTTGTATTGCAATATATAAAAATGGGCAAAAATGTATGTATTCAATCTATTTTAAATGCATTTATTTGTTTATGTTGTATCTGTTAGAAATGGTGGCATTGATACCTAAATATTGATACTTCAAAACCTGGCATGTACTTTTAAAATCAATTTTGCCATAAAAACATACATTTAATTGATGTATTTATTTAGTAGGATGGATGTGTGTCCTGCCTCCTATCATATATGCTGCCATAAATGATGGTATAGTATAGGAACTACTTTTCCCTGGTGGGTGGTAAATAAGAAGCCACTAAAGTCTCAAAAGTCTTATAAAAATGAACTTGACTCTTGTAAATAATCTGATAAATGTGGTCTACACTACAAGGCTACTTAAAAACACCCATATATTAGATATATATTAGATATATTTTATTCTTTATTTTATCTTTTTGATAAGGTATAATTTCATTAGATATATTGTTGCTGTCCAAAGAAAACCAATTATCTCCAAAATCGTGACTAGGACAAAAACATTCCTATTTTTAATGTAAGTTAATGTAAAGAGTGATTTAGGAGCATTTCTATTGGTCCATTCATTATAAACTTTCACAGGACATAAATAACAGTTGTTATAAACTTTTGAATGAAACCTTTCAGATATGAATCTATTAAATACACATTTAGTTACTAAATCTTCAGTTGATGTGTAAAATGATACTACAAGCAAACATATAATTTAAACATTATGAATAACTGAATTGAATCTTGTTAATGATATCATTGAAAAAGAGAGAACTTGGATTTTTAAAGGTTTCTTTAATATTAATATCAGATTTAATGTTATATGTTATAATAATTATTTATTTACAGTTCACTATTTTTTTCATTGTTGAAAAACACATTGGTATTGATAAATATTATAAAGATATTTAATAAAGAAATAACTGAAAATATATGAACTGAATGAACGTTACTGACTTGGTTTTGCATTAACTGTGGTGATATAGCAGCTCACACTACTATATTTCAAATATACAAGATATCAATACTTACAACACCTGCTTTTACCAAAAATATCTCAAGTTATTAAAACTTAAAATGAAGGTATAGAAATACGAATGCACTTCAAAAGGTACGAACTTTTAGTACATTTGTTCTAACCAGTAAAGCATATTTGATAAATATAAATGTAATGATTTTTGAATATTAATTTATTTTTTTATTTAAATATTTAACTTTAATTTTTAAATATATTTGGTTAATATGGCAAAATATTCTGAAACATGTTTTCGTGTTTGCAATATATCTCAACATGGATTACAATATACAATGTATATAATAAAATTCATATCAGTATACATTTTTAAGCATCTACACATTTTCAAAACTAATTTTTCTGACATTTGAGTATATTTGCCCTGAAGAGCATAACATGATATAACTTCACTCCTGTATAACTTCAGTGACAGACTATTAAACAGCTCACAGTGAAAGTCTAGCCTAGCTACAGTACGTCCTCCACACGGGGGGGTTAGTTTAACACCCAGTCAAAGCAGTTCATGCTGTAGATTCTCAGGAGGACTTGATCCACTGATCTGAGACTCCTACACAAACTCGAGAGCACAGTGTCATTAAAGAATGGAGTACTGAGTAATGGTATGCAGTACTGAATACATTCAGGACAGTGTATTTAGTATCGCCACTACTTTTTCCGAGTATTCTGTCTGACTCTGCTTGTAGGTGGTAAGTTAGCACTCAAGCTGCTTTGAGCCAATCTGTTCAGGACCGGTCGGATCTGGAAATAAGCTTTAAGCTTTTATTTGTAGCAGATGTGTGTGGGTTGCTTGCATAAACATATTGTTAATCGTGTTAAAACAATATTAAATATGATTAAGTAAACGCTAAACTGTGTTCTGAGCTCTGAGCTCCTCGGCCCATGTGCATGTGCGAGTGAGGAACATTCAGAGCTCCACCAAAATGGCAGGGCTGAACAGGATGTGTACACACGGCAGCTGGAGGAGGCAGAAATAGCAGCCTGAGGGGAGGAGAGGAAAGAGCAGAGGAGAGACACCAAAGTCTGTGATAGAATATTAAAGGTGCTGCTTTTAAAGGGTCCATATCGCTGCTGCTGCTGCTATTCCTGTCGTTTTTAACATCGTGAGTAACTTTGATGAGGAATGGATGAATAGAAGTGACCCAAAATCGCTTAGAAAGACGTCTGGTTCCATTGACTTACATTATGTTCTGATTTAAAGTGTGTTTTTAAGATAACACTTGATTGATCCCGAAGGAAATTGCAGCATCACTGTACTATACATACTGCACAGAGAAGACATATGATAAACAGAATAGAATAAATAAATAGAGCGTTACAGAAGAGATATTAACCACAGACAGTAAGAGTGAGATGTACATATACAATATATTATATAAGTATTATTGAACTAATGGAGATTTGTGGTAGTTAAAAATAAACTATCAATAAAAAGATTATTATTGGGTGCCAATAATAGAGATCAGAAAGTGAACTGTAGTGTCAGTAGCTGGTCTGAAAACAATAACAGTACAAAAGAATGAATAATAGTAATAATATGAATATAAGTCAAAATAGAAACTGGACATTTAGCAGTGGTTGTTTTTGTACTGTAAAGTTAACGCTTTAGAAATATGAGGTTCTGATCGCAATGACATCTAGAATCCACTTCTAATAGCCATAATTTATTCATTTCTATTAATTTCTATTTTTGTTACCGTGCCTTTAAGACTAATAGATATAACTTAACTATGTTCTCATTCCAAATACAGCAGAAACTCTCTTTGTAACATTAATGTGAGTGGGCGGGGTTAAACTGTATAGGCAGTGTGCAAAAGGTTGGTCAAATTCAATGTTTGTGATGTCGTGAGTGGAAATAAATCAGCAAATAAACAGAAATTGTGCGTCACTGTGGTGTTTATATATTTGTATATGATGGGCTGTTGCAGCGCTTTCTTCATTTATGGGCTGCTGAGTAAATTATGAGTGGATGACTGAGTCAAGGCCTCATTAAGATTAAGATTTTGTACTAGTTAAGTCTGACTCAAGACTGACACCAGGACACAAGATTAACACAAGTTAAAATCATAATTTTTTAAAAGGTGAGTCCGAGTCAAGACCGAGACCCTCACATAAGAAGTCTTGAGTGAAGATTGAAACTTTGTTTAATCAAGACTGAGTCAAGACTGAAGCCAGGACACAAAACAACATACATCTATTTGTAACTTAATAAGAACATAGCATAACAATAACAGATGGCAGCACTGCACTCCGGGTCAGTATTGAGACTTTGTAGTAGACATATATATATATATATATATATATATATATATATCACATTCAAATTTTTAATTACATGAAGAAACACAAGGAATATTAGTTTTTCATGTTATGGGAACCAATTGTTTGCTAACAAACACTAGACGGCAATAGTCACCCAAATCCTGAGTACTGTGCAAATGTTCCAGACGTCCAAGAAACACTATGCAGCATTAGCAAGACTACAAAACACAAATACAGTAAAGAATAGCATGAACTTGTATTAAGCTAGACTTGAGTTCCAGATTTTCCTTGGCTGTGCCAGCCATCATATAGATTTATCAAATTCCGTCACCAGCACACCTGGTTTGACTGACTGATTAGCCAAACAAGAAACTGTAGTTATAAATAATGCTAAGCTTCAACAAGAAGATGTTTGAAAATAAATATGCTAATGCTAAATAAACACACTGATATACAGCATATCACTACTACTACTATATTTGTATTCATTCTAAAATTCTTGTTTTTGTGTGAGCAAATACACTCAGTTTTTAACACGTTTTAAACTTGTCAGTTTTAAAACTAACTGTATGTTAAGGATAGAAACATCAGAAACCACAAATATAATCTAGGGCCAAACTTTTGCAACTTTTGCAAATTTAACTAGACTGTACAATCACGAAACAAAATAAACACAACAAATGTCCTGCATTTTTCTGTTTGTAGCCATTTATCCATGATGCAAAAAAGACAAAACATCGACTACTGCAAATGTAAACATCCAGCTGGCCAATCGCTGAGCTCGGCCTAACATTTAGGTAATTTTCTGATATTGTATATTTTGAAATGATCATAATATCATTAATATTTGTTCCAATATTTGTTTAGATTAGTTTGGCTACATTTTCTGCCGTTAAAAACACTGTTAACGTGCCCTAGCAGTACCACCACTGCCCACTGGGGGGCCACAGCCCAAAGGTTGATAGTCTAAAATGGCTAAACCACATATAAAAGTGTGCACCACATCAGTGAAGACCTGGATACAGTCTGAGATGTATCTACGGAGACCTGTGGTGACTGTTTGGGTGACTATTGACTTTATCAGCCCTGTAGCTCCAGCGTTAAACCGAGGAAGCTTAAATTTCACCCTGGCTGATGAACTACGTCTGGAGTCGAGTGTTTTGCTAACCCTTTATTAAACCCGGTTACTGATTTTTACGTTCACACAGTAAAGGTTTTCGCCGCGTGCGTGTGGTCTCGGTGTATGTTTTAGGTATGTTATGAGTTTAGATCCCACCAGCTGGGTTGGGCTGGAGCGCTAATCTTCCTCCATTCAGTGTGGGATTTACTTAGAAACACATTCCGTCGCTGAAAGGTCCCTTTCCGACTCCAGTAGGTGTTTGTTTTTCTTTCAACCAGCTTTTATGGCTTATGTTAAACCTTCCTGCTGGAGATACTTTCAAAAAGATCTAGACACAGAAATCCATCCGCAATTCACTAGAAGATCAGACATTATAGAACTGGCTATGAGGGGAATTAGAGGTTGAAACAGTAAACACCTACTAGGGAAGCAGTTCTGGAGACCAGCTGAGCTTGTTGTTTTCATTTCTATGTTAATTAAATTTAAAAAATAGATGTATGTTGTTTTGTGTCCTGGTCTCAGCTTTGCCACAAACTTGGCCTCTGGCTTGACTCAGATTGGACTACTGTAAAGTCTTAATCTTGACTCAGATTGGACTACTGTAAAGTCTTAATCTTGACTCAGATTGGACTACTGTAAAGTCTTAATCTTGACTCAGATTGGACTACTGTAAAGTCTTAATCTTGACTCAGATTGGACTACTGCAAAGTCTCAGTCTTGACTCAGATTAGACTACTGTAAAGTCTCAATCTTGACTCAGATTGGACTACTGCAAAGTCTCAATCTTGACTCAGATTGGACTACTGTAAGTCTCTAAGTCTTAAGACTGTAAGTCTGTAAGTCTCAGACTTCTTACAAAGTCTTCATCTTGACTCGGATGCTGTGCGTCCTGGTCTCTGTCTTGACACTGACTCAACTACTACAAAGTCTCAAGCTTGACCCAGACTCAATGTGTCCTTGTCTTGGTCTTGGCTAAAACTTGGCCTCAGGCTTGACTCAGATTCAATCACTGCAAAGTCTCAATCTTGACTCAGGCTTCATATGTCAGGGTCTCGATCTTTACTCTGACTCACCTACCACGAAGTCCTGATCTTAACTCTAATGTTCAATGTGTCCTTGTCTCAGATTTGACTACTGCAATGTCTCAATCTACATCATGGTCTTGACTCTGACTCACCTACAACAAAGTCTAAATCTTGACTCTGACTTGATGTGTCCTGGTGTCAGACTTGGTTTCAGGTTTGGCTTAGACTTGGTCCTGGTCGCGGTCTTGAATCAGACACAATGTGTCCTAGTGGCAATCCTAACTTGGACTTGATATGTTCAGGTCTCTGTCTTGACTCAGACATGATGTGTCCAGGTCTCAGTCTTGGCTTGGACTCTAAATGTCCTGGTCTCAGTCTTCACTCACTCTTGATGTGTTCTTGCTTCAGTCTTGGCCCAAACTTAAAGTGTCCTAGTTTCAGTCTTGACTCAGATTCTGACTCCAGTGGTCTTCACTACAGTGCTATTAAAGAAGGTCTTGTTATTTGAAGTTGTGTCTAACCTGAAGCTGCTTTGCTGTACAGTGTTGCAGTAATATCTACACAGGTCCACAGCTAAGCATTAAAGTCTGATCTCTTCAGAGCTCTTACTCTACTTTGCCTGTATTTGGCTCAGACAAATACACGTTCTTTAATGGAACTCACAACCCCTAGAATTTCAGCAGAAAGCTCTTTCACTCAAAGGTGGTGGTGACCACAGCTTTTGCGCTGACTTGTCCTCGTCCACTTTACTCAGATTGGCTGCACAGCTGCCTCGTTTTGGTTATTAACAGTGGGTTGCATGAAAGGTAAATGAAAGTTGCTTGAAAATAAGAGAGTATGGAGCAGTGGTTTTCATTATTTTTTTGTTTGCCACGTATTTTTTCTCCAGTAAATAGATAGTTCAGCATATTTAGTTTGTTTATTTGCAAAAAAAAAAAACGTGTTTAGTTTGACTTCTTTGATTGGTTTGCCGTAGTACAGTCACATGACACGCAGCGCTGGCTAGTGGATTAACTAGCTAGTTAGTTAGCTACTTTAGTCTGAGTGAAGCTGTTGTCTTGTGTACACATCATGGATAAATGGTTAAAAAAGCTGGACCATCTACAAGTGAAGCAGCCACTGTATCTCTTACTAAGCCGCTACCACTCTGCTCTGAGTTTTCGGAGGTCTTGGCAAATAAAAAGTTGAAGCCAACCAAGTTATGTGGACATTTGGAGACTAAACACAGCGAGTATGCTTCTAAACCTGTGGAATTTTTTTAGAACAAACTTTGACCCTTGAACTGGCTTGCTCTGGAACCGATAATGCTACATTTACATTTATGGCATTTAGCAGACACTCTTATCCAGAGTGACTTACAAAAGTGCTTGGTGTTCAGTTAGAGTATGTATCACTATCTAGTACAAACAGGTTTAAGTCCAATCTACTCTTATACTCAAACACTGCTATGAACAAGAGCCAGTGCTGATACCTAGAAACACGATAACTAAATATAAGATTAGACACAGACCAACACCTAGCAAGACTGGAACACCTACAGAGAAGAGAATAAATACACTACATACAGTATCAGAGCAGTACTGATCCAGAGTTCCTAGAAGATCAAGTACAGTTATGGTTTCTACCAATGCTTCAGTAGATCAGTGCTTATAAAATCTTTACAAAGAGACGGTGGTCTTCAGTCTGCGTTTGAAGATCGTGAGAGAGTTCGCTGTTCAGACAGCCAGCGGAAGTTCGTTCCACCATCTGGGCTCCAGGACAGAGATGCGTCTTGTCGCGTGTCTTCCATGAATCTTGAGTGATGGCGGGTCAAACCGAGCCGTACTTGAAGCGCGAAGGGCTCGAGGTGCGGTTCGAGGAGCTGGTCCATTCTTGGCTTTGTAGGACTGACAGTGGAGTGACATGAGTGAACTTGGGAAGATTGAAGACGAGCCATGTTGCTGCTAAAGCTGTTGAGGCTTCCTACCGTGTTGCGCAGCTTAAAGCAAAGGCTGGAAAAGCTGGACCAAATACAGGACTAGGCTTAATGTTGAGCCAGACCTCCATTTTCAACTTTCTGCACTTCAACCTGACATCCACCACTTGGTAGCTGGCAAACAACATCAGCCTCGTTAGGTGAGTGACTAAAAGTGCTGTAAATGGTTTATTTCTATTGTTGTGTGATTATGCAGTCAGGTCGCGTGGATGGTTGCACTGTATTCGGTTTTAAAGGCAATAAAAAAAATTCTGAGGGGCCGTGGAAAGTTTTGGGGTGGGTTAATCGGGCCTTGGGTTGCAAAAGATTGGGAACCCTTTGTACAGAGCGTACGGGCAATAGAGTTTTGCGTTGACTTCGACTGTTACAGATGCTTTCGGTACCACAACAGAAATCTTTGAACCCTCAACAGAGGCAAGCTCTGCGAGTCACGTGCAGGATTCAAATATGCTGCTATAATTTTAGCCCAAACACAGGAAACCGCAGTCAATGATACGCTAAGTGTGATCGCCATTAATGTGATAAACATTAGACGCGAAAACAAAGACAGACGCAAGCAAACGCCTCCATATTCCAGTTATTAACATCTGGGCCTCTTTAATATACAGCCATTACAATCAGCGACGCTCATCCGCGCTCTCGGTAAAGGAGTGGTAGAGTAAATAAAGCCTCGGCACATACTCACAGTCCCAGACCTTCTGCACGGACAGAGCCAACAAGCACAAATACGAAGGAATTAATTCCTGAAACAAGCGTCTGGCAACCCGGAAAGCTTTTAAAATATTTACACTGTTCTACAGCGCATACAACAAATCACACGTTCAAAACTAAACACAACTTTTATTCCCCAAAACGGCAAAAACAAGGCCGAACGCTTAGCCGACAAACATAAACCACATCCACTCAAACACTCGCGTCTCCCAGCTCCAGGCTCAGCTCCAGGCTCAGCTCCAGGCTCTCTGTGAAGCTCCTGAAGTGTTTTGTTACAGAAGCTCCACGTTTCATTTTTAAAACTGATTTGAAAGTTTTAAATTTTAAAACTTTTGGTTCTGATGTTAAGATTAAGGTTAAAGGGAAATTACCCAGAATCCTCCATAACTAACTATTATATCAGGTGTTGGAGTGTTTAGTGTGTCACTCTCATTCGAGCTTTCACTCTTTCCAGGAGACTCACTTTCAGTTCAGACACTCTTCCAAAGTTCAGTCTTAGAAGCTGCTTCTGCTTCTCATCAGCCAAATAACCCCAAACTGGACTCTGGGGTGGTCAGTCCATTCAGTGATGTTGAGGTTCTGGACTCAGTGGTGTTGAGGTTCTGGACTCTGGGGTGGTCAGTCTATTCAGTGATGTTGAGGTTATGGACTCTGGGGTGGTCAGTCCATTTAGTGATGTTGAGGTTCTGGACTCTGGGGTGGTCAGTCCGTTCAGTGGTATTGAGGTTCTGAACTCTGGAGTGGTCAGTCCATTCAGTGATGTTGAAGATCTGGACTCTGAGGAGGTCAGTCCATTCAGTAATGTTGAGATTCTGGACTCTGGGGTGGTCAGTCCATTCAGTGATGTTGAGGTTCTGGACTCTGGGGTGGTCAGTCCATTCAGTGGTGTTGAGGTTCTGGACTCTGGGGTGGTCAGTCTATTCAGTGATGTTGTGGTTCTGGACTCTGGGGTGGTCAGTCCATTCAGTGGTGTTGAGGTTCTGGACTCTGGGGTGGTCAGTCCATTCAGTGGTGTTGAGGTCTAGACTCTGGGGTGGTCAGTCCTTTGTTCAGCTTCTTTGTCTGTATCTCCTTTTCTCAGTGAGAAGCTTCTTGAACATCTACACATCCTTTCAGACCCCACAGTGTTGAGGTGTCTTCTCACAGTGGAAGGATGGACAGAAACACCCGTGGATCTTCTCAGATCTGAAGGTGGTGCTTGATGTTCTCCTCTCTCAATAAGATCAAAGTGGTGTTTATCTGATGAGGACTTAAACTAAAACTAAAAACTAATTATAGATAATAGAATTATTTTTATTTTTATTTTGTTTTATTTTTTTCTTAGTGAGAATGAGAGTTGAATCTCTTCTGTGATTGGCTGTCTGTAAGGAAAGCTGGAGCCGAGCTCAGTCTAGTGTTCTGTTAACCTTATGTACTGTTACAGCATAAAACTGAAAACTAGAATTAAAACTACTATAATATACATTATTATACTATAAAATCAAACACTGAAATGAAAAACACTAATGAAAGCTATCAGACAAGGTTGGTGAGTCTACCTGGTCTTCCAGGTAGTGGTTAGGAGTCCCAGTTTTCTCTGTAGCTTTTATCAGTTTTCTGAACTCAAGTGTTGGAAACGTATTATTATTTCCCTTTGACATTTTATATCCTTTATGCATGTGGATTATCGTATAGAAATATTTTAATATTCAGTGCTGTGCAAAAGTTTAGACACTCAGGGACATGATTATATTTAAAAAGCTATATTTTTCCAGACAGGAAGCTTTTATTTACTCGGTAAACACTTTATTATTAAATATTAATCAGTATTAATAGAGTAAGTAGTGCTTTTACACTTTATTATTAAATATTAAACAGTATTAATAGAGTAAGTAGAGCTTTTACACTTTATTATTAAATATTAAACAGTATTAATAGAGTAAGTAGTGCTTTTACACTTTATTATTAAATATTAAACAGTATTAATAGAGTAAGTAGAGCTTTTACACTTTATTATTAAATATTAATCAGTATTAATAGAGTAAGTAGAACTTTTACACTTTATTATTAAATATTAATCAGTATTAATAGAGTAAGTAGAGCTTTTACACTTTATTATTAAATATTAATCAGTATTAATAGAGTAAGTAGAACATTTACACTTTATTATTAAATATTAAACAGTATTAATAGAGTAAGTAAAGCTTTTACACTTTATTATTAAATATTAATCAGTATTAATAGAGTAAGTAGAACTTTTACACTTTATTATTAAATATTAATCAGTATTAATAGAGTAAGTAGAGCTTTTACACTTTATTATTAAATATTAATCAGTATTAATAGAGTAAGTAGAACTTTTACACTTTATTATTAAATATTAATCAGTATTAATAGAGTAAGTAGAACTTTTACACTTTATTATTAAATATTAATCAGTATTAATAGAGTAAGTAGAACTTTTACACTTTATTATTAAATATTAATCAGTATTAATAGAGTAAGTAGTGCTTTTACACTTTATTATTAAATATTAATCAGTATTAATAGAGTAAGTAGTGCTTTTACACTTTATTATTAAATATTAATCAGTATTAATAGAGTAAGTAGTGCTTTTACACTTTATTATTAAATATTAATCAGTATTAATAGAGTAAGTAGTACTTTTACATACGTCAGTGTGTTTATTAACTCTTTCCAAGCTTCTCCTAAACAACCCAGTATTATTATCAGTTCTCATCTAATACCTGCTTTGACTGCTCAGTACTTCATTAAGCTAAATCAAGATTTGCTGCTGAAGGAACTGAACACATTCATACAATGTCTGGAGCGTCCAGGAGAAATCTGGAACCTGACTTTGTTCTTCAAACTGGATCAAGATCTGATCTACTTCTCTCACAATAACATATTCATGTTACTTTGTATTGTATGTCTGATTATTTACATCAGTTCTAATCAGATCTGCTGATCTTACTGGTGAACATACACTTATTGATCAGATAAAGGCTTTTAAATGATCAGCTCAGAGGTATCAGACTGTAGTACAGTAGTGTATATGGCACATATTCCCATCATAAATAAAATGTTTATATATGAAAGGCTGGAAGCCGACACCTGATGTAAACGTTTACATTACAGTCTTTAATGGAGACGTTTAAGGCTCTTTGAGCCTCCTCACCCCGCGTGCTTTGGAGAAGGTGGGCTTGAGCAGGAAGTTAAAAATGGTTTGTTTGTTTCAGAGGAAGGTCGCCACACCCTGAGGCCTTGGTGCTGCTATTACTTGCGACACTTCCTCTCATAGAAAAGGGGCTCTGGACGTTTGCCACCAGGCTCTTGATCACTTTCTAAACATACCTACAGCCGTGACGTCTCTCAGCTAAAGTCCCACAGACTTCTTATTTCTTTTGGCCTTTGTGTGGCGTTCTGTTCCAAACTGTGCTTATTATCTGATTATTATGCCAACGGTACGAACAGGGTCTCAGATAAGCCCCCTGATCAGTGTGTGTGTCAGGCTTGGAACATAAGCCCCTCCAGAGCAGGTCTGCTGTTTAGATCAGCTCAATATGTAAAGTGATATAGTTAAG
The DNA here is from genome assembly GCA_021613375.1 of Megaleporinus macrocephalus. Taxonomy (NCBI): domain Eukaryota; kingdom Metazoa; phylum Chordata; class Actinopteri; order Characiformes; family Anostomidae; genus Megaleporinus; species Megaleporinus macrocephalus. The sequence goes on along the minus strand of CM038726.1, from coordinate 36,031,456 downwards.
TTGTGTTTGGTCTGCAGGACGGAGCTCTGAAGGTCATGTTTGGTCTGCAGGATGGAGCTCTGAGGGTCATGTTTGGTCTGCAGAATGAAGCTCTGAAGGTCATGTTCGGTCTTTAGGACGGAGCTCTGAGGGTTGGTTCGGTCTGCAGGATGAAGCTCTGTAGGTCATGTTCGGTCTTTAGGACGGAGCTCTGAGGGTCGTGTTCGGTCTTCAGTTTGGAGCTCTGAGGGTGGTGTTTGGTCTGCAGGACAGAGCTCTGAGGGGGTCGTGTTTGGTCTGCAGGACGGAGCTCTGAGGGGGTTGTGTTTGGTCTTCAGAACGAAGCTCTGAGGGTCGTGTTCGTTCTTCAGTTTGGAGCTCTGAGGGTGGTGTTTGGTCTGCAGGACGGAGCTCTGAGGGTCGTGTTCGGTCTTCAGGACGGAGCTCTGAGGGTCGTGTTCGGTCTTCAGGACGGAGCTCTGAGGGTCGTGTTCGGTCTTCCGGTTGGAGCTCTGAGGGTCGTGTTTGGTCTGCAGGACGGAGCTCTGAGGGCTGTTTGGTCTTCAGGACGGAGCTCTAAGGGTGGTGTTTTGTCTGCAGAACAGAGCTCTGAGCGTCATGTTCAGTCTGCAGGATGAAGCTCTGAAGGTCATGTTCGGTCTTTAGAACGGAGCTCTGATGGTCGTGTTCGGTTCTCAGGACGGAACTCTGAGGGTCGTGTTCGGTCTTCAGGACAAGGCTCTAAGGGCTGTGTTTGGTCTTCAGGGCGGAGCTCTAAGGGTGGTGTTTTGTCTGCAGAACAGAGCTCTGAGGGTGGTGTTTTGTCTGCAGGATGGAGCTCTGAGTGTCATGTTCAATCTGCAGGACGGAGCTCGGAGGGTCATGTTCGGTCTTCAGGACGGAGCTCTGATGGTCGTGTTCGATTTTCAGGACGGAGCTCTAAGGGTTGTGTTTGGTCTGCAGGACGGAGCTCTGAGGGCTGTGTTTGGTCTTCAGGACGGAGCTCTGAGGGCTGTGTTTGGTCTTCAGGACGGAGCTCTGAGGGCTGTGTTCGGTCTGCAGGACGGAGCTCTGAGGGTTGTGTTTGGTCTGCAGGACGGAGCTCTGAGGGCTGTGTTCGGTCTTCAGGACGGAGCTCTGAGGGCTGTGTTCGGTCTTCAGGACGGAGCTCTGAGGGCTGTGTTCGGTCTTCAGGACGGAGCTCTGAGGGCTGTGTTTGGTCTTCAGGACGGAGCTCTGAGGGCTGTGTTTGGTCTTCAGGACGGAGCTCTGAGGGCTGTGTTTGGTCTTCAGGGCGGAGCTCTAAGGGTGGTGTTTTGTCTGCAGAACAGAGCTCTGAGGGTGGTGTTTTGTCTGCAGGATGGAGCTCTGAGTGTCATGTTCAATCTGCAGGACGGAGCTCGGAGGGTCATGTTCGGTCTTCAGGACGGAGCTCTGATGGTCGTGTTCGATTTTCAGGACGGAGCTCTAAGGGTTGTGTTTGGTCTGCAGGACGGAGCTCTGAGGGTGGTGTTTGGTCTTCAGGACGGAGCTCTGAGGGTCGTGTTCGGTCTTCAGGACGGAGCTCTGAGGGTTGTGTTTGGTCAGCAGGACGGAGCTCTGAGGGCTGTGTTTGGTCTGCAGGACGGAGCTCTGAGGGCTGTGTTCGGTCTGCAGGACGGAGCTCTGAGGGCTGTGTTCGGTCTTCAGGACGGAGCTCTGAGGGCTGTGTTCGGTCTTCAGGACGGAGCTCTGAGGGCTGTGTTTGGTCTTCAGGACGGAGCTCTGAGGGCTGTGTTTGGTCTTCAGGACGGAGCTCTGAGGGCTGTGTTCGGTCTGCAGGACGGAGCTCTGAGGGTTGTGTTTGGTCTGCAGGACGGAGCTCTGAGGGCTGTGTTCGGTCTGCAGGACGGAGCTCTGAGGGCTGTGTTCGGTCTTCAGGACGGAGCTCTGAGGGCTGTGTTCGGTCTTCAGGACGGAGCTCTGAGGGCTGTGTTTGGTCTTCAGGACGGAGCTCTGAGGGCTGTGTTTGGTCTTCAGGACGGAGTTCTGAGGGCTGTGTTTGGTCTTCAGGGCGGAGCTCTAAGGGTGGTGTTTTGTCTGCAGAACAGAGCTCTGAGGGTGGTGTTTTGTCTGCAGGATGGAGCTCTGAGTGTCATGTTCAATCTGCAGGACGGAGCTCGGAGGGTCATGTTCGGTCTTCAGGACGGAGCTCTGATGGTCGTGTTCGATTTTCAGGACGGAGCTCTAAGGGTTGTGTTTGGTCTGCAGGACGGAGCTCTGAGGGTGGTGTTTGGTCTTCAGGACGGAGCTCTGAGGGTCGTGTTCGGTCTTCAGGACGGAGCTCTGAGGGTTGTGTTTGGTCAGCAGGACGGAGCTCTGAGGGCTGTGTTTGGTCTGCAGGACGGAGCTCTGAGGGCTGTGTTCGGTCTTCAGGACGGAGCTCTGAGGGCTGTGTTTGGTCTGCAGGACGGAGCTCTGAGGGTTGTGTTTGGTCAGCAGGACGGAGCTCTGAGGGCTGTGTTCGGTCTTCAGGACGGAGCTCTGAGGGCTGTGTTTGGTCAGCAGGACGGAGCTCTGAGGGCTGTGTTTGGTCTGCAGGACGGAGCTCTGAGGGCTGTGTTCGGTCTTCAGGACGGAGCTCTGAGGGCTGTGTTCGGTCTTCAGGACGGAGCTCTGAGGGCTGTGTTCGGTCTTCAGGACGGAGCTCTGAGGGCTGTGTTTGGTCTGCAGGACGGAGCTCTGAGGGCTGTGTTCGGTCTGCAGGACGGAGCTCTGAGGGCTGTGTTTGGTCTTCAGGACGGAGCTCTGAGGGCTGTGTTTGGTCTGCAGGACGGAGCTCTGAGGGCTGTGTTCGGTCTGCAGGACGGAGCTCTGAGGGCTGTGTTCGGTCTTCAGGACGGAGCTCTGAGGGCTGTGTTCGGTCTTCAGGACGGAGCTCTGAGGGCTGTGTTTGGTCTTCAGGACGGAGCTCTGAGGGCTGTGTTCGGTCTGCAGGACGGAGCTCTGAGGGCTGTGTTCGGTCTGCAGGACGGAGCTCTGAGGGCTGTGTTCGGTCTGCAGGACGGAGCTCTGAGGGCTGTGTTTGGTCTTCAGGACGGAGCTCTGAGGGCTGTGTTTGGTCTGCAGGACGGAGCTCTGAGGGCTGTGTTCGGTCTTCAGGACGGAGCTCTGAGGGCTGTGTTTGGACTGCAGGACGGAGCTCTGAGGGCTGTGTTCGGTCTGCAGGACGGAGCTCTGAGGGCTGTGTTCGGTCTTCAGGACGGAGCTCTGAGGGCTGTGTTTGGTCTTCAGGACGGAGCTCTGAGGGTTGTGTTTGGTCAGCAGGACGGAGCTCTGAGGGCTGTGTTTGGTCTGCAGGACGGAGCTCTGAGGGCTGTGTTCGGTCTTCAGGACGGAGCTCTGAGGGCTGTGTTCGGTCTTCAGGACGGAGCTCTGAGGGCTGTGTTCGGTCTTCAGGACGGAGCTCTGAGGGCTGTGTTCGGTCTTCAGGACGGAGCTCTGAGGGCTGTGTTTGGTCTGCAGGACGGAGCTCTGAGGGCTGTGTTCGGTCTTCAGGACGGAGCTCTGAGGGCTGTGTTCGGTCTGCAGGACGGAGCTCTGAGGGCTGTGTTCGGTCTTCAGGACGGAGCTCTGAGGGCTGTGTTTGGTCTGCAGGACGGAGCTCTGAGGGCTGTGTTCGGTCTGCAGGACGGAGCTCTGAGGGCTGTGTTTGGTCTGCAGGACGGAGCTCTGAGGGCTGTGTTCGGTCTGCAGGACGGAGCTCTGAGGGCTGTGTTCGGTCTGCAGGACGGAGCTCTGAGGGTCGTGTTCGGTCTTCAGGATGTTGTGTTCAGTAGCGGGTCTGACTGTACGGTCCTCTCCGACTCAGCATCCAATTAGCAGAGAATTTAGGAAATGTTTCACTGCATTCCTCTCACTGCAGACCCGACTCGCACCTTCAAACAGAATTCCTTCCTCTCCGGCGGGAAAGCAGATCTGGTTTTGATGAATAAATAAATAGCAGAGATGCTTTACAGACACGACTGAAACCCATGATCCATCCGAACAGACGCGGCAGCTCGAGCTGACATGCCTTCGCTTTGTGTGTAGAGCTTATTCAGTCTGATGTTAAAGGTTTCTGCATATCTGTGTTCAATAATCACTGTTTTCATATTTCATCATCGTAACTCCAGACCATTAATTTTTCAGCGAAAGAGAAGCAGATAATGAACTTTTAATATATGCTAATATTAAAAGATTGTAATTTCAAGTATTTCTGGACCAGATTTATCATTTGTTTCCAGTTAAAATGTCTATTAAGTGCAAACTATTCATTTTCCAGGAGATATTAATATGTACATTAGATGCAGAAGAATAACGTTAATGGAAAATGTGTGAAATCTCCAAACCTGGAGCTCAGAAAATGATAAAGAGCTACAGAGATAACTGGCCTCCTAGCAACCACCTGGAAGACCCACCAACACTGTCCCCATCAGATAAACAGCACTTTGTTCTTTAAGAGTGAAGAGAACATCAGGCTCCCCTTTCCACAGGTGTTTCTGTCCATCCTTGCACTGTGAGAAAGCATCTCAACACTGTGAGTCTGAAAGGATGTGTAGATGTTCAAGAAGCTCCTCACTGAGAAAAGGAGACACAGACACATCAAACAAAGAAGCTGAACAATGGACTGACCACCCCAGAGTCCAAACCTTAACATCACTGAATAGACTGACCAACCCAGAGTCCAGATCTTCAACATCACTGAATGAACTGACAACCCCAGAGTCCAGAACCTCAACACCACTAAATGGACTGACCACCCCAGAGTCCAAACCTCAACATCACTGAATGAACTGACCACCCCAGAGTCCAGAACCTAAACACCACTGAATGGACTGACCACCCCAGAATCCAGAACCTCAACACCACTAAATGGACTGACCACCCCAGAGTCCAGAACCTCAACACCACTAAATGGACTGACCACCCCAGCGTGCAGAACCTCAACATCACTGAATGGACTGACCACCCCAGAGTCCAGAACCTCAACATCACTGAATTAACTGACCGCCCCAGAGTCCAGATCCTAAACATCACTGAATGAACTGACCACCCCAGAGTCCAGAACATCAAGAACACTGAATAGATTGTAAGAAAGTTGTCTAGATGAAGGAGAACATATAAAGGTCTAGAAGAAGAAGAAAATTGCCTTTATCTACAGTTTACCAGCCCCCTAAGACCACCACAGGACCACCACTGGCCTAGCAGAAGAAGAGGAATAAGAAGTAGTCTAAATGGTCTGGATGAAGGAAAGGACGCAACAATCTGGAAAAATAATGGGCTCATGCTAAAACTAACAATGGTCCACCAACCAAGTGGTGGTCCTGTGGTGGTCTTCCCACACAGTGAACCCATATGCTGGACGTTTCTGATAAAATGGCCAGTGGGTTTAGATGCAGGGTGAGTGTTTCTGGTGAAGTCAGGTCAGGAGTCGTTCTGATCTGAGCACACACACAGACAATGCCCGAGCCAGACTGTGAGGTCATAATCAGATCAGTAGGATGAGGAGAAGTCCTGACTCATCCATTGTGAGACGGACAGAGAGGATGTGTGTAGGACGGCTGTGTCAGAAGCGTCCGTCGTCAGAAACTCGGCTCAAACTCCTCGTATCAGCCCACAGACACACTCGGATAGCGATGGTTACTGAAATCATTTCTGTTATTGAGCGTGAACGTGTTTGTATGCTCACGTTGTTCGATTCTATTAACCTTCAGCTGCGCAGTGATTCAGTGTGACTGCGCTCAGCAGACTCAGTTCATACCATCATAACCAACGCTCGGAGGTCCATACCGTCTACTGACGAGCCTCTCAACACCAAACCAAAAATAATCCACATATATAAGCACTTCAGTGGATACGGGTCCAGCAGATTTGTTTTCAGATTTCTTTTTCTTGTTATTCGTCTTCGTCATAATTCATCATCATCTATTCGTTACGCTGAGGAACGTCTCGACTCTCTCAAAGTCAAACCACACAAACTGCCATTCAGCACCTCAAACACCGTAATCCAACAACACCTCCACATACTAACCACATATTAAACACTCACAGCTCATACTCAGTAATTCATAGTAGTTACTAAATAATTCATAGTATGTATTGACCAATGTATAGTACATACTGAAAAACATAGTAGATCCTGAATAATTGTAATGTAATTCATGATATATACTGATAATTTTAGATACTGAATAATTCACTGTAAGTACTGAATAATTCAGAGTATGTACTGAATAATTCAGAGTATGTATTGAATAATTTATAGTAGATACTGAATAATTCACTGTAAGTACTGAATAACTCATAGTATGTACTGACCGATGTATAGTATATACTGAAAAATGCATAGTAGTGTCTGAATAACTGTAAAGTAGTTCATGATATATACTGATCATTTTAGATACTGAATAATTCACTGTAAGTACTGAAAAATTCACTGTAAGTACTGAATAATTCAGAGTATGTATTGATTAATCTATTGTAGATACTGAATAATTCACTGTAAGTACTGAAAAATTCACTGTAAGTACTGAATAATTCAGAGTATGTACTATATAATTTATAGTAGATACTGAATAATTCACTATACGTACTGAATAATTCAGAATATGTACTGAATCATTCAGAATATGTACTGAATAATTCATAGTAGATACTGAATAACTCAGAGTATGTACTGAATAATTCACTAGAATAACTGAATAATTCAATGTATGTACTAAATAATTTATAGTAGATACTGAATAACTCAGAGTATGTACTAAATAATTCACTGTAAGTACTGAATAACTTATAGTAGATACTGAATAACTCATAGTATGTACTGATTAATTCACTGTAAGTACTGAATAATTCAGAATATGTACTGAATAATTCATAGTAGACACTGAATAATTCACTGTAAGTACTGAATAACTCATAGCATGTACTGAATAATTCAGAGTACGTACTGAATAATTTATAGTAGATACTGAATAATTGATAGTATATACTAAGCAATTCATAATAGATTCTGATAGTTTAGATACTAAATAATTGACTGTAAGTACTGAATAATTCAGAGTACATACTGAATAATTTACAGTAGCAGATACTCTATACTTAATACTCAATAGTGATTAAAAGTAATTATGAACTATATAATGACTGAATAATAATTAAGGCCAGTACTGATCAGTAAACGCTGAGTATCTACTGGACTGAACCCAGAACGCAGGAGGAGACGAGGTGTAGAGACTGAGCTCTCCTCTGGAGGACAGAATGAACGTCTGTCCTGTGACTGGAAGCTGACTGAACCTCAACCACAGTTTACACACAGCAGAACAGACTCCCTCAGTGAGAGAGTGAGAGAGAGTGAGAGAGAGAGAGAGAGAGAGAGAAAGAGAGAGAGAGAGAGAGGGTGGGTTTAGGTTTGAATACTGAGGTTAGGGTTATTACAGAGCTTCCATGATGGCTGGCTGCTAACTGTGATGAGGAAGGTGGATTCATGTCCAGAGTCTGTTTATTGATGTCTAGGCGAACGCTGTCAGGAGTCTGAGTGCAGAGCGAGAGCGGGACAGTCCAGGATAAACAAAAACAGACTGAGACAACAAAACTAAGACACAGGTTGAGGAGACAGCAAAGCCGAGAGAGAGACTACTTACATACACATGATAACACAGTGAACAACTCCACAACACTACCACCAGCTAAAACTCCAGAGACCAGGACCAGGGGTATAACTACACAATGCACACAAGGAACACCGTGGACGGGGAGGGATTACAAACTAGGAACAGCTGAGGAGCATGGCTAAAGGGCGGAGACGGGGAGGAGCTGGGAAGCTAAAATAAAGAGAAGCATATGGAAAGAACACGAGGTCAAGATAAAACAGAAACAGAAACCCACTCACCAAATCACTATCAGCACAGATGCTAGCTTTAGTATGTAGGTATACAGTCTTCTACACATTCACTGGGATCTCCCACTTATTTATCTTCAGTGTGAGAAATTATTCACAATTAACACTAATCTCTCGGGAATCAGGCATGTTTTCAGATTTACACCACAATTTTTAAAAATCTGGCATCTTTGATTCTTTAGCAAACAGCAAAACTTTAAAATAAGCTCCCACCCATACAGTAGAACCAGAGGCTACTCAGGAGCCCCCCTGTATTTCACACCATGCTCACAAGTATAGCAAGACAAACAAGGGTGTGTGTGGCTGGGTGGGATTAAGCAATCACATTGTGTCTCAAATTTGAACAGAAAACAAATCAGTTTGGGTCTAAATTTGATATATTTACTCCATTTTTGTACTCGCCAATCCTTACCGCTGGCTCCAACTGACCCGAACATTATGTGTGTATCATAAATTTTTTTTTAACATAACACCATTACACCATCTACGCCCAGCAGAAACCATTAAATGCACCAAATATGATTTAAAATATTTTCTTGTATTATTGTAACTTTAAAACAAATCAATTTGACTCACAACATAACAGGAGGTTTAATATATTGCCAAAAATATCACTGTATCACAGTATTTAGCAATATAATCACAGCAGAAAAGGTTTTGTGCACCAAAAATTATTACAAATATTTTTCCTGTAATTTAACAAACTTTGAATTTGACTCAGGGGTTAATATATTGCTAGAAATGTCACTATATCACTGCATTTAAGAATGTTTTCCCAGCAGAAAAGCTTTTGTGCACCAAAAATTATTAAAAATAAACATTTTCTGTATTTTGAAAAACTTTGAAATTTGACTCACAACATAACAGGGGTGTTAATATATTGCTAGAAATGCCACTTTATCACTATATGTAGCAATATATTCTCAGCAAAAAAGGGTTTGTCTACCAAAAATGATTTAAATTATCTTTTTCTTGCATTTTTAAAAACTTTGAAACAAATAAATTTGACCTGCAACATAACAGGGGCTTAAAATATATTGCTAGAAATGTCACCAAATCACTGCATTTAAGAATGTTTTCCCAGCAGAAAAGCTTTTGTACACCAAAAATTATTTAAAATAAACATTTTCTGTATTTTTAAAAACTTTGAAACCAATAAATGTTACTCAAAACGTAAAAGGGGTTTTAATATATTGCTAGAAATGTCACTTTATCACTATATTTAGCAATGTATTCCCAGCAAAATAGGTTTTCTGCACCAAAAATGTTCCTGTATTTTGAAAAACTTTGAAACAAATAAATGTAACCCACAACATAACAGGGGGGTTAATATATTGCGAGAAATGTCTCTATATCCCAGCAAAAAGGGTATTGTGCACCAAAAATGTTATAAAATATTTTACCTGCATATTTAAAAACATAAAAACATAACAGGGGGGTTAATATATTGCTAGAAATTACACTATATCACTTCATTTAAGAATGTATTCCCAGCAGAAAAGCTTTTGTGCACCAAAAAATAAACATTTTCTGTATTTTTAAAAACTTTGAAACATACATGTAACCCACAACATAACAGGGCAGTTACGATATTGCTAGAAATGTCATCATATCATTGTATTTAGCAATACATCCTCAGCAAAATGGATTTTGTGCACCAAAAATGTTATGAAATATTTTATCTGTATATTTAAAACATAAAAATGTAACAGGGTGGTTAATATATTGCTAGAAATGTCATATCATATCACTGCATTTAGCAATACATTCTCAGCAAAATGGGTTTTGTGCACCAAAAATGATTTTAAATACACATTTTCTGTATTTTGAAAAACTTTGAAACCAATAAACTTTACTCAAAACATAACAGGGGGTTTATATATTGCTAGAAATGCCACTATATCACTGCAAAAAGGGTACTGTGCACCAAAAATGATTCAAAATATAATTTTCTTGCATTTTTAAAAACTTTAAAACAAATAAATTTTACTCAAAACATAACAGGGATTTAATATATTGCTAGAAATGTCACTATATCACTGCATTTAGCAATACATTCTCAGCTAAACGGGTTTTGTGCACCAAAAATGTCTTGGGGAACTGTAAGCGTTTCTAGGACCTCTGGCTCTGAATGTGACTGTGATAATGTTTTAACAAGTTCCAGATCTGCTGTTAGGCAGAAGGAATGTTAATTCACCCACATATCTGAGTCAGATCTGTGAGCTAATTGAGCAGAGATATATATATAGCTCTGCGAACACTAGAAACACTCTTACATCCAAATCTTACATCCAAACACAGAATTATCACCAGTTACGAACAGAGAATCAGAGCTAGCAGGGCCCCGCTAGCGTTAGCCTAGTTTGATGGTGCTAATAGGCTTCAATACTCTGATACACTGAGGTGCCAAACATGTGGCTGGAATTTTTAAAATCTGTAGTCTTTAATATATGACTGTGATAATGTTTTAACGGTTTCCAGATCCTCCCGTTAGGCGAAAGGAATTCGCCTGAGGTGGATTAGCAGCTAGCTGTGTTTCCTCACCAACTCCAGTCACGTTCTGATGGATTTGTATGTAGTAACATTAACATTAACATTCAGTTCATAACATTCTTTTATTTTATAATTCTACTCTACACTCTACACTCTTCCATTCAGCTCACATTGTATTCACTATGAAACCCACCAGTGAGGCTACACGTGTCTTCTGAGTTTATCTGAATGTTGATGGAAAAATGTGGAAGATCTGAAAATACTAGATTTTCTTTGGGGACTATTTGAACCTCACAGCGTCCTGCATGTATCCCTCCACCATGAATGGAGTTTAAGACTGAGATCTTCTCTAAACTATCATAACAGCGTCTCAGAATCAGACAGTGTATTTATAACATCTACTGTAATAACTTTCTGTGAGGAGCTTTTAGAGGTGGACATCTGGTTCCATTCACCTCCACTGTGAACAGATCTGACTCCTATGTTTTCCTAGAACACAGACTTTCACATCAAACGACTCTGTTTACATCTAAACTGTTTAATTATGTAGAAATCTGTAGAAAATAGTGGAATTACTTCTTTTGCTACTAACATAACTAGGAAGTAACTGCCGAGTCAAACAGTCAAGCTTGGAATTTACAAGCTGTTGGGGAAAAAACATAAGAACTTCACAGCAGACTTTATAAAAGTTTTAGATAACTGACTGTGAAAAGGAGTCTAAGCAGATTCCAGGTGGTTGTTAGGAATGTAAAACAGACTCTTTACTGAAAGATTCACCGTAAAACTGATACATACGAGCTCAAATGTATGTTAATGTCATTTACAAGCTTCAGCTGTTTGTGTTTAATCTAGAACAGACAAAAACGTTAGCTTAATGTTAATATACTGCTAGAAACCTTTATTTTAAAGCTGTTTTTTACCCTTGTGTTTTCCTGTTATGGCTCAAACTAAAGGCCTAGATGTTACAATCACCCCCACTTAACCCACCTGTTGTGTTCAATCTGAGGAACAGCAATGATATTCCCAGTGTTTAACCATCAACCATATATATATATATATATATATATATATATATATATATATATATATATATATAAGGTCAAACTGACCTGCAATATAACAGGGGGGTTACATTCTCTCAGTCAGTGGGATTAGCCTAAAACATTAGCACCCTCGTGCTATATGGCAGGAAATAATCCCCCCATGTTTAACACAGACATGCTTAAAACTCTGTATGGGAACAGAGGGCCAATCAGACAAAATTCAAATTGTAATTACAAAGACTTGCACAAACAATTATCTTACTGTAATCTTTCTAAATCAGCCACCGCCAGCATTACAGACTTCAGCTGCGCTAACTGTGTACACACGCTGTGTGTATTTATGGAAATTCCACAGATTTACAGCCATTTTTTCCCATATTCTGTTTTGACTCCACATATATTAATATATAATTATGAGTCAGAACGCGCACGCGTCTACCGTGTAACACATAGCTGATCTTTGTGATGTAAGCTGACAGACTGCCAAGTAGTTAACATATGTGCATCACGGGGTTCCTCTTCTTATTGTGCCAGACAGACAAGATCTGGGAGCTTAACCAAAAGCCACAAGCTGTGTAGAGTCTACATAGAGACTACACAGAGTCTACGCGGAGTTTAAAGGGATGCTCCAGCCTTTTGCAGCCAATTTCACGCAACATGTCTGGGCAGTCTGGGCCAAAATGACATTTTATTTACACTTATGTGTAAAAATAACTCAAATCATAGCCTTAGCTTCAAAGCTAAGCTAAATAAAGGCGTTGTTCTCCAGCTACAGTGGTGAAGTTTCATTTTGCACCACCACCTTTTCTCTGCGTATTGTTTACAGTTGGAAATATCAGTTTATAAAGATGTTCAAACAGAAAACAGCCAAGAAATACTTAAAGCAGACAATGTGGCTATACGAGGCTTTCAAAGACAGCATTGATGAACAATCAAAAGAAGACCAAACAAGCACTGAACTGAGGTTATATCAGGTTTACACACAGTCTCTATTGGGCCAACGTGCAGTTTATAGTTTACTCAGACTGTGTATGTTGTCACTGCCCAAAACATTATATGTCCTAACCCTAACCCTAACTCCATCATATCAAATTTCATGACCAATAGAAATGCCCAAACCACTGAGGGTACAACCACTTTACGCTGACTTATATCAGAAGTGAAGATATATGAAGAATATTTTGAAGATATGTTTTGCTTTGGATATTGATGAAAGTCTGTATAGAGTCTTTATACACAGTTCATATGTCCTAACAGAGACAATACAAAGTGTACATATAGTGGTATACAGCCTACATAGGGTAAACAGAGATTCAGTATATAATCTATATAAAGTTTACACAGACACTGTGTAGAGTCTACTCAAATCCACAGTCATTTCAGTCTATTCTGAGTGTAGAGTCTACGCAGTGTCTGCATAAAATCTACATAGTTTACATAGTCTGTATAGAATCCTTATAATTCCATAGTCTACACAGAGCCTGTATGGAGTCTATATTAAGTTTACACAGCCTACATAGAGTCTGTATAGAGTCTATATAAAGTTTACACAGTCTATATGTCCTACACAGTGTATTTAGAGAGTTTACATAGAGTTTGCATACAGCCTAGAGTCTATATTATGTTTACACAGCTTACATAGAGTCTGTATAGAGTCTGTATAAAGTTTACACAGTTTGCATAGTTTGTTTATTGTCTATATAAAGTTTACACAGTTTGCATAGAGTCTGTATAGTCTATATAAAGTTTACACAGCTTACATAGAGTCTGTATAGAGTCTACATAAAGTTTACACATTTTGCATACAGTCTGTATAGAGTCTATATTAAGTTTACACAGCCTACATAGAGTCTGTATAGAGTCTATATAAAGTTTACACAGTCTATATGTCCTACACAGAGTATTTAGAGAGTTTACATAGAGTTTGCATACAGCCTAGAGTCTATATTATGTTTACACAGCTTACATAGAGTCTGTATAGAGTCTGTATAAAGTTTACACAGTTTGCATAGTTTGTTTATTGTCTATATAAAGTTTACACAGTTTGCATAGAGTCTGTATAGTCTATATAAAGTTTACACAGCTTACATAGAGTCTGTATAGAGTCTACATAAAGTTTACACATTTTGCATACAGTCTGTATAGAGTCTATATAAAGTTTACACAGTCTATGTCCTACACAGTGTATTTGGAGAGTTTACATAGAGTTTGCATACAGCCTAGAGTCTATATTATGTTTACACAGCTTACATAGAGTCTGTATAGAGTCTATATAAAGTTTACACAGTCTATATGTCCTACACAGAGTATTTAGAGAGTTTACATATAGTTTGCATACAGCCTATGTTATTTACAGAGTGTGTGTAGAGTCTACATAGAACCTACACAGGGTGTACACAGAGTCTGCATGGAGTCCTGTAGTGCATATTTAGTCTACCCAGTCATATAGACTCTGAATTTATACAGAACATACATAGAATCTACACAGAGTCCACACTGAGTTTACAGAGAGAGTCTACACAGACCGGCAACGGTTTGAAATAATAGTCGGACCGCCCACTACATTCAAACAGAGCTGCAGAAGAAAAACTAACCATTCCCTAAACATGTACTCACATCCTGCACAGTGTCTCTGGAGGACAGTCATTAGTGTAAGCAGAATATGTGTTAGTCAGCTCAGGGGCCAAGAGACACCAGCCTCCGCTGGAAACTGTCCATTGAGAATTGATGAATGAATTTGGAGAGAAGTGTGAACTTTGATCCACACGCATCACTGGAACCTGTGAACTGGGTGCTTAAATGGAGCATCATATAAAAACCTTTACTCTAGGACGAATTCCACTGTTTAAAAGAAATGTGATAAGAAAGCATTAAGATGTAAGCAGACTGTGTTGGTCAATGGAACTAAACGTCCACCTCTAAAAGCTCCTCACAGAAAGTTCTTACAGTAGATGATTATAAATACAGTGTCTGATGTCTAAGATATAATTTTTTTTATAGTTTTGAGAAGATTTTTGGCTAATATTAGTCACTAATATTGACTAATATAAATTCATGGTGGAGGGATACATGCTGAGGCAAAGTAGTCCCCAAAGGAATTGTAGTATTTTCCAGATTTTCCAGATTTTACCATCAACATTTCATATAAACATAAAGTGTCAGCTCTCTGGTGATTTTAATAGTAAATAAAATGTGTATATATGTGTTGTAGACACGGTGACATCACCACCACTGTAAACACCATCCGATTCTCTGTAATCAGGCATTTCACACCCACTCTGAGTGACTCTGTTTACATCCCAACAGCTGAATTATACAAAAATGTTAGCTTTTAATGTAAATAACCTGGCTACTTCAAAACTTAGACATCATTGTACTTGAGATAAATTAAGATTGTTGTTCTGTGAACATACTGTAAGAGGTTTTCTGGATTTAAAGTGCCAGGTACCTCTGTTTTTAACCATAAATCACTTTTTCAGTGTTAAAAGTCAAAGAATAATCACGTGTGCTGATGTTGGTCTTACAGCATGAGTAACTAAGCACAGTCACGGTCCTCGGGCACTTTCTGCTGATGAATCCGTGCTTACTGTAACCCACATCAGCTACAAATATGCACCCAAAAAAAGAGTGCTGATATGTTTTTCCTCCGTACTTCACTCCTTACAGGAAAAAAACTGGTACACGCACAAACTGCCAAGCTCCGGTGGCTGCCAGCATGAATAAAACGTGTGGGTAAACAGGATCTAAAACAAAGGACTATTACACAATCCCACTGGCCTCTCTGGCTGCTCTGAGGTCAGCTCTGTGGCTTAAAGCGATTAAAGGCAGGAGAATACAGCTGTTCTGAGATCAGTCTGCCCCGCACTTTTCCCGCAGTTACGGATCAACGCAGCGAGGAAATGCACATGGGCAGAAAACTGAAGGGCGGGTCCGGGGCCACGCCCACGGGCAGCGGAGTCACAAATAGCCAATGAGCTACCGCCTCAGAATGGCCTTTATGTGAAGAGGAAATGACTGAAATGTGTCCAGGCAACGCAGGGAGAACTGACCATCTCTCCTCCTTCACCTTCCCCCACCGTTCCCTCCTTCTGCCTTATTTATTCTTCACCCCGACTGTTTTCTTAGTGAACCCAACAGGAATTTGTCTGTAAACATACTTAGAGAGCCTGGAATAACACCCAGGCTGAAAGTCTGAGGCCCAGACCGTCCTGTTTCAGCTCACAGGTCAGTAAGGTAATATGAATGCTAATGCTAATATGAATGCTGATGCTAATAATCTTCATTTATATATCACGCTATTGCACCAAAAGAGTTTCCAAACACTGACCATTTCTTTAAGATCACTCAAAACCACTCAAAAACCTTTTAACACTGCATTAGTTATAGCTGTTCACCTTAACCTGGTCATTACAGAGAAACATCCGCTTGCTTGTCTTAATAATAATCTATTTAGACTACGTTTACAGACTATATAGTCTACATAGTCTATACACCATGCACAGAGTGTATAGGGCCTACATCGAGTCTATTCAGAGTCTCTACAAAGAGTAAACACATGTCTATAGAGTGCCAAAGAGTCTATTTAGAGTGTACAGAGGGTACATAGTCTACATGGTGGCTGTATAGTCTGTAATGAGTCTTAATAGTCCAAAGACAGTCCATAAATACGGTATATAGTGTACAAAGGGTTTATATAAAGTCTATAAGGCCAATATAAAGTCTACACAGATCCAATACAGAGTCATCATAGTGTCTACAAAAAGTCTACACAGTCTAAGTAGAGACTGGATAAAGCATATATAGTCTACATAAGAGTGTATAGAGCTTATATAGTATATAAAGGGTCTATATATATATATATAGATTCAACATAGAGTCATCATAAGGTTTACAAAGAGTCCACATAATCTACATAGAGACTGGATAAAGCATATATAGTCTACATACAGAGCTATATAAAGTATTTGTAGGGTCTACACAAAGTCTACAGATTATAGAGCTTCTATATACGATGTACTGAGATTCTAGAGTCTTCATAGGGTCTATTTAAATTGTACCGAACATATATATAGTCTACATCCTGTCTGTATGGCCTTTATTGAGTGTATTTGAACTGTACAGAGCCTGTATAGTTCAAATACAGTCTATAAAGACTATGTATATAGTCAAAGTGTATATGATCTATATAGAATCTACATACAGTCTACACTGTGTATACAGAGACTGGAAAAAGCATATATAGTCTACATAGAGTTTAATTAGAGTGTATACAGCCATACAGTCTATATAAAGTACTCACACACTCTATACAGTATATACACATACTCTATACAGTCTAACTAAAGTATACCAAGAGTTTACAGCGTGAAGAGTTTACATATGAAGTATATAGAGCATATATAGAGTCTACGTAGATTCTATTTAGAATCTAATAAGATTCAACACAGAGTCTATGGGGTGTATGTGGCCTATATAGAGTCAACAGTGAATCTATATAGAGGCTTCATAGGCCCTATATAGAGTCAACAGTGAATCTATATAGAGGCTTCATAGGGCCTATACAGAGTCAACACAGAATCTATATAGAGGCTTCATAGGGCCTATATAGAGTCAACAGTGAATCTATATAGAGGCTTCATAGGCCCTATATAGAGTCAACAGTGAATCTATATAGAGGCTTCATAGGCCCTATATAGAGTCAACAGTGAATCTATATAGAGT
>CM038726.1:35971799-36009299 GCA_021613375.1 Megaleporinus macrocephalus | reverse complement strand
TACATGCTCTATATGTGAAGAGTAGTACAGTATATACAGCTGAGAATCATTTACATACTCTATATGTGAAGAGTAGTACAGTATATACAGCCGAGGATCATTTACATACTCTATATGTGAAGAGTAGTACAGTATATACAGCTGAGAATCATTTACATACTCTATATGTGAAGAGTAGTACAGTATATACAGCTGAGAATCATTTACATACTCTATATGTGAAGAGTAGTACAGTATATACAGCTGAGAATCATTTACATACTCTATATGTGAAGAGTAGTACAGTATATACGGCCGAGGAGGATCATTTTCATACTCTATATGTGAAGAGTAGTACAGTATATACGGCCGAGGAGGATCATTTACATACTCTATATGTGAAGAGTAGTACAGTATATACAGCTGAGAATCATTTACATACTCTATATGTGAAGAGTAGTACAGTTTATACGGCCGAGGATCATTTTCATACTCTATATGTGAAGAGTAGTACAGTATATACGGCCGAGGATCATTTACATACTCTATATGTGAAGAGTAGTGCAGTATATACGGCCGAGGATCATTTTCATACTCTATATGTGAAGAGTAGTACAGTATATACGGCCGAGGATCGTTTACATACTCTATATGTGAAGAGTAGTACAGTTTATACGGCCGAGGATCATTTTCATACTCTATATGTGAAGAGTAGTACAGTTTATACGGCCGAGGATCATTTTCATACTCTATTTGTGAAGAGTAGTACAGTATATACAGCTGAGAATCATTTACATACTCTATACGTGAAGAGTAGTACAGTATATACAGCTGAGAATCATTTACATACTCTATATGTGAAGAGTAGTACAGTATATACAGCTGAGAATCATTTACATACTCTATATGTGAAGAGTAGTACAGTTTATACGGCCGAGGATCATTTACATACTCTATATGTGAAGAGTAGTACAGTATATACAGCTGAGAATCATTTACATACTCTATACGTGAAGAGTAGTACAGTATATACAGCTGAGAATCATTTACATACTCTATATGTGAAGAGTAGTACAGTATATACAGCCGAGGATCGTTTACATACTCTATATGTGAAGAGTAGTACAGTATATACAGCCGAGGATCATTTACATACTCTATATGTGAAGAGTAGTACAGAATATACAGCTGAGGATCATTTACATACTCTATATGTGAAGAGTAGTACAGAATATACAGCTGAGAATCATTTACATACTCTATATGTGAAGAGTAGTACAGTATATACAGCTGAGGATCATTTACATACTCTATATGTGAAGAGTAGTACAGTATATACAGCTGAGAATCATTTACATACTCTATATGTGAAGAGTAGTACAGTATATACGGCCGAGGATCATTTTCATACTCTATATGTGAAGAGTAGTACAGAATATACAGCTGAGAATCGTTTACATACTCTATATGTGAAGAGTAGTACAGTATATACGGCCGAGGATCATTTACATACTCTATATGTGAAGAGTAGTACAGTATATACGGCCGAGGAGGATCGTTTACATACTCTATATGTGAAGAGTGGTACAGTATATACAGCTGAGGATCATTTACATACTCTATATGTGAAGAGTAGTACAGTATATACAGCTGAGAATCATTTACATACTCTATATGTGAAGAGTAGTACAGTATATACAGCTAAGAATCATTTACATACTCTATATGTGAAGAGTAGTACAGTATATACAGCCGAGGATCGTTTACATACTCTATATGTGAAGAGTAGTACAGTATATACAGCCGAGGATCATTTACATACTCTATATATGAAGAGTAGTACAGTATATACGGCCGAGGAGGATCGTTTACATACTCTATATGTGAAGAGTAGTACAGTATATACGGCCGAGGATCATTTACATACTCTATATGTGAAGAGTAGTACAGTATATACGGCCGAGGAGGATCGTTTACATACTCTATATGTGAAGAGTGGTACAGTATATACAGCTGAGGATCATTTACATACTCTATATGTGAAGAGTAGTACAGTATATACAGCTGAGAATCATTTACATACTCTATATGTGAAGAGTAGTACAGTATATACAGCTGAGAATCATTTACATACTCTATATGTGAAGAGTAGTACAGTATATACAGCCGAGGATCGTTTACATACTCTATATGTGAAGAGTAGTACAGTATATACAGCCGAGGATCATTTACATACTCTATATGTGAAGAGTAGTACAGTATATACAGCCGAGGATCGTTTACATACTCTATATGTGAAGAGTGGTACAGTATATACAGCCGAGGATCATTTACATACTCTATATGTGAAGAGTAGTACAGTATATACGGCCGAGGATCATTTACATACTCTATATGTGAAGAGTAGTACAGTATATACGGCCGAGGAGGATCGTTTACATACTCTATATGTGAAGAGTAGTACAGTATATACGGCCGAGGATCATTTACATACTCTATATGTGAAGAGTAGTACAGAATATGCAGCTGAGAATCATTTACATACTCTATATGTGAAGAGTAGTACAGAATATACAGCTGAGGATCATTTACATACTCTATATGTGAAGAGTAGTACAGAATATACAGCTGAGAAACATTTACATACTCTATATGTGAAGAGTAGTACAGTATATACGGCCGAGGATCATTTTCATACTCTATATGTGAAGAGTAGTACAGTATATACGGCCGAGGATCATTTTCATACTCTATATGTGAAGAGTAGTACAGTATATACAGCTGAGAATCATTTACATACTCTATATATGAAGAGTAGTACAGAATATACGGCCGAGGAGGATCGTTTACATACTCTATATGTGAAGAGTGGTACAGTATATACAGCTGAGGATCATTTACATACTCTATATGTGAAGAGTAGTACAGTTTATACAGCTGAGAATCATTTACATACTCTATATGTGAAGAGTAGTACAGTATATACGGCCGAGGATCATTTACATACTCTATATGTGAAGAGTAGTACAGTATATACGGCCGAGGATCGTTTACATACTCTATATGTGAAGAGTAGTACAGTATATACAGCCGAGGATCATTTACATACTCTATATGTGAAGAGTAGTACAGTATATACGGCCGAGGATCGTTTAAATACTCTAAATGTGAAGAGTAGTACAGTATATACAGCTGAGAATCATTTACATACTCTATATGTGAAGAGTAGTACAGAATATACGGCCGAGGATCGTTTACATACTCTATATGTGAAGAGTAGTACAGTATATACAGCCGAGAATCATTTACATACTCTATATGTGAAGAGTAGTACAGTATATACAGCTGAGGATCATTTACATACTCTATATGTGAAGAGTAGTACAGTATATACAGCCGAGGATCATTTACATACTCTATATGTGAAGAGTAGTACAGTATATACAGCTGAGGATCATTTACATACTCTATATGTGAAGAGTAGTACAGTATATACAGCTGAGAATCATTTACATACTCTATATGTGAAGAGTAGTACAGTATATACAGCCGAGGATCATTTACATACTCTATATGTGAAGAGTAGTACAGAATATACAGCCGAGGATCATTTACATACTCTATATGTGAAGAGTAGTACAGTATATACGGCCGAGGATCATTTACATACTCTATATGTGAAGAGTAGTACAGAATATACAGCCGAGGATCATTTTCATACTCTATATGTGAAGAGTAGTACAGTATATACGGCCGAGGATCATTTTCATACTCTATATGTGAAGAGTAGTACAGTATATACGGCCGAGGATCATTTTCATACTCTATATGTGAAGAGTAGTACAGTATATACAGCCGAGGATCATGTATATATAGTTTATACATAGGCTATATGGTTGCTATGGCATTTCAGGTGGTAATGCTAGGGCGTTACTGGGTGGTTGATATGGTATTCCAGGTGGTTGTTAGGGTGTTGCTATAGGTGGTTGCCATGGTATTTTAGGTAGTTGCTAGAGTGTTGCTAGGGTAGGATGTTGATATAGTTGGTTGCTACCATATCTATGGCTGTTGCTAGGTAGTTTCCGTGGCATATCTGGAGACTGCTAGGATGTTGCTAGGGTGTTGCTATAGGTGGTTGGCATGACATCTATGGCTGTTGCTAGGCAGTTTCTGTGGCATATCCAAAAGTTGCTAGGGTGTTTCTATGTGGTTGCTGTTGTATCTATGGTTGTTGCTATAGGTGGATGATAAGGTATCTCTATTGGCTCTGTAGTTGCTAGGTGGTTGATATGGTATTCCAGGGGGTTGCCATAGTATCTACTGTGGTTTCTAAGGTGTCTGCGTTTGATGTAGTGTGTAAATTAGAAAATTCTCAGGAAACTGTTCCTAGTCGTGTGAGCTGATATGGTTTTGGTGATGATTTTGAAGGACATCATTGTGTAAACCACAGCTCCAGATCCAGAACCAGAGCTGACTCACCCTAAACTGGGATTGCTGTGCTGTGACTTCTTCTCATGCACAGAAACATTCAGTGGAAAAAGGGTTAATCATAAATAAACACTGAATTCTGCTAAACCTTTACATTTATCCAGTATACATGGCAGATCTGAGGCCTCACATGAGCTCACTCTGTCTAAGAGGAAGGAAGTGTAGGAGAAATGGAGCATTTGCTGACAAACCTGAACCCCTGACCTCATACACTCCCACCTGAACACTGACCTTGGCATTACATTACAACGAGAACCCGTGTATGGAAGCATTTATTATATTCTACATGTGTTATAGGAAGCCTGTCAGGATGTGTTAGTATCTATATCTAATAATATATATCATGTGTATTATATACAATACTCTACTATTTTTTTTTTTTCAGTAAACCATATTAACCCACCCTTCAGCTCACCAGTGAGACTCTATAAACAGTGGAATAAATGAAAAATACATATAACCAAATGATCAAAACAATAAAATTGGTAATATCTTGTGAGCTGGTTAAAAGAACACAAGCTTACTTCCAGACTTCTCTTTGATTTACTCCCATCTATCAGCGGCACATCTAATGTAGTTTAATAAAGGTTAAATGAATACACTGATATACATACAATTACTACTTATATACATACTATATACTATATATACTTGTATTAATGGTGTTAGTACATATTCTAACAGTAGTAATAGTGCTTTCAAGTAAATAACCATTCGTGGACTGAATGAATAATTAACATGCCACGTATGAAATTCAGGTAATAAGTGGTAATAACATTACAAACATTACAAAACTATCCAGACAGCAGTGTCCTGTGGGCGGCGTCCTGTGTCCACTAATGAAGGACTAGAGGAACACAAACTGTGCAGCAGCAGATGAGCTACTGTCTCTGACTTTACATCTACAAGGTGGACCAGCAAGTAGTAGGAGTGTCTAATAGAGTGGACAGTGATAGTCACACCAGCACACCTGTTCTGTGGTGGTCCTGATAAAATATGTAAAACATATATACATATCTATATGCCACACATATAAATATGAGCATCTATCTATCTATCTATCTATCTATCTATCTATCTATCTATATATATATATATATATATATATATATATATATATATATATATATATATATATATATATATATATATATATATATATACTGATCAATACGCAATAATAATATGGCACATATATGTTCCATCTATATATAGGTACATTAAATAAAAATATTTCTTATTTATATATTACATATATAATTATCTGCATGTAATTAGAACATGTTGTATGTTCTATTTTTTAAACCTCTATATGTAATAATATGTAGCATATGCATTTTATATATAAGTGTCTATGTGAAGCCCTGTCATATGCCTTTTTGGTCCTGTTTAAGTTGATTCTTCTCTGATTTTAGATATAGATATTCTCTGTAATAGATATAGATATATCTACTTAGAACCTGCCTATGCAAAATTTTTCACAGATGTCCCCCTGTATATCCTATGTTTATATCTTGTGTATGTTTTGTATAGTCCTCTATATATTTCAGTTATAACTATATGTATATTTTTAGCTTATTTTTACTTTAATATTGTCTATTTATTGTATGTTTGTACTGTTTTTTATATATATAATGCTGCCCTGCTGTAGAGTTTTTATCTGAGCCTCACCCAAAGCATTTCAATGCATGTTATGTCCTGACATGATGTGCAAATGACAAATAAACTTGAAACTTGAAACTTGAAACTTGAACTTGAAACTTGATTTTACTACTTTTATTTGTATTTTTATTTTTAATTAAAAAAAAGAAAAAAACACTTTTTTTTATTTACCTCGACTTACAATATATTATTATACTTTATATATTTTGTATATTTGTTTTATTTTTTGTTATCTTTATCTATATGGAGGAACAGCAAAGTAAGAATTTCATTGTACAGTGTAAATGTCTGTTTCTGCTCTGCATATGACAATAAAACTCTTGAATCTTGAAAATCTGGACATTTTGGGACAAAAGCTACATCCAACAGTCAAAGCAGATCACAACACTGCCCCCACACGGAGAGCTCCCACCTGACCACGTGATCATTTCCACATAAACACTGTATATATTAACACAGTCGCGTCCAGAAGAAGAATAAATATCTGTGTGTATATGATTTTTATGAAAATGCACAGCGAAATCAAAGTCCGGCCGGTGCAGTGCTTCTCCTCTGCTCCAGTTTGAGCTGAAGTGAAACATGTTTTCCGCTGCTTATCACGACTGACCAAGACTGGGCTTTGACAGATACTCTCCCTCTCCCTGCTGTGGACAATGAGGCCTTTCTGCTGGACAGGAAGGAAGATGACATCACCCTGTCAGATATGAAGGCCCGGCGTTAGAAGAAGTTTCCTCCTAGCGAACTGATCGGACGCCGGTTCTGATGTTTCCATGCATGCGTTTGGGTTGGGCTCCCCTGAAGAAGAAACTGATCTCAGATCAGCAGAGAGTCCAAGTCTAAAGGTCAGGGTGGATGGATGTTATTGCTCTGTGACGATTTTCATGCTTACTTTGATGTCAACGTTGGCCGGACAGTTGAAATCTATTCTGCCTGTTTGGACTCATATGAGGGGAAAAAAACAGTCTGATGGAAAACAGACCCTCGAGTGGTCCGACTGCGTAAGTGTGTTTGTGTGACTACTGTAAAAAAACAATTAGCCCCAGTTACTAGCACAGTGTATGATGGGAAGCATTGCGGATCGGCCCCATAAAACTGTGATTATCCAATATCTCTCGGCCTGTCACACGCCTCAACCCAAGGCTGTAAACAAATCCACGCGCCCAACTTGGGGTACATTCAGATCTTTCCCATCAAAGGTTCTGATACTCGTCCCTCCGTATCACCACAGCCGGAGAAAGAACCCATTCACACGAGAGAGAAAACTCACCACTGTTTACAGAGTGTGAGAATAGAAGCTTTCTCCATCGCTGAAGTGTCCATTTCCGCGTCCAGGCCTTGTGATGTATGCCAAAGGTTACTCTTCCCAGTGGAGCTGCAGGTCACATGACCAAACCCAACAAAGAACCAATTGAACCGCATGGCCATGTTGGACTGACAGTGTCAAATGATGCAATAGGGCATATTTTGGGGGGTGAATTTGAGAGCGACTCGTCATTTGGCGCTCCCTGAGTCAACGGTGGGTTGGCATATCGTCGCTGTCTGAAGAGATGATGAATGGACCAACAGAAACGCCCCAAAATCACTTCGAATAAGTTCTGGTTCCATTGACTTACATTGAAAGTGAAGGTGGTGTTGTGGAGATAATTGTTTTCCTTGAGACAGCGACGGAATGGTAAACAGATGTTGATTTATTTGGAGATCTAACTTTGTCAACCAATCCTCATTAATGTTAAAGTAATTACCACATACACTACCGCCCAAAAGTTTAGGATCACTTTAGAATTTCATTTCATGCAATTCTCATGCAATTCATAAACAATATTGTCCATTTCTCAATTAATTGAAGTGTATCAGATTATTTTTAAAGAATAAAAAATTACTTCCCATCTTCCTTATCCAGTCTTCAGCAGAGCTCTTGAAAAACACCTGAAGTTTCACTTGCTAACCAGCACCACCTGCTGGACGGAAGCCCCCAGGAGAAGCTTTATAGTGCTTACATGCTTGCCTTTCATATTTGTTCCCCCTATTTTTGACATGTATGTGGTTCTATAAACCAAAAACAGTCAACGTTCATTTTCACATGCCCTGAGAATTTACCAAGCTCTTTTTGGTCTGTGCCTTTCAGGCTGGTATGTAAATGATCTCTGTTCTGATTGGCTGTGCTTATTAAAAAGCCTAAAACGAGGCTGTTGTTGAGTATTCATATTTTGACTGAACTGGAACCGAACACCACATTTTAAAACAATACAGTATGTAAACATCTGGTTGGTATAGTGTAGTGGGTTACACTGCTCCCCTCATGCTGTAGACTGGGGTTTGATTTCTCACCTAGGTAACCACCTTCTACTATACCAATAAGAGTTCTTGGGTAAGACTTCACATACCTGTAACACTACTCTCACCTACCTGTGTACAGATAAACTGTAACACTACTCTCACCTACCTGTGTACAGATAAACTGTAACACTACTCTCACCTACCTGTGTACAGATAAACTGTAACACTACTCTCACCTACCTGTGTACAGATAAACTGTAACACTACTCTCACCTACCTGTGTACAGATAAACTGTAACACTACTCTCACCTACCTGTGTACAGGTAAACTGTAACACTACTCTCACCTACCTGTGTACAGGTAAACTGTAACACTACCTTCACCTACCTGTGTACAGGTAAACTGTAACACTACTCTCACCTACCTGTGTACAGATAAACTGTAACACTACCTTCACCTACCTGTGTACAGATAAAAATTACTGTAAACTGTAAAACACTATGGTCAGAGTTGAACACTGTAATGGTCAGAGTTGATGACTGTAATGGTCAGAGTTGAACACTGTAATGGTCAGAGTTGATCACTGTAATGGTCACAGTTGATCACTGTAATGGTCACAGTTGATCACTGTAATGGTCAGAGTTGAACACTGTAATGGTCAGAGTTGAACACTGTAATGGTCAGAGTTGATGACTGTAATGGTCAGAGTTGATCACTGTAATGGTCAGAGTTGATCACTGTAATGGTCACAGTTGATCACTGTAATGGTCAGAGTTGAACACTGTAATGGTCAGAGTTGACCACTGTAATGGTCACAGTTGATCACTGTAATGGTCAGAGTTGATAACTGTAATGGTCAGAGTTGACCACTGTAATGGTCACAGTTGATCACTGTAATGGTCAGAGTTGATAACTGTAATGGTCAGAGTTGATCACTGTAATGGTCAGAGTTGATCACTGTAATGGTCAGAGTTGATGACTGTAATGGTCACAGTTGATCACTGTACTGGTCAGAGTTGATCGCTGTAATGGTCAGAGTTGATCACTGTAATGGTCACAGTTGATCACTGTACTGGTCAGAGTTGATCGCTGTAATGGTCAGAGTTGATCACTGTAATGGTCAGAGTTGAACACTGTAATGGTCAGAGTTGAACACTGTAATGGTCACAGTTGATCACTGTAATGGTCAGAGTTGAACACTGTAATGGTCAGAGTTGACCACTGTAATGGTCAGAGTTGATGACTGTAATGGTCAGAGTTGATCACTGTAATGGTCAGAGTTGATCACTGTAATGGTCAGAGTTGATCACTGTAATGGTCAGAGTGGATCCTAACAAACACTAAACAGATCTCAGATCAGTCCTCTTTTAAGAGAGCTGCACTGGCAACCTGTATCTTTTAGAACAGAGTTTAAACTTCTGTACTCGTCTATGAAGCTCTAGATAATCTAGAACCTGCTACATCACAAAATGTCTCTCTGTTTATGTTCCAGCTGCTGATCTTAGATCTGCAGATACTGACCTTCTGTACAAACACCTTCAGTAACATACAGAGAACCTGGAGACTCTCTTTCAGCTCTTCTGCCTCTAAACTGTGGAGCTCAGTTCAGCTTCTGCATCATTTCAAAGCAGCTAACCGCTAATAGCGCTAAATGTGTAAGAAACATAACAAAAAAACTGTTTTCACTTTATTATTATCTTACAATACTTCACTCAAGATACAGAGACACTGACTCTCACTCACCATTCTGTCACAGCATGTCAGTCTAACACTAACTCCCTCTGGGGTGAGAAGTTTGGTGTTGGGTTAGCAATTAGCCATTAGCGTTTACCTTGGCACTAGCATCCAGGCTCTCAGATAGGCTGCCCAAAAACTGGAGACCCCAACAGCACCCACACTGGAGACCCCAACAGCACCCACACTGGAGACCCCAACAGCACCCACACTGGAGTCTTCAAGTCTGTGAGGTGTGAAATATAATTAGAATAATATTTGAATTAGGTTTTATACCACTAGACCAGCCTCCTCACAAACACGGACATGTTCTAGTGCAGCTTAAACCTACTACGTACACAGTCTTTAACTTATATCTTTTAACTTTTAGGGCATATATTAAAGTTATTTACTAGTTTTAATAAAGTTATTTACTAGTTTTAATAAAGTTATTTACTAGTTTTAATACTCTACATGGCCTTAAAGCAAAACTCAGCTGCTGATCTTAGATCTGCAGACACTGGCCATAAAACAAAGAACCTGGAGAGACTCTTTCAGCTCTTCTTCTTCTAAACTCTGGAGCTCAGTTCAGCTTCTATTAGACAGTCCAGCTCAGAGTCTCTTTTACTACACATTTCTAAACCTCTCTCTGTAACTCAGAGTTTATTTAGAACCCTTTTTAATCTGATCTTGTTTTACTTCAAATTATTTCAATTCATACTATTAACTTTCATTTATTATTATCAGATTTTTATATATACCACTGTTACTGACAAGTTATAACAAGTACAGTCAAACTGAACTCTAATCACGCTTCATCACCTGCCAGTAAAGCTCTTTGAGCTGCCATCATTATGGAAAGTACTCTATAATAATAATAATAATAATAATAATAATAATAATAATAATAATAATAATAATTCTAGAAGTAATACTACTACTACTATTACTACTAATAGTAATTATTATTATAGTAATACTACTACTACTACTACTGCTGCTTATTATAATTATTATTATTATTATTATTATTAGTAGTAGTAGTAGTAGTAGAAGTAGTTATAATATTAGTGGTAGCTTTAATAATAATAAAAATACTAACAATAGTAATAATGATAATAATTGTACTAGTACTACTAATAATAACAATCAGTAGCTGTAGTATTGCTGTAATCATAATAATAACAACAACAACAGTAATACTGTCATACTAATAATAATTATTATTATTGTAATAATAATAATTATTATTATTAATTATTATTGCTATAAAGCACTTTCTATATTGATGTCAGCTCAAAGAGCTTTACAGGCAGGGGTTGAAGCCTAATTAAGAGATTCCTTTGTTTTATTATTATTACTTGTCACTAACAGCGATATAAGAACAAAAGAAAGAAATTACTAAGAAAGAAGGAAAGAAATTAAATAAATATTTATTTTTAAAATATTAATGTTAAACAGAGAAAAGAAAAATAAACATTTAATTTTGTAACGTATTTTGAGGGCAGAGATTCAAAACATGGCAATGTGATTATAGCCAAAATCTTTCAAGCAATAATATTATATTTTTAAATAAAACAATATAATAAAATATTTCAGCAAATCTGTAAATATTTGCACCTGCCAGCTCCTGTTGGTGTGGGTTCACTGCAGTTTCTTCCTTTTAAATGATGCACACAACAGCAACTTGTGTGGTAACACCGCCCCCTGCTGGAGAAACTTCAGTGGTAGCGAGTGAGTGAGTACCAAATCCACAGCCACATGTTTTACATGAAAGGGGATCCACTAACTTGGTAGCTACCAGGTTAGCATTTAGGGCTATAGTGACGATTCTCTCCACAGACATTAAATTCAACATTAAATATTTATTAATATTTATTAAATAGTTTACAAAATAATAATACAGTTCCATTTATTACAATCAAATAAATACAAATTGGTCACTAAATAGTCCAAAAAATAACATATTTATATTTTTAATTCTAATAGAGATGTAATGGAGATGCACACACAATTTAATACAGTTTTGTTACATAAATATTTTTAATTTATTATTTAACTATTTATTACTTTTATTATTTATTAAGTAATGTATCAGAGTGTATTTGTTACAGTCAAATAAATACAAATTAGTTACTAACAACTGCAAATGAAACTTATATTTTTGTTCCCTTATTTGCAATTAATAATTGTTATAGAGATGTAATAGATATGCAGGTCTATGTATTATTAAGGTATAATTAAATATTTTTTTAATTATACCTTATTACCGTATGTTTTATTACATACATACATTTGTAAATAATTTATTAAATAATGTATTATTATTATTATTATTATTATTATTATTATTATTATTAAATCTAAAAAATGACTTAAAACAAAAATGACAGATTTATATTTTGGTCCCTTATTGTAATAGAGATATAATAGAGGTGTAATAGAGACGCAGACCCTTTTATTTTTAAGAAATAATTTATTAAAGTTTTTCCGAACCCCAACACCCAGTACAGATTTTTACAGGGCAAGCTTTTTCTCACCAACAGTAACGTTATTTCTACACTACAAAACAAAAGAGATGAAAAAGTCTCAAATGGCACTTCATAGACCACCACAGTGAACTGGATCTGCAGGAACAACTGCTACTGTGGAAAAAGAGCAGAATATCAGCAGCGCTGTTTCTCCAGAATACCAGGTTCTCCACTACGCAGGCTTAAGATCTACATAAAACTGCTGAATGAAGACGAAGCAGACCACCAGACGGTGTTCAGACACTAAACATACTACAGAATAACAGAATGTGCTTTATGATCGCTGTGATTTCATTACATGCAGAATACTCAGATATTCAATAACGAAATTCCGACTGAATCTTATTCTGAGGTTCAACAAAGAAAAACAAAAAAAAAAAAAAAGAAAGTTTACAGTAAGATTAACACTGTAAACAACAATAAGGCGTTTGAAGTAGAACAGAATCTTCCTATGACACGGATTTTCCCTACAAACATCCCCGAACACAGAGCTCCACGTTACCTCCTGTACACCGACACATACGGTAAAGTTATAGACCCCCTACAGTTGGCTAGGCTGTATTCCCGGTGGTTACTATGGTGTTGCTAGGCAGTTGCTTGGTTTCCCAAATGGTTGCTAGGGTGCTGCTAGGCTGTTGCTATGGTAATCCATATGGTTGCTAGGGTGTTGCTATGTGGCTGCTATGGAATGCCAGCTGGTTGCTTGGGCACAACTAGGTGCTTGCTATGGTATTCCCACTGGTTGGTTACTAAGCTGTTGCTAGGCAGTTGCTATGGTTTCCCAGATGGTTGCTAGGGTGTTGCTATGTGGCTGCTGTGATATGTTAGATGGTCGCTAGGGCACTACTAGGTACTTGCTATGGTATTACCACTGGTTGGTTGCTAAGGTGTTGCTAGGCAGCTGCTATGGTTTCCCAGATAGCTGTTAAGGTGTTGCTAGGCAGTTGCTATGGTTTCCCAGGGGGTGCTGGGGCATAGCTAGATGGTTGCTATGGTATCCCAAGTAGCTGCCAAAGAGTTCCAAGACGCCGCAATGGTATCAAATGTAGTTGCTAGGACATTGCCAGGTGGTTGCTATGGTATCCCAACTAGTTGCTAGGGTGTTACTATGTGCCTTCTATGGTATCTTTGAATGTTGCCAGAAAGTTGATTTGTGATTGCTATGGTATGCCAGATGGTTGCTAGAGTGTTGTTGTGGTATACCAAATAATACCCCAGGTAAACACCTCCTCAAGGGGAATTCCACCAGAATTTCAGTGTTTGAGGCGTAAAGAGAGAGATTGAGAGTGTGTCTGGTGTGAAATGGTTCAGATGGTGCTTACAGTGGTGGTGATGGTATCCAGGGGTCTCCATGTCTACAACACAAATCTACACATTGTATTTACTATGAAACTCTCCAGTGAAGCTACACGTGTCTTCTGAGTTTATCTGGATGTTGATGGTAAAATGTGGAAGATCTGAAAATACTAGGTTTTCTTTGAGGACTATTTGAACCTCACAGCGTCCTGCATGTATCCCTCCACCATGAATGGAGTTTAAGACTGAGATCTTCTCTAAACTATCATAAACAGCGTCTCAGAATCAGACAGTGTATTTATAACATCTACTGTAATAACTTTCTGTGAGGGAGCTTTTAGAGGTGGACGTCTGGTTCCATTCACCACCACTGTGGACAATTCAGTCTCAGTAATCTTCTCTAAAACCAAAACACTCTCAGTTAACTTTGCTTACACTCCACCACTGAATTATGCAGATATTTGTAAAAAGTTGATGGGACTGTCCTTTACTGTTGCTTGCTACTGACTATTTTCTACTGACTAGAAAATAAGACCAATGTAACATAACACTTACGCTGCAGCACACTGAGCAACTACAGGCCTTCTCAAACAAACAACAATAGGGTCCTATGACAGGTCAATAGATTCAGGTAGAGATCACCTCACTCTGAAGCTGCAATCTGAATCACAAAGAGATCACTGTTTCTCACCCTCAACCACACATACACTGCTCCTTCAGTTCTGGAGAGGAGTTTTATCTATAAAATGAGTTAAACCCCTTTAAATAACATTTGAAGCTTTATATATAGTCTTCAAAAGACACTTAGGATCAAGGCGCAACGCATCAACACATCTTCTAGTACTACATCATGAGTACATGTGGAAAAATGTAGCATTAAAGGGCCCATATGCTGCATTTTTTTGACCAGGTTTCTCATTTGTGTGGAACAGACTGTTCCTTTAAGCCTGGTATATGTGAATCTTAGTTCTATATTCAAAAAGCAGCGCAGGTTGAAACATTTCTTATAGTATTAATGTGAATAGGCAACCTCTGTAGGTCAGTGGGTGGCTATATGAAAAAAAAACACTTTGTGACATCACAAAAATACCTAGATAGGGAAACTTTAAGCTGGCTTGACACGCCTTCAGAAGTTCAAGCATATGCAAAACACTACGGATTGCTTTGGGACGCTTAATCTGTTCATATAGCAATTCCGGGCTATGGTATTCCAGCCTGGGCTGCTGTTATCAGGGTTGTGTAATAGTTCCTACACCTTGTGCTAGGTTGTGGTGTCCCAGGTGGTTGCTAACATATTCCTATGAGACTGTTACGTTACATGTTGTATAGGCTTAAGCATTATAAATAACATATTCCCATGAAAAGTCATTTTTCCTATGCAAAGGTTTCATTATTCCGAAATGTATCCGATGCTATTTCTTCCCATGTTAATAAATTCCTGTTATTGATGATCAGAGCGATACGAGAGCAAACAGATAATCATGTGTGAGAAACCTCCCCGCCTGAACGCTGACCTAAATTTAAACCAGCGCTTGTTCCCAAAGCTAATTAGTCTCAGAAATAAACTTCCTTAATGACGGGAACCTGGAGCACGCTCGGCTCGCTCTAAACCCTAAAACCCTCGGGGATGGAGTCTGCAGACCTTCACTCTTTCTCATCTACAGATATGGATTCTCTTCTTTTCTTGATGCAAAAGTTTAGGCACCGTCAGTCAAACAGCATCAGAGAATCTTCTTATAGTCCCTACATATTAAAGAGCTCATATTAATTAATTGTTTTCCTCTAATTTCCACTTATGACTTCTGACTTTACACACTGGTTGTAATTCACTTGTACACGTACATTTCATCTGTTCGCAGTAACAACACTCTCTATCACCTCCTTGTAAATGGGCGGGGCTAAACCGCAGGCTGAATGGCTGCACAATGTAAAACGACACTCATGGTTGTGATGTCACAATCGTAACTAATTCAAAAACAATTAGATTCGTTTGCAGGTCAGTTTCCATTTACGGACTGGGGAGTGAATGGTTCATGCTGGCAGAACTTTGTTTTTTCAGATTTGTGATGAAAGTTGGGTCAACGTTAATTAATCACTAATGATGTCGTGAACAGAACCATAGGAGAAGGGAACTTTAAAAAACTGTGACTGTCACAGTTCAGTAGAGCACAATGTGTCCTTTCCAACAAGCCCTGGTTCGAATTGCTAGCCTTTAGACGACCGGAGATATGGGATTGGCAAATTTGCATCCTACTTAGGCACACCCTAGGCAGCCTTGCTGAGAAGCTCTCCTGTGGAGGAGGTCTGGAGAACCAGAGTGATATACATCAGTGAAAACTGTTCAGGACTACAAGGCTTTATGCTCCCTCTTCAACCACACACGACCTTTCATTGTACTCAACAGGAATCTGGAGATAACAGCGTTCAGTATCTGATCTTTGAAGCTCTGTAGATCAGAGGAGAAACGCTTCAGGAGGTCAGGTAGAGTGTGACCAACATTGCTCTAAACCGGAGATACGGACCCTCGTTCCAACAGGCTCCTCGCCTGCTGTCTTCTCTGAGGTGTCCATGTTGTTAGTGTTGTAATTAAAAGATTAGACTTTAGCTTAGGGCGTCACTGGTGAGCAGACATGTTGGTCCAACCCTTTGAGTTCCTCATAAACGGAGGACGTAGTTTCTCAAAGATAAAATGTTTTTATATGATATAAACGTGCACGGTACAAATCTATGACTATGTTTGCTTCTGCAAATACCTAAAAAAGAAAAAGTGTAGATATAAAAGTGTTCCCAGAAGTTTTCATACGCCTCGTAGTTTTCATATCTACATTGGCAGGTCTTGTCCAAACATGCTAACTTGGCTATTGAGACAATTGGAAGCTAGCAGCAATCAATTACTCCCTTTACAGTCGTATGCAAACGTTTGTGGGATGCAAATGTTTCTGTACACACAGGGGTTGGACAATGAAACTGAAACACCTGTCATTGTAGTGTGGGAGGTTTCATGGCTAAACTGGACCAGTCTGGTGGCCAATCTTCATTAACTGCACCAGTAAGAGCAGAGTGTGAAGTTCAGTTAGCAGGTAAGAGCACAGTTTAGATCTAAATAATACAATAACACAACATTATGGGACATACCAGAGTTCAAAAGAGGACAAATTGTTGGTGCACGTCTTGCTGGTGCATCTGTGACCAAGACAGCAAGTCTTTGTGATGTATCAAGAGCCACGGTATCCAGGGTAACGTCAGCATACCACCAAGAAGGACCAACCACATCCAACAGGATTAACTGTGGACGCGAGAGGAAGCTGTCTGAAAGGGATGTTGGGTTCTAACCCGGATTGTATCCAAAAAACATAAAACCACGGCTGATCAAATCAGATCAGAATTAAATGTGCACCTCAGCTTCTCCTGTTTCACCAGAACTGTCCGTCAGGAGCTCCACAGGGTCAATACACACGGCCGGGCTGCTATAGCCAGACCTTTGGTCACTCGTGCCAATGCCAAACGTGGGTTTTAATGGTGCAAGGAGATCAAATCTTGGGCTGTGGACAATGTAAACATGTATTGTTCTCTGATGATCCACCTTTACTGTTTTCCCCACATCTGGGAGAGTTACGGTGTGGAGAAGCCCCAAAGAAGAGTATCACCCAGACTGTTGCATGCCCAGACTGAAGCATGGAGGTGGATCAGTGATGGTTTGGCTCAATACTTGTGCTAGACGGGCGCCTCACTGCCAAGGACTACCGAACCATTCTGGAAGACCATGTGCATCCAATGGTTCAAACATTGTATCCTGAAGGTGGTGCGGTGTATCAGGATGATAGTGCACCAATACACACAGCAAGTCTGGTGAAAGATTGGTTTGATGAACATGAAAGTGGCCTGCACAGTCACCAGATCTAAAGATTATTGAGCCAGGAACGAGTCAGGAAACGTTTTCCTCCACCAGCATCACGTAATGATCTGACCACTATTATCCGCAAAAGGAGGCCCTGCACCATACTAATAAATTATTGTGGTCTAAAACCAGGTGTTTCAGTTTCATTGACCAACCCCTGTATATATATATATATATCATCGCTGTCCAATAAAATCCATGTTTCTCCATTTTTGGAGATTTTGAGTTTTCTACATCATTTTGAACACGCCAATGGTCTTTTACATTGTGTGAAAATTTCCTGATGAATGGACCAATAGATGTGCTCCAAAATAGCTCTGAGAAAAAAATGGGGCCATTGACTTACATTGAAAGTAAACTATGTTTTCGGTCTCTCCCAGTGCTTCATTTGTGCTGGATCTTGCCGGAACAAGATCCGGCACCTCTCATATTTCAGGTACCCGTGTTCCAGAACTTATTTATGTGGATCCACCACCTCCTTGACATCTTTTTTTTGTAGGACACTAAAAGCTATTCATCCAGTGGCATCTCTGAGATGTTATGGTTGCAGCTTCTTACTGCATTCATTAAAGATTATTTTATTGTATAGAATTCTACTATGTTATGTGGACACTTGAAGCACTGTTGTGTTTGCGTTCCAGGATCTTTTCCCTCACTGCCACCTGCTGGATCACCCCACCTTTAGTGTTCCATTACCTGATGTTTTACAAATTAAGCACTGGTCTCTCCTGTAAAGTTCCAATTTTGGAGATCCTTGTTTTTCATTGGACAGCGATGATATATATATTCATGGAGCCAATTCCAGCGTCATCAGGTGAAGGCAGGGTACATCATGGACAGGTCACCAGTCCATCACATGGCCAACACACACTCACTCACACCTACGGGCAGTTTAGAGTGAGGATCCTAACAGGCATGTGTTTGGACTGTGGGAGGAAACCGGAGAACCCGGAGGAACCCACTCAAACACAGAGAGAACATACACACTCCACACAGAACCACCCGGACCGGGAATCCAACCCAGATCATCTTACTGTGAGGAGACAGTGCTGACCACTACACCACCATACTGACCACTACACCACCGTGTCGTGGATGTATAACTCAAGTAACCGTATTTAATGCCATATTTAAGGTTAACTTAGTTTTAAATCTAAAATGAAAAGCGTGGAATTTGAGTGGGAGTGTTCAAACTCCTGCATACGACTGCAGCAACATCGACCTCCTACTGACGAACCTGCTGTCCTGAATGAAAGATTCCTATGGGGTGCCTAAACTTCTGCATATGCCTGTAGGAAGAGTTCAGCATCAGGTTTAGGCTTTAGGCACTCGTTCAGTAAAAGCCAGCGCAGTGAGAGCTGCTGGAGGACGCCGGCTCTACTGCTGTGTCCTCCGTCCTCACCGTCCCGCAGGCCGTCCACTGAGATTCAGTTCACTCTGCAGGCGGCCTGGCCAGACACAGGCTATACCCCGGCAGTGGCTGGGGGCTTTCCTATGTCCACAGTGACGTTAACGTAGAGCGGTGGTCTCTCCACCGACAGAGTTTTATAAGAACATGAGTTCAGACCGTCCTTCTTCCACGTCTGCGGCGTTCGGCCCAGCAGGCGCATCCTGTGGACGGAAAAGAACATCGATAATCAATTAAAAGAAACTTTAACTCAACCAGGTGTCTAGAGAGCTATCGTCATGCTCTCAGACCTCGTCAACATGTGTATGTATTTAAGAAAAACATGCAGTTAAATAAATAAATAAATAAATAAATAAATAAATAAATAAATAAATAATTCTCAAGCCATGAGAAAATTCCATTGTTACTCAAAAGTGCTAAACAGGGATGCAAGTATATGAGATTGTCCAATGAAATACGTGTTTCTCCATTTTTGTCGATTTTGAGTTCTCTACATCATTTGAACACAACTACGGTTGTTTACATTGTGTGAAAATTTCATGATGAATGGACCAATAGAAATGCTCCAAAATAGCTTGGAAAATATTCTGGTTCCATTGACTTACATTGAAAGTAAAGTAGGTTTTTGGTCTCTCCTGTAAAGTTACAATTTTGGAGATTAATTTAGTTGT
This sequence comes from Megaleporinus macrocephalus, assembly GCA_021613375.1. NCBI lineage: Eukaryota > Metazoa > Chordata > Actinopteri > Characiformes > Anostomidae > Megaleporinus > Megaleporinus macrocephalus. Next base: position 35,989,375 of record CM038726.1, on the reverse strand, counting down.
TTATTAACTTATTCATATTATTATTATTATTATTGTTTATTTATTTTATTTCTTTATTTTTTTCTTTCTTCTTTCGTTTTTCACTCTCTCCTCTTTTTTCTCTCTTTTATTGCCTATCAGGCCTGGCTGAATAAATAAATTAAGTAAATTAAAATACAAACATTAACAAGAATAGGCTATAGAAACCTATAGAGCTGTTCTTGTAAAAGCAAATATGTTTGGTACATCAGTGCATTCGGATTACCATTGCGATTGAATTCCAGTGTTTTTAATGGAGGTACGAACGGCACCAATACTAAGCTGAAGCACTGTTCAATTCCTCGGAGCGTCACAGTGCATCACTCAGCACTTTGCCATTACCACATTAAATTAAAGCCGAATCGAGAGACCAGGAGCCTGAAATTCACACAAAATGAGTAGAAATTGAACTTTCAGTCAGTGTTAAATAAACATAACTTGCGTTCTTCTGGCTTACAATCAAGGTATCATCAAATATCGGTTTAAAATATTGGCCAAATCTAAGCATCGGCCCAATACATATGATTTTAATAAAGCAATTTGTGGCTCAAACTGATGAAAACTGGGAATTCCGGTATCCCCAGCGTTCCCAGTGAGAACAACTAAGAAAATGTGATGTTATACGCCTCAAGAGGGAAGCTCTGCGAGTGTGCGTCCGATTACTGCCAGAAAATAAAAGCTCAGAAAGCAAAATACAGCCTACAGCTCGCTAACGAGTGGCCACTCTTTAAAAAAGAGGTTTTTAAAAAGTATCCAGGTGGATGAAGTTGGGATTGGGGGGGGTTGGTGGTGAGGGTGGGGTTGTGGTGTGAAGTGGGGGGTGCTGTATGTATTAAGTCACTTATAGTGAAAAATAGCAAAAAATAGTTTGCGATTATGTGAAATGTAATCTACGTAATTCTGCCCCCTAGTGTCCACAATGTGATTTACTTCAAACATAAAACCATCACTGCTTCATCGGCTAACGCGACTACTGAACCTCTGACTGTTTACCTCTCTAAATCACACTGGCTGGTTGGGGGTGGGGGGAGAAGGGGTGTTTGGAGGGGTGGAGGGTGTCAGCTAATGCTAAAGGAATCTGTCGGTTAGGTGGGAAAAGTGCTGGAGCGCAGCTGAACCACAGCACATGGAGCACAAAGACCACCAACAACAATGACATCAGCGTCCAGGCACGGACTGCTGCGCGATTTAATAGGGAAGCAGCACAAAACGCTCCTGCGGGGCGGAGTTAGGAGATTAGGCTCCGACTGGGATACGGCTGGGACTCTTTTTTTCCCCCCGTTCCACGATTTCTACATTCCAGACGGGGGGCTTTAAAAAGACCTCCGCCACAAAAACCATGAGGTCATCACAGAACACAGAGGCTCTGTACACAGAAGCAGAGGAACAGAGTTACGGTGGTGCTCGTCATACGCATCATGATCCCTGTGTGTCCAGTGTGAGGTCACATGACATCACAGAGAAAAAACATTGTATGAACAAAAAAGATCAAAGAAAGAAGGAGGCCAGGTACGAATCGATAACGAGTCAGCAATTAGCATCCAGCCTCAATCATCACACACTCTCCTCTGTGGACATTATTATATATAAAAAGCTATTTGTTTTAAAAAGCTTTTATTAACTCAGTAAACACTTTATTTATTAAATATTAATCAGTATTAATAGAGTAAGTAGAGCTTTTACACTTTATTATTAAATATTAATCAGTATTAATAGAGTAAGTAGAGCTTTTAAACTTTACTATTAAATATTAATCAGTATTAATAGAGTAAGTAGAGCTTTTAAACTTTACTATTAAATATTAATCAGTATTAATAGAGTAAGTAGAGCTTTTACACTTTATTATTACATATTAATCAGTATTAATAGAGTAAGTAGAGCTTTTACACTTTATTATTAAATATTAATCAGTATTAATAGAGTAAGTAGAGCTTTTACACTTTATTATTAAATATTAAACAGTATTAATAGAGTAAGTAGTAATTTTACACTTTATTATTAAATATTAATCAGTATTAATAGAGTAAGTAGAGCTTTTACACTTTATTATTAAATATTAATCAGTATTAATAGAGTAAGTAGAGCTTTTACACTTTATTATTCAATATTAAACAGTATTAATAGAGTAAGTAGAGTTTTCCATACGTCAGTGTGTTTATTTAACCCTTTCCAAGCTTCTCCTAAACAACCCAGTATTATTATCAGTTCTCATCTAATACCTGCTTTGACTGCTCAGTACTTCATTAAGATAAATCAAGATTTGCTGCTGAAGGAACTGAACACATTCATACAATGTCTGGGGCGTCCAGGAGAAATCTGGAACCTAACTTTGTTCTTCAAACTGGATCAAGATCTGATCTACTTCTCTCACAATAACATATTCATGTTACTTTGTATTGTATGTCTGATTATTTACATCTGTTCTAATCAGATCTGCTGTTCTTACTGGTGAACACACACTTATTGATTAGACAGAAACTGAAATCATCAGCGTAGGGGACTCAGACTTTTACATAACCTGAACTGACAGACACAATTAAAGTGTCCTTAAGCAAAATATTAAACCCCTGGTGTGCGTGTGTCCACTAGTGTATGTGTATGTGGGTGTTTCACTGCCCCCTAGTGTGTGTGTGTGTGTGTGTGTGTGTGTGTGTGTGTGTGTATGTGGGTGTTTCACTGCCCCCCTAGTGTGTGTGTGTGTTTACAAGTGTGTGTGTGTGTGTGTATGTGGGTGTTTCATTGCTCCCTAGTATGTGTGTGTGTATCACTGCCCCTAGTGTATGTGTGCATGTTCATTGTGTGTTTTACTGCCTCTTAGAGTGTGTTCACTAATGTGTGTGTCTGTGTATATGTGGGTGTTTCACTGCTCTCTAGTGTATATGTTCACTAGTGTGTGTGTATATGTGGGTGCTTCACTGCCCCCCTAGTGTTTATGTTCACTAGTATGTGTGTATATGTGGGTGTTTCACTGCTCTCTAGTGTGTATGTTCACTAGTGTGTGTATATGTGGGTGTTTCACTGCTCTCTAGTGTTTATGTTCACTAGTGTGTGTGTATATGTGGGTGTTTCACTGCTCCCTAGTGTGTATGTTCACTAGTGTGTGTGTATATGTGGGTGTTTCACTGCCCTCTAGTGTTTATGTTCACTAGTGTGTGTGTATATGTGGGTGTTTCACTGCCCTCTAGTGTTTATGTCCACTAGTGTGTGTGTATATGTGGGTGTTTCACTGCTCCCTAGTGTGTGTGTGTGTGTGTGTGCATGTTCATTAGTTTGTGTGCATCACTGTCCCTTAAAGTGTGTTCATTAATGTGTGTGTTTGTGTATATGGGAGTGTTTCACTGCCCCCTAGTGTGTATCTTCACTAGTGTGTGTGTATATGTGGGTGTTTCACTGCCCCCTAGTGTGTATGTTCACTAGTGTGTGTAAGTGGGTGTTTCACTGCCCCCTAGTGTGTGTGTGTGTGTTTGTTTGTTTGTTCACTAGTGTGTGTGTCTGTGTGTATGTGGGTGTTTCACTGCCCCCTAGTGTGTATGTTCACTAGTGTGTGTGTATATGTGGGTGTTTCACTGCCTCCTAGTGTGTATGTTCACTAGTGTGTGTAAGTGGGTGTTTCACTGCCCCCTAGTGTGTGTGTGTGTGTGTGTTTGTTCACTAGTGTGTGTGTCTGTGTGTATGTGGGTGTTTCACTGCCCCCTGGTGTGTATGTTCACTAGTGTGTGTAAGTGGGTGTTTCACTGCCCCCTAGTGTGTGTGTGTGTGTGTGTGTTTGTTTGTTCACTAGTGTGTGTGTCTGTGTGTATGTGGGTGTTTCACTGCCCCCTGGTGTGTATGTTCACTAGTGTGTGTAAGTGGGTGTTTCACAGCCCCCTAGTGTGTGTGTGTGTGTGTGTTTGTTTGTTCACTAGTGTGTGTGTCTGTGTGTATGTGGGTGTTTCACTGCCCCCTGGTGTGTATGTTCACTAGTGTGTGTAAGTGGGTGTTTCACTGCCCCCTAGTGTGTGTGTGTGTGTGTGTTTGTTTGTTCACTAGTGTGTGTGTCTGTGTGTATGTGGGTGTTTCACTGCCCCCTGGTGTGTATGTTCACTAGTGTGTGTATGTGGGTGCTTCACTGGGTGGGTTAAATGTGGGGGTCAAAAGTTCTGAACTCTAGTTCAGGAGGAGGAGGAGGAGGAGGAGGAGGTGGTGGGGTATTTTAGCATTAGCATTGTTTGTTTGTTTCTTCTCGTCTAGTTTATCTGAGTATCTCATATAAATACTAAATAAGTTATAATGAAGTGTGTGTGTGTGTGTGTGTGTGTGTGTGTGTGTGTGTGGTCCCAGTCCGCCCCCATCCTACAGTGTCAGACCTGTGTTTTGGACTAACTGTAATGCCTTTATAGCGTCAGAGCCAAAAGAAAAATATCTACATTTACATCAACTTTTTATATAATTCTCCATCATCTGAACTCGACAGCTGCTGTTTACATAGTGTGAAGGTTTCAGGATGAATGGACCAATAGAGATGCTCCAAAACAGCTTGCAAATAATTCTGGTTCCATTGACTTGCATTGAGAGTGGAGACGGTCTTTGTCCTCTTCTGTACAGTTAATATTTTGGAGATGTTTGTTTATCTTTGGGCAGCACACTGAACTGTTTCTTGCTGGTATAAGTGATAGTGAAGAAGAAACGTAGGCTTTCTAAAGAAGAGTGTTTATGTTTACATTGTACTACACTGGTGCTCGGGGCTGCGTATCGAGAACCGGTACTAAATTGGTGAGTATACTATAATGAGGTTCTGTGGTGGCGCCACATTCCGCCCCTCCCTGTGTTTCTACACCGACCTGTCTTTGTTGACCTCGTTGCCGCTGTCCCTCTTGTGGAAGACCATCGTGTAGCGGGCAAACTTGGGCAGCGGCCGGACGATCTTCATTCCCTGCAGCTGCACCCTGAAAAACAAGCAACGTTCCTTTATGTTCTCGTGAACGTAACATAATACAAACATGAGGAGCGTGAGCCAAAAGTCTTAGGACACCAGTTTATTTCAGAAACTAAAGGAAAGGGAAAGTGACGTATCTGAATACCCCAGCAAGTAAACGGGTGAGGGGGCCTGTCTTTTAGACTATGTCCCGAACATGATCTTGAAAGCCGCCATATTGGATCAAGAGCAAGTTTTCCAATGGGAAGGAGGTTGTGTAGCAGATCAGAGAAGACCAGAACTGTCAGAAATCGATTGATGTAATCAGATTTACAATATCTCTTGTGGTTCAGACACTGTAGCTGTTGCAACTGGTGTGCTCCATGTTTACATATGTCCACCAGGGGGGGCTCTGTCCTCCCATTCGTCCACATCGTAGGAGACGTCAAACTAGGCGACAAAATATAAAACGACTCTGACATGCTAGACTTTAGGCGGGGTCTTGTGGGACGTCCCAGATGCCACATGGCGGTTCTGTTGATTATGTCACACTAGAACCCCCCTTTCGTGATGCTGGAACTTTGTCAGTTGGGTTTGGCCTAAATTTGCGTAGTCTGATCCCAGCATCAGTTAACTTGTGTGCAGCTGCACTATATGGCCAAAAGAGTGTGGACGCTTCTCCTAGCTATTGCGTATCAGTCACACCCGTTACTAACATAACATCAAGCATATAACCTTGCAACCTCTGTAGGCTAACACTGGTTATAGGATGGGGTCAGACCGAAGAGCCTAGTGACTTTAAACATAGCACTGTTATAGGATACCACCTTTACACATGACTTTCAGTGCTGCTAGAGCTGCCCTGGACAACTGTAAGTGCTATTACTGTGAATTGGAGGTGTGTAGATGCAGCAACACACCATGCAAACTGACAGGACAGGGCCAGGGAGCGCTCAAGCTTTACTTACTATGTACCCTGTAACATCAGCACAAGAACTATGAATCAGGAGCTTCATTTAATGGGTCTCATTGGCCAAACAGCTGCCCACAAGCCTAAGATCACTATGTTCAATGCCAAGCGCAGGCTGGGGACGTGTAAATACCTCTAAAAATCAAATGAGGAAGTGAAGTTGTATATTTATTTACAGTAACTCGAGCATTTTTATTATTCGGAGGCTTTGCTATATATGCTAATATTTTCACATAAGTGAAATTTCACAATGAAACCATCTGAAGTGACCAGTGAGGCGTTACCGTATGCGGAGGTCGTCGTCCTCGCCCCCCCAGCCCCAGTACGTGTTGGGAAAGCCGTTGACTTTGTGGAACTGCTCTTTGGTCATGGCCGTCACACCTCCAAAGTAACCTTTATATCTCAGCCTGAAAGAGTCAACATTAGCACTGCGATGAGATTTGTATCGAGGGCTTCGCTGCAGAGCTTTCCAGAACGTTTGCCGAACACAGTAAATGTTTGCTGTCCACACAAACCAACAGGATATATGGCTTAGAGAACAACAGACGTATGCATGTCTAGCAATGCTACACAAATATCACATCCGTATGACGGATGATATGTCATCACAGTGTGGCCAATGCGCACCTGTAGCCGGTGGAATTCCGGCCCACCACCAGGTGTTTGGGTTGGTCTTCACACGTGTACAGATTGCGATCGTTTTCGGGAACCAGATCAACATCATGGAAGATGAAGCAGTCCCAGCTGTAGTCCTTCAGAGCCTCCAAGTAGCCAACGTTTAGCAGCTTGGCTCTGTTGAAGGTGGCTTCTCCAGCCTGTACATTAAAACAAACACACACACACACACACACACACACACACACGTTTACATCCTGAACACAAGCTGAATATCCCAAACCCTGAAGATGCTTTCAGCTCCATTCTTCATTGTTCAACAAAACGTCCAGACCTCAACGTGGCTGAATGATAATAACAGATAAACCAGCTTCTAAGACTGAACTCTAAAGGCTCTGAACTCTGGAAACTGAAAGTGAGAAGAATAGAAGCTGTAATAATAAATGACACTTATTGGTTGATGATTCTGCAGAAGTCTCTGATTGGCCATTTTTCTAAAGCCAATCGTGGGCTGAAGGTTCGGGATCCGGCCCCCTGGACCAACAGTACATGACTGAGGTGCCCTTGAGCAAGGCACCTAACCCCCAACTGCCCACCGCTGTGGGCAAGTGAGCTCACTGCCCCCTAGTGTGTATGTTCACTAGTGTTTGTATATGTGGGGGTTTCACTGCCCCCTAGTGTGTATGTTCACTAGTGTTTGTATATGTGGGGGTTTCACTGCCCCCTAGTGTGTATGTTCACTAGTGTTTGTATATGTGGGGGTTTCACTGCCCCCTAGTGTGTATGTTCACTAGTGTTTGTATATGTGGGTGTTTCACTGCCCCCTAGTGTGTATGTTCACTAGTGTTTGTATATGTGGGTGTTTCACTGCCCCCTAGTGTGTATGTTCACTAGTGTTTGTATATGTGGGGGTTTCACTGCCCCCTAGTGTGTATGTTCACTAGTGTTTGTATATGTGGGTGTTTCACTGCCCCCTAGTGTGTATGTTCACTAGTGTTTGTATATGTGGGGGTTTCACTGCCCCCTAGTGTGTATGTTCACTGGTGTTTGTATATGTGGGGGTTTCACTGCCCCCTAGTGTGTATGTTCACTGGTGTTTGTATATGTGGGGGTTTCACTGCCCCCTAGTGTGTATGTTCACTGGTGTTTGTATAAGTGGGGGTTTCACTGCCCCCTAGTGTGTATGTTCACTAGTGTTTGTATATGTGGGGGTTTCACTGCCCCCAAGTGTGTACGCTCACTAGTGTTTTTATATGTGGGGGTTTCACTGCCCCCTAGTGTGTATGTTCACTGGTGTTTGTATATGTGGGGGTTTTACTGCCCCCTAGTGTGTATGTTCACTAGTGTTTTTTATATGTGGGGGTTTTACTGCCCACTAGTGTGTATGTTCACTGGTGTTTGTATATGTGGGGATTTCACTGCCCCCTAGTGTGTATGTTCACTGGTTTCACTGCCCCCTAGTGTGTATGTTCACTAGCGTTTGTATATGTGGGGGTTTCACTGCCCCCTAGTGTGTATGTTCACTAGCGTTTGTATATGTGGGGGTTTCACTGCCCCCTAGTGTGTATGTTCACTGGTGTTTGTATATGTGGGGGTTTCACTGCCCCCTAGTGTGTATGTTCACTAGTGTTTGTATATGTGGGGGTTTCACTGCCCCCTAGTGTGTATGTTCACTGGTGTTTGTATATGTGGGGGCTTCACTGCCCCCTAGTGTGTATGTTCACTAGTGTTTGTATATGTGGGGGTTTCACTGCCTCCTAGTGTGTATGTTCACTAGTGTTTGTATATGTGGGGGTTTCACTGCCCCCTAGTGTGTATGTTTACTAGTGTTTGTATATGTGGGTGTTTCACTGCCCCCTAGTGTGTATGTTCACTAGTGTTTGTATATGTGGGTGTTTCACTGCCCCCTAGTGTGTATGTTCACTAGTGTTTGTATATGTGGGGGTTTCACTGCCCCCTAGTGTGTATGTTCACTAGTGTTTGTATATGTGGGGGTTTCACTGCCCCCTAGTGTGTATGTTCACTAGTGTTTGTATATGTGGGGGTTTCACTGCCCCCTAGTGTGTATGTTCACTAGTGTTTGTATATGTGGGGGTTTCACTGCACTGATGGGTTATATGCATAGGTCGAATTCCACTGTGTGGCTAATATTTAATATTTAAACGTAGGCATAATTTAATAGTAATACTAGTTTGACAATCAACATCTAAACAATTATAAAAATTAGAGATGGACCAATCAGCGTTTTTGAGGCTGATTCCGATCGGCAATCAAATTTTATTTATTATAATTTATAATATTATAAATTTATAGAGGGGACCAGGCAGTTCTAATTCAGATACCAATTTCAAACGACAGTAAAACTGACCAATCATATCTTCCCTCTAAGTGGGCGGGGCTTAACTGTATGATCATTTCTGCCCGCTGTGGCGATGCTAGCTGGACATCACCTGTTCCAGCATCTTCCTCAGGTCGGCGTTTCAGCCAGTTGAGGATCAAGACCTCCAGACTTCAGAGAAGCTTCTTCTTCCCACACGCCATCACACTCATGAACATCTGAACATCACACACTACATTCTGAATACAGTCTACCACATACATACATCCATATCCAGATGTTCCCTCACTCTTCTTTCTCTGTACAGTCTACTACATACATACATATCCAGATGTTCTCTCACTCTTCTTTCTCTGTACAGTCTACTACATACATACATATCCAGATGTTCTCTCACTCTTCTTTCTCTGTACAGTCTACTACATACATACATCCATATCTAGATGTTCTCTCACTCTTCTTTCTCTGTACAGTCTACTACATACATACATCCATATCCAGATGTTCTCTCACTCTTCTTTCTCTGTACAGTCTACTACATACATACATCCATATCCAGATGTTCTCTCACTCTTCTTTCTCTGTACATTCTACTACATACATACATACATCCATATCCAGATGTTCTCTCACTCTTCTTTCTCTGTACAGTCTACTACATACATACATACATCCATATCCAGATGTTCTCTCACTCTTCTTTCTCTGTACAGTCTACTACATACATACATCCATATCCAGATGTTCTCTCACTCTTCTTTCTCTGTACAGTCTACTACATACATACTTCCATATCCAGATGTTCTCTCACTCTTCTTTCTCTGTACAGTCTACTACATACATACAAACATCCATATCCAGATGTTCTCTCACTCTTCTTTCTCTGTACAGTCTACTACATACATACATCCATATCCAGATGTTCTCTCACTCTTCTTCTCTGTACAGTCTACTACATACATACATCCATATCCAGATGTTCTCTCACTCTTCTTTCTCTGTACAGTCTACTACATACATACATCCATATCCAGATGTTCTCTCACTCTTCTTTCTCTGTACAGTCTACTACATACATACATCCATATCCAGATGTTCTCTCACTCTTCTTTCTCTGTACAGTCTACTACATACATACATCCATATCCAGATGTTCTCTCACTCTTCTTTCTCTGTACAGTCTACTACGTACATACATCCATATCCAGATGTTCTCTCACTCTTCTTTCTCTGTACAGTCTACTACGTACATACATCCATATCCAGATGTTCTCTCACTCTTCTTTCTCTGTACAGTCTACTACATACATACATCCATATCCAGATGTTCTCTCGCTCTTCTTTCTCTGTACAGTCTACTACATACATACATCCATATCCAGATGTTCTCTCACTCTTCTTTCTCTGTACTGCACTTTTATTTATCTGAAAGAGTCTCAGAACACTCAGTACCATCGTCTCCACCAGTGACTTCTGTTCTTTATATTTATATCTATTTAATTCAGTCTGTCTGTTCTTTACTGCTGCACTCAGCACTTTACTAAATATACAACTCTGCACATGTTAAGTTTACAGGTGTGTCTGTGCGTGCATGTCACTGTGTGTGTGTGTGTGTGTGTGTGCACACTAGGGCGTGTGCCAAATTTCTCTCTGTGCAAACACAAATGACAAACAGTATTAAATTCTAACCCTAGACTGGTTACGTGAACCTTCCAGCTGTGGCGCTTGAAGAAAAATGCTAAACGAATGGGAGTCTATGGGAGGAACAAGGGATCAATAACTGAAAAATAGAGGAGTGTGGGTCAGTATGTTTGGAGGAAGAGCTTGTGGACCTGCTCTGAGAGACTACAGACAGTTTGGAGGCTGAAGACTAAATGAAACTATGAAGTTTGAGAGTCCTTGGAAATGAATGGGACTCTATTGAGAAAAAAGAGGGATGAAAAAAGACAAACAGACGAGTGCGGCTCAAACCAGCACTGCAGTCGTGGTCGGGGGTCTGCCCTGAGTCAGCGTATGTGAAACGGTGTCTGTGGGTGGAGCAGAAGTTCAGTAGATTGGCGAGCACTTTTCCATCCTATTCATTCTCTATGGGAGAAGGTAGCCTGAAGCCCACCTGGTGGATGACGTAGATGGCGTAGTGGAGCTGCTGTCTCTGCAGGAACGGATGCAGGTGGTACAGAAGATAGAGGAGATGTTTCTCACGGTTTCTGTGAGGGATGAGGATGGCCACACTCTGTCTGGCCACGCAGTCCGCAGGCTCGTACTGACCCTCCGCCACCGCCCGATTCGCCGCCTCCACCTGGTTCAGGGTCAGCGCCGGCTCGAACGACAGCTTCATCTCTCCACCTTAAAAAAGAACAAAACCAGTTTAACAGATCAACTAAACAAACACCAATACATCACTGCTGTCAAATCAGAGCCCGTGTGTAAACACCAGCTGACAGCTTTCATTGTGAGAATGTTTTCACAACAGCTGGACCAACAGAAACAGAACTCCGAGTTAAACTACTACAATAAAGAGCCCGTATGTTCTTCTACTGTTTCTTCTCCACTTAAAGAGTTTGTGTGGGTTTCAGTTCCAAAGCTCGCCGTCATGAATTCACTGTAGTCGTTTTTGTTTAAAAGTGCTTTTATATAATACTACATACACTTAGGGCTGGTCGATATGGGAACAAATCTTATCACGATATTTTTTTTCATATCAGTCGATTATCGATATATATTATGATATAAATCAAATCACTATTTCCTTTTTCCTTTAAGTGAGAAGTGAAGGTATCAAAATAAAAAAAATTGTTAAATTGTACATTTATTAGAAGATAGACAAATGTACTATAGAATGTTACACAACTGTATTTTAAATCAATTAAACACAAACACACACATATATATATATATATATATATAGGGCAGTATTAGTATGAACAGTATTCGATATATATCACGATATAAATCAAATCACTATTTCCTTTTCACTTTAAGTAAGAAGTGAAGATATCAAAATTAAAAATTTTGTTAAATTGTTTTTAATCCTCTGATTTATTATCAGAAGATAAACAAATGTACTATAGAACGTTACACAACAGTATTTCAAATAAATTAAACACACACACATATATATAGGGCAGTATTAGTATGAACAGTATTCGATATATATCACAATATAAATCAAATCACTATTTCCTTTTTCCTTTAAGTGAGAAGTGAAGGTATCAAAATTAAAAAATTTGTTAAATTGTTTTTTATCTTCTGATTTATTTTCTATCAAACACAAATGTACTATTGAACACATACACACATATATATATATATATATATATATATATATATATATATATATATATACATATATACCTTGAAGATCAAACATCCCGTAGAGCTTCATCAACACAGCAGCAGGACAGCACCAGCACCTTATTAACTCGTGTATCATGTTTCTTTCAGTAGTAGTTTAATGTTTTCTGTTATTTTCTCTTATTTTATTCTCTCTGCTCGACTGTGACGCCTGCACTAACCAGATTACTAGCACGTGGGTTAAGCTGCCGCTACGTCTACACTTGAAATAGTTGGAACTGTAGTTCAGCCACCTGATTGGTTGGGGGCGGCGCTATTCACGTTCTCATTGGCTATTCGTGTTGTTTCTCAAAACATGGATGGAACTTAATTCAATCAACTTTCTATCGACTACGTCTGATAGTTCTATTGAGGAAACGTTATTTCACGATAATTATTGTTATCGTTTTATCGCCCAGCCCTACACTTTTATTTAACAGTTGTTTTTTTTTTTATCATATGGGCCCTTTAATGTATTAGTATTTGCCCTACAGGTCCTGTTGTAACTGTCGCAATAGAACAAACAGACACACTTAATCAAACACACGAACAATTACACTCAAGTAACAGGCTCTTGTGTGTGAGGGATCTGAGCAGGGTTTCAGTTTCAGGCCGAGGCCGTCGTGTCTCCCTGAGGAGACGGCTTTGAAGCGGAACCCGAAGCAGCGAGCAGCTGCAGAGATCTCCGTAACGTAAACAATGACAGTCAGTCAGCGGGAGCTGTGAGATTCAACACTAAAGCAAAGTCCCACGTTGTGTTTGCTGCTTTCTTACAGTCTCATTAACCCTTTAAAGCCCACAGCTGGACTGTTACTGAGCTCTCTGAGCACAGATCTCATAGAGATATAGATAGAAAGATAGTTTTTAGCACTTAATTTAGCAATACATGTATTTATTTGGTCGCAGTCTAATTTGAAGTAAATACATAACTGTTCATATTTAGGATCAATATTTTCAACAAAATAACACCAATAATATTTGTAAACTGACTAAAGTATTTCAGATTATTTTTGTTTTATGTTTAACTTGGTATATATACAAAAATAAAGATTTAGTTACACTATAAAACTGTGATCAGAATGATGACAGAACCATCAAGAATAAAGATACAATTTTATAAACTTAATATCCAGAATTAAATTCTAATAAAACAAACACTCAATTTTATTAAATTAATATTCACGATGAAGTTCTAAGCAAATTAACGGCCAGAAAAATGTTCTAATAAAAATAACGCCCAGAATGAATTTGATCAAATTAACATCCTAATAAACCAACATCTAATTTGATAGAATTTATATTTAGAATGAAGTTTTAATTAAATGAACATCTAATTTTATAAAATCTATATCCAGAATAAAATTCTAGTAAAATAAACAGATTTTATAAAAATCTATATCAAGAATGAAGTTCTAATAAAACTAACATCTAATTTTATCAAATGTATATCCAAAATGAAGTTCTAGTAAAATAAACAAATTTTATAAAAATCTATATCAAGAATGAAGTTCTAATAAAATTAACATCGAATTTTATGAAATGTATATCCAGAATGAAGTTCTAGTAAAATAAACAAATTTTATAAAAATCTATATCAAGATTGAAGTTCTAATTAAATGAACATTTTATTTTATAAAATCTATATCCAGAATAAAGTTCTGAAAGTTATGACATAACACTGTTGTAAATACTTACAGTAAAGAATTTACATATAACAAATAAAACACCTACAAAACGATTCACACTTTTCTGCCCTTCACTCATCACTTCAATTAACTAATAACTAACTAATAAACAATAAAAACACTACAATCCTACTACTAATCAATAATACTAATTTAAACATGTACCTTGAGCTGTTGTAGTTGTTACATAACACAGAAATTAATATTTGATTCACTATTGAATCAAACATGAAACTTATAGTACCTTATAGATTTAATTAAGCAATAATTAATAATGAATACATTCTAGCAATAAATACACATTAGCACATAAGTACATAACAACACTACTAAGAATCAATAATACTAATTTAAACACTTATCTTGAGCTGTCGTAGTTATTAAATAACACAGAAATCAATATTTGATTCACTATTGAATCAAACATGAAACTTATGGTACCTTAGATTTAATTAAAGGCAATTAAGCAATAATTAGTAATTAATACATTCTAGCAATCAACACACATTAGCACATAAAAACATAGCAATAGTACTAACAATAAATAATACTAATTTAAACACTTATCTTGAGCTGTCGTAGTTATTACATAACACAGAAATTAATATTTGAGCCCTGGCATTAATTACAATAAACTAATTAAATAAATATATTAACAATCAATGATCTTCATTCCCGCTGCACACTTTTGTGTGTTTTTTATAGCGTACATTTTAATGTATGTGTATTATTTACTTTTATTTTTTCCCATTTTTACTTTAATTTATTATTATATTTTGATTCATATTCAAGATATTGTGTTATTGTTTTATGTGAGCTGCAGTCGTCAAAGCATTGCACTGCTAGATATTAGATATCAGTCCATATAAGGAGATAATGCATTACTGTATTAATAATTAATTTTAACTAATTTTTATCAATCAGGAGTGATAACCAGTGAAACTGAGGCTCATAGCATCCTCTGTGAGACTCACTGAGCAGTGGAGACTCCTCTGGACAGCCAGCTTTAGGGTTCTGATCCGGTTCAGTCTCCCGCTCCTCTTCCTCCTCCTCAGCCGGGCCATCCGGCTGCCTCGGCACGGCCTCCCTGGACCCCTCCGCACTTTCCTCCACCTTCAACTCAGTTTCTTTCCTCGCCTCGCTCCGCACCTCCGGCAGAGTGAGCGCCACCTGCTCCATGGTCTTCAGCGGCCCGTTGGTGAGCGTGGCGATCCAGGCCAGCACGCACAGACACACGGCCAGCAGGACGAGGCACTTGGCCTTTCTCGTGAACCAGGACGCGGCGGGACACGGACCCATGGCTGCGGCTCAGCGGGCGGGAGCGGGAAAAGGGCTAAACGAGGACAAACGCAGAGTCCTGGGGGTGGACATCTGCCTCAGGCTCCTCCCGAAGTCCAGGAAAGTTGAGCCAGTCGAGTCAGGTGCTCGGCCCCCCGCGCACACATGCCGTGAGCGTCCCGTATCTCTTTCCTGAGGCGGGAAAAATGTCCTCCTATTCGGAAATCTGCATGAGTCACAGCAGCTGTGGGCGGCGCTCCAGGTCCAGATTCCAGAACCTGAAAATAAAACAGCAAGCAGGTTACGTTTTAGGAGGTGTTTCACATTCCACAGGTGAGGCAGGACCTAACCTGGTCCACCCACGGCAACTCACCTCCCCTGCCAAGCCTCCTCTGCAACAACAGGGCCTTCTTCGGCTCCCTGCGCCCGCCTTCCAGCACTCCCTCCTTTCTTTCCCTGCTCTGTTCAACGCTTGTCTGGCCCTTCCAGCAGGTAATCTCTGTAAATCGAGCTTTCAGCTGCTTCAACTCCCCCTTTTGTTCAGTCGCCAGTCTCTGTTATCACCACAACGCTCGAACCTTCTCCGATTACTGCTGACACATTTCACTGGAGGGCTTTTCTCCACATCTCAGAAACCACTTCCTACTCAGGAACCTGTAGAGGAACCTTTGCCCTGTAGGTTAATCAATAACGCCTGACCGGTTCTTTTATTACTGGATTATACCACTGCTATTATTATTACCACATACATATATATATATATATCAGTACCTGACCTCACTAACACTCAATCAAATCCTCACAGCAATGTTCAACATCAGTACCTGACCTCACTAACACTCAATCAAATCCTCACAGCAATGTTCAACATCAGTACCTGACCTCACTAACACTCAATCAAATCCTCACAGCAATGTTCAACATCAGTACCTGACCTCAGTGACTACACAGATTTTTTTATTACCACAATATTATTATTATTTTTATTATTATTATTAGTAGTAGTAGAAGTAATAGACGTAGTAGTTGTATTATTATTATTATTATTAGTAGTAGTAGTAGTAGTAGTAGAAGTAATAGTAGTAGTAGTTGTATTATTATTATTAGTAGTAGTAGTAGTAGTAGTAGAAGTAATAGACGTAGTAGTTGTATTATTATTATTATTAGTAGTAGTAGTAGAAGTAATAGACGTAGTAGTTGTATTATTATTATTATTAGTAGTAGTAGTAGTAGTAGTAGAAGTAATAGACGTAGTAGTTGTATTATTATTATTATTAGTAGTAGTAGTAGTAGTAGTAGTAGTAGTAGTAGAAGTAATAGTAGTAGTAGTTGTATTATTATTATTATTATTATTAGTAGTAGTAGTAGTAGTAGTAGTAGAAGTAATAGTAGTAGTAGTTGTATTATTATTATTAGTAGTAGTAGTAGTAGTAGAAGTAATAGTAGTAGTAGTTGTATTATTATTATTATTAGTAGTAGTAGTAGTAGTAGTAGAAGTAATAGTAGTAGTAGTTGTATTATTATTATTATTATTATTAGTAGTAGTAGTAGTAGTAGTAGAAGTAATAGAAGTAGTAGTTGTATTATTATTATTATTAGTAGTAGTAGTAGTAGAAGTAATAGAAGTAGTAGTTGTATTATTATTATTATTATTATTATTAGTAGTAGTAGTAGTAGTAGTAGAAGTAATAGTAGTAGTAGTTGTATTATTATTATTATTAGTAGTAGTAGTAGTAGTAGTAGTTGTATTATTATTATTATTAGTAGTAGTAGTAGTAGTAGTAGTAGTAGAAGTAATAGTAGTAGTAGTTGTATTATTATTATTATTATTATTAGTAGTAGTAGTAGTAGAAGTAATAGTAGTAGTAGTTGTATTATTATTATTATTATTATTATTAGTAGTAGTAGTAGTAGTAGTAGTAGTAGAAGTAATAGAAGTAGTAGTTGTATTATTATTATTATTATTATTAGTAGTAGTAGTAGTAGTAGTAGTAGAAGTAATAGAAGTAGTAGTTGTATTATTATTATTATTATTAGTAGTAGTAGTAGTAGTAGTAGTAGTTGTATTATTATTATTATTAGTAGTAGTAGTAGTAGTAGTGGTAGTAGTAGTAGAAGTAATAGTAGTAGTAGTTGTATTATTATTAGTAGTAGTAGTAGTAGTAGTAGTTGTTGTTGTATTATTATTATTATTATTATTATTATTATTATTATTATTATTATTATTATTATACTAAACATACTTTGTTTAGTATACTTTAAATGTAAACTGTGCACAACCTTCCTTTATCAATATTAAATTATAAGTATTTAAAACTGGTTACTGTCAGATTTTACAGGATCATCAGACCAAATGAACGTGTTCGGACATGAGCCTGTTAAGGACACATCCGTAGAATACGTGAATTTCACGAAACAGGCAAAACAAACAGAGTACAGAGTGGA
>CM038726.1:35926799-35966799 GCA_021613375.1 Megaleporinus macrocephalus | reverse complement strand
TAATTTACAGTAAAGTACCATTAAAATAAATTACAGTAGATGCACTGTTAATTTACAGTAAAGTACTGTTAAAATAAATTACAGTAGATGCACTGTTAATTTACAGTAAAATACTGTTAAAATAAATTATAGTAGATGCACTGTTAATTTACAGTAAAGTACTGTTAAAATAAATTACAGTAGATGCACTGTTAATTTTCAGTACAATACTGTCAAAATAAATTATAGTAGATGCACTGTTAATTTACAGTAAAATACTGTTAAAATAAATTACAGTAAATGCACTGTCAATTTACAGTAAAGTACTGTTAAAATAAATTACAGTAGATGCATTGTTAATTTACAGTAAAGTACTGTTAAAATAAATTACAGTAGATGCACTGTTAATTTACAGTAAAGTACTGTTAAAATAAATTACAGTAGATGCATTGTTAATTTACAGTAAAGTACTGTTAAAATAAATTACAGTAGATGCACTGTTAATTTACAGTAAAGTACTGTCTCTGCTGATGGTATTTTACTGTTAATTTACAGTGAAATTTGAAATCAATGATGTTGAACTGTTGGTGCTCTAAATCTGTGGATTGGTAAAGAAATAATTTTACTTAAATACTTTTACTTTAAGTTATTTTACAGCAAGTATTTTTATACCTTTTGTAATTAGGAGTATTTTTGCTACATTGTTATTTATTATGTATGTAGTATGTAGAAGTTTACCAACTTTCAAGCAGCACTGCATGTTGTAGCTCCACATTAATGTTTATGTGATTTGCATTTGAAATGTATATTATCTGCTTTTGTAAGATGTTTTATTACAAATTTCCAACAAAAAGTAAAAACAGGATCAAACAGTAGAGAATGTACAAGCTTGAAGATGCGGCTGTGGATGCATCTAACAGCTGATAGAAGAAACTGATAAAGATCTGCTTCCAGCTGTTCATACTGTTCACAAACAAACCCAGCTCTGGATCTGGAGCTGATTCTGCTGCTCAGTTCATACATTTAAAAACAATTTCTCTGCATCTGAACTCACAGCACCTTCATACAGCGCCCTGGTAGGTTTCAGCCACGTGATGGAGATGGAGGTGAGGAACAGAGTGGAGGAGATGGAGGTGAAGAACAGCGTGGAGATGATGGAGGTGAGGAACAGAGTGGAGGAGATGGAGGTGAGGAACAGAGTGGAGGAGATGGAGGTGAAGAACAGCGTGGAGGAGATGGAGGTGAAGAACAGCGTGGAGATGATGAAGGTGAGGAAAAGAGTGGAGGAGATGGAGTTGAGGAACAGAGTGGAGGAGATGGAGGTGAGGAACAGAGTGGAGGAGATGGAGGTGAAGAACAGAGTGGAGGAGATGGAGGTGAGGAGCAGAGTGCTGGAGATGGAGGTGAGGAACAGAGTGGAGGAGATGGGGGTGAGGAGCAGAGTGCTGGAGATGGAGGTGAGGAACAGACTGGAGGAGATGGAGTTGAGGAACAGAGTGGAGGAGATGGAGGTGAGGAGCAGAGTGCTGGAGAGGGAGGTGAGGAACAGAGTGGAGGAGATGGAGTTGAGGAACAGAGTGGAGGAGATGGAGGTGAGGAGCAGAGTGCTGGAGAGGGAGGTGAGGAACAAAGTGGAGGAGATGGAGGTGAGGAACAGAGTGGAGGAGATGGAGTTGAGGAACAGAGTGGAGGAGATGGAGGTGAGGAGCAGAGTGCTGGAGAGGGAGGTGAGGAACAAAGTGGAGGAGATGAAAGGTGAGGAACAGAGTGGAGATGGAGGTGTAGAACAGAGTGGAGGAGATGGAGATGAGGAACAGAGTGGGGGAGGTGGAGGTGAGGAACAGAGTGGAAGAGATGGGGATGAAGAACAGAGTGGAGGAGATGGAGGTGAGGAACAGAGTGGAGGAGATGGAGATGAGGAACAGAGTGGGGGAGGTGGAGGTGAGGAACAGAGTGGAGGAGATGGAAGGTGAGGAACAGAGTGGAGGAGATGGAGGTGAGATGTTACAGTAGATGTTGGAGGTGGTGCTGATGTGATGAAGAGAGGTTTGAGCTGAACTGAAAGATGAGCTGATGTCGAGTAGCAGATTAAGAACCACCAAGAAAACAAACCACCACATACTAAAGTGTTGAGCTACAACTGGTGTGTTGGCTGTTGGTGGTCTCGATACCGAGGAGCTCCTCAACGTCTGTGGATCAACCAGCACCACCCACTCAACTCCGCCCCTCTCGTCATTAACGTTACGCTGTTTACTTACCGTAATGTACGTCTTTAAATCTATCACCAGTGTTCACCCCCAAATCACCCTTACACACTACAATACTCACTCCTACTGACCACCAGTGTTCACCCCCAGATCATCCTTACACACTACAATACTCACTCCTACTGACCACCAGTGTTCACCCCCAGATCACCCTCACACACTACAATACTCACTCCTACTGACCACCAGTGTTCACTCCCAGATCATCCTTACACACTACAATACTCACTCCTACTGACCACCAGTGTTCACCCCCAAATCACCCTTACACACTACAATACTCACTCCTACTGACCACCAGTGTTCACTCCCAGATCATCCTTACACACTACAATACTCACTCCTACTGAACACCAGTGTTCACCCCCAGATCACCCTCACACACTACAATACTCACTCCTACTGACCACCAGTGTTCACCCCCAGATCATCCTTACACACTACAATCCTCACTCCTACTGACCACCAGTGTTCACCCCCAGATCACCCTTACACACTACAATACTCACACCTACTGACCACCAGTGTTCACCCCCAGATCACCCTTACACACTACAATACTCACTCCTACTGACCACCAGTGTTCACCCCCAGATCACCCTTACACACTACAATACTCACTCCTACTGACCACCAGTGTTCACCCCCAGATCACCCTTACACACTACAATACTCACTCCTACTGACCACCAGTGTTCACCCCCAGATCATCCTTACACACTACA
Organism: Megaleporinus macrocephalus; assembly: GCA_021613375.1. NCBI lineage: Eukaryota > Metazoa > Chordata > Actinopteri > Characiformes > Anostomidae > Megaleporinus > Megaleporinus macrocephalus. The sequence continues at coordinate 35,963,828 of CM038726.1, read as the reverse complement.
ATCCTCACTCCTACTGACCACCAGTGTTCACCCCCAGATCATCCTTACACACTACAATCCTCACTCCTACTGACCACCAGTGTTCACCCCAGATCATCCTTACACACTACAATACTCACTCCTACTGACCACCAGTGTTCACCCCCAGATCATCCTTACACACTACAATACTCACTCCTACTGACCACCAGTGTTCACCCCAGATCACCCTTACACACTACAATACTCACTCCTACAGACCACCAGTGTTCACCCCCAGATCATCCTTACACACTACAATACTCACTCCTACTGACCACCAGTGTTCACCCCAGATCACCCTTACACACTACAATACTCACTCCTACTGACCACCAGTGTTCACCCCAGATCACCCTTACACACTACAATACTCACTCCTACTGACCACCAGTGTTCACCCCCAGATCATCCTTACACACTACAATACTCACTCCTACTGACCACCAGTGTTTACCCTCAGATCATTCTTACACACTACAATACTTACTCCTACTGACCACCAGTGTTCACCCCCAGATCACCCTTACACACAACACTCACTCCTACTGACCACCAGTGTTCACCCCAGATCACCCTTATACACTACAACACTCACTCCTACTGACCACCAGTGTTCACCCCCAGATCACTCTTACACACTACAATACTTACTCCTACTGACCACCAGTGTTCACCCCCAGATCACCCTTACACACTACAATACTCACTTCTACTGACCACCAGTGTTCACCCCCAGATCACCCTTACACACTACAATACTCACTTCTACTGACCACCAGTGTTTACCCTCAGATCATTCTTTCACACTACAATACTTACTCCTACTGACCACCAGTGTTCACCCCCAGATCACCCTTACACACAACACTCACTCCTACTGACCACCAGTGTTCACCCCCAGATCACCCTTATACACTACAACACTTACTCCTACTGACCACCAGTGTTCACCCCCAGATCACTCTTATACACTACAATACTTACTCCTACTGACCACCAGTGTTCACCCCCAGATCACCCTTACACACTACAACACTCACTCCTACTGACCACCAGTGTTCACCCCAGGTCACTCTCACACACTACAATACTTACTCCTACTGACCACCAGTGTTCACCCCGAGATCACCCTTACACACAACACTCACTCCTACTGACCACCAGTGTTCACCCCAGATCACCCTTTCACACTACAACACTCACTCCTACTGACCACCAGTGTTCACCCCCAGATCACCCTTACACACTACAACACTCACTCCTACTGACCACAATCAGCTCAGCTTCTCCTTCACCAGTTCACCTGTTTCCACCTTAAATGGAGGTGCAGGTACGTTCTGGCTCCTGCTGCACTGTTTAAGGTGGAACAGGAAAACTGGTGAGTGAGCTGCTTCACCCTTGTGTGCTCGGTAGGAGTGAGTATTGTAGAGTGAACAGTTGGTCAGTGGGTGATGTGACTGGTCACTGGCGAGAGGTTTAAACTACAGCTACAAGAAACTGGAACAGGAAGTTCAGTCTCTCGTCCTGGAACAAAAACTTCTGGTACTAGATAAAAGCTCCTCATGGTTCTCAGTTGAACAGACATTCTGAGAGAGTGTGATAGCGCCCCCTATGTGTAAAATCACTTCCTGCCCTCCATCTGCTGTTCACATCACAGTAACATAACCTACTGCTTGTGTTTAACATCTGAAGTCCAGCTCAGTGAGCAGAGAACAATAAGTGGCCTCCATTGTAGTAAAAATAATAACAATAATAAAAAAATAATAATAATTGTCTGACGAGTACAAAGCAATCATTTGTCCACCGTTAAGAAAGTAGGAACCGCTTAAAACAATAGCTCAGCCCCAAAAAAACATCTACGCCAACATGTTAGTCCTTGTTTATAGATTTATAGAGTCAGGAACAGAGTCAGAAACCACATACCAAGTCTATTATAAATGAAGGAACATCTCCACATGGGTTTGAGGCAAGTACATGTTGATTTAGGGCTGCAGTTAGCACAATGCTAATGAGTTTAAATGCTAAAACTAGAAAAGCAACTCGAGTCTCGACTGCTTGGCTGTAATTAGAGTCAGGTGCAGAGTGTGGTCCAGATAATGTAAATGTCTAACATCAAGGTTCCCTCAGTGTTACAGTTTAATGGAGTTCTTCCTCGCCTCCTCAAAGCTGAGCGAGAGCGTGACCGTCCCGCTCTCGAAGCTCACTCTGGGCCTTTGGCCCCGTCGGTGCTCTGAAGGAGTGGCCGCCTCGTTCCCGTTGGTCTTCAGGCTGATGGACGAGGAGGGCGAGGAACCCGAGGAGCCGCCGGCGCTGCTGGACCTCTTCCTGGAGGCGGAGCTCCGCCTCAGAGTCGCCTTGGCTGCCGCTTTGAAGGAATGAGCCGCCGTGCTGGAGCGCACCTCCTCTATGGTGTTCCTGGAGGGCTTGAAGAGGATGATGTAAACCTTGTTGAAGAAGATGCAGGCCAGCAGGCTGAAGCTGGAGGCCAGGATGGCGATGACCTCCACGGCGGACACGAACTTCCCGTAGGTGCTGAAGTAGGCGGGCACGAAGGAGATCCAGACGATGAAGAAAATCAGCATGCTGAAGGTGATGAACTTGGCCTCGGTGAAGTTTTCCGGGAGCTTCCGAGACTTGAAGGCGAAGAAGAAGCAGACGGCGGCCAGCAGGCACGTGTAGCCGATCAGGAACCCCAGAGCCATCATGGAGCCCTCGTTGCAGGTGATGAAGATGATCTCGTCGATGTCGTAGTTGCGGTAGCTCGCCGGCGGCGCGTTGTACAGCCAGACCACGCAGATCATCACCTGCACGAACGTGAACAGGAACACCAGGAGGAACTGCAGGTTCAGCCCCCACCACTTCCGATGGAGGCTGGTCGGTATCTTGGCCTCAAACACCAGCAGGACCCGGTTGGTCTTCACCAGAATGCAGGAGATGCACAGGACGAAGCTGATTCCGTAGGCCGGCTGCCGTAGGCGGCACGTCCAGTCCTGGGGTTCGCCGATGAAGATGAGAGAGCTGGAGAAGCAGCAGATGAGGGAGAACAGCAGCAAGTAGGACAGCTCTCGGTTCGAGGCCTTCACGATGGGCGTGTTCCGGAATCGCACGAAGACGCCCATCACAAAGGACGTCAGGAGGACCCCCAGCACGGCGCACAGCGCCAGCGCTATGCCGAACGGCTCCGACCAGGACAGGAACTCAATCTCCTTTAGAAAACAGGACGTGTGGTTCCCATTGGACCAGGAGTTGTTCGGACATTTCGTACAAACGCTGGCATCTGTGGACGAAGAGACAACCGAGACGTCAGAACATGTGAAAACTGAAGAACTCAGCTGAAGGTCTGCTGTAACCAGTAATTCCCCCTATCATGAAATAACCACCTTCTTCTCACACTACAACACGCTCCTCTGAGCAGGTCAATGGAACGCCAGTAGATGACCAACCAACAGAGTGTAACACTTTAGTCCAACTAGGATCTTACAGGCCAGGGGTGTTTAATTAGAGTAAGGACGGTCCAGTTAGAGGAGATCTCCTCAGACTAAGGTCTGGACCATCATCATCTCTACCGTGTGTTCTGATTCAGTGGTGTATCCTGTTTACTGAAGTAGTCTAGTATCAGCATCTTCTACCATCTGCTACTGAAACACCAACACATCACACATACCGTTCAGTACATTTCAGTATATTTACTGTTTAAATTCTGAACTTAATAAATGTTTTGTTTATCACTGTAGGTAAAATCAAGGGCTACATTTAAAATGCTTTTGAAAAAAGTGCATCATAAAGTGTTTATTTATAATAAAATATAAAATAAAATGTTTAGTCTTGTTAACTGAGTTTTACATCTTAACAGTTTATCTTCTTCTTGTGTTCCTCCACTCTTCTCTTGTTTAGTGAGAGAAGTGAGTTCTTGGTGGTCCAGCCAGGACTTTAAACATGGGCTGAAACTGTGTTAGGACCCCTCTCACACAAATATGAGATATCTAGAACGTTCTGTGTGGAGTGTGTATGTTCTCTCCGTGCTTGAGTGGGTTCCTCCGGGTTCTCCGGTTTCCTCCCACAGTCCAAACACATGCATGTTAGGATCCTCACTCTAAACTGCCCGTAGGTGTGAGTGAGTGTGTGTTGGTGCGATGGACTGGCGACCTGTTTGTGGTGTACCCCGCCTTCGTCCAATGATGGTGGGATCGACACCCCCCCCCACCCCCCCCCACCCCCGTGACCCAGACTAGTGGGATAAAGCAGAAGATAATGGATGGATGGATGTAGATGAGATACATGGCTGCTTTTCATTAGCACCACAGTCTCAGTACAGAACTCAGAAAGTATAAACATCTCTGTCTCGACTTTTCTTTTTTTTAGAGCACGACATCTGATCCGCTTTACTCTCTCGCTTTACTCTCTGCACAGATCTGATTGGCTGAGGAGCGCCTTTGGTGATTTTACAATGCACGTGATTGGTCCGTATACCGTAAAGACTAGAAAAGCTCAGTCGCTTAAAACAAAAACTGTCAATATTAAATCCTTCTTAGTAGTTTATCAGTTTGGGGCCGCAGCGGACATCGTCTGGGTCTGGACCACGGTCCCCCTATCAGAGACCCCTACTTTAGGCTTTTCTTTAAACACTGCAGAGAAACATGGTCAACACTGCAGCTGTTTATCTTCAACAGCTCTTGAATGAGACACACACATCCAAGGGCGTCGAGTTGGCATGGACGGAAGTGACATGTCCCCAACCAATATCCAGCAATTACTGAATTGTCCCCACCAATAATTTAATCACCTGATCTGTCAACGTCTGATTAACCTAGAGGTGCTGGAAGGGTTAAATCAGGTTCTCTACTCGAGTCCTACCTCCCCGTAACACCTAAGTCCAGTGTGTGATTGGCGTTTGGTTGTAAGCAGCACCAACACTGGAAGAAAGCTTTCCAGTCATATGAGACTCACTGTGCAGACCCAGGTGCAGCGTGGGAGACACATGGGTGTGAAAAGCGAGTGAGGACGGCAGCAGAAAAGAAGGAGGTGGACATGAGGAGCTGTCAGAGCTGTCAAGTATCTACACAATGTCAGAACAATGTTTGTTTATTTCCTGTAATGAAAGTCAGTGGAACCAGGCTGTTTTTGTTTTGGAGCGTTTCTATTGGTCCATTCATCCTGAAATTTTCATACTGTGTAAATTGTGGCCAGCAGTCTCTTTGATGCTGTGACGTGCTGGGGAGGAAACATGAGCAGGAGAGATGCGTCGCGGCTGGACGAGCTGGTCAGACGGGTCGTGTTGTGGTTGGAGTGGAGCAGAGAGGAGGTGTTTGGACAAACTGCTTTTCATCACTAACAATGACGCTCACCCATCACTGCCGTCGTCACCCAGCAGAGGAGCGTGTTCAGCGAGGGGCTGTTGTCCCAGAGCTGCTCGACAGACAGACTGAGAGGATCCTTTGTCCTCAGAGCTATCAGGCTTTTTAACTCCTCCCCCTCCAGATTAGTGTGTGTGTTTACTAGTGTATGTGTATGTGGGTGTTTCACTGCCCCCTAGTGTGGGTCTGTACTAGTGTATGTATATGTGGGTGTTTCACTGCCCCCTTGTGTGTGTGTTTACTAGTGTGTGTGTATATGTGGGTGTTTCACTGCCCCTAGTGTGTGTGTTTACTAGTGTGTGAATATGTGGGTGTTTCACTGCCCCCTAGTGTGTGTTTAACAGCCTCCTAGTGTGTGTGTTTACTAGTGTCTGTGTACGTAGGTGTTTCACTGCCCCGTAGTGTGTGCATTCACTAGAGTGTGTGGATATATGGGTGTTTCACTGCACCCTATTGTGTGTGTTCATGAGTGTGTGTGTGTATGTGGGTGTTTCACTGCCCCCTAGTGTGTGTTTAACAGCCTCCTAGTGTGTGTGTTTACTAGTGTCTGTGTACGTAGGTGTTTCACTGCCCCCTAGTGTGTGTGTATGTGGGTGTTTCACTGCCCCCTAGTGTGTGTTTAGTAGTGTGTGTGTATGTGGGTGTTTCACTGCCCCCTAGTGTGTGTGTTTACTAGTGTGTGAATATGTGGGTGTTTCACTGCCCCCTAGTGTGTGTTTAACAGCCTCCTAGTGTGTGTGTTTACTAGTGTCTGTGTACGTAGGTGTTTCACTGCCCCCTAGTGTGTGTGTATGTGGGTGTTTCACTGCCCCCTAGTGTGTGTTTAGTAGTGTGTGTGTATGTGGGTGTTTCACTGCCCCCTAGTGTTTGTTTAGTAGTGTGTGTGTATATATGTGGGTGTTTCACTACCCCCTAGTGTGTGTGTGTGTGTGTTTAACAGCCCCCTAGTGTGTGTGTTTACTAGTGTCTGTGTACGTAGGTGTTTCACTGCCCCCTAGTGTGTGTTTAGTAGTGTGTGTGTATGTGTGTGTTTCACTGCCCCCTAGTGTTTGTTTAGTAGTGTGTGTGTGTATATGTGGGTGTTTCACTGCCCCCTAGTGTGTATGTGTGTGTTTAACAGCCCCCTAGTGTGGGTGTTTACTAGTGTATGTGTATGTGGGTGTTTCACTGCCCCCTAGTGTGGGTGTTTACTAGTGTATGTGTATGTGGGTGTTTCACTGCCCCCTAGTGTGTGTGTTTACTAGTGTGTGAATATGTGGGTGTTTCACTGCCCCCTAGTGTGAGTTTAACAGCCTCCTAGTGTGTGTGTTTACTAGTGTCTGTGTACGTAGGTGTTTCACTGCCCCCTAGTGTGTGTGTATGTGGGTGTTTCACTGCCCCCTAGTGTGGGTGTTTACTAGTGTATGTGTATGTGGGTGTTTCACTGCCCCCTAGTGTGTGTGTTTACTAGTGTGTGAATATGTGGGTGTTTCACTGCCCCCTAGTGTGAGTTTAACAGCCTCCTAGTGTGTGTGTTTACTAGTGTCTGTGTACGTAGGTGTTTCACTGCCCCCTAGTGTGTGTGTATGTGGGTGTTTCACTGCCCCCTAGTGTGTGTTTAACAGCCTCCTAGTGTGTGTGTTTACTAGTGTCTGTGTACGTAGGTGTTTCACTGCCCCCTAGTGTGTGTGTATGTGGGTGTTTCACTGCCCCCTAGTGTGTGTTTAGTAGTGTGTGTGTATGTGGGTGTTTCACTGCCCCCTAGTGTTTGTTTAGTAGTGTGTGTGTATATATGTGGGTGTTTCACTACCCCCTAGTGTGTATGTTCACTATGTTCTGTGAATATGAGGTTGTTTCACTGCCCCCTAGCGAGTGTGTGTATATGTGAGTGTTACACTGCCCCCTAGTGTGAATGTTCACTAGTGTTTGTGAATATGAGGGTGTTTCACAACACAGAGAGGTTAAATGCGGAAGTCGAATTCCATTGAACATCATTTTTAGTTCTTAAAGATAATATAAGAAATGGCTCCCCCTTGTGGTGAAACGTCAGACTGCTACATACGCTCTAGTGAATGAGCGAGTTACAGCAGAGAAGCCAAGTGTTTCATGTCCAGAATTATTTTACAACCTTGCAGAACCATCAACAGCAAGGCTCCTCAGATGGGATGTGGCATTCTGGGTATACTCTGATTTAAAATTATGGTTTTATTCCTATATCATCACAAAAACAAGCACCGTCCAACTTATTAAACCTCAGAAAATCATGTTTTCACCATTTCGCCCACCAGTAAGAGTGATCCGCCCACGCACCTTTATGATCACTGTATTCTCCGTCAGAGCACTCCGTACACTCGAAGCAGCAGGTGGGCATCCCATCGATAATCCCCTTCCTGGTGCCCGGCTCACAGTCCTCACTGCAGTTTGAAAAAGGCACCTAGTGAAGAAGAACAGGAACAGATATTAATACTATATGACCTGCAATTAATTTTAATATTAGAAGCAAGACGTCCATCTTACTGTAGTTCTCTGTATACTGTACTACTCTGTTCTTTAATGATCAGGACCCCCACAGGACCCCCACAGAGCAGATACTATTAGGGAGGTGGGTCATTCTCAGCACTGCAGTGACACTGAAATGGTCATGGTGTGTTAGTAGTGTGGGTTGTGCTGGTGTGAGTAGATCAGACACAGCAGTGCTGCTGCTGCTGGAGAGTTTAATCACCTCCTCAGTGTCTCTGCTGGACTGAGAATCATCCACCAACCAAAACTATCCAGACAGCAGTGTCCTGTGGGCGGCGTCCTGTGTCCACTGATGAAGAACTAGAGGAACACAAACTGTACAGCAGCAGATGAGCTACTGTCTCTGACTTTACATCTACAAGGTGGACCAGCAAGTAGTAGGAGTGTCTAATAGAGTGGACAGTGAGTGGACACAGTGTGGACTGCAGTACTGTGTCTGATCCACTCACACCAGCACAACACACACTAACACACCAACCACCACCACGTCAGTATCACTGCAGTACTGTGTCTGATCCACCTCCCTAATAGTAGCTGCTCTGGGGGGTTAGTATATATATATATATATATATATATATATATATATATATATATATAGTCACTGCTGCTCATTAATAGAACTGTCTGTATCTTCACTTACCTCGGTCAAATAGCCGTTCCACAGGATTTTGGTTTTGTCGATGGAGAGTTTGGCCCCTTTCTTGCTGTGTATGCTGTAGTAGCCCACCTCCTTGAACACCACAGACCCGTCTTCAGGTGACCGATGCCAGTTTATGATGGAGTAATTAGCGAAGAGTTCACTGGCTTCATCGAAGCGCACTCTCTCCCCCACGCTGTTCTGGACCTTCAGGTGCCTCAGCTGCTTCAGGACCTGCAGAAACAAACAACAGTAAGTTCAGAATCTACTATTCTCTTGAACGTCTCTTGGTCTCCAGCTTTAGGTTGGGCTTGGACTGGCTCTACTCAGCTATCACAGTTTAGTTGCACTCTCATGTTCTCTCTCTGTGACCCCGGCAGAAGAACTTTTCCATCATTTTCCATCAAATTGATCAGAATCTCAGAGTATTTGATGCAGAAACTCATTTGGAAGAAACGAACTGCTAATTCAGTGATGTGGTCATGTGGTCTGAGTGGTGTGAGCTGACCACAGATCAAACAGTCAGATGAATCCAGATAGAACTAGCTTTGTCTTTACCGTCTTTAGAACTGGAGGACCAGGCCTGGCGCTGGGGGGGAGCTGGTAAGTATATTATGATCAGGTGTTGGATTTCTAGGTTGAACCTTTCAAACATCTCACTGGAGTTACGTGGACTTCATAACTGAGCAATTTAGATGTTGTGGTCAAGATTGCCTGATAAGAGCGAATCAGCTACAGCTGTGAGCTAGAGGTTTCGGCAGGACCGAACATACAGTGGTGTAGTGGTTAGTATGGTGGTGTAGTGGTCAGTATGGTGGTGTAGTGGTTAGTACGGTGGTGTAGTGGTTAGTATGGTGGTGTAGAGGTTAGTATGGTGGTGTAGTGATTAGTATGGTGGTGTAGAGGTTAGTATGGTGGTGTAGTGGTTAGTATGGTGGTGTAGTGGTTAGTATGGTGGTGTAGTGGTTAGTATGGTGGTGTAGTGGTCAGTATGGTGGTGTAGTGGTTAGTATGGTGGTGTGGTGGTCAGTATGGTGGTGTAGTGGTTAGTACGGTGGTGTAGTGGTTAGTACGGTGGTGTAGTGGTCAGTACGGTGGTGTAGTGGTTAGTACGGTGGTGTAGTGGTCAGTATGGTGGTGTAGTGGTTAGTATGGTGGTGTGGTGGTTAGTATGGTGGTGTAGTGGTTAGTACGGTGGTGTAGTGGTTAGTATGGTGGTGTAGTGGTTAGTATGGTGGTGTAGTGGTTAGTATGGTGGTGTAGTGGTCAGTATGGTGGTGTAGTGGTTAGTATGGTGGTGTGGTGGTTAGTATGGTGGTGTAGTGGTTAGTATGGTGGTGTAGTGATTAGTATGGTGGTGTAGAGGTTAGTATGGTGGTGTAGTGGTTAGTATGGTGGTGTAGTGGTTAGTATGGTGGTGTAGTGGTTAGTATGGTGGTGTAGTGGTCAGTATGGTGGTGTAGTGGTTAGTATGGTGGTGTGGTGGTCAGTACGGTGGTGTAGTGGTTAGTACGGTGGTGTAGTGGTTAGTACGGTGGTGTAGTGGTCAGTACGGTGGTGTAGTGGTTAGTACGGTGGTGTAGTGGTCAGTATGGTGGTGTAGTGGTTAGTATGGTGGTGTGGTGGTTAGTATGGTGGTGTAGTGGTTAGTACGGTGGTGTAGTGGTTAGTATGGTGGTGTAGTGGTTAGTATGGTGGTGTAGTGGTTAGTATGGTGGTGTAGTGGTCAGTATGGTGGTGTAGTGGTTAGTATGGTGGTGTGGTGGTTAGTATGGTGGTGTAGTGGTTAGTACGGTGGTGTAGTGGTTAGTACGGTGGTGTAGTGGTTAGTATGGTGGTGTAGTGGTTAGTATGTGGTGTAGTGGTTAGTATGGTGGTGTAGTGGTCAGTATGGTGGTGTAGTGGTTAGTATGGTGGTGTAGTGGTTAGTATGGTGGTGTAGTGGTCAGTACGGTGGTGTAGTGGTTAGTATGGTGGTGTAGTGGTTAGTACGGTGGTGTAGTGGTTAGTACGGTGGTGTAGTGGTTAGTACGGTGGTGTAGTGGTTAGTACGGTGGTGTAGTGGTTAGTATGGTGGTGTAGTGGTTAGTATGGTGGTGTAGTGGTTAGTACGGTGGTGTAGTGGTTAGTATGGTAGTGTAGTGGTCAGTATGGTGGTGTAGTGGTCAGTATGGTGGTGTAGTGGTTAGTACGGTGGTGTAGTGGTTAGTACGGTGGTGTAGTGGTTAGTATGGTGGTGTAGTGGTCAGTACGGTGGTGTAGTGCTTAGTATGGTGGTGTAGTGGTTAGTAAGGTGGTGTAGTGGTTAGTATGGTAGTGTAGTGGTCAGTATGGTGGTGTAGTGGTTAGTATGGTGGTGTAGTGGTCAGTATGGTGGTGTAGTGGTTAGTATGGTAGTGTAGTGGTCAGTATGGTGGTGTAGTAGTCAGTATGGTGGTGTAGTGGTCAGCACTGTCTCCTCACAGTAAGATGATCTGGGTTGGATTCCCGGTCCGGGTGGTTCTGTGTGGAGTGTATATGGTCTCTCTGTGTTTGAGTGGGTTCCTCCGGGTACTCCGGTTTCCTCCCACAGTCCAAACACATGTATGTTAGGATCCTGACTCTAAACCGACTGTAGGTGTGAGTGTGTGTTGGCCATGTGATGGACTTGCAACTTGTCCTTGGTGTACCCCACCTTCACCCAATGACGCTGGGATTGGTTCCAGCCCCCCTGTGACCCCAACTAGCGGGATAAAGTGGAAGATAATGGATAGTAGCCACCTTTATTAGCTTGTGTAAAATCTAAGTAGTGGAATGTTCTGACTTTAGAAGACGTGCAGGTTATACGGAGCCACCATGTAGCTAATCTCCACCTCGGAGTGTTTTCTGGAGATTGTATCTAAACTCTTTACAAATCTTCATTTTTAACGTCCAGCTCATTTCAAGAAGAACACAGAGCCACCTACACCACTCTTAGTCCCAACAGAGACCAAAGAAATAGCTGAGAAAGCTAAATTTAGAATCAATGCTTCCATCACTTACCACTCTGCTTTCAGCTGTGGCTCTTTATTTATTATTATATTTATTTCTAACGTTCTCTGAATTACTTTTCACAGCTCAGTATGTAGATGGGTTTGTATAAACAGGCTAGAGTACATACACAGACAGTCTACTGCCAACTAGGTTAGCGCTAGGCTAGCCTGTTCTCTTAATATAGCCAACAATGCCAGCTGCTCTGTGGGTAAAAACTGGGATACATCTCCTCAATAGTTTTCCCTCGTCTACTTGATCCTGAAGCCTACTCAACGCAACGATGACCTTACCTGCCACGCCTCCACCTTCCTGATATCAGCGCAGGAGCCGTTGGCGAAGAGTCCCCTCCCAGGCGTACAGGTGAGAATGTCCTGCAGTGCTTCAGCTATAGCGTAAACCGCCACGTAAACGTTATAGGAGATCCTCAAGTGAGTGTAATCCAGGTACGGCGTCTCCACGCTCGAGATATCCTCGTCGCCTGTGCACAGCGGCCGGAAGCTGGTGCTGCCGTTCTCGCTGTCCTCCTTCCGGGGACTGTCCTCCAGGTAACAGTTAAACGTCTCCTCCCAAAACTCCCTGACAAACTCGTTGTGGCTGGACTTCTTCGGATGGACTTGCTGCAGGAACTCCTTGAAGCCAGGTATCTGGCCCGGCCGCAGCGCAAAGCCAATCGTGCCCCCCATGACGTCCAGGTATTCGGGCTTGGCCACCAGGCTGGAGATGGCCCAGGCTTCACTTGCTAGCCACACCCGGTCAGTGACGTTACGCCTGACCATCTCCTTAACCAGCGGCTCGACGTCAGGCCCGCTGGCGAACACGACGATGACCTTGGCGGTGGAGTTCTCGATGCGGTCTGCCAGGCGGACGATCTCCGCCTCGTCCAGATACTGGGAGATGAGCACGTTCAGGTCGATGCAGATGTCCCGCTGAAGCATCTCGTTCTCGAACTTCTCGATGCCCGGCCGGCCGTACTCATCGTCCGAAGCGATGGCGATGACCCAGTTCCACTGGAAGTGGTCAATGATGGCCGCCATGGCGATGGCCTGGTACTCGTCGGTCGGGATGGTCCTCATGAAGGACTTGTACTGGTTCTTGTTGCTCAGAAGGCGACTGGATGAAGCATAGCTGATCTGATGGAACGAGATGGAGCAAATTTAGGATAGCTCACTCATCATTATATCGTAATATGGAATAGGTACACAAACAAGACCCTCCTCACCTGCGGGATGTAGAAGAGGCCGACGAGGTCCGCCACAGCTGTCGAGACCGCAGATCCAGACGCCCCGACTACAGCAATGGTGGATGGGATGTTCCCAGTGCAGTTGCAGAACTCATCCAGGTTCAGGGAGTCGATCTTGTTCTGGGCCACAAAGCTCAGAGAAGCTTCCAGCGCTTTGGAGACGGTATTGCAGGTATCAAAGATCCGGTAGCCGAGGGTGATGTTGGGTAGGAGAGCGGTGCTGTTGTTGATTTCTTCGATGGCGAATATCATGGCCTGCAGCCACCGGAAGCCACGGAAGTTGTACCTGAGACACGCAGAGCATTTCAGTTTAAGTCATGTAATTACATAAAGGTCTCGTTAGGTTTGGGAATGTTTTTGGGAATGGCCCGAGTTAGACTTGGAATGCACAATGGTTTCAGAATCATATGGGTATCGGCTGATATTAGCCTTATCTAAAACATCGCCATTGGGCCGATTGTCAGAGTTAGCCAATATTTTGAACAGATATGTAATGACACGTTTATCATATCGTCGCTGTCCAATGAAAAAGTATCCTCAAAAAAGTATCCTCAAAATTGCAACTTTACAGGAGAGACCCAAAACATACTTTACTTTCAATGTAAGTCAATGGAACCAGAATTATTTCCAAGCTATTTTTGAGCACTTCTATTGGTCCATTCATCATGAAATGTTCACACAATGTAAACAACCATTGGTGTGTTCAAATGATGTACAAAACTCAAAATCGACAAAAATGGAGATCATTGGATTTTTCATTGGATAGCGACAATATGCTGGAGGAGCTAAATGTTTATGCAACTCTGGCTGTAGTGCAGTTAAATGACTCCCACAGCACCCGGCAAATTACAGTAAGCCAAATTGCCAAATTCCTAAGGTGTAAATAAGGAATGTGTTGGGAAGGGGGTGCCGTAGAGAGTGGGGCAATCCAGCCATTGGTCATTTCCCCTCGCATTCCCTTCAGTATGATCCTGAAACGGAAATACTTTTGGCTCAAATGCCTGACGAAGTTGTATTTACAGCTGGTAAACTCAGGATTTAAGATCTTAAGTTTACAAGATGTGACCTATAATGCAGCACATGCTCTGAGGCTTGTGTTGTGCTGTAGAGATGCTCACAGCGCCTCCTGCTGTTCATATCTCACACATGTGTTTGGGTTTGGGTGCTGGAACATAACACAACGTCTCAAATAATCAGAAAATCAACATCACCTCTCTGACGTACCTCACACATTCAGTGGACTCTGGTCTGGCAGCCAGGTCCTGATCTTTGGAGGCCACGCCGAAGTGTATGGGGAAGAGCCCCCCCAGAAGAATGTCCCCAGTCTTCTGGGCCCTCTGGTGGGGGCCGTAGGTAGAAATGCCAGAATTGGTGCCCAGCAGCACCAGGTAGTGCAGGAAGAACTTCAGGTAGAACCTCATGATCTCAGTTCAGATTACACAGCTTTCATTCAGGGGTGAGGGTCGCTGCCTGGAGCCGCCGCAGGTTCTCCATTTAGTTCACCTGATTGAGGTTTTACAACACGATACTCAGAATCTGCTCCCAGCAGAGACATGGGACACGGATACTGAGGAACAGAAATACTGAGGAACGTAAATACTGAGGAACGGAGTGGAAACGAAGAGGACGGCCTGGCTCGCAGATGTTAAAGTCCAGTCAGATCTGTAGTAGAGGTTCCTGGAGATGATGAACAGAGAAGCCCATGCTGCTGCTCACCAGGCGGCTGACTGAGGGTCGATCTGCGGTGCTGTTGATCTCTTCGACTGGTCCTCTGGTGGCGAACTGACCAGCCTGGTCTTCATCTCCAATGCACTTTCTGGTTGATGCACTGCGTTAAAGACACAGCCGTCCATCAAGGTTCACACTAGAAGAGTCTGTAACCAGCGGTATGTTCCTACAACAGATAAAGATTGAGACACGCTCAGTTTCCCAGCATCTCTAAATTCAAAATGATCATTTAATTACACCACCATACTAACCACTACACCACCATACTAACCACTACACCACCATACTGACCACTACACCACCGTACTAACCACTACACCACCATACTGACCACTACACCAGCATACTAACCACTACACCACCATACTAACCACTACACCACCATACTGACCACTACACCACCGTACTGACCACTACACCACCATACTAATCACTACACCACCGTACTAACCACTACACCACCATACTAACCACTACACCACCGTACTAACCACTACACCACCATACTGACCACTACACCACCGTACTAACCACTACACCACCATACTGACCACTACACCACCATACTAACCACTACACCACCATACTAATCACTACACCACCGTACTAACCACTACACCACCGTACTGACCACTACACCACCATACTAATCACTACACCACCGTACTAACCACTACACCACCATACTAACCACTACACCACCATACTAATCACTACACCACCATACTGACCACTACACCACCATACTAATCACTACACCATTATACTAACCACTACACCACCATACTAACCACTACACCACCATACTAATCACTACACCATTATACTAACCACTACACCACCATACTGACCACTACACCACCATACTAACCACTACACCACCGTACTAACCACTACACCACCGTACTAACCACTACACCACCATACTAACCACTACACCACCATACTGACCACTACACCACCATACTAACCACTACACCACCATACTAACCACTACACCACCATACTAACTACTACACCACCATACTAACCACTACACCACCATACTGACCACTACACCACCATACTAATCACTACACCACCATACTAACCACTACACCACCGTACTAACCACTACACCACCATACTAACCACTACACCACCGTACTAACCACTACACCACCATACTGACCACTACACCACCATACTAACCACTACACCACCATACTAACCACTACACCACCGTACTAACCACTACACCACCGTACTGACCACTACACCACCATACTAATCACTACACCACCATACTAACCACTACACCACCATACTAATCACTACACCACCATACTGACCACTACACCACCATACTGACCACTACACCACAATACTAACCACTACACCACCATACTGACCACTACACCACCATACTGACCACTACACCACCGTACTAACCACTACACCACCACACTAACAACTACACCACCACACTAACAACTACACCACCATACTAATCACTACACCACCATACTGACCACTACACCACCATACTGACCACTACACCACCTTACTAACCACTACACCACCGTACTAACCACTACACCACCATACTGACCACTACACCACCATACTAACCACTACACCACCGTACTAACCACTACACCACCATACTGACCACTACACCACCATACTAATCACTACACCACCATACTGACCACTACACCACCATACTAACCACTACACCACCGTACTAACCACTACACCACTATACTAACCACTACACCACCATACTAACCACTACACCACCAAACTAACCACTACACCACCGTACTAACCACTACACCACCGTACTGACCACAACACCACCGTACTGACCACTACACCACCATACTAACCACTACACCACCGTACTAACCACTACACCACCGTACTAACCACTACACCACCATACTGACCACTACACCACCATACTAACCACTACACCACCATACTAACCTCTACACCACCGTACTAACCACTACACCACCGTACTAACCACTACACCACCATACTAACCACTACACCACCGTTCTAACCACTACACCACCGTACTAACCACTACACCACCATACTAACCACTACACCACCGTACTAACCACTACACCACCATACTGACCACTACACCACCATACTAACCACTACACCACCATACTAATCACTACACCACCATACTGACCACTACACCACCATACTGACCACTACACCACAATACTAACCACTACACCACCATACTGACCACAACACCACCATACTAATCACTACACCACCATACTGACCACTACACCACCATACTAACCACTACACCACCATACTAACCACTACACCACCATACTGACCACTACACAACCGTACTAACCACTACACCACCCTACTAACCACTACACCACCCTACTAACCACTACACCACCGTACTAACCACTACACCACCATACTGACCACTACACCACCATACTGACCACTACACCACCATACTAACCACTACACCACCATACTGACCACTACACCACCATACTGACCACTACACCACCATACTGACCACTAGACCACCGTACTAACCACTACACCACCATACTAATCACTACACCACCATACTAACCACTACACCACCGTACTAACCACTACACCACCATACTAACCACTACACCACCGTACTAACCACTACACCACCATACTGACCACTACACCACCATACTAACCACTACACCACCATACTAACCACTACACCACCGTACTAACCACTACACCACCGTACTGACCACTACACCACCATACTAATCACTACACCACCATACTAACCACTACACCACCATACTAATCACTACACCACCATACTGACCACTACACCACCATACTGACCACTACACCACAATACTAACCACTACACCACCATACTGACCACTACACCACCATACTGACCACTACACCACCGTACTGACCACTACACCACCACACTAACAACTACACCACCTTACTGACCACTACACCACCATACTAATCACTACACCACCATACTGACCACTACACCACCATACTGACCACTACACCACCTTACTAACCACTACACCACCGTACTAACCACTACACCACCATACTGACCACTACACCACCATACTAACCACTACACCACCGTACTAACCACTACACCACCATACTGACCACTACACCACCATACTAATCACTACACCACCATACTGACCACTACACCACCATACTAACCACTACACCACCGTACTAACCACTACACCACTATACTAACCACTACACCACCATACTAACCACTACACCACCAAACTAACCACTACACCACCGTACTAACCACTACACCACCGTACTGACCACAACACCACCGTACTGACCACTACACCACCATACTAACCACTACACCACCGTACTAACCACTACACCACCATACTAATCACTACACCACCATACTGACCACTACACCACCGTACTAACCACTACACCACCATACTGACCACTACACCACCGTACTAACCACTACACCACCATACTGACCACTACACCACCATACTAACCACTACACCACCATACTAATCACTACACCACCGTACTAACCACTACACCACCGTACTGACCACTACACCACCATACTAATCACTACACCACCGTACTAACCACTACACCACCATACTAACCACTACACCACCATACTAATCACTACACCACCATACTGACCACTACACCACCATACTAATCACTACACCATTATACTAACCACTACACCACCATACTAACCACTACACCACCATACTAATCACTACACCATTATACTAACCACTACACCACCATACTGACCACTACACCACCATACTAACCACTACACCACCGTACTAACCACTACACCACCGTACTAACCACTACACCACCATACTAACCACTACACCACCATACTGACCACTACACCACCATACTAACCACTACACCACCATACTAACCACTACACCACCATACTAACTACTACACCACCATACTAACCACTACACCACCATACTGACCACTACACCACCATACTAATCACTACACCACCATACTAACCACTACACCACCGTACTAACCACTACACCACCATACTAACCACTACACCACCGTACTAACCACTACACCACCATACTGACCACTACACCACCATACTAACCACTACACCACCATACTAACCACTACACCACCGTACTAACCACTACACCACCGTACTGACCACTACACCACCATACTAATCACTACACCACCATACTAACCACTACACCACCATACTAATCACTACACCACCATACTGACCACTACACCACCATACTGACCACTACACCACAATACTAACCACTACACCACCATACTGACCACTACACCACCATACTAACCACTACACCACCGTACTAACCACTACACCACCACACTAACAACTACACCACCTTACTGACCACTACACCACCATACTAATCACTACACCACCATACTGACCACTACACCACCATACTGACCACTACACCACCTTACTAACCACTACACCACCGTACTAACCACTACACCACCATACTGACCACTACACCACCATACTAACCACTACACCACCGTACTAACCACTACACCACCATACTGACCACTACACCACCATACTAATCACTACACCACCATACTGACCACTACACCACCATACTAACCACTACACCACCGTACTAACCACTACACCACTATACTAACCACTACACCACCATACTAACCACTACACCACCAAACTAACCACTACACCACCGTACTAACCACTACACCACCGTACTGACCACAACACCACCGTACTGACCACTACACCACCATACTAACCACTACACCACCGTACTAACCACTACACCACCGTACTAACCACTACACCACCATACTGACCACTACACCACCATACTAACCACTACACCACCATACTAACCTCTACACCACCGTACTAACCACTACACCACCGTACTAACCACTACACCACCATACTAACCACTACACCACCGTTCTAACCACTACACCACCGTACTAACCACTACACCACCATACTAACCACTACACCACCGTACTAACCACTACACCACCATACTGACCACTACACCACCATACTAACCACTACACCACCATACTAATCACTACACCACCATACTGACCACTACACCACCATACTGACCACTACACCACAATACTAACCACTACACCACCATACTGACCACAACACCACCATACTAATCACTACACCACCATACTGACCACTACACCACCATACTAACCACTACACCACCATACTAACCACTACACCACCATACTGACCACTACACAACCGTACTAACCACTACACCACCCTACTAACCACTACACCACCATACTAACCACTACACCACCTTACTAACCACTACACCACCATACTGACCACTACACCACCATACTGACCACTACACCACCATACTAACCACTACACCACCATACTGACCACTACACCACCATACTGACCACTAGACCACCGTACTAACCACTACACCACCATACTAACCACTACACCACCGTTCTAACCACTACACCACTGTACTAACCACTACACCACCGTACTGACCACTACACCACCGTACTAACCACTACACCACCGTACTGACCACTACACCACCATACTGACCACTACACCATCATACTAACCACTACACCACCGTACTAACCACTACACCACCGTACTAACCACTACACCACCGTACTAACCACTACACCACCATACTAACCACTACACCACCATACTAACCATTACACCACCATACTAACCACTACACCACCATACTGACCACTACACCACCATACTGACCACTACACCACAATACTAACCACTACACCACCATACTGACCACTACACCACCATACTAACCACTACACCACCGTACTAACCACTACACCACCACACTAACAACTACACCACCTTACTGACCACTACACCACCATACTAATCACTACACCACCATACTGACCACTACACCACCATACTGACCACTACACCACCTTACTAACCACTACACCACCGTACTAACCACTACACCACCATACTGACCACTACACCACCATACTAACCACTACACCACCGTACTAACCACTACACCACCATACTGACCACTACACCACCATACTAATCACTACACCACCATACTGACCACTACACCACCATACTAACCACTACACCACCGTACTAACCACTACACCACTATACTAACCACTACACCACCATACTAACCACTACACCACCAAACTAACCACTACACCACCGTACTAACCACTACACCACCGTACTGACCACAACACCACCGTACTGACCACTACACCACCATACTAACCACTACACCACCGTACTAACCACTACACCACCATACTAATCACTACACCACCATACTGACCACTACACCACCGTACTAACCACTACACCACCATACTGACCACTACACCACCGTACTAACCACTACACCACCATACTGACCACTACACCACCATACTAACCACTACACCACCATACTAATCACTACACCACCGTACTAACCACTACACCACCGTACTGACCACTACACCACCATACTAATCACTACACCACCGTACTAACCACTACACCACCATACTAACCACTACACCACCATACTAATCACTACACCACCATACTGACCACTACACCACCATACTAATCACTACACCATTATACTAACCACTACACCACCGTACTAACCACTACACCACCATACTAATCACTACACCATTATACTAACCACTACACCACCATACTGACCACTACACCACCATACTAACCACTACACCACCGTACTAACCACTACACCACCATACTAACCACTACACCACCATACTGACCACTACACCACCATACTAACCACTACACCACCATACTAACCACTACACCACCATACTAACTACTACACCACCATACTAACCACTACACCACCATACTGACCACTACACCACCATACTAATCACTACACCACCATACTAACCACTACACCACCGTACTAACCACTACACCACCATACTAACCACTACACCACCGTACTAACCACTACACCACCATACTGACCACTACACCACCATACTAACCACTACACCACCATACTAACCACTACACCACCGTACTAACCACTACACCACCGTACTGACCACTACACCACCATACTAATCACTACACCACCATACTAACCACTACACCACCATACTAATCACTACACCACCATACTGACCACTACACCACCATACTGACCACTACACCACAATACTAACCACTACACCACCATACTGACCACTACACCACCATACTAACCACTACACCACCGTACTAACCACTACACCACCACACTAACAACTACACCACCTTACTGACCACTACACCACCATACTAATCACTACACCACCATACTGACCACTACACCACCATACTGACCACTACACCACCTTACTAACCACTACACCACCGTACTAACCACTACACCACCATACTGACCACTACACCACCATACTAACCACTACACCACCGTACTAACCACTACACCACCATACTGACCACTACACCACCATACTAATCACTACACCACCATACTGACCACTACACCACCATACTAACCACTACACCACCGTACTAACCACTACACCACTATACTAACCACTACACCACCATACTAACCACTACACCACCAAACTAACCACTACACCACCGTACTAACCACTACACCACCGTACTGACCACAACACCACCGTACTGACCACTACACCACCATACTAACCACTACACCACCGTACTAACCACTACACCACCATACTAACCACTACACCACCATACTGACCACTACACCACCATACTAACCACTACACCACCATACTAACCTCTACACCACCGTACTAACCACTACACCACCGTACTAACCACTACACCACCATACTAACCACTACACCACCGTTCTAACCACTACACCACCGTACTAACCACTACACCACCATACTAACCACTACACCACCGTACTAACCACTACACCACCATACTGACCACTACACCACCATACTAACCACTACACCACCATACTAATCACTACACCACCATACTGACCACTACACCACCATACTGACCACTACACCACAATACTAACCACTACACCACCATACTGACCACAACACCACCATACTAATCACTACACCACCATACTGACCACTACACCACCATACTAACCACTACACCACCATACTAACCACTACACCACCATACTGACCACTACACAACCGTACTAACCACTACACCACCCTACTAACCACTACACCACCATACTAACCACTACACCACCGTACTAACCACTACACCACCATACTGACCACTACACCACCATACTGACCACTACACCACCATACTAACCACTACACCACCATACTGACCACTACACCACCATACTGACCACTAGACCACCGTACTAACCACTACACCACCATACTAACCACTACACCACCGTTCTAACCACTACACCACTGTACTAACCACTACACCACCGTACTGACCACTACACCACCGTACTAACCACTACACCACCGTACTGACCACTACACCACCATACTGACCACTACACCATCATACTAACCACTACACCACCGTACTAACCACTACACCACCGTACTAACCACTACACCACCGTACTAACCACTACACCACCATACTAACCACTACACCACCATACTAACCATTACACCACCATACTAACCACTACACCACCATACTAACCACTACACCACCGTACTAACCGCTACACCACCATACTAACCGCTACACCACCGTACTAACCACTACACCACCTTACTAACCACTACACCACCGTACTAACCGCTACACCACCTTACTAACCACTACACCACCATACTAACCGCTACACCACCGTACTAACCGCTACACCACCGTACTAACCACTACACCACCGTACTAACCGCTACACCACCGTACTAACCGGTACACCACCATACTAACCACTACACCACCATACTAACCACTACACCACCATACTAACCGCTACACCACCGTACTAACCGCTACACCACCATACTGACCACTACACCACCATACTGACCACTACACCACCATACTGACCACTACACCACCGTACTAACCGCTACACCACCGTACTAACCGCTACACCACCTTACTGACCACTACACCACCGTACTGACCACTACACCACCTTACTGACCACTACACCACCATACTGACCACTACACCACCATACTAACCACTACACCACCATACTAACCACTACACCACCTTACTGACCACTACACCACCATACTAACCACTACACCACCGTACTAACCACTACACCACCACTACACCACCATACTAACCACTACACCACCGTACTAACCACTACACCACCACTACACCACCATACTAACCACTACACCACCGTACTAACCGCTACACCACCGTACTAACCGCTACACCACCATACTAACCACTACACCACCATACTAACCACTACACCACCATACTAACCACTACACCACCGTACTAACCACTACACCACCAAACTAACCACTACACCACCGTACTAACCACTACATCACCGTACTAACCACTACACCACCATACTAACCACTACACCACCATAACTACTACATCACCATACTAACCACTACACCACCATACTAACCACTACACCACCATACTAACCTCTACACCACCATACTAACCACTACACCACCATAACCACTACATCACCATACTAACCACTACACCACCATACTAACCACTACACCACCGTACTAACCACTACACCACCATACTAACCACTACACCACCGTACTAACCACTACACCACCTAAATACCGACTTCGTATCTTGAATTATCTTATTATTTAAATGAATGACTTACTTTGTTAAAATAACTTCTCAAAATAAGACTCATGTCCAGTTGGTGACTTGGTATTCAATCTAATTTCCAAATGCTTAATATCTTGAATTAAAGAGTTATCATCTCTATAATTTCATATTTTCTTGAGATTTCAATAAACGTTGAAAATGTTACCCAAATATCAAGAACGTGAGGTTTTATTTCAGCCAGCTTCAATAACAAGATACTATTATTTTGAAGTAGTAGACAGATATTTAAAGAACATGTATCGACCTAGTAATCTCACTATTAGTGATTATTTCAAGAGAATGAAGGATTATTTAAAGACACTCAGGCTTCTTATCCGGAACCTACATCTCCTGGATTTTGGAATTATTTGCAGTTAAACTGTGAACTGTAGTGTAACTGATTGGCCACCCAGCGTCACACCTCACACCTAGACTCAGAGTTCTCAGCTCACTGCTGCCAGAAACAGCATCCATACTAAACCTAATCCATCTAAAGTCAGTTAAAATAGAACCCCCCGCCACCATGACGAAGACTGCAGCCCCCCTTACTGGGAAGAGTGAGATCTGAAGTGTTTCGCACCACTAACCTCCTCAGTGTGGGTGCGGGGTGTGACGCCGTGGTCAGCGTAACCTGCCTGCCCAGCAGAGGTGCAGTAACGGCCCAGCATTGCGCTCATTAACTCTGGAAACATGCAGCAGCAGGACTCGGCTATTCAGCAGCACCGCGCCGGCAAACTCCCTGGAAAAAGATAGAGCTGTGATTATACAGGAGAGGAGATCGCATGCTCTGCAGATTCCCAACTTCCCAACAGCTGTGAAATATATATATATATATATATACACACACACACACACATATACAAACATATCTATCTGACATGCTATACATTCATTTTATGCAATTTTCATGCAATTCACAAACTGTATTGTTCATTTCACAATTAATGTAAGTGTATCAGATGATTTTTAAAGAATAAAAATGTTTGTATTAAAGTCTATTTTTCTATAGAGGCTTATTTTACATATAGTTCTATTATCAGTAATTCTCAGTCCTCTGTCTAAATCTCCTGGTACGACCACCAATCCAAGTTAAGGATGTTATTGGACTAATTGGTTGTTTGGACACTCTTGCTCAATTGTGATCACAGCTGAAAAACATTCTACTAATAAGTGAGTATAAAAGGGAACAACATTCTAGGTTAGTTTAGTATCTAAAGATCAGCAGTTGATGGCTTGCTGACCGACTCACAATGACCAGAAAGAAACAACTTTCTTTAGAGACCCGTCAGTCCATTGTTGTGTTAAAGAAGAAGATACTCCATTAAAACAAGAACATTTCACTGTGATCCCAAACTTTTGAGCAGTAGTGTTTATATATATATATATATATATATATATATATATATATATATATATATATATATATATATGTATATATATATATATATATATATATATATATATATATATATATATATACACACACATACACACATCTATTTATCTACACATGGTACCCATAAATCAACTGCTTCTAAATGTCGTCGCTGTCCAGAAAAAAACAGGAACATTTTTGTTTTAGATCATTTGAACCAATTACTTTCCATTGTGTGCTAATTTCATGATGAATGGACCAATAAAATTAGAAAGAATTCTGGTTTCATTGACTGACACTGAACATATAGACTGTTTTAGGTCTCCCCTGTAAAGCTGCCCTTTTGAAGATACCTGTTTTCTTTGGACATATATATAGCTTAACAGAACACTTCAAATATTTACATATCAACAAAACCTATAGACGTAGAAGATAACAACCCATAACAATCAATACCAGAACAGACTGATACTCAAAGATTAACATCCTTTTAAAATTCACACAGTCTAAAACGAGATCCTGCAGCTCAGACCACACTCACCCTCGCTCTTATGGGAGACCCATCAACTACAGGGCAGAAGAAACGGTGGAACATCAAAGAGCAGCATGAAAAGTGGTTCCTGTGTGGAGGTTCTGATGGAGCGGACTCTTCGGGAGCACCTCGCTCGTCTCTCCTCAGCTCGTGGAGAAATGTCTATTGTCTTCAATTAATTCTGGGTGGTGTGAGTCAGTGCAGCGTCCTGTTCCTCTAGGCACAGTTAAACATTAACCAGAGCCGGCCAGTCTATTTCCTCTGGACACATAAAACCAGCCTGTGGTCATTCGCATTTCACCCCCCTGTGTGCACTTTATGTACCTCCGTACTGGAGAAGATGGTGGACCTACAGCCTCACAGCTGGAAACTCCCGTACAAACATCTCACTTTAAGATTCTGTACAAATTAAAGCTAGATGACGATCACAGTGGTGATGTTTACAGTGGTGGTGATGGTGTTTACAGTGGTGGTGATGGTGTTTACAGTGGTGGTGATGGTGTTTATAGTGGTGGTGATGGTGTTTACAGTGGTGGTGGTGATCACAGTGGCGGTGATGGTGTTTACAGTGGCGGTGATGGTGTTTACAGTGGTGGTGATGGTGTTTACAGTGGTGGTGGTGATGGTGTTTACAGTGGTGGTGATGGTGTTTACAGTGGCGGTGATGGTGTTTACGGTGGTGGTGGTGTTCACAGTAGTGGTGATGGTGTTTACATTGGTGGTGATCACAGTGGCGGTGATGGTGTTTACAGTGGCGGTGATGGTGTTTACAGCGGTGGTGATGGTGTTTACAGTGGTGGTGGTGATGGTGTTTACAGTGGTGGTGATGGTGTTTACAGTGGCAGTGATGGTGTTTACAGTGGTGGTGGTGTTCACAGTGGTGGTGATGGTGTTTACAGTGGTGGGGGATGTTTACAGTGGTTGTGATGTTTACATTGGTGGTTGTGATGCTGTTTACAGTGGTGGTGGTAATGTTTACAGTGCTGATGTTTACAGTGGTGGTGGTAATGTGTACAGTGGTGGTGGTAATGTTTACAGTGTTGATGTTTACAGTGGTGGTGGTAATGTTTACAGCGCTGATGTTTACAGTGGTGGTGGTAATGTTTACAGTGTTGATGTTTACAGTGGTGGTAATGTGTACAGTGGTGGTGGTAATGTTTACAGTGTTGATGTTTACAGTGGTGGTGGTAATGTGTACAGTGGTGGTGATATTGTTTACAGTGTTGATGTTTACAGTGGTGGTGGTAATGTGTACAGTGGTGGTGGTAATGTTTACAGTGGTGATGTATACAGTGGTGGTGGTAATGTTTACAGTGTTGATGTTTACAGTGGTGGTGGTAATGTTTACAGTGGTGATGTTTACAGTGGTGGGGGTAATGTTTACAGTGTTGATGTTTACAGTGGTGATGTTTACAGTGGTGGTGATGTATACAGTGGTGGTGGTAATGTGTACAGTGGTGGTGGTAATGTTTACAGTGTTGATGTTTACAGTGGTGGTGGTAATGTTTACAGTGGTGATGTATACAGTGGTGGTGGTAATGTTTACAGTGTTGATGTTTACAGTGGTGGTGGTAATGTTTACAGTGGTGATGTATACAGTGGTGGGGGTGATGTTTACAGTGGTGAAGTTGTTAACAGTGGTGATGATAAGGTTTACAATGCTGATGTTTACAGTGGCCATGATGGTTTCTACAGTAGTGGTGATGCAGTGTACAGTGATGGTAAGGTTTATAATGGTGATGGTTTCTACAGTAGTGGTGATACAGTGTACAGTGATGGTAAGGTTTATAATGGTGACGGTTTCTACAGTAGTGGTGATGCAGTGTACAGTGATGGTAAGGTTTATAATGGTGACGGTTTCTACAGTAGTGGTGATGCAGTGTACAGTGATGGTAGGTTTATAATGGTGATTGTTTCTACAGTAGTGGTGATGCAGTGTACAGTGATGGTAAGGTTTATAATGGTGATGGTTTCTACAGTAGTGGTGATGCAGTGTACAGTGATGGTAAGGTTTATAATGGTGATGGTTTCTACAGTAGTGATGATACAGTGTACAGTGATGGTAAGGTTTATAATGGTGACGGTTTCTACAGTAGTGGTGATGCAGTGTACAGTGATGGTAAGGTTTATAATGGTGACGGTTTCTACAGTAGTGGTGATGCAGTGTACAGTGATGGTAGGTTTATAATGGTGATTGTTTCTACAGTAGTGGTGATGCAGTGTACAGTGATGGTAAGGTTTATAATGGTGACGGTTTCTACAGTAGTGGTGATGCAGTGTACAGTGATGGTAAGGTTTATAATGGTGATGGTTTCTACAGTAGTGGTGATGCAGTGTACAGTGATGGTAGGTTTATAATGGTGATTGTTTCTACAGTAGTGGTGATGCAGTGTACAGTGATGGTAAGGTTTATAATGGTGACGGTTTCTACAGTAGTGGTGATGCAGTGTACAGTGATGGTAAGGTTTATAATGGTGATGGTTTCTACAGTAGTGGTGATTCTGTGTACAGTGATGGTAGGTTTATAATGGTGATTGTTTCTACAGTAGTGGTGATGCAGTGTACAGTGATGGTAAGGTTTATAATGGTGACGGTTTCTACAGTAGTGGTGATACAGTGTACAGTGATGGTAAGGTTTATAATGGTGACGGTTTCTACAGTAGTGGTGATACAGTGTACAGTGATGGTAAGGTTTATAATGGTGACGGTTTCTACAGTAGTGGTGATGCAGTGTACAGTGATGGTAAGGTTTATAATGGTGATTGTTTCTACAGTAGTGGTGATGCAGTGTACAGTGATGGTAAGGTTTATAATGGTGATGGTTTCTACAGTAGTGGTGATGCAGTGTACAGTGATGGTAAGGTTTATAATGGTGATGGTTTCTACAGTAGTGGTGATGCAGTGTACAGTGATGGTAAGGTTTATAATGGTGATGGTTTCTACAGTAGTGGTGATGCAGTGTACAGTGATGGTAAGGTTTATAATGGTGATGGTTTCTACAGTAGTGGTGATGCAGTGTACAGTGATGGTAAGGTTTATAATGGTGATGGTTTCTACAGTAGTGGTGATGCAGTGTACAGTGATGGTAAGGTTTATAATGGTGATGGTTTCTACAGTAGTGGTGATGCAGTGTACAGTGATGGTAAGGTTTATAATGGTGATGGTTTCTACAGTAGTGGTGATGCAGTGTACAGTGATGGTAAGGTTTATAATGGTGATGGTTTCTACAGTAGTGGTGATGCAGTGTACAGTGATGGTAAGGTTTATAATGGTGATTGTTTCTACAGTAGTGGTGATGCAGTGTACAGTGATGGTAAGGTTTATAATGGTGACGGTTTCTACAGTAGTGGTGATGCAGTGTACAGTGATGGTAAGGTTTATAATGGTGACGGTTTCTACAGTAGTGGTGATGCAGTGTACAGTGATGGTAAGGTTTATAATGGTGACGGTTTCTACAGTAGTGGTGATGCAGTGTACAGTGATGGTAAGGTTTATAATGGTGATTGTTTCTACAGTAGTGGTGATGCAGTGTACAGTGATGGTAAGGTTTATAATGGTGATGGTTTCTACAGTAGTGGTGATGCAGTGTACAGTGATGGTAAGGTTTATAATGGTGATGGTTTCTACAGTAGTGGTGATGCAGTGTACAGTGATGGTAAGGTTTATAATGGTGATGGTTTCTACAGTAGTGGTGATGCAGTGTACAGTGATGGTAAGGTTTATAATGGTGATGGTTTCTACAGTAGTGGTGATGCAGTGTACAGTGATGGTAAGGTTTATAATGGTGATGGTTTCTACAGTAGTGGTGATGCAGTGTACAGTGATGGTAAGGTTTATAATGGTGATTGTTTCTACAGTAGTGGTGATGCAGTGTACAGTGATGGTAAGGTTTATAATGGTGATGGTTTCTACAGTAGTGGTGATGCAGTGTACAGTGATGGTAAGGTTTATAATGGTGATTGTTTCTACAGTAGTGGTGATGCAGTGTACAGTGATGGTAAGGTTTATAATGGTGATGGTTTCTACAGTAGTGGTGATTCTGTGTACAGTGATGGTAAGGTTTATAATGGTGACGGTTTCTACAGTAGTGGTGATGCACCAGTGAACTTACACGATGGTAGAACCTGGAAAACCTCTAAATACATTTTCATTGGGGACTACTTTGTCTCACAGCATCCTGCGTGTATCCCTCCACCATGAAGGACTTTGTAAGATATTTTAAATTAAAACTGCCTAACCATCATTGAGCAGCATACATATATAACCATATACTGTAATAACTGAGGGAGCTCATAGAGGCGGACGTCTGGTTCCATTCACCACCACTGTGCTGTGAACAGTTCTGATTGAGCGTTTCCTGACTAACCTTTTTTCTTTGGTATGTTTGGAAACCTCAGGAAAAGTTTTTGTTTCAAAGTATTTGAAATATTGCAGAGGACTCAAGAGAACGGACCATGTTTTAAAAGCCCCTCACCATTCTTAGGATTCACTATTGTTTGCAAGGTCTCCAGAATTGTGTTACAAAGGACAGAGATGAGTTCAGAACAAGGGACTGAAGGTTCACCAGTTT
The DNA here is from genome assembly GCA_021613375.1 of Megaleporinus macrocephalus. Taxonomy (NCBI): domain Eukaryota; kingdom Metazoa; phylum Chordata; class Actinopteri; order Characiformes; family Anostomidae; genus Megaleporinus; species Megaleporinus macrocephalus. The sequence continues at coordinate 35,932,941 of CM038726.1, read as the reverse complement.
TATTTTGAGGAAGAAAAAAAAAAACAGGGGGAAAAAAAAACAAAAAAAAACATGGCTTCCTACACAGCACTCATTTCCACACAACAAAGACCGTACCGTTACAAGACCAACTCAAATTCAATAACTTCAATAAGCGCAAGGTCTCAGACATCAAGTGCATTCTTCTCCAGATTGTCCGCAATCGTTTCTACGAGCACATTAAAGAACAGACGTTTCTTTCTGAAGGTTCTGACGGCATTGACAAAGAACAAAGAGGGAGACAAAGCCACGCCCCATAAACCACAGCCCCCCGTCACACAACAAACTTGTTCTTGGTGATTGAGTTGCTCTTGGTGGCCGTGTCTGCGTGAGCCTGATAGCCAATCACGAGCTTCGCAGGGAGGCCGAGGGTCTCTTTATACTTTCGGCTAAAGGAGAAGAGAAGAGAGTGAGCGAGCGTTTATCACAACAATAGTCAGATAACCAGTTTTTAAATTCACATATTTGTGGGGACATTGAAAAACCCATTAGGCTCATTTTCCTCATTTTAAGTTTTTTTATATTGCATATCTGTGTTCACCTTCTTTCAGAGCTCCCTTGTCTAAGCCCCGCCCCCTAACAACCCCAGTCGGCCCTGACTAGTCAGCTCAGCTCGCTCACCCGGTGTGCTCTGACTGGTCAAATCTGCATTGTGCTACAAGTTCTGCCCACACACCACCATAGCTGCTCTTACATCGATATATCAGTTAGAGCCAGAGTCTGATTCTGAAAGTCAGGGGAAACAGCAGGACCTCAATCTTTTCTTTCCCAAAGCCCACCTGCTGACAGCTACAAAGCTCAGCAGCCCACAGACACACTAAACTGTTTCAAATGTTTCTCTTTCCTGAAATTCTGACTCTAAAAACCTGAAAATCAGAGCTGATAAGATCAGATCACCCTTTTCACTTCAATCACACAAACTTAGATGTGCAGTGACGTTAAAGGAGGAGAATAAAAATGAATATAGGAGGGACACCTATATTGGTCTTCAGTCTGTTTAGTTTTGAGGGGCTTTGTGGTGCGTCTGAAACAGCTGAGCCTCTCTGACTCCACCCACTGAACCTCTGACTCCACCCACTGCTCTTCGTCACAGTCAGCACTAATAATGAACCTGGTTTCTGCTTCTGTATACGGAGTATTTGCAATAATAATAATAATAATACTAAAAAAGTAAAAAATCAAATAAATAATACTACTAATAAAAACATTAACAACAAAAATATATAAAATGGGTAATAAAATAAAATAAAAATACTAAAAAAACATCACATTATTGCTAATAATAATTTTTAATTCTAAAATTAATTAAAAAGAATCAAAATCAAGACAAACAAATACTACTAATTAATACATAAAATAAGTAAACAAACAAAAATCAATAAAAATAAAGAACAGCACATTAACAACAACAACAATATTTATATTACCATTATTATTATTTTTATTATTATAGTGAAGGATTAATATGATTCATGAAAACCTGACTGCTTCATGTACAGGGGGCGGCTACAAATCCATTACTACCCAGCTCTGCCTGCGTTTAAAGAATTCTCCTCAGTCCGCCTCCGTGTTATCCGCACTGTATATCCAGGCAGCGCCGTGCTGCACCAAACACGCTCCACCACTTGGAGTGCTGGGTAATTAGTTTCATTAGGTTGCTAGGCACAAATCCCTTTTCCATGATCATTATTGTTTACAGCAGACCGGACGGTCAACTACCCACATCTGGCCAAGACTCCAATCAGCTGAATTCAGAACTCCGGCTGGGAGACAACCATGAACATACACTTCAGCTCCAGACTGACCGAGTGTTTACAGAGAACTGCAGCAGCATACAAACAAAAACCAGGATTAATTCCCCAAAGATCACAGAGCAGATACATAAGATTACATAATCACCTAATCCTGATTACTCTGATCAGTTACTTAATATTATAATAACTGTTCACATTACGTTCAGGTAAGAATCAGAGGGTTAAGCTGGATGTGCTGAGTATATAGTAAAATGTGTGATTGAGACTATGCTGATCTGTTTAGGGGTCAGCGCTCAGTAATGTTGGTATATAAACTGTGTATCTACAACAGTGTAGTGCATCTCTGACTGTACAACCAGTATTAGATATTAATCACACACAGCCAGCAACAAAAGAGCTAATCAGCTAATTTGGCCAGTTCTGGCTTGATCATCAACTGTTGCATATAATAGACAATTAATTTGTAAATCACAATTATTTAAATAATTAACGGTCAGCTGAAATTTCCTGATCTACTGAGAACACACTTCTACACATTACTGTATTTACTGAAAACAAATCTCCACTGTAGAGGACGTGTTAACATATATATTCACTTTGAAGAGGGAATTGACTTCATTTTTGCATACAAACTTATAAATAAAATAAATAAATAAGGTCTAAATAGAGCTCCATCCTGATTGGCTGGGTGTGTATTGAGACTCTTAAAAAAAAAAAAAAAAACAAATAGATTAAAGCAACCCACAATATAATATTTCTGTTATGGTCATGGTGAATGGTAGGGCTGGACCCCAGTATCCAGACATTCGCTTTTGGGTAGGTATTTGTTTAATTTTGGGAATTCAAATTCTTTTGGATAAACGTGTTTATCAGTAAAGGCAAAACACTAATGTTTGGGGTTCTCGGGAGAAACTCTAGACTGCATAATATAAAGTGGTATATTATAAAAAAAGTAAAAACAGCCTCTCAAGTGCTAATGTTAAAAACAGCCCGCTGGAAAAGCCACCACTCCACCCGTATTTAGTCACTTCCTTGTAAGAAAGGACCCAAAACAGCCCGACAAACATTTCTTCTCTTTAACAAACAGAATTACTTACAAAGCAATATCGCCAACATATCTGAATATGGTGAACGATATTATACCCTGAAATATATATCCATATCACCCATCACTAATTATCACACCAGGTACTACTTTTACTGTTTTTAGAAAAATAAAAATTCATACTTCTCTCATTTCCCATTATATATCTACTAGAGACAGATTTTATCTCCAGTATCATTCACTTTACTTCAGTTCTGGATATATGGAGATATTTGGAGTGCATTATTTAGTATCGCGACATTCTGGATCATTGACTTCTGTTACAATCTGATGAAAATTCTTGTATTTTTTAATATCTCAGTTAGGGGTGCGCCATATCATATCGTATGCAATAATAAAATTAAATTTTCATTTTGTTGCAGTAGTGTATTCTTGAATTTTTTTTAATTCAATGTTTAGTCATATCGCTAGAAGTATCGTTATTGCAAATATACTATGAAATATCGTGATATTGTAGGGCCATATCGCCCACCTACCACACCCATATATATAAAAAAAAAAAAAAAAAAAACACAACATGCATCACTTGAATGCAGCAGCAGCCATTTAGTGTATAAAAATTTTACGATGAATGGGCCAATAGAAATGCTCCAAAATCACTAAATTCTGGTTCCACTGACGGCCAAAGCCGTGATTGGAGATACAGATTTCTGCTAATCAGTTGCTGTATATGGACTGTGCAACAAACAGCATAGCAGTTCCATAAAGAAAGAGAGACGTCTTGTTTTTTCATGATACGGGCCCTTTAATTCCTCACTATGCAACATCAAAGCAACTCCTCTGATTAGCACTCTCGCCCCAAGACCTGATGCCCACTCACCCGATATAAGTTACAGCCTCTGCGTTCTCCGTGTTGGTGGTCCAGATGGCGATCTTGTCACCCTTGGCGCGGACGTTGATGACCGCTCCGCAGACGTCTCTGCTGTAGGGGCCGAAGCCCTCGCCGATGAGACACAGCAGCTGCAGGAGAGACAGACAGCAGACAGTTAGAGTCAGAACCCTCTCTGTTATACAAGAGTGTGAAACAGCTCCAGCACTGCTGGTTGATTTTCTACAGAGAACAAACTTTTATTTACAGAATTTAAAAAACAGAACCCCATAAAACAGTCTGTGTAGAGAAGCTGTGTATCAACTGAGCACTTTACTAGTAACACCACCTTCTATCTTCACTCACTGTCCACTGTATCAGCTCCACTGACCATACAGGACCTACACTCACTGTCCACTGACCATACAGGACCTCTACTCACTGTCCACTGACCATACAGGACCTCTACTCACTGTCCACTGTATCAGCTCCACTGACCATACAGGACCTCCACTCACTGTCCACTGTATCTGCTCTACTGACCATACAGGAGATACACTTACTGTCCACTGTATCAGCTCCACTAACTGTCCACTGTATCAGCTCCACTGACCATACAGAACCTCCACTCACTGTCCACTGTATCAGCTCCACTGACCATACAGGACCTCCACTCACTGTCCACTGTATCAGCTCCACTGACCATACAGGACCTCCACTCACTGTCCACTGTATCAGCTCCACTGACCATACAGGACCTCCACTCACTGTCCACTGTATCAGCCCCACTGACCATACAGGACCTCCACTCACTGTCCACTGTATCAGCTCCACTGACCATACAGGACCTCCACTCACTGTCCACTGCATCAGCTCCACTGACCATACAGGAGCTCCACTCACTGTCCACTGCATCAGCTCCACTGACCATACAGGAGCTCCACTCACTGTCCACTGCATCAGCTCCACTGACCATACAGGAGCTCCACTCACTGTCCACTGCATCAGCTCCACTGACCATACAGGAGCTCCACTCACTGTCCACTGCATCAGCTCCACTGACCCTACAGGACCTCCACTCACTGTCCACTGTATCAGCCCCACCGACCATACAGGACCTCCACTCACTGTCCACTGTATCAGCTCCACTGACCATACAGGACCTCCACTTAGACTGTAGTTCATCTGATTCTCTGTATACTTTATTACTCTGTTCTTAAATGGTCAGGACGCCCACAGGACCACCACAGAGCAGGTACTAATAGGGTGGTGGGTTATTCTCAGCACTGCAGTGACACTGAGGTTAGTGTGTTGTGTTGGTGTGAGTGGATTAGACACAGCAGTGCTGCTGGACAGTTTAAACAAATGGTGTCTAAATAGGCTGTCTAGGTAGTGAGTGTGTTAGTAGGCTGTCTAGGTAGTGAGTGTCTAAGTAGGCTGTCTAGGTAGTGAGTGTCTAAGTAGGCTGTCTAGGTAGTGAGTGTCTAAGTAGGCTGTCTAGGTAGTGAGTGTGTAAGTAGGCTGTCTAGGTAGTGAGTGTCTAAGTAGGCTGTCTAGGTAGTGAGTGTCTAAGTAGGCTGTCTAGGTAGTGAGTGTCTAAGTAGGCTGTCTAGGTAGTGAGTGTGTAAGTAGGCTGTCTAGGTAGTGAGTGTCTAAGTAGGCTGTCTAGGTAGTGAGTGTCTAAGTAGGTTGTCTAGGTAGTGAGTGTGTAAGTAGGTTGTCTAGGTAGTGAGTGTGTAAGTAGGCTGTCTAGGTAGTGAGTGTGTAAGTAGGCTGTCTAGGTAGTGAGTGTGTAAGTAGGCTGTCTAGGTAGTGAGTGTGTAAGTAGGCTGTCTAGGTAGTGAGTGTGTAAGTAGGCTGTCTATGTAGTGAGTGTGTAAGTAGGCTGTCTAGGTAGTGAGTGTGTAAACAGATTACTGAGACGCTCTAGTTAGAGAGAGACTGCGTCACGGCTTGTTCCCCCCACTGCAGCACGCACCGGTGGTTTAGCTGGTTGCTAAGATACCAGCCAGCATCCAAAACAATAGCCTGAGGCTTAAAAATCTGCTAGCATAAATGCTAATGTCTGGAGTATAAAGTGTAAATGGTGAAGGACTCGTTACAGAGTTGATAATAAAATACTGTTTTGTGTGATTTTATGACCAGAAACACATTAAAACTCCAGAGAATAAAAATAACTCACATTTTAAAACCACTTCACTGCTCCTAGATTAGCCTGCGGTGCATCATGGGATTGTCTTAGTGGCTGAGGAAGCGTTCAATACTTCTTAAAATCAGGTCTAAATAAGGTTCCTCAGTAGACAGCATGTTTAAGGTATGTAAGAATTGGGACAGTCTACATGTCGGGAGCGCATACTATGATGTAAATGCTGCCTATGTAGGAGATCAGTAGGATTTGAGACACACCCACTGTGTCCACTCACTGTCCACTCTATTAGACACTCCTACTACTTGCTG
>CM038726.1:35866799-35921799 GCA_021613375.1 Megaleporinus macrocephalus | reverse complement strand
ATACACAGAAACAAGAACCTGAACGCTTCCATTCAAAAACATACACACACACATATATACAAACAAATATATACACACAAGAACCTGAACGCTTCCATTCAAAAACATACACACACACATATATACAAACAAATATATACACACAAGAACCTGAACGCTTCCATTCAAAAACACACACACATACAAATATATATACACATTTATACACACACACTCACTTGTCTTACTATATTAGTTAGGTCATCCATAGGTTTCTATTGATCTTTGTTTTACTTTAACTAAATAATACTATACCTACACCTAAAGCTAACCTTAACCACAAATCTCCAAAAAACTAATTTTCTGCTCTATTAGATTTTTTTTTTTTTATAGATTTTTGGAGAAAATGACATGTCCTAAAGTGAGGACCAGCAAAATGTCCTCACTTTACCAAAAAAATCTGACTGTACTATACTAATGAGGACATGTGATCCTCACAACTATACCTATACAAGAACATACATACACACACACACACACACACATATACATAGTTGTCCGTCACCTTAAACACTGAATAATCGCATCCTGAAGAGAGTTTGCTGGCCGACTGAATATTGTTGTACAACCTGCAGAAAGAAAAGCTGATTACTCAAAAAAATAATAAACTAAAACTATAGCAACAACAACAACAACAACAATCACAATAACAATAAGGCACGGTGGTGTAGTGGTCAGTATGGTGGTGTAGTGGTCAGTATAGTGGTGTAGTGGTCAGTATGGTGGTGTAGTGGTCAGTACTGTCTCCTCACAGTAAGATGTTCTGGGTGGGATTCCCGGTCCGGGTGGTTCTGTGTGGACTGTGTATGTTCTCTCCGTGTTTGAGTGGGTTCTCCGGTTTCCTCCCACAGTCCAAACACATGCCTGTTAGGATCCTCACTCTAAACTGACCGTAGGTGTGAGTGTGTCGGTGATGTAACGGACTGGTGACCTGTCCATGGTGTACACTGCCTTCGTCTAATGACACAGATTGGCTCCAGCTCCAGAGTGTGTAGTACAGAGCACGGTTACAAGCACCCCAGTTGAGTATACTCAAAAGTCCACAGTGCTTATTGTTGCTGCCCAAAAAAAAAAAAAACAAGCACCACCAAACTGACCACTTCACAGGAGACAGCAAAACCTTCTCCACCCCTAATGTAAGTGAACGGAACCAGGGTTCTGTTTGAACATGTCTATTGGAGTAAAGGTCCAGCAGAACATCAGAGTGACCGGTCATCCACGCAGACCTCAGCAACCACTGAGGCCCACTTCCTCAATTAATGAGGCCACAAACTAACATTTTTTTTTTTTTTTTTTTGGGCGGGGGGGGTCTTAAAGGGGGAATGCCACCTTAATGCACAACTAAGCAGTTAAATTCAGAGAGGATCTACAGTAGATCAGTCAGAACTGTACACAGTGGAGGTTAGTGTAGAGTCGGCTGTGTGTGTGTAGTGTTACTGCTACAGAGGTTAGTGTAGAGTCGGCTGTGTGTGTGTAGTGTTACTGCTACAGAGGTTAGTGTAGAGTCGGCTGTGTGTGTGTAGTGTTACTGCTACAGAGGTTAGTGTAGAGTCGGCTGTGTGTGTGTAGTGTTACTGCTGCTACAGAGGTTAGTGGAGAGTCGGCTGTGTGTGTGTAGTGTTACTGCTACAGAGGTTAGTGTAGAGTCGGCTGTGTGTGTGTAGTGTTACTGCTGCTACAGAGGTTAGTGTAGAGTCGGCTGTGTGTGTGTAGTGTTACTGCTACAGAGGTTAGTGTAGAGTCGGCTGTGTGTGTGTAGTGTTACTGCTACAGAGGTTAGTGTAGAGTCGGCTGTGTGTGTGTAGTGTTACTGCTACAGAGGTTAGTGTAGAGTCGGCTGTGTGTGTGTAGTGTTACTGCTGCTACAGAGGTTAGTGTAGAGTCGGCTGTGTGTGTGTAGTGTTACTGCTACAGAGGTTAGTGTAGAGTCGGCTGTGTGTGTGTAGTGTTACTGCTACAGAGGTTAGTGGAGAGTCGGTTGTGTGTGTAGTGTTACTGCTACAGAGGTTAGTGTAGAGTCGGCTGTGTGTGTGTAGTGTTACTGCTGCTACAGAGGTTAGTGTAGAGTCGGCTGTGTGTGTGTAGTGTTACTGCTACAGAGGTTAGTGTAGAGTCGGCTGTGTGTGTGTAGTGTTACTGCTACAGAGGTTAGTGTAGAGTCGGCTGTGTGTGTGTAGTGTTACTGCTACAGAGGTTAGTGTAGAGTCGGCTGTGTGTGTGTAGTGTTACTGCTGCTACAGAGGTTAGTGTAGAGTCGGCTGTGTGTGTGTAGTGTTACTGCTACAGAGGTTAGTGTAGAGTCGGCTGTGTGTGTGTAGTGTTACTGCTACAGAGGTTAGTGTAGAGTCGGCTGTGTGTGTGTAGTGTTACTGCTACAGAGGTTAGTGTAGAGTCGGCTGTGTGTGTGTAGTGTTACTGCTACAGAGGTTAGTGTAGAGTCGGCTGTGTGTGTGTAGTGTTACTGCTACAGAGGTTAGTGTAGAGTCGGCTGTGTGTGTGTAGTGTTACTGCTACAGAGGTTAGTGTAGAGTCGGCTGTGTGTGTGTAGTGTTACTGCTGCTACAGAGGTTAGTGTAGAGTCGGCTGTGTGTGTAGTGTTACTGCTACAGAGGTTAGTGTAGAGTCGGCTGTGTGTGTGTGTAGTGTTACTGCTACAGAGGTTAGTGTAGAGTCTGCTGTGTGTGTGTAGTGTTACTGCTGCTACAGAGGTTAGTGTAGAGTCGGCTGTGTGTGTGTAGTGTTACTGCTGCTACAGAGGTTAGTGTAGAGTCGGCTGTGTGTGTGTAGTGTTACTGCTGCTACAGAGGTTAGTGTAGAGTCGGCTGTGTGTGTGTAGTGTTACTGCTGCTACAGAGGTTAGTGTAGAGTCGGCTGTGTGTGTGTAGTGTTACTGCTACAGAGGTTAGTGTAGAGTCGGCTGTGTGTGTGTAGTGTTACTGCTGCTACAGAGGTTAGTGTAGAGTCAGCTGTGTGTGTGTAGTGTTACTGCTGCTACAGAGGTTAGTGTAGAGTCAGCTGTGTGTGTGTAGTGTTACTGCTGCTACAGAGGTTAGTGTAGAGTCGGCTGTGTGTGTGTGTAGTGTTACTGCTGCTACAGAGGTTAGTGTAGAGTCGGCTGTGTGTGTGTAGTGTTACTGCTACAGAGGTTAGTGTAGAGTCGGCTGTGTGTGTGTAGTGTTACTGCTGCTACAGAGGTTAGTGTAGAGTCGGCTGTGTGTGTGTAGTGTTACTGCTGCTACAGAGGTTAGTGGAGAGTCTACAGTTGGAGATGTTTCTACTTACGCCCAGAAGTCTTCAGCAGTGTCAAACTTGGTGATGAGTCGAAGGTTATCTTGCCACATCTTGCTCTTATCGTTCTTGTAGAACCACAGAGCCCACCTGCAGCCCCGAAACAAACAATACACCTCATAGTGTGATCAGAGTGAACCTGCAGACTCTTCCTCCAAACACAATCATCAAACTTATTATCTGATTATTTCCGATCTGTGCTGTAGATTCAGGTCAATAAGGTGAGAGCACTCACGCTGCTACAGCTGAACTAAACGGCTGTAGCATGATTACATGAGCTGCAGTCGCCACTTACTTTGAATTTATTTAATTAATTGCTTTTTGATTGTTTTAAAGGGCCCATAAACAAAATTCCACCTCAATGGTTTAATGTTAAAATTTCACTCTCTAGTCCATATACATCCCTCTATTCAGCAGTTTAGCCCCACTTACTTATACTCAAGTTCTTTTAAGTGTTGGATCAGTCTTAAAGGCACAGTCACAAAAGTACTTTAACAGTAAAACAGTATTTTAAGGGATACATAGGGGTCAAAAACACAGTCTAATAAACTGATTTAGAATTTTAGAAATAAAAAAATAGAAAAAACAACCCTAAAATTAACATAAGCATTATTACAAATAAAAAAAAAACAGTAATATTCAAATAAATACAACAAAATAAGAAATTAACCAGCTAAACCAGCAGCTGACCAGCATAAACCAGTTTAAATTGGTAAAGAGACTCAAGCGCTGGGCTGTATACATTGTGATACACTATGTTATAATATGATGTTCTGAACATCTGGTATATGCGGTCAGTACTTGTAAAAATACTGACCAACAGTATGTTTTATTGTATATACTAAAATGAGATCCAATTAACTGAACTCACAGTACAGTATGTACAAATACTGAATACAATATTACGTAAATATATTACTGAAAGGATTGCAAAATACTGCATTTTTACTATATCACCACCTCCCTAATAAAATAAATAAATAAATAAATAAATAAAAATAGAAAGAGGCTGAAGACTACAAATATACCCACGCAAACTAAATAAAAACAAATAATATATACACTAATAACATCATTAAAATATGCAACACAGGTAATCCTAAAATAAGATTTAAGCCAAGGAACTAAAAATAGAGTAGAAATAAATATAGTAAAATAATTCAAACGTGTAAGGCTTAACTAATACTAACACTGTAGTAAGTAATACTAAAATAAGATCAGCCCCCAAAAAAACTAATAGAAATAAAGATATTAGTAAGACTAATAAAGTATTTAGTAAAAAAAAGACTATACTAAAAAAGGTAAAACAAACAAAAACCTCAAGAGTAGAAATAACATCTTAAAATCAGACTAATAAGTAATACTAGGTATCACTGATTAACAGATAATAAAAAAGAAATTTAAATACTGAAATAAGACCCAATCAAAACAAACAAACCAAAGAGTAGGAATAAAAATACTATAATAAATAATAAAAATAAGCAATCCTAATAAGTAACACTGAACTAAGATCAAACAGAAATGAACAGAGTGAGGTAAGGCGCTCAGGTGGGCCGCAGAGGGGACGTTTAACTCTGTTAGAACAAACCGGTTCTGTAAGGGGTGTTTAGCTGGCGGTTCCTTCACAATAGACGTGACGGTCACTGCTTTCTTCTCAAACGTCTTCCTGGGTCGTTTATCGATCTGTCAGAACAAACAACCCACAATCACCTTCATCACCTTCATCACCTTCATCACCTTCATCACCTTCATCACCTTCATCACCTTCATCCACCAGAGCTGCTCAGTACCCGTCCACTCCACCTTAAACTGACCGCTAACCGCTGCACTGCAGTTAAGGTGGAACCAAGACCGTGTGCTGGAAAGCATGTGGTGTGTGTGTGTGTGTGTGTGTGTGTGTGTGTGTGTGGAGCTACTGGTGTGTGTCTAGGTCTGGAGCCGTTTTGTGAGTCTGTCTAGAGCTGGTCTGTGTCTGTGTGTCTGTGTGTCTAGAGCTGGTCTGTGTCTGTGTGTCTAGAGCTGCTGTGTGTGTCTCTGTCTCGAGCTGCTGTGTGTGTCTCGAGCTGCTGTGTGTGTCTCGAGCTGCTGTGTGTGTCTCTGTCTCGAGCTGCTGTGTGTGTCTCGAGCTGCTGTGTGTGTCTCGAGCTGCTGTGTGTGTCTCGAGCTGCTGTGTGTGTCTCGAGCTGCTGTGTGTGTCTCTAGCTCGAGCTGCTGTGTGTGTCTCGAGCTGCTGTGTGTGTGTCTCTGTCTCGAGCTGCTGTGTGTGTGTCTGTGTGTAGCTGCTGTGTGTGTCTCTGTCTAGAGCTGCTGTGTGTGTCTCGAGCTGCTGTGTGTGTCTCGAGCTGCTGTGTGTGTCTCGAGCTGCTGTGTGTGTCTCTAGCTGCTGTGTGTGTCTCTAGTTCGAGCTGCTGTGTGTGTAGCTGCTGTGTGTGTGTCTGTGTGTAGCTGCTGTGTGTGTGTCTGTGTGTAGCTGCTGTGTGTGTCTCGAGCTGCTGTGTGTGTCTCTATCTAGAGCTGCTGTGTGTGTCTCGAGCTGCTGTGTGTGTCTCTGTCTAGAGCTGCTGTGTGTGTCTCTGTCTAGAGCTGCTGTGTGTGTCTCTGTCTAGAGCTGCTGTGTGTGTCTCGAGCTGCTGTGTGTGTCTCTGTCTAGAGCTGCTGTGTGTGTCTCGAGCTGCTGTGTGTGTCTCTGTCTAGAGCTGCTGTGTGTGTCTCTGTCTAGAGCTGCTGTGTGTGTCTCTGTCTAGAGCTGCTGTGTGTGTCTCTGTCTAGAGCTGCTGTGTGTGTCTCGAGCTGCTGTGTGTGTCTCGAGCTGCTGTGTGTGTCTCTGTCTCGAGCTGCTGTGTGTGTCTCTGTCTCGAGCTGCTGTGTGTGTCTCTGTCTCAAGCTGCTGTGTGTGTCTCAAGCTGCTGTGTGTGTCTCTGTCTCGAGCTGCTGTGTGTGTCTCGAGCTGCTGTGTGTGTCTAGAGCTGCTGTGTGTCTCTGTCTAGAGCTGCTGTGTGTCTCTGTCTAGAGCTGCTGTGTGTCTCTGTCTAGAGCTGCTGTGTGTCTCTGTCTAGAGCTGCTGTGTGTGTCTCTGTCTAGAGCTGCTGTGTGTGTCTCTGTCTCGAGCTGCTGTGTGTGTCTCGAGCTGCTGTGTGTGTCTCTGTCTCGAGCTGCTGTGTGTGTCTAGAGCTGCTGTGTGTGTCTAGAGCTGCTGTGTGTGTCTAGAGCTGCTGTGTGTCTCTGTCTAGAGCTGCTGTGTGTCTCTGTCTAGAGCTGCTGTGTGTCTCTGTCTAGAGCTGCTGTGTGTCTCTGTCTAGAGCTGCTGTGTGTGTCTCGAGCTGCTGTGTGTGTCTAGAGCTGCTGTGTGTGTCTCTGTCTAGAGCTGCTGTGTGTGTCTCTGTCTAGAGCTGCTGTGTGTGTCTCTGTCTAGAGCTGCTGTGTGTGTCTCTGTCTAGAGCTGCTGTGTGTGTCTCTGTCTAGAGCTGCTGTGTGTGTCTCTGTCTAGAGCTGATCTGCATGTGTGTGTCTAGAGCTGATCTGTATGTGTGTGTCTGTCTGGAGCTGCTGTGTGTGTCTAGAGCTGTTTGGAGCTACTGGTGTGCGTGTCTAAAGCTAGTATGTCTGTGTCTGTGTGTGTCTGGAGCTGTTTGGAGCTACGTGTGTGTGTGGAGTTGTGTATTTAGCTGGTTTGTGTGGAATTGTTGTGTGTTAGGAGCTGGTGTGTGTGTTTGTGGAGTTGTTGTGTATTTAGCTGGTGTGTGTGTGTATTTAGCTGGTTTGTGTGGAATTGTTGTGTGTTAGGAGCTTGTGTGTGTGTGTGTGTGTATATTTAGCTGGTTTGTGTGGAATTGTTGTGTGTTAGGAGCTGGTGTGTGTGGAGTTGTTGTGTATGTAGCTGGTGTGTGTGTATTTAGCTGGTTTGTGTGTGTGTGTGTGTGTGTGTGTGTGTGTGTGTGTGTGTGTGTGTGTGTGTGTGTGTGTGTATTCGAGCACAGAAAGTTTCTCACCAGCTGAACAGCGCAGCTCGCCGCCATGTCGAACCCGGAGCTCAGCAGCTGCTCGTTAGCGGTGTTCCTGAAACTTCCTCCCTATTTATCAGTTCACACCCCCCCACAACACCCCCCCCTCCTCCTCCTCACCCCCCCCCCCCCCACTCCTCACTGCCCCCAGTCAGCCTCAGATTCCCCTCCGAAACTCCGCTTTCCTGAATGTTCACGCGAGAACACATTTTCCAAATACCTAAAATAAAATATGTGGAATTAATGTTTGAATGTTTGCTAATAAGCCCAGTTTCAAAAACGAAAAATATAATTTACATTAAACTCCTCCGAAATCCCGTCTAGTGGCTTAAAACATTTCCCGGAACTCTTTTACCTGCATATTTAAATTCTATAAATAAATGTGTTTATTATTATTTGCAAAATGATCCTCTATTTCCAATTGAGAGCTGAGTAAGTTCCACATCCTGCCACAGGGTGGTGCTGTTTCACACTGTTATTTATAAAGCAGCTCCATCATGTTCTGTAACAATAACGAGATCTTTCTTTATTTCCCTCCTTCTTTCCAATTTGTGCTCATTTGAACTTTGATACATGTGATTTTATATATTGTCAAGAAAAATCAGGAGAGGTCTTTACTTTCAGAATTTATTTATTTTATTTGGAGCGTATCTATTCATCATAACTTTTTCACCCAGTGTAAACGGCCGCTGTTGTGTTTAATTGGTGTCAAAACATCAAAAAATAGAGATGCGTGTTTTTCTTTGAACAGGGGTATATATCATATTTTATTATATTTATTATGTTTATATAGTCTGTTGTGCTGCATGTTGCTAGAAGGGGAAATAAGAGAGTGTTGGCTTTCAGATAAAGAGAGATGGAGAGGTATGAACTGGTGGTGGCGCTAATGAGGCCGGCCTGCAGTGCAAAGATGATCTGTAAGTAAATAAACAGAGCCAATCTGCACCTGGTTTGCTGCATTGCTGCTTCACCTTGTCGCAGGTGTAGTGGATGAAGATGTGCACATGTAAAGTTTACTGGACCTCTTTAGAACCAATAGGAACCAATGTAGCTGATAGTCTTCTAATGGGCATTTATTAATGGTTATCATTACAAGGCACTAGTTTCCTGTAGGTCACATTTAGACCCAATTAAATGCATCAGAAAATCAGTCCTGGGGAAGTTTTGCGGTACTGTAAGTATGAAGATACCCACATAGCAAGCATATCATCTCCGTCCAGAGAAAAAAACATGTCCATTTTTCACCATTTTCTTTTTTTTCTATATCATTTGAACAGGACAGCTGCCGTTTACATTGTGTACAAATGTCACAATAAATGGACCAATAGAAATGCTCCAAAATAGCGTGGAAAGAATTCTGGTTCCATTGACTTACATTGAAAGTTAAGACAGTTTTTCCTCTCTCCTGTAAAGTTACCGTTTAGGAGATGCTTGTTTTTCTTTAGACCTGTTTGCCGATGCTGGTCTATCCAAGTTACTGTTCTGAATACAAGAGCTAATCTAGATTTTAACCTTTTTAAATGTACAGATATTTTATTTTGAAAAAGATTAGATTTTAAGGATTTCAAGATTCACTTTTTACACAATGAACATTATTTACTGAACTGATTTTCAACAGATGATGAAAGAAGGATCAGTTAATAAACTGTAGTGGAAAATGAGGTGAAGTGTGATTTTGTGTAATACCTTGCTTGTCCACTAAGGGGCCACAAACACTGAACCAGACACCAGCTTTGCCTTCAGCAGGCCAACAGTGGAAGACAGATGCATGTTGCTTGCTATGGACTTCCATTGCTTGTAAGCTAACCTGAAATTGTGTGTATAGTTACATGTACGTGTAGAATCCAGGGCAAAACATGAGCCCAGAATTAACAGGAAGAGCATTTTCAAAGATTCAAGGAGACTTTATTGTCATTCGCAACACATGTGGTACATGAGGTGGAACAAAATTGAGGACCCAAGGTCTCTAGTTTGGTCTCTAGTTTGATAATGAAGTGTTGGGGTTGGTGTGTTAGTGTGTGTTGCACTTGTGTGAGTGGATCAGACACACAGTGTCACTGCTAGACTAAGTATCTGTATATATATATATATATATATATATACAGCTGCACTCTTACATGGAATCATTTTTATCCTCTCAGTTACAGTAAAGACACAGAGCAGATCTAATTCTGATAGTGATGCTTTATGAATGAATTTAGACTCTAGACTGAGATCAGTGATGTGTCCAGCAGTCTGTTCACAGCTAATGATCACCCCACATGTTTTTAAGAAAAAGCACAAAAACTGCGCACGGCTGAGAAACGTCCCGTGTGTGGAAAGAGGTTAAGTAGCTTTATTAAAAAGGTCAGCCATTCATGTGATGAGCGCTGTGGTCTTTGCTCTGTGGTCAGCACTTTTTCTCTCATTCAGCAAATACTGACCTCACTCTAAGATCACACGCTGCACTCTAATACAGGATCGTCCAAACTATAATGGAATAATTCACCCCTTATGGAGCTTTTGGGGGGCCGGAGACCGCAAGAGACCAGAGTGGAGAAAAATCAGATGGCTGCCACCAGGGGGCCACAAAGCTGATGAGGAAAATTGTGGTCAGAATAATATCTTTATTTACAATAAGCAAGCCTGTATCAGCACCGAGCCCAGCCAGGCCTTTCTTACAGAAGGAAATATTAGAACCTTTACATTCACATCAATAAGAACACCTGCACTGAGACGGGTACAGCTAGCACGTTCCAACAGTGTCCGACCAAACAGGCTCTTGACCTCATACTGGAAAACTGAAAGTAGCGGCTTAATTATTAAAGGTGGCTAATTTGTTAAGTAAAGTAGATTTACTGTAGTGTATATACATATAAAGTAGATTTACTGTAGTATATATACATTGAATGCAGATTTACTTAAATGTAAATACATATAATGCAGATTTACTGTAGTGTATATATATGTAAAGCAGATTTACTGTAGTATATATAAATATGAAGTGATTTACTATAGTATATATACATATAAAGCAGGTTTACTGTAGTATATATACATGTTAAGTAGATTTACTATAGTATATATATACATATTAAGTAGATTTACTGTAGTATATATACATATAAAACAGATTTGCTGTAGTATATATACATATTAAGCAGATTTACTGTAGTATATATACATATAAAGTAGATTTACTGTAGTATATATACATATAAAGCAGATTTACTGTAGTATACATACATATAAAATAGATTTACTGTAGTATATATACATATTAAATAGATTTACTGTAGTATATATGCATATAAAGTAGATTTACTGTAGTATATATACATATAAAGTAGATTTACTGTAGTATACATACATATAAAATAGATTTACTGTAGTATATATACATATTAAGTAGATTCACTGTAGTATATATACATATAAAGTAGATTTACTGTAGTATATATACATATAAAGTAGCTTTACTGTAGTATATAGACATATAAAACAGATTTACTGTAGTATACATACATATAAAATAGATTTACTATAGTATATATACATATTAAGTAGATTCACTGTAGTATATATACATATAAAGTAGATTTACTGTAGTATACATACATATAAAATAGATTTACTGTAGTATATATACATATAAAGTAGATTTACTGTAGTATACATACATATAAAATAGATTTACTGTAGTATATATACATATTAAATAGATTTACTGTAGTATATATGCATATAAAGTAGATTTACTGTAATATATATACATATAAAGTAGATTTACTGTAGTATACATACATATAAAATAGATTTACTGTAGTATATATACATATAAAGCAGATTAACTGTATTGTATGTACATATAAAGCAGATTTACTGTAGTGTATATACATATAAAGTAGATATACTGTAGTGTATATACATATAAAGTAGATTTACTGTAGTATACATACATATAAAATAGATTTACTGTAGTGTATATACATATAAAGTAGATTTACTGTAGTATATATACATATAAAGCAGATTTACTGTAATGTATATACATATAAAGTAGATTTACTGTAGTGTATATACATATTAAGTAGATTTACTGTAGTATACATACATATAAAATAGATTTACTGTAGTATATATACATATAAAGTAGATTTACTGTAGTATATATACATATAAAGCAGAATTACTGTATTGTATGTACATATAAAGCAGATTTACTGTAGTATATATACATATAAAGTAGATTTACTGTAGTATATATACATATAAAGTAGATTTACTGTAGTATATATACATATAAAGCAGATTTACTGTAGTGTATATACATATAAAGTAGATTTACTGTAGTATATATACATATAAAATAGATTTACTGTAGTATATATACATATAAAGTAGATTTACTGTAGTATATATACATATAAAGCAGATTTACTGTATTGTATGTGCATATAAAGCAGATTTACTGTAGTATATATACATATAAAGTAGATTTACTGTAGTATATATACATATAAAGCAGATTTACTGTAGTGTATATACATATTAAATAGATTTACTGTAGTGTATATACATATTAAGTAGATTTACTGTAGTATTTATACATATAAAGTAGATTTACTGTAGTATACATACATATAAAGTAGATTTACTGTAGTGTATATACATATAAAGTAGATTTACTGTAGTATATATACATATTAAATAGATTTACTGTAGTATATATACATATAAAGTAGATTTACTGTAGTATATATACATATAAAGTAGATTTACTGTAGTATATATACATATTAAGTAGATTCACTGTAGTATATATACATATACAGTAGATTTACTGTAGTATACATACATATAAAATAGATTTACTGTAGTATATATACATATAAAGTAGATTTACTGTAGTATATATACATATAAAGTAGATTTACTGTAGTATACATACATATAAAATAGATTTACTGTAGTATATATACATATTAAATAGATTTACTGTAGTATATATGCATATAAAGTAGATTTACTGTAGTATATATACATATTAAGTAGATTTACTGTAGTATACATACGTATAAAATAGATTTACTGTAGTATATATACATATAAAGCAGATTAACTGTATTGTATGTACATATAAAGCAGATTTACTGTAGTGTATGTACATATAAAGTAGATATACTGTAGTGTATATACATATAAAGTAGATTTACTGTAGTATACATACATATAAAATAGATTTACTGTAGTGTATATACATATAAAGTAGATTTACTGTAGTATATATACATATAAAGCAGATTTACTGTAATGTATATACATATAAAGTAGATTTACTGTAGTGTATATACATATTAAGTAGATTTACTGTAGTATACATACATATAAAATAGATTTACTGTAGTGTATATACATATAAAGTAGATTTACTGTAGTATACATACATATAAAATAGATTTACTGTAGTGTATATACATATAAAGTAGATATACTGTAGTATATATACATATAAAGCAGATTTACTGTAATGTATATACATATAAAGTAGATTTACTGTAGTGTATATACATATTAAGTAGATTTACTGTAGTATACATACATATAAAATAGATTTACTGTAGTATATATACATATAAAATAGATTTACTGTAGTATATATACATATAAAGTAGATTTACTGTAGTATGTATACATATAAAGTTGATTTACTGTAGTATATATACATGTTAAGTAGATTTACTGTAGTATATATACATGTTAAATAGATTTACTGTAGTATATATATACATATTAAGTAGATTTACTATAGTATATATACATATAAAACAGATTTGCTGTAGTATATATACATATTAAGCAGATTTACTGTAGTATATATAGATATAAAGTAGATTTACTGTAGTATATATACATATAAAGTAGATTTACTGTAGTATATATACATATAAAACAGATTTACTGTAGTATATATACATATTAAGTAGATTTACTGTAGTATATATACATATAAAGTAGATTTATTGTAGTATATATACATATAAAGTAGATTTACTTTAGTATACATACATATTAAATAGATTTACTGTAGTATATATACATATAAAGTAGATTTACTGTAGTATATATACATATAAAGCAGATTTACTGTAGTGTATATACATATGAAGTAGATTTACTGTAGTATATATACATATAAAGTAGATTTACTGTAGTATATATACATATAAAATAGATTTACTGTAGTATATATACATATAAAGTAGATTTACTGTAGTATATATACATATAAAGCAGATTTACTGTAGTGTATATACATATAAAGTAGATTTACTGTAGTGTATATACATATTAAGTAGATTTACTGTAGTATACATACATATAAAGTAGATTTACTGTAGTGTATATACATATAAAGTAGATTTACTGTAGTATATATACATATTAAATAGATTTACTGTAGTATATATACATATAAAGTAGATTTACTGTAGTATATATACATATAAAATAGATTTACTGTAGTATATATACATATAAAGTAGATTTACTGTAGTATGTATACATATAAAGTTGATTTACTGTAGTATATATACATGTTAAGTAGATTTACTGTAGTATATATACATGTTAAATAGATTTACTGTAGTATATATATACATATTAAGTAGATTTACTATAGTATATATACATATAAAACAGATTTGCTGTAGTATATATACATATTAAGCAGATTTACTGTAGTATATATACATATAAAGTAGATTTACTGTAGTATATATACATATAAAACAGATTTACTGTAGTATATATACATATTAAGTAGATTTACTGTAGTATATATACATATAAAGTAGATTTATTGTAGTATATATACATATAAAGTAGATTTACTGTAGTATATATACATATAAAGTAGATTTACTGTAGTATACATACATATAAAATAGATTTACTGTAGTATATATACATATAAAGCAGATTAACTGTATTGTATGTACATATAAAGCAGATTTACTGTAGTGTATGTACATATAAAGTAGATTTACTGTAGTGTATATACATATAAAGTAGATTTACTGTAGTATACATACATATAAAATAGATTTACTGTAGTGTATATACATATAAAGTAGATTTACTGTAGTATATATACATATAAAGCAGATTTACTGTAGTGTATATACATATAAAGTTGATTTACTGTAGTGTATATACATATTAAGTAGATTTACTGTAGTATACATACATATAAAATAGATTTACTGTAGTATATATACATATAAAGTAGATTTACTGTAGTATATATATATATAAAGCAGATTTACTGTATTGTATGTACATATAAAGCAGATTTACTGTAGTATATATACATATAAAGCAGATTTACTGTATTGTATGTACATATAAAGCAGATTTACTGTAGTATATATACATATAAAGCAGATTTACTGTAGTGTATATACATATAAAGTAGATTTACTGTAGTATATATACATATTAAATAGATTTACTGTAGTATATATACATATAAAGTAGATTTACTGTAGTATATATACATATAAAATAGATTTACTGTAGTATATATACATATTAAATAGATTTACTGTAGTATATATACATATAAAGTAGATTTACTGTAGTATATATACATATAAAATAGATTTACTGTAGTATATATACATATAAAGTAGATTTACTGTAGTATATATACATATAAAGCAGATTTACTGTATTGTATGTGCATATAAAGCAGATTTACTGTAGTATATATACATATAAAGTAGATTTACTGTAGTATATATACATATTAAGCAGATTTACTGTAGTGTATATACATATAAAGTAGATTTACTGTAGTATATGTACATATAAAGTAGATTTACTGTAGTATATATACATATAAAATAGATTTACTGTAGTATATATACATATAAAATAGATTTACTGTAGTATATATACATATAAAGTAGATTTACTGTAGTATATATACATATAAAGCAGATTTACTGTATTGTATGTACATATAAAGCAGATTTACTGTAGTATATATACATATAAAGTAGATTTACTGTAGTATATATACATATAAAATAGATTTACTGTAGTATATATACATATAAAGTAGATTTACTGTAGTATATGTACATATAAAGTAGATTTACTGTAGTATATATACATATAAAATAGATTTACTGTAGTATATATACATATAAAGTAGATTTACTGTAGTATACATACATATAAAATAGATTTACTGTAGTATATATACATATAAAGTAGATTTACTGTAGTGTATATACATATAAAGCAGATTTACTGTAGTATATATACATATAAAGTAGATTTACTGTTGTGTACTGTGAACTGTGGCTTTAAGCAGTTTCGTGCGGGCGTGTGTGGAATTGAGAAATAATGATTAATGACAGTAACTCAGTTAATCTCTCTTCATGCTGTGTGTGATATCTGGTCAGGGTGTGGTCATCACATCGTGTGCTCTGGCCTTTAATTCAGCTGATTGAAGCGCTTTTATTGAAGTTTGATCATCATAAACAACAAATGAAGCTCTTAAACGTCGCTGGCCTGTGTTTTGTTGCTGTCATAGTAAAATCTCTGAAGTCTATGAAACTTAATGTTTATAGAAGAAGGAAAAATGTTCTTTAATTAACTTTAATGATCATTAATAGTTTTAATAGTTAAGAGATTTGAAAATAATTTTATTCTAAGAGAGCTTCTTCCTTCTGGGTGTCTGATGTGGAGTCAGCAGAGGTGATAAGAGTCAGCAGAGTCAGCAGATCACCTAATCTGTTCTTCCTCCTGCTTATCCATCAGAAATCCGTTATCAGCGCGACTCGTTTATTCTTATGACGGTCACAATAAATTTGATATCACAGATGAGAACATAATTTAGTTGTTGTTCATTTTTTGTTAATTGTGTTTAAGTTTGAAGGTAAACAGCAGCTACAAATAAAACTGATTACTGATTATTATTATTATTATTATTATTATTATTATTATTATTAGTAGTAGTAGTAGTAGTAGTAGTATTAGCAGCAGTAGTATTAGCATTAATATTAGCACTAGTAATATTGGTAGTAATAACATTAGCAGTAGTATTAGAAGTATTAGAATTAACAGTAGTACTAGTAGTCGTAGTAGTAGTAGTATTAGCAGTAGTACTAGTTTTAGTTGTAGTAGTAGTGGTAGTAGTAGCAGCATATATTCCGTGTCTACCAGGAATTATTTAATATCTAATACTATTGACAATTCAGTATCTACTATAAATTATTCAGAATTATTATTATTATTATTATTATTATTATTATTATAGTAGTAGTAGTAGTAGTAGTAGTAGAATTACTATTACTCCTAGTAGTATTATTTGTAGTAATATTAGTATTAGTATCAGTAGCTTTAGTATTGGTAGTATTAGTAGCAGCAGTATTATTATAATTGTAATTATTATTATCATTATTATTATTATTATTATTATTATTAGTAGTAGTAGTAGTAGTAGTAGTTGTATATGTTCAGTGTCTACCAGGAATTATTCAGTATATACTATTAGTAATTCAGTAACTAATACAAATGATTTAATATCCACTTTGAATGATTTAGTATCTATTAGGAATAAGTCAGTACTAATATATATTATAGATATTAATATATTTATAAATATAACACAAACATTTGTGACGTTATGACCTCACCTGTCGTCCACTGTCTAAGAATCTCCCGCCTAGTACGTTTTCTGCTGCTTATCTTTCAGTGAAACTTTCTAAACAGACCTCCCCATCATTATCTGACCAGCTGTAACCCTGACTTATCAGCTGACCTCGTCTGACCTGCACGACACATCACAGCATCACAACAACGAGTGTACATACTTCCTGCTCGCAGCTGAGGTTGATGTAAACAGCATCTACACACAGAACAGAGGTTCTCCTACACAAACATTACATAACAACAGTCTTCAGACGTCATCACCTCCTACCCTGAACGTCCATCTCCTCATGTTAACTGAATAATCCTGTGACTAAGCTTTAACTGAGTTTTATTCTGACTGTGCTGTGAACTAGCTGGAGTGAACGGTGTGTGTGTAGAGGGTTCCGTTCTGATTGCCGCTGCTTCACCTTTGGCATTTTTACTTGTGGAGTGGAGAGTGTGATCACACATACAGGTGTGAGATTGGAATGTCCCATTTACATTTTTTCTGTAGCTTCAAAGAAAAAAAAGAAAAATATAAGGCGACCACTACACCACCGTACTAACCACTACACCACCATACTAACTACTACACCACCTTACTAACCACTACACCACCGTACTAACCACTACACCACCGTACTAACCACTACACCACCATACTAACCACTACACCACCATACTAACCACTACACCACCATACTAACCACTACACCACCGTACTAATCACTACACCACCGTACTAACCACTACACCACCATACTAACTACTACACCACCTTACTAACCACTACACCACCGTACTAACCACTACACCACCGTACTAACCACTACACCACCATACTAACCACTACACCACCGTACTAACCACTACACCACCATACTAACTACTACACCACCTTACTAACCACTACACCACCGTACTAACCACTACACCACCGTACTAACCACTACACCACCATACTAACCACTACACCACCACACTAACCACTACACCACCATACTAACCACTACACCACCATACTAACCACTATACCACCATACTAACCACTACACCACCATACTAACCACTACACCACCATACTAACCACTACACCACCATACTAACCACTACACCACCATACTGACCACTACACCACCATACTAACCACTACACCAGCGTACTAACCACTACACCACCATACTAACCACTACACCACCGTACTGACCACTACACCACCATACTAACCACTACACCAGCGTACTAACCACTACACCACCACACTAACCACTACACCAGCGTACTAACCACTACACCACCGTGTATTATGATATTATGTATTAGGATATTATACTATAATAGGACATTTGACCAATGATTTCAAGCTAAACCTGAAAGATGAAAATGTCTCTCTACAGTCAGTGTGTGGTTTATCTATTCTGGTCTTCTGTAGAAACATGGCGGTGGCAGCTACTATGTAGATATGAAGGCTTGTTCAGATTTTGTATATTATATGCAATTCATGTTAATAGATCTCGCCCTAAATCTCACACACTGCTGCTTTACTGCTGCTGTCTTATGGAGTGAGTGATATTTGGGTTATACTGGGGACAGTAGGGACAGTGAACTGGGATTATGTACATCATAGGGAGGAGTCCCGTAATGACAATGTGTGTATAGTATACAGCATATTTCTATTTTCTACCGTTCATATCTGATATAGTAGCACTGTGCTGTGATTGTGACAGTGATCTCAGAAGTCACTCCTGTATGATTCAGTACATGGTGTCAGTCGGTCTCATGACTTCTGACCAGTCTATGTGGACGGTGACTGTAGCACAAGCTAGCTAAATCAGAAAGAGTGCTCTGCACGACCGATACGTTGTTTTTTTTCCTCAGAAATCACACGGCTCTCCGGAATGTAACAGAATCCGTCCAAACTGACACGTGAACATTTGAGGCACGTGAGCTCAGCCAGGAGGGGCCCTGCGATATGGACTGTGGTCGTGAAGACTCTGGACGCCACACTCACACTCTGCTGCCGCACCTTCACACGCTGCCCGCTCTGCTGTCCAACACTTCAGGTAAGAAATCTCAGCTACAGCACAGCCCTAGTCTTTACACAAGAGGCTTCGCATGCAGCTGATTTAAATGTGTGTTAATTTCACATAAATTACACAAATTACAGAAACACAGTTCTATTTTTCTCAGTTCGCTCACTTCGGGCAGTAATACTGATGATGTGGAAGTGATGTAGTAATTTAAATTAAGTAAATTCCACTACTTAGTACATTTCTAGGTGCTTAATTTACAATTAAAAATATTATAATTAAATATAATTAAACATGCAAATTGAGGTTGGAAATCAATTTGAATGTTAGACTCAGTTCTATAGTTAGTTCATCATTACAAAAACAACTATACAGTACTGTGTACTTTTAGGCACTTTTGAACATAATTATATTTTTAAAAACCTATTTTTTAGACAGAAAGCTTTTTTTTCCTCAGCTAAACACTTTATTATGTAAATATTAATCAGTATTAATAGAGTAATTAATGCTTTTACATACGTCAGTGTGTTTATTTAACCCTTTCCAAGCTTCTTCTTGTGGCAACCCAGTATAAGTATAACTTCTGCAAGTACATGTTTAAGCCTATATGGCAGGAATTATTATTTTTATGATTTTAAATCACTTAAATAATAGAAATATTTTAAAAGATGGTAATTTTTTTGTCATATGTCAACAATGTGCAATTATGCAAAATACCATGAAATCATTTTTTCTCTTTAAAAAACTAATTTTACTGAACAGAAGACTAATGTAATCCAACTTCTACATAGTGAAATCAGTGAATACACAATTAAATGAATAGATTAAATATACAGTATATTATTTGTATAACTATAACTATGTTATCATGACAATACAGGCTTATTAATACACAGGTCTTCTGTACAATATATATATATATATATATATATATATATATATATATATATATATATATATATATATATATATATATATTGTGGTTAATTTTTGTAAGTTATGATCTAGATAATATGTTACAGTTGCAAAATGTCTGAAATTACCATCATTTGGTAAAAATAATGTCAGTGTAATGTCAGAGTAGCCCAGTGCTGTGTAGATCATTTACAGTCCAATAGGTTGAATACACATAGACAACATTCATATTTGCTTGTAACTGCCATAGGGCAACAATTTCATTTTAGCATTTTACAAAAGAAAATCTAAACCAGTTTTAATATAAAAAATTAAGTTTTTTTCCATATAGTGTAAATTTTTAAGGAAATATTTAACTGTTAGTTTTAAGTGTACATGGAAAAATTTAGTTTAAACAGGATTTCCTGATTATGTCATGTTGTAAAGTATTTATCCTGTCAAAGTAAAAGACACTTACCTACAATTAAACCGTAAAACATGGATTTTATATACGGCCTATTAGTCAACTTGAGATAAAGTAATTGTTACCACATGGCATCAATATATTTAACAGAACTTTTACACAAGCCACTCCTGTGTTGAACATTTTCCCCCAATAAGTTAAATTCAGTAAATAAACAGTTATTTTAATGCAGCATTTGACTAGAGGTGCCCAAACCTTAGCATACAACTGTTTGCTTTCAGCTTTAGCATTCCTTTAGAATTCTTTCACAACGACGAGGATTCAGCGTAATCTCTGAAATGCTTTGACCTTCAAATCTAACATCTCTAGATCTTGATTGCTAGTGATTGCATGGGGACGTGACTAGGATCATAAATAGATAACAATTAAAGCCTCACAGTCTAAAGCAGTTCAGGAGAAGCAGGTGAGCCGGTCGGATGTATGATTTCAATCTGACGCTAAAGAGATTTCTTAAATATCAAGTGATTCATTTCTACAGAGAAAGAAAGTCAAAAGGAAGGAGAGTAACAATGTGAAGAGGTGACCATATGGGTTACATATAGTTATATGTGGTTGTGTATATACATACATTATACATTATACAGCTATACATTAGCACACTGTACACACTGTTTTAGTTTTAACTAAATGTTTTGCTGCCTTCAAAAGCCTTGAAATAATTTCTGGGCATAAAACACAAATTCTTGTTTCGCTATAAAAAAATAAATTTTAAAAATTCAATTCATTAAAACATTTAAGACACCCTAAATACTTAACTTTTCTAAGTTAAAACAACTATTCTGTTAATGCACAAACAATTTAACAAGTTAAAACAGCAAATAAATAGCATACGATAAATAGACAATAATGTGCATATGTGTACATTAAGTAAAGTAATAACACAACAGAATGCTGACACTATAAATCAAATGAGATTGTGATATTAGTACAATAAAACAACATAAATAAAATAATGTAAAAAATAGGAGTGAATAGAACATTTACATTGCACAAGCATTTCATAATGACTAGGCTGAGTGCCAACTCTACCCAATGAGCAACATATGCAGCTGCTTAGGACCCCCATGGCCATCTGGGGTCCACCTAACAACTTCTGGGTTTTAAGGCAGTAACATTACTCTACATTACTGCATCACCAGCTTCAACAAAGCTTAAAATTATCTGGGTAAACAAGAAATACTGCCTGGTGAGACAGACCCCTGCTGGAAGAAAGCTAAGAAGTTTATCTACAATTAAACTGCACAGTTAATTGATCTTATTAGAAGCCTAAACGAGCCTGGACACTGTAAAAACATAGTTGTTTTAAATTTAAAAAGTTGATGTTCATATTGCCTTAAAATTTCTAGTTGGCTGAACTTTGAATGTTAAGTTAGCAGTACAAGAATTTGTGTTTTATGCCCAGAAAATTATTGTTTCTAGTTAAAAATTATAAGGCAGCAAAAAAACCACTAACTTTAAGTTAAATTTTTGTATGTTGTATGTTTAGTGCTAACATATAACTGCCTATAATAATAATAAAATAATTTAGTCATAACATGAAATAATAACCTATATTTTTTATAATTAGTTATAACATTTTATAAAGTTAGTGTATATGACTTCATACTGTCAGGTTCCATAACACATTATAAAGTCTATTTGCTTGCCAGTTCATTGAAAATAAATGACTTAAAGTCAAATTTACACTTCCTTATACGTTATATTATTGTTATTGTTATATTAATATTACAATACATGCTCAAGTCCGGCTTAATTTAAGCTAAGTTGTTCTTGTACAGAGAATTATCTACTGTAGTACATTATATAACACATTATACTATATATTGTCGATCTTTATAAAGTGTTACACATGTAATTATAACTTCTTATAAGCAATTATACAAGCTTATCCCAGGCGTTATAAGATATTATGCATGCTGTATGATGCATTATAAATGTGAGGTGTAACCATCATTAATTGTTTCTTCATCTCATATTTTAGATATATGATGTACAGCAGGATATATATCATTTTTAGACACGATTAGCCCAGAAATCGGTATATTTTATTTAAAATTTCATCATAAGTTTGTTATTGAGATGTAAACAGAGATGTTCAGAGTGCGTGTGAAAAGGTTCAGATGTATTTGAGGGTAACCAGGGGTCACCATGTCTTCAACACAAATATACACATTCAATTTAATGACCATATAAACCACCATGTGGAACGTTGTTGATAGGGTAAAGTACAGTGTTCTAATTCGTGGCTCTCCTCTGGGCTTCCCCTCTCGCAGGATGACCTGTGGCAGTGTGTTGTCCTTCGTGAAGAGCCTGTCCAGGCGGAAACCTCTGGAGCCGGACGGTGAACAGTCTGATTTTAAGCGATGTTTGACCACGCTGGACCTGGTGGCCCTGGGAGTGGGCAGTACGCTCGGAGCCGGAGTCTATGTCCTGTCGGGCGAGGTGGCCCGGACTGTGGCCGGCCCCAGCATCATCGTTGCCTTCTTCATCGCGGCCGTGGCGTCCGTCTTTGCAGGGCTGTGTTACGCAGAGTTCGGGGCCCGCGTCCCCAAGACAGGCTCAGCGTATCTCTACAGCTACGTCACTGTGGGGGAAATATGGGCTTTCATAACAGGGTGGAACCTCCTGCTCTCTTACATCATAGGCAAGCATGAGAGACCACCGTGCACACACACTGACTACCTTACATAGTAGTCTTAGAGCAGTTACTGAATAATTTATAGTAGATACTAAATCATTTGTAGTAGTTACTGAATAATTTATAGTAGATACTAAATAATTTCTAGTAGTTACTGAATAATTTATAGTAGATACTAAATCATTTGTAGTAGTTACTGAATAATTTATAGTAGATACTAAATCATTTGTAGTAGTTACTGAATAATTTATAGTAGATACTAAATCATTTGTAGTAGTTACTGAATAATTTATAGTAGATACTAAATAATTTAAAGTAGCTACTGAATAATTTATAGGATACTAAATCATTTGTAGTAGTTATTGAATAATTTATAGTAGATACTAAATCATTTGTAGTAGTTATTGAATAATTTATAGTAGATACTAAATCATTTGTAGTAGTTACTGAATAATTTATAGTAGATACTAAATCATTTGTAGTAGTTATTGAATAATTTATAGTAGATACTAAATCATTTGTAGTCGTTACTGAATAATTTATAGTAGATAATAAATAATTTGAAGGAGTTACTGAATAATTTATAGTAGATACTAAATCATTTGTAGTAGTTACTGAATAATTTATAGTAGATACTAAATCATTTGTAGTAGTTCCTGAATAATTTATAGTAGATACTAAATCATTTATAGTAGTTACTGAATAATTTATTATAGGTCCTGAATGATTGATAGTAGTTACTGAATTATTTATAATAGATACTGAATAATTGATAGTTGTTACTGAATTATTTATAATAGATTCTGAATAATTGATAGTAGGTTCTGAATAGTTTATAGTAGTTACTAAATAATTTATTATAGTTATAAAATGAGTCATAGTAGATACTGAAGTTTGTAGTTATACAGTTTATAGTGGCTACTGAATAATTAATAGTATATACTAAATTTATAGTACATACTGAAATATTGATAGTAAATACTGAATAATTCACAGTAGATCACTTATAATGTAAAAGTGGAAACTAAGAATTTCATAGTAGATGTCAAATATTTTATAGTTAAACTGAATCATTTGTTGTGTTTACTGAATAATTCATAGTAAATACTGAATAATTAATAGTTGATACTGAATATTTAATCGTAAAACACAAAATAATTCATGGAAGATACTGAAAAATTAATAGCAGACACTGGAAAAATTATAGTAGATACTGAATTTATAGTAGATATTGAAAAGTTCATGTGGCTACTGAATACTATATAATGTATAGTGAGAATTTCATAGTAAATACCAAATATTTCACAGTAAAAACCAAATAATGTATAGCTGATACTCAATATTTTATAGTAAAAACAATAGATACTGAAAAATAGTATATCTTGCATAATTTATAGTGCATAATAAAGATTCTTGATATTATTAACTAAATTCATTCATAGCTTATTTACAAATTCCTAAATTATTATAATGTGAATCATTAACAGTGTCAGTTTTAATTAGAAGTGGAAGTTTTTCCAGGACCTTACAATTCACACATAACCATAACTTAACATAACCATAACCAATCAGTGGTTATTCTTCTTCCTCATAGTAAAGGTTAAAGATAAAGGGTTGATGCAGTTCTCAGTCGAGCTCTTGCTCAGCTAAACGTGAGCGCGACCAAAGCTCAGACTCGCCTGCTTGTTTTCCCGAGTAATCAAAGCTGAATCATTAACTCACGTTAATGTACAGCTAAACGATGCAGCATCAATACTCAGAAATAACAGGCATTATCAGAGGACAGCCCCCCCAGCTGATTAGTGAGAATGAGTTTATGACTTACTGCTATCACGCAGGTACGTCCAGCGTCGCCAGAGCCTGGAGTGGCACCTTTGATGACCTGATCGGGAACGTTATTGCTAATTACTTGAGCAAGCACTTGGCCATGAACCTACCTGGACTCGCCCCGTACCCAGACTTCTTTGCAGCTGCCCTTATTATGATTTTAGCAGGTATATATACACAAACACATAGAAATGTCTTCATTTTGGTTTTCCACATTATTATTATTATTATTATTATTATTATCTGCATTTTGCAGGCATCCTTGCTTTTGGAGTGAAGGAATCTGCAATCGTCAACAAGGTCTTCACGGCTGTGAACATACTGGTGCTGCTGTTTGTCATCATTTCTGGGTTTATTAAAGGTGATATCAAAAACTGGCAGCTGACTGAGGAGGACATCTACAACACCTCGCTGTCTGCGTACGTGTCTGTATTATCACAGAAATTAATAAAGTAACAATGCTTACCTGGTGTGTACTGAGTTCTAACATGGATTCTTATGTGTCTGCAGCAACAGCTCGACTGTGAACAGCACGGATCTGCAGGGGTTCGGTTCTGGAGGGTTCTTCCCGTTCGGATTCGAGGGAACGTTAGCTGGAGCGGCGACCTGCTTTTACGCCTTCGTGGGGTTTGACTGTATCGCCACCACAGGTCTGTTTATCTCCTTAAGACTTGCAGTAGATACTGAATCATTTAGAGTAGATACTGAAACATTTAAAGTAGATACTGAATCATTTAGAGTAGATACTGAATCATTTAGAGTAGATACTGAATCATTTAGAGTAGATACTGAATCATTTAGAGTAGATACTAAAAAATATAGAGTAGATACTGAATCATTTAGAGTAGATACTGAATAATTTATAGCAGATACTGAATCATTTAAAGTAGATACTGAATAATTTATAGCAGATACTGAATCATTTAAAGTAGATACTGAATAATTTATAGTAGATACTGAATCATTTAGAGTAGATACTAAAAAATATAGAGTGGATACTGAATCATTTAGAGTAGATACTGAATCATTTAGAGTAGATACTGAATCATTTAGAGTAGATACTGAATAATTTATAGCAGATACTGAATCATTTAAAGTAGATACTGAATAATTTATAGTAGATACTGAATCATTTAGAGCAGATACTGAATCATTTAGAGTAGATACTAAAAAATATAGAGTAGATACTGAATCATTTAGAGTAGATACTGAATCATTTAGAGTAGATACTGAATCATTTAGAGTAGATACTGAATAATTTATAGCAGATACTGAATCATTTAAAGTAGATACTGAATAATTTATAGTAGATACTGAATCATTTAGAGCAGATACTGAATCATTTAAAGTAGATACTGAATAATTTATAGTAGATACTGAATCATTTAGAGCAGATACGGAATCATTTAAAGTAGATACTGAATCATTTATAGTAGATACTGAATCATTTAGAGTAGATACTGAATCATTTAGAGCAGATACTGAATCATTTCGAGTAGATACCGTATATTTCACAGTAGATACTGAATAATTCATAGTAGATACTAAATAATTCATAGTAGATACTAAATATTTCATAGTAGATACTGAATCATTCATAGTAGATACTAAATATTTCATAATAGATACTGAATAATTAATAGTGAATACCGAATATTTTATAGTAGACACTAAATAATTGTATAGTACATACAGAATAATTCATAGTAGATACTGAATAATTCACTGAATAGGTACTGAATAAATCTCAGTATGGAGCTGTGTAGAGCTTCTGTGAGCTTCCAGGTTGAGAGGATCGTCATTTATTGTTGATAAAAGTCTAAAGGTGGAGGATTGAAATTTTACTGTTTACAAAAAAAACACATAATTGACTGAGCGATTAAATACATTTTAAATTTTAATAATTTAACTAACGTTTATTCATGAAGTGTTTGGTTTGACCTGCACACCAACAGGTTGTTCAGGATCAGAGAGCAAACTCCGCTAACATCCTCCTCCATTAACACTGAATATGGGAGGAAGTTCAAACAGGCGGAGCTACAGAGTCTAAGCACTCCGCCCTGAACACGCTACATCTAAAAGATTAACAGTATCAGAAACTATACTCTCACTGAGATTCAGTACCTTCACACAGTAACATACACTGCAGCTGCGCTTCAGTTCACACAGCACAGCAAATACACAGGATCACTGAACTGTAGCTCTTCATCCTTGACAAATGCCCCGCCCCCCAGCTGAAATTGGGATTCTGATTGGTTTTGTTGCTGGAATTGAGATTCTGATTGGTTCTGCCACTGACACAGAGATTCTGATTGGTTCTGCCACTAAAATAAAGATTCTGATTTGTTCTGTTACTGTTAATGGCAATTCTGATTGGTTCAGCCATTGGAATGGAGATTCTGATTGGTTCTTCCAATGGAATGGAGATTCTGATTGGTTCTTCCACCTGAATGGAGATTCTGATTGGTTCTGCCCCTGAAATGGAGATTCTGATTGGTTCGGCCCCTGAAATGGAGATTCTGATTGCTTATGCCACTGGTAATGGAGTTTCTGATTGGTACTTCTACTGACATGGAGATTCTGATTGGTTCTTCTACTGACATGGAGATTCTGATTGGTTCTGCCACAGCAATGGAGATTCTGATTGGTTATTCCACTGTAAATTAAGTTTCTGATTGGTTCTTCCACCTGAATGGAGATTCTGATTGGTTCTGCCACAGCAATGGAGATTCTGATTGGTTATTCCACTGTAAATTAAGTCTCTGATTGGTTCTGCCACTGGAATGGAGATTCTGATTGGTTATTCCACTGTAAATTAAGTTTCTGATTGGTTCTGCCACTGAAATGGAGATTCTGATCCTGCAGTCTTTTGAGAATTTGGAAAATTGCAGCATTTTTCAAGTCGCAGTAGCATAGAACTGTAGTGAGGAACCCTCTGGAGGAACGCACATAAAAACTATGTTTTATTATTAAAAGAAAGCCAAAAGCACACAAACAAACTAATGTATAGTGTTTGTGTTGGTCGAGTAACAGAGGCTGCCTCTTCTCACAGGTATCCCAACATCAACCTAGTTAGCAGTAAATCTGCACTACAGCTGCCAACATGGCAACCGAGTGGTTCAGAGTGGTTCAGAGTGGTTCAGAGTGGTTCAGAGTGGTTCAGTCCTATTTGGAGGGTCCAACAACTTCTCTCAATCCTAACATGCAGTAAAATAAACCATAGAACATCAATGACAATATCAGAACACATGCAAATCCCACAGCTCATGACTAATAGCCATTTCCTGGCACTGGACCTTCAGCCTGCCATCATTATTTGACTACATGTTCATTCAAATATGGATGTCCCACTTGCTTGTACAGCTACAGTTGTTTGAACACACCTGGACTCAAAGCGAGACTATGTCTAGTGGCTTTTGCAGGGATTGGATATGATTATTATCAACGACTCAGCCCATAATTCATATTAACTTTTAATATTTTGGCAGTAAAACAGACTCCTGGCTGTAGCCCAATAGCCAGACCCTAAACACCCACCTGGGTGACAGAGAGATGCTGTATGTCATATATAGTCACTGTTCAGAGAAATATAAAGCATATTACTATCAATCCTCACAGTAAGATGATCTGGGTTGGATTCCCGGTCCGGGTGGTTCTGTGTGGAGTGTGTATGGTCTCTCTGTGTTTGAGTGGGTTCCTCCGGGTACTCCGGTTTCCTCCCACAGTCCAAACACATGTTAGGATCCTCACTCTAAACTGCCCGTAGGTGTGGTTGGCCATGTGATGGACTGGTGACATTCGCCAGATGACGCAGAAATGGACTTCGGCCCCCCACATGGCCATATATAAAAGATGTGAGCTGACCCCAGATTAGCATTCGTACCTAAGATTAAACAATATGGGCCTTTGTTAGCATTTTTTGATTCCTTTAACACTTTGATGCTCAACCTGGTCAAAAGTGACCCGAATGAGATTTTACTCTCTGGATGTGTCTCAAATCCTACTGAGCTCCTACATAGGCAGCATTTACGTCATAGTATGCTCTCCCGACATGTAGACTGTCCCAGTTCTTACATACCTTAAACATGCTGTTTACTGAGGAACCTTATTTAGACCTGATTTTAAGAAGTATTGAACGCTTCCTCAGCCGCTAAGACAATCCCATGATGCAGCGCAGGCTAATCTAGGAGCAGTGAAGTGGTTTTAAAATGTGAGTTATTTTGATTCTCTGGAGTTTTAATGTGTTTCTGGTCATAAAATCACACAAAACAGTATTTTATTATCAACTCTGTAACGAGTCCTTCACCATTTACACTTTATACTCCAGACATTAGCATTTATGCTAGCAGATTTTTAATCCTTGGGCTATTGTTTTGGATGCTAGCTGGTAACTTAGCAACCAGCTAAACCACCGGTGGCGTGCTGCAGTGGGCGGGAACAAGCCGTGATGCAGTCTCTCTCTAACTAGAGCGTCTCAGTAATCTGTTTACACACTCACTACCTAGACAGCCTACTTACACACTCACTACCTAGACAGCCTACTTACACACTCACTACCTAGACAGCCTACTTACACACTCACTACCTAGACAGCCTACTTACACACTCACTACCTAGACAGTCTACTTACACACTCACTACCTAGACAGCCTACTTACACACTCACTACCTAGACAGTCTACTTACACACTCACTACCTAGACAGCCTACTTACACACTAACTACCTAGACAGCCTACTTACACACTCACTACCTAGACAGTCTACTTACACACTCACTACCTAGACAGCCTACTTACACACTCACTACCTAGACAGCCTACTTACACACTAACTACCTAGACAGCCTACTTACACACTCACTACCTAGACAGTCTACTTACACACTCACTGCCTAGACAGCCTACTTACACACTAACTACCTAGACAGCCTACTTACACACTAACTACCTAGACAGCCTACTTACACACTCACTACCTAGACAGTCTACTTACACACTCACTACCTAGACAGCCTACTTACACACTCACTACCTA
The DNA here is from genome assembly GCA_021613375.1 of Megaleporinus macrocephalus. Classification (NCBI taxonomy): domain Eukaryota; kingdom Metazoa; phylum Chordata; class Actinopteri; order Characiformes; family Anostomidae; genus Megaleporinus; species Megaleporinus macrocephalus. Next base: position 35,891,878 of record CM038726.1, on the reverse strand, counting down.
GACAGCCTACTTACACACTAACTACCTAGACAGCCTACTTACACACTCACTACCTAGACAGTCTACTTACACACTCACTACCTAGACAGCCTACTTACACACTAACTACCTAGACAGCCTACTTACACACTCACTACCTAGACAGTCTACTTACACACTCACTGCCTAGACAGCCTACTTACACACTCACTACCTAGACAGCCTACTTACACACTCACTACCTAGACAGTCTACTTACACACTCACTACCTAGACAGCCTACTTACACACTCACTACCTAGACAGCCTACTTACACACTAACTACCTAGACAGCCTACTTACACACTCACTACCTAGACAGTCTACTTACACACTCACTACCTAGACAGCCTACTTACACACTAACTACCTAGACAGCCTACTTACACACTCACTACCTAGACAGTCTACTTACACACTCACTGCCTAGACAGCCTACTTACACACTCACTACCTAGACAGCCTACTTACACACTCACTACCTAGACAGTCTACTTACACACTCACTACCTAGACAGTCTACTTACACACTCACTACCTAGACAGCCTACTTACACACTCACTACCTAGACAGCCTACTTACACACTCACTACCTAGACAGCCTACTTACACACTCACTACCTAGACAGCCTACTTACACACTCACTACCTAGACAGTCTACTTACACACTCACTACCTAGACAGTCTACTTACACACTCACTACCTAGACAGCCTACTTACACACTCACTACCTAGACAGCCTACTTACACACTCACTACCTAGACAGCCTACTCACACCCTCACTACCTAGACAGCCTACTTACACACTCACTACCTAGACAGCCTACTTACACACTCACTACCTAGACAGTCTACTTACACACTCACTACCTAGACAGCCTACTTACACACTCACTACCTAGACAGCCTACTTATACACTCACTACCTAGACAGTCTACTTACACACTCACTACCTAGACAGCCTACTTACACACTCACTACCTAGACAGCCTACTTATACACTCACTACCTAGACAGTCTACTTACACACTCACTACCTAGACAGTCTACTTACACACTCACTACCTAGACAGCCTACTTACACACTCACTACCTAGACAGTCTACTTACACACTCACTACCTAGACAGCCTACTCACACCCTCACTACCTAGACAGCCTACTTACACACTCACTACCTAGACAGCCTACTTACACACTCACTACCTAGACAGCCTACTTATACACTCACTACCTAGACAGTCTACTTACACACTCACTACCTAGACAGTCTACTTACACACTCACTACCTAGACAGCCTACTTACACACTCACTACCTAGACAGTCTACTTACACACTCACTACCTAGACAGCCTACTCACACCCTCACTACCTAGACAGCCTACTTACACACTCACTACCTAGACAGCCTACTTACACACTCACTACCTAGACAGCCTACTTACACACTCACTACCTAGACAGCCTACTTACACACTCACTAGGATTTGAGACAGACCCTGTATCTTTGCAATAAATAAATTTCATCATTCAAGCTTTCATGAGTTCCTCAGTTTACTTGTTTCTGATCATCACAAATCCTGATTTCAGTTTTTATTATTATAACATTATTAATAAAAATAAATTAATATTTGTATCACTGCCTTCTAGCATACAACATAGCTCAGAATTAACCCTTATGTGTTCACTGTGGAGTTTGATAGGAACTGATGACGTTTGTAAACGTTAGCAGTCAGGAACATATTTACAAACAATATTTTTGTTCATTTTTTTTGTTCAAGTAAATAAATAAGAATTAAAATAATGATTTAAGAGCAAAAACAAGATTATTAATGAACAGTTGCAACAACAAATTATGGAATAAACTAATTTTAATAGGTTTACCAAAGAGATAGTCAGCAGTACATACCTTGGTGTAAGGAACGAGGGATGAATGAATGACAAATGGAGGAGTGCAGGTCAGTGTGTTTGGGGTCTGCTCTGAGTGAGTACAGGCAGTTTGGAGGCTGTGGGTTAAACAAAACCATGAATGAATAAGAGTCTTTAGGAGGAACGAGGGATGATGTAATAATAAACAGAGGAGTGCAGGTGGGTATGTCTGTGGCGTACAGCTTGGGGGTCTGCTCTGAGTGAGTACAGACAGTTTGAGGGTTCTACGTTAAATGAAACCATGATGTTTGGCTGCACTCAAAAATGAATGGGACTGTATGAGTGAAAGAGGGATGAAAAAAAACGACAAACAGACGAGTGCGGGTCGAACCAACATTGCAGTCGTGATCGGGGGTCTGTTCTTAGTCAGTGTATGTGAAACGGTGTGTGTTGGTCGAGCAGAAGTTCAGTAGATTGGCGTCCATTTTTCCATCCTATTCATTCTCTATGGGAAAAAATTACAGATATTTTCCGTAATCCGAGCATCCAATCAAAAAGCCGTATACAAGCCCAAAATACAGAGTCAGACCAGACAGTCTGGAGCTGGAATGGACTTGATATCAACTCCAGAACTGTGTTACACAGCCGAGATGTGGCATTGCCCTGCACAGCCATATTGAATACGGGTCCGTTTATCCAGGCTGTGCATTAGAAGCTAAGCTAGCTAAGCTAAGGTCGGTCCAGTGCTTTAGGTGCTGCTGACCAGACTTTGGGTCAGATTTCCAAACAGCACCACTGTTTGAACATCAGCATGCTGTAATGTTCCTGTTGTTCTGAGCCGCTGATTTGCTGGAACTCCTTTCTCTTCCCTCCTGAAGGTGAGGAGGTGAAGAACCCTCAGAAGTCCATCCCTGTGGGTATCGTGGCGTCACTCCTCATTTGCTTCCTGGCCTACTTTGGCGTGTCGGCCGCGCTCACCCTTATGATGCCGTACTACCTGCTGAACGTACAGAGCCCCCTACCAGTGGCCTTCAGCTACGTGGACTGGGAACCAGCCAAGTACGTCGTTGCTGTGGGATCTCTGTGCGCCCTGTCCACCAGGTACGGTCCAATCACAGCACAGCACAGTCACAGCCCTGATCTTACCCTGTACAGTATATCACACATACAGTCTTCCTGAGACTGATACCACAATATATATTATTGAACATTGCTGTGAGGATTTGATTGAGTGTTAGTGAGGTCAGGTACTGATGTTGAACATTGCTGTGAGGATTTGATTGAGTGTTAGTGAGGTCAGGTACTGATGTTGAACATTGCTGTGAGGATTTGATTGAGTGTTAGTGAGGTCAGGTACTGATGTTGAACATTGCTGTGAGGATTTGATTGAGTGTTAGTGAGGTCAGGTACTGATGTTGAACATTGCTGTGAGGATCTGATTGAGTGTTAGTGAGGTCAGGTACTGATGTTGAACATTGCTGTGAGGATTTGATTGAGTGTTAGTGAGGTCAGGTACTGGTGTTGAACATTGCTGTGAGGAGTTGATTGAGTGTTAGTGAGGTCAGGTACTGATGTTGAACATGGCTGTGAGGATTTGATTGAGTGTTAGTGAGGTCAGGTACTGATGTTGAACATGGCTGTGAGGATTTGATTGAGTGTTAGTGAGGTCAGGTACTGATGTTGAACATGGCTGTGAGGATTTGATTGAGTGTTAGTGAGGTCAGGTACTGATGTTGAACATGGCTGTGAGGATTTGATTGAGTGTTACTGAGGTCAGGTACTGATGTTGAAACATTGCTGTGAGAATTTGATTGAGTGTTAGTGAGGTCAGGTACTGATGTTGAACATTGCTGTGAGGATTTGATTGAGTGTTAGTGAGGTCAGGTACTGATGTTGAACATTGCTGTGAGGATTTGATTGAGTGTTAGTGAGGTCAGGTACTGATGTTGAACATGGCTGTGAGGATTTGATTGAGTGTTAGTGAGGTCAGGTACTGATGTTGAACACTGCTGTGGGGATTTGATTGAGTGTTAGTGAGGTCAGGTACTGATGTTGAACATTGCTGTGAGGATTTGATTGAGTGTTAGTGAGGTCAGGTACTGATGTTTAACATTGCTGTGAGGATCTGATTGAGTGTTAGTGAGGTCAGGTACTGATGTTGAACATTGCTGTGAGGATCTGATTGAGTGTTAGTGAGGTTAGGTACTGATGTTGAACATTGCTGTGAGAATTTGATTGAGTGTTAGTGAGGTCAGGTACTGATGTTGAACATGGCTGTGAGGATTTGATTGAGTGTTAGTGAGGTCAGGTACTGATGTTGAACATTGCTGTGAGGATTTGATTGAGTGTTATTGAGGTCAGGTACTGATGTTGAACATGGCTGTGAGGATTTGATTGAGTGTTAGTGAGGTCAGGTACTGATGTTGAACATGGCTGTGAGGATTTGATTGAGTGTTACTGAGGTCAGGTACTGATGTTGAAACATTGCTGTGAGGATTTGATTGAGTGTTAGTGAGGTCAGGTACTGATGTTGAACATTGCTGTGAGGATTTGATTGAGTGTTAGTGAGGTCAGGTACTGATGTTGAACATGGCTGTGAGGATTTGATTGAGTGTTAGTGAGGTCAGGTACTGATGTTGAACATGGCTGTGAGGATTTGATTGAGTGTTAGTGAGGTCAGGTACTGATGTTGAACATGGCTGTGAGGATTTGATTGAGTGTTAGTGAGGTCAGGTACTGATGTTGAACATTGCTGTGAGGATTTGATTGAGTGTTAGTGAGGTCAGGTACTGATGTTGAACATGGCTGTGAGGATTTGATTGAGTGTTAGTGAGGTCAGGTACTGATGTTGAACATGGCTGTGAGGATTTGATTGAGTGTTAGTGAGGTCAGGTACTGATGTTGAACATGGCTGTGAGGATTTGATTGAGTGTTAGTGAGGTCAGGTACTGATGTTGAACATGGCTGTGAGGATTTGATTGAGTGTTAGTGAGGTCAGGTACTGATGTTGAACATGGCTGTGAGGATTTGATTGAGTGTTAGTGAGGTCAGGTACTGATGTTGAACATGGCTGTGAGGATTTGATTGAGTGTTACTGAGGTCAGGTACTGATGTTGAAACATTGCTGTGAGAATTTGATTGAGTGTTATTGAGGTCAGGTACTGATGTTGAACATTGCTGTGAGGATTTGATTGAGTGTTAGTGAGGTCAGGTACTGATGTTGAACATTGCTGTGAGGATTTGATTGAGTGTTATTGAGGTCAGGTACTGATGTTGAACATGGCTGTGAGGATTTGATTGAGTGTTAGTGAGGTCAGGTACTGATGTTGAACATGGCTGTGAGGATTTGATTGAGTGTTATTGAGGTCAGGTACTGATGTTGAACATTGCTGTGAGGATTTGATTGAGTGTTAGTGAGGTCAGGTACTGATGTTGAACATTGCTGTGAGGATTTGATTGAGTGTTAGTGAGGTCAGGTACTGATGTTGAACATGGCTGTGAGGATTTGATTGAGTGTTAGTGAGGTCAGGTACTGATGTTGAACATGGCTGTGAGGATTTGATTGAGTGTTAGTGAGGTCAGGTACTGATGTTGAACACTGCTGTGGGGATTTGATTGAGTGTTAGTGAGGTCAGGTACTGATGTTGAACATTGCTGTGAGGATTTGATTGAGTGTTAGTGAGGTCAGGTACTGATGTTGAACATTGCTGTGAGGATCTGATTGAGTGTTAGTGAGGTCAGGTACTGATGTTGAACATTGCTGTGAGGATTTGATTGAGTGTTAGTGAGGTCAGGTACTGATGTTGAACATTGCTGTGAGGAGTTGATTGAGTGTTAGTGAGGTCAGGTACTGATGTTGAACATGGCTGTGAGGATTTGATTGAGTGTTAGTGAGGTCAGGTACTGATGTTGAACATGGCTGTGAGGATTTGATTGAGTGTTAGTGAGGTCAGGTACTGATGTTGAACATTGCTGTGAGGATTTGATTGAGTGTTAGTGAGGTTAGGTACTCATGTTGAACATTGCTGTGAGGATTTGATTGAGTGTTTGTTCTGTTGCAGTCTGTTGGGAGCTATGTTCCCAATGCCCCGTGTCCTGTTCGCCATGGCCAGAGATGGACTTCTCTTCAAACCTCTGACCAACATGAGCTCCAGACAGAGTCCTGTGATAGCCACCCTATCTTCTGGAGTAGTGGCAGGTAACACACCTGAGGACCTGAGAATGACCCACCTCCCTAATAGTAGCTGCTCCGTGGTGGTCCTGTGGTGGTCCTGGGTGGGTCCTGAATGGTCAGTGGAGCTGATACAGTGTGTTGTGTTGCAGCTATCATGGCTCTGCTGTTTGATCTGAAGGCTCTGGTGGATATGATGTCCATCGGCACCCTGTTCGCCTACACTCTGGTAGCCATCTGCATCCTCATCCTCAGGTACGTCCCACCCCCAACACTGTTCATCCCTCCATCCCTTCATCCCTTTATCATCACCAACACTGTTCATCCCTCCATCCCTTCATTCCTTTATCACCACCAACACTGTTCCTTCATCCCTTCATTCCTTTATCAACACCAACACTGTTCCTTCACCCCTACATTCCTTTATCATCACCAACATTGTTCCTTCATCCCTTCATTCCTTTATCATCACCAACACTGTTCCTTCATCCCTTCATTCCTTTATCAACACCAACACTGTTCCTTCATCCCTTCATTCCTTTATCAACACCAACACTGTTCCTTCACCCCTACATTCCTTTATCATCACCAACATTGTTCCTTCATCCCTTCATTCCTTTATCAACACCAACACTGTTCCTTCATCCCTTCATTCCTTTATCAACACCAACACTGTTCCTTCATCCCTACATTCCTTTATCATCACCAGCACTGTTCCTTCATCCCTTCATTCCTTTATCACCACCAACACTGTTCCTTCATCCCTTCATTCCTTTATCAACACCAACACTGTTCCTTCATCCCTTCATTCCTTTATCATCACTAACACTGTTCCTTCATTCCTTCATTCCTTTATCATCTCCATCACTGTTCCTTCATCACTTCATTCCTTTATCACCACCAACACTGTTCCTTCATCCCTTCATTCCTTTATCAACACCAACGCTGTTCCTTCATTCCTTTATCATCACTAACACTGTTTCTTCATCCCTTCATTCCTTTATCATCACCAACACTGTTCCTTCATCACTTCATTCCTTTATCACCACCAACACTGTTCCTTCATCCCTTCATTCCTTTATCAACACCAACGCTGTTCCTTCATTCCTTCATTCCTTTATCATCACCAACACTGTTCCTTCATTCCTTCATTCCTTTATCATCACCCACACTATTACTTCATCCCTTCATTCCTTTATCATCACCAACACTGTTCCTTCATTCCTTTATCATCACCAACACTGTTCCTTCATCCCTTCATTCCTTTACCATCACTAACACTGTTCCTTCATCCCTTCATTCCTTTATCATCACCAACACTGTACATTCATCCCTTCATTCCTTTATCATCACCAACACTGTTCCTTCATCACTTCATTCCTTTACCATCACTAACACTGTTCCTTCATCCCTTCATTCCTTTATCACCACCAACACTGTTCCTTCATCACTTCATTCCTTTACCATCACTAACACTGTTCCTTCATCCCTTTATTCATCCATTGCTTCAACTATTTGTTTCCCCATCAGTCTGAATATTGTGGTTCAGTTATCGTCATATACAAGCTGGATAAAGATGTTATTTCTGTATGAGGGGGCGGAGTTGACTAAGAGTGTTGGACAGAGAGCTGTCAATCATGCTGCTCATTAGCCACACCCACCCAGTTCTCCAATAGATCTGCTCAGTGGCTTTTCCTACAAGCTGAACTGCTCAAGAGGGTTTTTCTCCTCTCGCCAGTTTGGTTCAGTCTGCACTAATTTAAACCTGCACACCAGCTGATCACCAGCAAAACCAGGACATGATGGGTTTCTGTTAATCAACTAGCTAAACCAGTACCAGACCAGACCTGCTGCAGCATAAACCAGCCCAAACCATCTTAGACCAGACCTGCTGCAGCATAAACCAGCCCAAACCATCTTAGACCATCATCGAGTTCATGCTGGACCGTGATGTTTTTTAAGCAGGGCACTGGGACCTTGGGGGGTGGGGGGGCTACTTCCTCTTCTCAGACTCCTGACAATGGAAGGCTGTGACCTCCGGGATATAAACTCATGTTGTCCTGATGAGCCAGCAGTTACACACGCTTTGTGTCCAAGAAAGAATGAAGTTTCCTCTTCCTCAGACAGACTGTGCTCAGATAAAAAACAACTCTCCATCCATCCATCCATCCATCCATTATCTTACTAACTACTACACCACCATACTAACCTCTACACCACCATACTAACCACTACACCACCATACTAACCACTACACCACCATACTAACCACTACACCACCATACTAACCACTACACCACCATACTAACCACTACACCACCATACTGACCACTACACCACCATACTAACCACTACACCACCATACTAACCACTACACCACCATACTAACCTCTACACCACCATACTGACCACTACACCACCATACTAACCACTACACCACCATACTAACCACTACACCACCATACTAACCACTACACCACCATACTGACCACTACACCACCATACTAACCACTACACCACCATACTAACCACTACACCACCATACTAACACTACACCACCATACTGACCACTACACCACCGTACTAACCACTACACCACCATACTAACCACTACACCACCATACTAACCACTACACCACCATACTAACCACTACACCACCATACTAACACTACACCACCATACTGACCACTACACCACCGTACTAACCACTACACCACCATACTAACACTACACCACTGTACTAACCACTACACCACCATACTAACCACTACACCACCATACTAACCACTACACCACCATACTAACCACTACACCACCATACTAACACTACACCACCATACTGACCACTACACCACCGTACTAACCACTACACCACCATACTAACCACTACACCACCATACTAACCACTACACCACCATACTAACCACTACACCACCATACTAACCACTACACCACCATACTAACCACTACACCACCATACTAACACTACACCACCATACTGACCACTACACCACCGTACTAACCACTACACCACCATACTAACCACTACACCACCATACTAACCACTACACCACCATACTAACACTACACCACCATACTGACCACTACACCACCGTACTAACCACTACACCACCATACTAACACTACACCACTGTACTGACCACTACACCACCATACTAACCTCTACACCACCATACTAACCACTACACCACCGTACTAACCACTACACCACCATACTAACCACTACACCACCATACTGACCACTACACCACCATACTAACCATTACACCACCATACTAACCACTACACCACCATACTAACCACTACACCACCATACTAACCACTACACAACTGTACTAACCACTACACCACCATACTAACCACTACACCACCATACTGACCACTACACCACCATACTAACCACTACACCACCTTACTAACCACTACACCACTGTACTAACCACTACACCACCGTACTAACCACTACACCACCTTACTAACCACTACACCACCATACTAACCACTACACCACCATACTAACCACTACACCACCATACTGACCACTACACCACCGTACTAACCACTACACCACCATACTGACCACTACACCACCGTACTGACCACTACACCACCATACTAACCACTACACCACCATACTAACCACTACACCACCGTACTAACCACTACACCACCATACTGACCACTACACCACCGTACTGACCACTACACCACCATACTAACCACTACACCACCATACTGACCACTACACCACCATACTGACCACTACACCACCGTACTAACCACTACACCACCGTACTAACCACTACACCACCATACTAACCACTACACCACCATACTAACCACTACACCACCTTACTAACCACTACACCACCATACTAACCACTACACCACCATACTAACCACTACACCACCATACTGACCACTACACCACCTTACTAACCACTACACCACCATACTAACCACTACACCACCATACTAACCACTACACCACCATACTGACCACTACACCACCATACTAACCACTACACCACCATACTGACCACTACACTACCATACTAACCACTACACCACCTTACTAACCACTACACCACCATACTAAGCACTACACCACCGTACTAACCACTACACCACCGTACTAACCACTACACCACCGTACTAACCACTACACCACCATACTGACCACTACACCACCGTACTGACCACTACACCACCATACTAACCACTACACCACCGTACTGACCACTACACCACCGTACTAACCACTACACCACCATACTAACCACTACACCACCATACTAACCACTACACCACCATACTAACCACTACACCACCATACTGACCACTACACCACCGTACTAACCACTACACCACCATACTGACCACTACACCACCATACTAACCACTACACCACCATACTGATCACTACACCACCATACTAACCACTACACCACCGTACTAACCACTACACCACCGTACTAACCACTACACCACCATACTAACCACTACACCACCATACTAACCACTACACCACCACACTAACCACTACACCACCATACTAACCACTACACCACCATACTAACCACTACACCACCGTACTGACCACTACACCACCATACTAACCACTACACCATCATGCTGCCAAGAACAATTACCTCTGTGGAAACTGTATCCACTGCTCATCAGGAGCTCTTGAGTTAAAGAGCTTGACTAGGTGACATCATCAAAACACTCTGGATTCACAGTCACTGTAGTCTCCTCTAATGTGGACGTGCAGAGTCACTGACTTTAACACTGCAATGCTGAAGGTAACCAACCACACAAGAAGCCCACCCTGGACACCTAACAGCCCTGTCCTGCTCTGTGTCCATGCAGATACCAAGAAGATCCAGACGAGATGAAGGAAAAGCAGAAGTGGAGTCTCCTGCGGCGATCTTCTTCACCCACGTCGACAAGCTCGAAGGTCGTGTCCTACCTGACCATTTTCATAAGTAAGTCCTCTTCGTTGACTCGTTCACTCACTGTCCACTGTATCAGCTCCACTGACCATACAGGACCTCCACTCACTGTCCACTGTATCAGCTCCACTGACCATACAGGACCTCCACTCACTGTCCACTGTATCAGCTCCACTGACCATACAGGACCTCCACTCACTGTCCACTGTATCAGCTCCACTGACCATACAGGACCTCCACTCGTTGTCCACTCTATTAGACACTCCTACTACTGGCTGGTCCACCTTGTAGATGTAAAGTCAGAGACAGTAGCTCATCTGCTGCTGCACAGTTTGTGTTCCTCTAGTTCTTCATCAGTGGACACAGGACGCCACCCACAGGACACTGCTGTCCGGATAGTTTTGGCTGGTGGACGATTCTCAGTCCAGCAGTGACACTGAGGAGGTGTTTAAACACTGCAGCAGCAGCACTGCTAATAGTATCTGCTCTGTGGTGGTCCTGATCATTAAAGAACAGAGTAATAAAGTATACAGAGAATCAGATGAACTACAGTCTGTAAGTGGAGGTCCTGTATGGTCAGTGGAGCTGATACAGTGGACAGTGAGTGGAGGTCCTGTATGGTCAGTGGAGCTGATACAGTGGACAGTGAGTGGAGGTCCTGTATGGTCAGTGGAGCTGATACAGTGGACAGTGAGTGGAGGTCCTGTATGGTCAGTGGAGCTGATACACTGGACAGTGAGTGTAGGTACAATGTCTATGTGTACAATAACTTCCCATTTGTTAATAACACTGTCCTGCTGTCCTGCTGTCCCGCTGTCCAGTCCTGCTGGCCGTGATTCTCAGCGTGATTCTGACGAAGGGATTACAGTCGGTGAAGGAGTGGTGGATGATCCTCCTCATCACTCTAACTTTGCTGTGCTTGCTCATCACGGTCATCGTCATCTGGAGGCAGCCACAGAGCCGCGTCAAGGCAGCCTTCATGGTGAGACTCGGAGCCGATTTCAGAATATGATGTGAAAGGATGTATTGATTCAGATCTAAAAGGCAAAGAGTGACCCAACGTTACTACCATGAGGAGTTATCAGGAGTATTTCCAGAGCTGAGGGTGTCCTGCCTGTACACTCACACATTAGCAATTAGGCTAACGTGGGGATAAACGTACGGTAGGCTTGAGCGAATGAACAAACCTGTCTGTTGGGAGTTCGATCCCCGCCGGTGCCACCGGAGCATAGTAGCTGTTCCTCCCCCAACCTCCTTCAGAACGATGCTAGCCAACACGAGTGCCTCTTAGCTAATGGCTAGTTTACACTACACGGTTTGAGCCTGGTTTTTAAGTCGCCGACTGTTTTTTGTAGATCTCCTGGCGCTCACTCAGTCGTGTACTGTGAACGGCTGAAAGACGCTCACCAACCTGTCGCTGAGTACTCCAGACCAGTCTAGGCCAGTCAGGGACATCTAGCTACAGCCAATGGGATCACGTAGAGCAGGGGTCACTAATAGGTGGACCGCGGTCCGGACCTAGATGTTGTCCAATGTGGACCCAAACTGATAAACTACTGAGAATGATTCAATTTAGACTGTGTTTATTTTAAGAGGTGGAGCTTTTCTAGTCTTTACGGTATACGGGCTTTACAGCACAGTGAACTCAGAGACCAATCACGTGCGCTGTAAGATCACCAAAAGCTCCTCAGCCAATCAGATTTGCGCATATTGGGGCGTGTGGCGAAGCGAGGAGCAGCAGTCAGAGACTAAAGCGAGTCAGAAAGAATAAGGAGCTCTAAAAACAGAAAAGTGAACAGAGAGAACTGAGTGTTTAACAGGAACGGTTCTGGAATGGAGCTGCTCGTCTAGTTCTGGAGAACACCGCTCTGTACAACCAACATGTTCATCTGAGAAGCTAAGTTAACAAGAAGAACCATGTTTATTTACTTTCTCTATAAATAAACACTTCAAGATGAACTTTTTTCAAAATAATTCAGTTTTTTTAAATGTAGCTCTTGTTTTTATTTGATTTTATAAATAATTAATTCAGTTCAGTATTTAAACAGTACTGAAATATACTGAACGGTATTTGTAATGAGTTTGTCTTTCAGTTCCTTGGCTGGAGGAAATCTCCTCTAACTGGACCATACTGAGTTCTACTTAAATACCCCTGACGTAGAGAGAGAACCGCACCACTGTTCACACAATCTCTCTGCGGCTGCGGGCCACACGTACGCTTTTATTGATAAAAATAAAAAATCTCTCTCTGCAGAACAGACCGTCCCCTTTGTGTGTTTTCGTGACTAAAACGTGTTTTTGGATCGAAGCCAGCGATTCTCCAGAGAGAAAGTCGTGTAATTCATGACCCCGTGTGGCCGACCAGTCATGTAGTGTGATGGGCGCAAAGACCTGACCACTCAAACAGTCATGTAGTGTGATGGGCACAAAGACCTGACCACTCAAACAGTCATGTAGTGTGATGGGCGCAAAGACCTGACCACTCAAACAGTCATGTAGTGTGATGGGCGCAAAGACCTGACCACTCAAACAGTCATGTAGTGTGATGGGCGCAAAGACCTGACCACTCAAACAGTCATGTAGTGTGATGGACGCAAATACCTGACCACTCAAACAGTCATGTAGTGTGACTGGCGCAAAGAACTGACCACTCAAACAGTCATGTAGTGTGATGGGCGCAAAGACCTGACCACTCAAACAGTCATGTAGTGTGATGGGCGCAAAGACCTGACCACTCAAACAGTCATGTAGTGTGATGGGCACAAAGACCTGACCACTCAAACAGTCATGTAGTGTGATGGGCACAAAGACCTGACCACTCAAACAGTCATGTAGTGTGATGGGCGCAAAGACCTGACCACTCAAACAGTCATGTAGTGTGACGGGTGCAAAGACCTGACCACTCAAACAGTCATGTAGTGTGATGGGCGCAAAGACCTGACCACTCAAACAGTCATGTAGTGTGATGGGCGCAAAGACCTGACCACTCAAACAGTCATGTAGTGTGATGGGCGCAAAGACCTGACCACTCAAACAGTCATGTAGTGTGATGGGCGCAAAGACCTGACCACTCAAACAGTCATGTAGTGTGATGGGCGCAAAGACCTGACCACTCAAACAGTCATGTAGTGTGATGGGCGCAAAGACCTGACCACTCAAACAGTGACGTAGTGTGACTGGCGCAAAGACCTGACCACTCAAACAGTCATGTAGTGTGACTGGCGCAAAGACCTGACCACTCAAACAGTCATGTAGTGTGATGGGCGCAAAGACCTGACCACTCAAACAGTCATGTAGTGTGATGGACGCAAATACCTGACCACTCAAACAGTCATGTAGTGTGATGGGCGCAAAGACCTGACCACTCAAACAGTCATGTAGTGTGATGGGCGCAAAGACCTGACCACTCAAACAGTCATGTAGTGTGATGGGCGCAAAGAACTGACCACTCAAACAGTCATGTAGTGTGATGGGCGCAAAGACCTGACCACTCAAACAGTCATGTAGTGTGATGGGTGCAAAGACCTGACCACTCAAACAGTCATGTAGTGTGATGGGCGCAAAGACCTGACCACTCAAACAGTCATGTAGTGTGATGGGCACAAAGACCTGACCACTCAAACAGTCATGTAGTGTGATGGGCGCAAAGACCTGACCACTCAAACAGTCATGTAGTGTGATGGGCACAAAGACCTGACCACTCAAACAGTCATGTAGTGTGATGGGCACAAAGACCTGACCACTCAAACAGTCGTGTAGGCATAATATAACCAAGTTAGTAGTTAGCATTCTCCTCCAAGCGTGTTGAGCTTTCCAATGACGTATTGCCTTAAAGTGGCAGTTTCAGAAGATGTGCTGGAGTTTAAACATCTCAGAGGAAGCTTGTACCGTCACCATCCCAGCATGAGAGCATCAAGTGGTTAGGGGGCACCTAGCTAGCAGGTGGAATTAGCAGATGACCACAACACACACATTAATGAATAAGTGAACTGAGAAAACAGACATGAGGGTCAAACAATAGCCTCTAAAAACTCCACGTTTATGTCTAAACCCACTTCCAAAAAGCTGTAAAATGTAAATAAATGTAAATATTAACACAAAGCAATGATTTGTAATTTCATAGACACATATTTTATTCCTAGTAGAGCATAGAACACGTATCAGATGTTGAAACTGCAACCTTTTAACAGTTCATGAAAATTATTAACTCGTTTAGAACTTGATGGCAGCCAAAAAGTTGGGACAATCTGTCTCTTCACCCTCTGACCTTCACAAGCAAAGTTCACCAATCTGTGAAAAGTCTGCATCTAAAATATGAAGAACAGTTGAGGACAAAAGCTCCTCAGCATAAAATGGTGAAGACTTTTGACCATCTGAGTCGAACATATCATCAAAAGAATCCGAGTATCTGGAGAAATGCTTGTGCGCAAGGGACAAGGCCGACAGTCAGTATTGGATGCTCGTGACTCCTGCATTAACAACAGGCCTGATTCTGTTCAGGACATCACTGCGTGAGCTCAGAAACACTTCCAGAAATCACCGTCACACAGATGTTTTTTGAATTTGGGTTATAAAAAGAGTAAGCTTATTATTCTCAGGAGGCTAAACTGCTGGTTTAAAGGGGTTCCTGAGTAGAACAGCTGCTTTGGCCCTATAGTTCAGTCTCTCTGTCCATCAATCAGTTTGCTAACATAACAGAATTAGTATCTAGCAGCACTTAGGGGTGGTGGACCTTCATGTGTCTTGGAGGAAGACTGCATTAACCTTATTTACCTTCCAGGCTTGGTAGTGGCCTGATATCTTATATAGAGAGCATTGGTGATGATTCCAGGGCTCTGTAGTGCTGGTCATGCTAAAAGCTAGAATTTCTTGTCTGCAGGTTCCTCTTCTGCCAGTGCTCCCAATTCTTAGCACTCTTGTCAATATCTACCTCATGGTTCAGCTGGACGGGGATACCTGGATCCGCTACGCAGTGTGGATGGCTATAGGTGAGTTTGCACTTCTAATAATTTATTTATTATTATTAGATTTGTTCTATTTTTATACAATAATTTATTGTCAGAATAAAATCACAGCGACTGTAAAGACTGCTACTATTATTAAACCATCAGAGCACACTGACTCTCAGGGCTGCAGTGGCACAATCAAGGAGGGCCCACAGCTACCCTGATACAATCACTGGGCCCCTCATTGGCCCCCTTATCTGACCAGTAACGTGTAAATCAAACACTACATACTGACATATGCACCACAATAGCAAAGATCGTGCCTCTCATCCCAGCAAACACGCAACGTTGTCACAATGTTGTCTACTTTCTTACAACGTCACTACAAGGTTGGGTCCGTCTCAAACCCTACTGATCTCCTACATAGGCAGCATTTACGTCATAGTATGCTCTCCCGACATGTAGACTGTCCCAATTCTTACATACCTTAAACATGCTGTCTACTGAGGAACCTTATTTACACCTGATTTTAAGAAGTATTGAACTCTTCCTCAGCCGCTAAGACAATCCCATGATGCAGTGCAGGCTGATCTACGAGCAGTGAAGTGGTTTTAAAATGTGAGTTATTTTGATTCTCTGGAGTTTTAATGTGTTTCTGGTCATAAAATCACACAGAACAGTTTTTTATTATCAACTCTGTAACGAGTCCTTCACCATTTACACTTTATACTCCAGACATTAGCATTTATGCTAGCGGATTTTTAAGACTCGGGCTATTGGTTTGGATGCTGGCTGGTAACTTAGCAACCAGCTAAACCACCGGTGGCGTGCTGCAGTGGGCGGGAACAAGCCGTGATGCAGTCTCTCTCTAACTAGAGCGTCTCAGTAATCTGTTTACACACTCACTACCTAGACAGTCTACTTACACACTCACTACCTAGACAGCCTACTTACACACTCACTACCTAGACAGCCTACTTACACACTCACTACCTAGACAGCCTACTTACACACTAACTACCTAGACAGTCTACTTACACACTCACTACCTAGACAGCCTACTTACACACTCACTACCTAGACAGCCTACTTACACACTCACTACCTAGACAGCCTACTTACACACTAACTACCTAGACAGCCTACTTACACACTCACTACCTAGACAGCCTACTTACACACTAACTACCTAGACAGCCTACTTACACACTCACTTACACACTCACTACCTAGACAGCCTACTTACACACTCACTACCTAGACAGCCTACTTACACACTCACTACCTAGACAGCCTACTTACACACTCACTACCTAGACAGCCTACTTACACACTAACTACCTAGACAGCCTACTTACACACTCACTAGTGTTTGAGACAGACCCATTGTCGAAACATTGTCATGACATCACTTTATAACTCCCTGTTAACAACTTTCATGCAGATAAAATGGAACGTATGGAGGATTCCAGGAGTTTGTACTAACAATGTTGCCACTACATTGTCACAATGTTGACAAATAACATTGTTACAGCAGTCTGAGGAGTTACATTTCAATGTTGTGCCAAACCAATCCTATCTTCAGTCATCTATAGGCTAGCAGTCAGATTTCCAGCTCAGTGGGGGTGTTGAGACCCAACAAGACCACCACAGAGCAGATACTATTAGGGAGGTGGGTCATTCTCAGAACTGGTGGTGGTGTGTTAGTAGTGTGTGTTGTGCTTGTGTGAGTGGATCAGACACAGCAGTGCTGCTGCTGGAGTGTTTAAACACTGTGTCCACTCACTGTCCACTCTATTAGACACTCCTACTACTTGCTGGTCCACCTTGTAGATGTGAAGTCAGAGACAGTAGCTCATCTGCTGCTGCACAGTTTGTGTTCCTCTGTGGGGGTCCTGTGGGGGTCCTGATCATTAAAGAACAGAGTAATAAAGTATACAGAGAATCAGATGAACTACAGTCTGTAAGTGGAGCTCTGTATGGTCAGTGGAGCTGATAAAGTATCTGCTTCCTTATCAAGGTGAAAGTGTTTCTCTCTTTTCCTGCAGGCTTAGCGATCTACTTTATGTACGGAGTGTGGCACAGCGTCCAGAAGAAACGAGAAAGAGCACCTCACAGTGTCCAGATTGAAACCGTGGACGCCCAAACGGAGAAGGCCAACGAAGACGGCTCCTTCACACCTCCTCAAACCAAGCTGTAACCAGAGGCGAGGTCTGCAGACCCAGACTCTGCCTCTTTAGCTTGATCTGAAACATAAACGTAGAGATTCATACTGGATCAGCATCTAGTATGTAATCTAAACAACCTGCAGTTCCAGCTTCCCGGGCGGAGAGCGCTAGGCTTGTTCCTTGTCCGGGAATACTGTGGAAGACTCTCATTCGTACACAGTCGTATGTAAAAGTAAATAATTTAACTTATTTCTAAACATCTTAATCCAGAGCTGTAGCTGTAACTCTGCTGAGCTGTGATACTGTCAATGCGGGGGGGCCACCACGAAAAACATGAACACATATGTGGATACCAGAACACGCTGGAGGATCCATATAACCTGCTCATCTCCAAAGTTCAGAACATTCCACTGTGTGAGAATTTACAAAATTATTCACCAAATTCCTAATTTAGTTTTATATTCCACCTTAAATTAATAAATACATTACATTAGCTCAATATATACTTCACCTACTACACTAATGAATACACTTCTATACTTCACCTACTACACTAATGAATACACTTCTATACTTTACCTACTACACTAATGAGTACACTTCTATACTTCACCTACTACACTAATGAATACACTTCTATACTTTACCTACTACACTAATGAATACACTTCTATACTTCACCTACTACACTAATGAATACACTTCTATACTTCACCTACTACACTAATGAATACACTTCTATACTTCACCTACTACACTAATGATACACTACTATACTTCACCTACTACACTAATGAATACACCTCTATACTTCACCTACTACACTAATGAATACACTTCTATACTTCACCTACTACACTAATGATACACTACTATACTTCACCTACTACACTAATGAATACACTTCTATACTTCACCTACTACACTAATGAGTACACTTCTATACTTCACTACTACACTAATAATACACTACTATACTTTACCTACTACACTAATGAGTACACTTCTATACTTTACCTACTACACTAATGAGTACACTTCTATACTTCACCTACTACACTAATGAATACACTACTATACTTCACCTACTACACTAATGAGTACATTTCTATACTTTACCTACTACACTAATGAATACACTTCTATACTTTACCTACTACACTAATGAGTACACTTCTATACTTCACCTACTACACTAATGAATACACTACTATACTTCACCTACTACACTAATGAGTACATTTCTATACTTTACCTACTACACTAATGAATACACTTCTATACTTCACCTACTACACTAATGAGTACACTTCTATACTTCACCTACTACACTAATGAATACATTTCTATACTTTACCTACTACACTAATGAATACACTTCTATACTTCACCTACTACACTAATGAGTACACTTCTATACTTCACCTACTACACTAATGAATACATTTCTATACTTCACCTACTACACTAATGAGTACACTTCTATACTTTACCTACTACACTAATGAATACACTTCTATACTTTACCTACTACACTAATGAGTACACTTCTATACTTCACCTACTACACTAATGAATACATTTCTATACTTCACCTAATACACTAATGAGTACACTTCTATACTTTACCTACTACACTAATGAATACACTTCTATACTTCACCTAATACACTAATGAATACATTTCTATACTTCACCTACTACACTAATGAGTACACTTCTATACTACACCTACTACACTAATGAGTACACTTCTATACTTCACCTACTACACTAATGAATACACTTCTATACTTCACCTAATACACTAATGAATACATTTCTATACTTCACCTAATACACTAATGAATACACTACTATACTTCACCTACTACACTAATGAATACACTTCTATACTTCACCTACTACACTAATGAATACACTACTATACTTCACCTACTACACTAATGAATACACTTCTATACTTCACCTACTACACTAATGAATACACTTCTATACTTCACCTACTACACTAATGAATACACCTCTATACTTCACCTACTACACTAATTAGTACTCTATACTTCACCTACTACACTAATTAGTACTCTATACTTCACCTACCTGCAAACCTATGCATACGACTGTGTAAATGGTAAATCCGCTATGGTTAAAGTATTTATCTCGTTGATGTGATGTAATCTCGTTGTGGTCAAGCTGAAATGACCTTTAATTGACCACCGTACTTCTTCGTATTGTTGTCACTGAAAACAGCATTTTAGTTACATAACTTCTCTTTTTGAAAGCCAGGCTGGAGAGAAATGTTTAAAGTGTAAATACTGTCCAGCAT
Organism: Megaleporinus macrocephalus; assembly: GCA_021613375.1. Taxonomy (NCBI): domain Eukaryota; kingdom Metazoa; phylum Chordata; class Actinopteri; order Characiformes; family Anostomidae; genus Megaleporinus; species Megaleporinus macrocephalus. The sequence continues at coordinate 35,871,393 of CM038726.1, read as the reverse complement.
TTTGTGATGGCAGGAAAACTGAACCTATATTATAGAAGCACTTTTGGAGACCAAGCATTCAAGTGCAGGTTTTGTATCCATTGTTTGTTCCTGTAATTATTCCAGACACAGATGTTTTATTTTATTTAATTTTGTATCATGTTTCAGAATGATAATAAAGTTTGAACATGTATTTCTGTGATAATCATTTATTACCCGGTTCATATGCGTATATCAGTGGTGCTACAAGGCTAATATTGCTAACAAACACTAGGAATCAATAGTCACCCAAATCCCTTTTGTCAACACACCCCTAAAGCCTGCTCAAACTGCATCCTGGTGCTTTAAAGTGGTGTAGAATTGATTTAATTTGATAATTATGATGTCCCTCCAATGTTGAGACCAACTCTACGCCACTGACCACAACGGAGCACCAGCAACCAGAACGGTGGTGGAGAAATCCAGCGTTCCAGGCTGTGACGGGAACGTCACCACTTTTCATTCCTTCCCAACAACCCAACTGTCAGAGCTCCATGTTCATCTTTAAACCAGCCTGAAGTTCCTCTTCTCCACATTCTTCATCTAATGTTCCACCTTAAACACTGCAGCTCCTACAGACACCAGAATGGAACCGCAGCAGCGTTTAAGGTGGAACGGAGAATTCCCAAAACCAGCTGCTGAACTTCCAACATCTCTAACAGAATCCTGAACAACTTTAACTCTGCAGTCTGTACGTTTCACTCCGGACACTTTCTCCAACACTCGGACACCATGGAGCAGCTTCAGCTCAGCGTTCAACACTGAAGAGACTGAAGAGACGAGCAGCTCCACCTTTATTAGCACCACAACCCCAACAGCGACTGGAAGTAGCAGCCATGCGGTGTGAGTGGATCACTGTGTGCTGGTTGAAGCAGATCATCTTCAACTGAAAGTTTCACAGAGACACCTTTAATCTACTTTGTGTTTGATGTTCAGATCAAAGAGAGTAGCTAGTACAGGTAATGTTACTACTAGCAGCTCCAAGTAACTCCAAGAGCTTATTTACACAGAGGCTCATTTTATTTGGTTTATGTTGTTTCTGTGATCATCACCGCTGTAAACCAGCCAAAAGGTAGCTTGTTTAATTCTAGAAACAAATCATAGAGTATTAATAGGTGTAAAACTCACACAACTCACAAAACACACACATACCTTCTATATAGAACATCAAAGAACAATTTAAATACTAAATATGGCCCCTTTAAACTTTTTAGACGTCTGGTTCCATTCGCCACCACTGTGAATAGTTTTGATTTATCTAGATTTATCTAGAACAAAACATTTCACGCCAAACCAATATAAACTACTTTGTTTACATCGTAAACATCATATAAGACATAAAACGTGTTTAAAAATCTGTGGAATCCCCCTTAAATAAATCGCTAAAATAGCGCTGAGGTCAAGACACACATCCCTAATAACCAATCCCTGATTTCCTCTAGCAGGAGATCCCGCCCTCAGCTCACCATACCGCCCAATCAGACATTGCTGCTGCAGTAGATCCCGCCCACTGCCGACGCTATCATCCAATCAGATGTGGCTTTGAGAGGCGGTTCAGCCTACTGGTGGCAAAAAATGGCGAAGTAAGGATTTTGGGGGTCCTGTTTATGTACTGTCCTGCACCGAAAAGGGGGATTCGTCGATACATTTAGGTAACTGTGATTAATAAAACTTCTCAACAGGCTTTTGCGCGTTTAACGTTTGTCTAGAAGTGACTTTAAGGCTGGTGTTGGTATGCGGAGCGCGAAGCTGCATCAGTGTTGCTAAAGTTAGCCAGCTAGCTTAGCTAACGCTACATAAACAGCCCGTTAGGAGTTTAGATCGTAAAGACGCTGCAGGTTGCTTCTCCTAACTTTCTGTGGTGGCTTTTGGAAACGCGCGGAGCTGCTGGCGTACAGAAACCGTGTGCACATCTTGTGAAAATAGTGTTTTTCTTGTGTGTGTCTTACTCTTGAGCTAGCTAGCGTGTTCAGGCCTAAAGACGTTGCCTCGCAGCTGGGAAGCAGCAGCAGCCTCGAGCCCAACGCACAGTAGTTGTTTATTATTATTATTATTATTAGTTATGGATCATATAAACATCTGTAGTTGGAAGGCAAGACTCCACAGAAGGACACAATCCTGACCTACATCTGTAGAACAGCAGCCCAGCCAGGTAGAGTCACTGGGTCTGTGTTATTGCTTCCAGTACATGTTCCCTGCTGGAGTGTTTGCAGGTAGTGCTGGTTGATGTATCATCTATACTGATATATCGCGATATTTAGAGACTAAATTGAATGGGTACTGGATGTAATATTAGGAGTCCATGATTTATTACTCTGTAAATGAACGTTTTGTTCTGATACTGTCTGCTTTTCCTTTTCCATGTTGTCCAGGATATGACAGTTAAAGGGGAATTCCACTGGTTTTTAAAAATCTCCCAAGATTCACAATGAATGGAGTCAGTGGTGTGGTGTGAAATAGTGCAGTGGTGGTGGACCAGGGGTTGGCATGTCTACAACACACATATAGCTATATTTTTCTGATACTGAGTGCATTTTGTCCCCATGATATTCAGGATCTGACAGTTAAAGGGGCATTCCACTGAGTTTTTAGAATTCTCTGTAAAATTCACAATGGATGGAGTCAGTGGTGTGGTGTGAAGAGGTACAGTAGTGGTGGACCAGGGGTTGGCATGTCTATAAGACAAATATAGCTGTGCTTTTCTGATACTGAGTGCATGTTGTCCCCATGCTATCCAGGATCTAACAGTTAAAGGGGAATTCCACTGATTTTTTAAATTCTTCCAAGATTGACAAAGAATGTGTGTGAAATGGTTCAGAGGTTCTACAACACAGACGTAGCTATATTTTTCTGATAGTGAGTGTGTCTTTCTCATGTTATGCGAGATCTGACAGTTAAAAGGGGAATTCCACTGTATTTTTTTTAATTTACTTTAAAGTTCACAATGGATTGAGTCAGTGGCGTGAAATGGTTCATGAGATGTTCTTTATGGTGGTGGTGAACCAGGCGTTGGCATTTCTACAACACAAATATAACCACGTGTTTTTTTGCTATGCAAAACTGGTGATCGGCACCGAGACTGTCCTCATTAAACAAATCAGGTGTCAGACGGACGTCTCTGATACACATCTGCTACCGCGTCTGAGCTGAGCTCAGTAGAGTTGGGCTGATGTTGGATGTTCAGTGTATGTTCCTCCTAAAATTAAGTTTCTGAGTCGCAGTAAAGCAGAGAATGAACTGTCAACAGTATGTTTTGTCAAAGTTCTTGATCTTTAAATCTGTACATTTGATTAAATTAGTCACAGCAGCCGGAGCGGAGGACGTTCAGGGTACGTCTAAAAACCTCATTCCAAAAAGTTAAAAACTTAAAACATCTGAATCTCATACGTCTTATAATTATGCCTGATCTCATTACAGATGCACGCCGTTGTTTAAGGACTGTGAAATCTGCTGCTGTTGTTGTTGATGCTGATTCTTAAACTGCCAGTTTGTTACCGTATGTGACTCAGACTCATCCAGGACAGTTTGTAAAATTAGTAAATCAATGTGTCTCGTGGGAAAATCAAAGACATTTAACACACTAATCTAATACAGCACTCAGAGACACCACGCAGCTATACACAGTGAGTATCAGCAAACAGCAGAGCTAGCACAAAACTAATAACCCAGAAACCCGTACAGACCAGATCTGACCGGTACGAACAGAACAGCAGCAGTAATTCAATATTCTACATTTAATAATTACAGATTTAGTTTAAAATTTGAGTCTGCGTTTAATGACAGTTTTTACTGTATTTATTTAATTAGCTTTTTTAGTTTTAAATTAAGGGTCTAAATGTAATAATTACAGTATTGGGGATATTTGTTTGATTTACTTTATTTATTTACTTTAATTTAGGTAAAAATATTATGCTGTTTCACATGAGCTCGTTAAAAATGGTAATAAACCAGTTTAGACCATGTTTTATGACTTGCTTGCGCTAAAATGACTGCATGTAGCCCTGCCGTGGCATATAGCCCCGCCCTCTATCGTAACGACTGTTGGCCAATTGTGCTGAAGGTGATCGGCGATCGGAATCGGTCTCAAAAACGCTGATCGGTCCATCTCTACTGATTAGAGGCAGTCTCTGACTGAGGCAGTCTCTGACTGAGGCAGTCTCTGACTGAGGCAGTCTCTGACTGAGTCTTTATGTAAAGTGGGCGTGAGCTGAAACAGTCCCATCCTATCTCAATGCTGGTATGTCTGGATGGTGTACAGTGATGTAACTGAGGGTGTAGCAGTAACACAGATGGACAGGAGAGCTGGATGGTGATTGGTGGGGAGGAGGCCCTGATTTTCAGTCCTCCAACAGCGTTCAGCAGACAGGAGGACAGTCGTTGTAATAGTATATCTCCAATTCCTTTAGTGTGGAATAACTAAAGGTGTCAGACACCATGTCCTGTACATACCAGTACATTTAAAAGGATGCAGACATTGTTGTCCACTCTGATTGGATATAGCCGCTACACTGTCCGGGGTGTTGCTGTGTTTGTTGTGTGGCTGTTTGTCTGTTTACTACAGCTTTCTCTTGTTAAT
>CM038726.1:35829299-35861799 GCA_021613375.1 Megaleporinus macrocephalus | reverse complement strand
GGCTAAGATCCCCGAGAACGAAATCAGCATAGAGACTTTGCCTTATCTCATCATGCAGCTCAAAGCCAAGCGGGCCGAAAAGGACTCTGCCTCCCCTGCCTCCCCTACTGCCCCCGCTGCCTCTGCTGCCCCTGCCCCCGCAGCCCCTGTCCCTGCTGCTCCAGCCACCTCCACCGACGACGAGTGCGGAGACAAGGCACAGCCTGCGCCCAAACAGCCGGAGGAGGATCCTGAACGAGCCAATCAGGAGCCTCCGGAGAAAAGCAAAGAGAAACGGGGAAGCCCGCCCTCCTCCAGTTTGTCGCGGCGCTCCGAAGGCCACGCCTCCAACCATGACCACGAGCATCACGGGAAGGGGGACGGCTATCGGAGGACGGATCGGCCGGGCGCAGGAAGGAGGGACTCCAGACACCGGAAGTCGTCCAGAGAGCGTCAGACCGGGGACAGCTTGGACATGGAGCTGGACGACAGTCCCGCCGTCTTTCCTCACGTCTGTACCATCTGCAAGATTAAAATCAATGACCCGAAGGTAGAAGAACTACAGCGGCAGACTCAGTACTGCAGCTGCTGAGTCTTCAGTAGAACCAGTCTAGCTGTTTAGTCCAGTTATTCAGTGATCGCTGTGAAGGACTGCCTTCAGTAATATTTACAATCACTGTTAAGTATTCAGTAGTTAGTAGTTCAGTATTAAGTTTAATTATTCTGTAGTTAGTAGTTCAGTATTAAGTTTCATTATTCAGTAGTTAGTAGTTCAGTATTAAGTTTCATTATTCAGTAGATAGTAGTTCAGTATTAAGTTTCATTATACAGTAGTTAGTAGTTCAGTATTAAGTTGAATTATACAGTAGTTAGTAGTTCAGTATTAAGTTGAATTATACAGTAGTTAGTAGTTCAGTATTAAGTTGAATTATACAGTAGTTAGTAGTTCAGTATTAAGTTTAATTATTCTGTAGTTAGTAGTTCAGTATTAAGTTTCATTATTCAGTAGTTAGTAGTTCAGTATTAAGTTTCATTATACAGTAGTTAGTAGTTCAGTATTAAGTTTCATTATTCAGTAGTTAGTAGTTCAGTATTAAGTTGAATTATACAGTAGTTAGTAGTTCAGTATTAAGTTGAATTATACAGTAGTTAGTAGTTCAGTATTAAGTTGAATTATTCTGTAGTTAGTTGTTCAGTATTAAGTTTAATTATTCTGTAGTTAGTAGTTCAGTATTAAGTTGAATTATTCAGTAGTTAGTAGTTCAGTATTAAGTTGAATTATTCTGTTGTTAGTAGTTCAGTATTAAGTTGAATTATTCAGTAGTTATTAGTTCAGTATTAAGTTGAATTATTCAGTAGTTAGTAGTTCAGTATTAATTTTAATTATACAGTAGTTAGTAGTTCAGTATTAAGTTGAATTATTCTGTAGTTAGTAGTTCAGTATTAAGTTGAATTATTCAGTAGTTAGTAGTTCAGTATTAAGTTGAATTATTCAGTAGTTAGTAGTTCAGTATTAAGTTGAATTATTCTGTTGTTAGTAGTTCAGTATTAAGTTGAATTATTCAGTAGTTAGTAGTTCAGTATTAAGTTGAATTATTCAGTAGTTAGTAGTTCAGTATTAAGTTGAATTATACAGTAGTTAGTAGTTCAGTATTAAGTTGAATTATTCTGTTGTTAGTAGTTCAGTATTAAATTTAATTATTCTGTAGTTAGTAGTTCAGTATTTAGTTTAATTATTCAGTAGTTAGTAGTTCAGTATTAAGTTGAATTATTCTGTAGTTAGTAGTTCAGTATTCAGTGATCACTATGAGCTACTCAGTATTACTAACAGTTATTTAGTATCGGCTATGAATTATTCAGTAACTACTATAAAACTAAAGTAAGTGTCTGTAGGTCTTTAGTGTTTGTGGAGAGAGATTGACGGGGGGACAGAGAGACAGACTGGCATAGATAGACAGACAGCGAGGGGGAGAGAGAGAGAGAGAGCGAGAGAGAGACAGAGAGCGAGCGAGCGAGAAAGAGACAGACAGACAGACAGGGAGAGAGAGAAAGAGCAACAGAGAGACAGACAAAGGGAGGGGAGAGAGAGAGTTCTAGCGAGGGGAAAGAGAGACAGACAGACAGGGAGAGAGGAAAAGGAGCAATAGAGAGAGAGAGAGAGAGAGAGAGAGAGAGAGAGACACACACACAGCAAGCGGGGCAGAAAGAGAGAGAAAAAGTGATAAAGAGAAAAAGCAATAGAGAGAGAGACAAAGCGAGAGACAGAGCGAGGGGGGCCAGAGAGACAGACAGACAGACAGAGAGAGAGAGAGAGGGAGAGACAGACAGAGAGAGAGAGAGAGAGGGAGAAAGAGAGAAAGAGCGATAGAGACGGACAGACAGACAGAGGGGGGACAGAGACAGAATGACAGACAGAGCAAGAGGGCAGAGAGAGAGAAAGAGACAGACGGGAGAAGAAAGACAGACTGAGAGACAGAGACTGTGGTGGGCAAAGAGTGACAAAAAAAGAGGAGACAGCAGGGAGAGACAGACAGACAGAGATAGAGAGACAGAAAAGGTGAGTGAGTGAGTGAATGAGTGAGCGATGCTCCACGTCTCTTCCTACATGGAAGATCTCTCCAGAGTAACGTTCACTCAGGTTCTTTTAACGGTCCAGCAGTGTGAAGGTCCTTCTTCTCCCAGTTAATGACCACTAACTCAGAGTTATGCAGTTTAGAGTAGAGTGTGTGTGCGCTGGTGAAGGAGCCTCTTCATTCTAGAGTGTGTGTTGATGGTGAATGTTGTGTTGTGTAAACATTCAGGCGTGGAGTGGACATCTCCGGGGAGGGAAGCACATGGAGGCCCGGAGAGAATTCACACGATTGTAAGTCTGCAGCTGGAGCGTTCTGTTCTGTTTATTAGCTCAGACATGAAGTTACACTCTTTAATACCGTCTCCAGTCCGACTGGAGTGATTGTGAGCTCGATTATTAGGTCTCTTGGAGAATTAGACCAGTTTCTCCTCCCAGCAACACCTGTTTAGATTCAAATGCACATACGCAGAACCTACTCCAACGTTCCGATCGGGAACATAATCAGATCAGGTGTTCACGTCCTACATACAGGATTACCTTCCTCCTTCATTCTGATAGTACTGGTATTTGAAATGGACTCGCGAGTGAGGTCGCACAAGTGAAGAACAAGTGAGAAGCAAAGATACAGATGTCTGTGCTCGAGTCCACTCTCACAAATTAGGAGTGATAGAAATAAATGATTGAATAATAATAAATGAACTATAATAATAATAATAATAATAATAATAATATTATTTATTGGTTACAGTTCAGGCTATAGTTACAGTGCACAGCGTGTTGTTTATAGCAGATCAGTAGTGAGAACGTATCAGCGTGTTCACTCTTACTCCTGTTCTCTCTCTCCAGCTCCAGCCCGTATTCAGAAGATGACTCGTACTCTTTCCGGAGAAGTTCTCGCTCCTCTTTGCCCAGTAAACGGTCGTACAGTTCAGAAAGGAGCACAGGTAGGAGGAACATCTCCTCTTCAGAATAGAGCCTCACCTGTTAATTACTTACTAATTACTAATTGCTGGTGAAGGGTTCATGTGATTGTTGTTCTGGTTGTTTTCAGGAGACCTGTCTTCGCCTTCCGACCGCCATTTTCCTCATTACATGGTAAATGACTGTTTTAGTAATTAAGTCTGATCTAAGACTTTCACTGTTACTGTAGACCATCTATCCATCTATCCATCTATCTATCTATCTATCTATCTATCCATCTATCCATCTATCCATCCATCTATCTATCCATCCATCTATCCATCCATCTATCCATCTATCTATCTATCTATCTTATCTATCTATCTTATCTATCTATCTATCTATCTATCTATCTATCTATCTATCTATCTTCCACCTACCTACCCACGATCCAGCCATCTGTTTATCAGTCTTATCTACTTTCAGTCTCTCACTTTTTCACCCTTTTATCTGTCTACCTACCATCCAGCTGTCTGTCTGTTTTCCTCCCAGCCATCTGTTTATGTCTATCTTATTCTTGTTTTTTGTAAGTCTTTTTAAAGGCTTGAAATCACTAATTGTGAATTCCTACCTACATTTTAATTTAATTAATTGAATGCGTTTTTAAAAGTGCAAAATGACTCTGTTATGTAGTATATAATATAAACGTGTGTGTGTGTGTGTGTGTGTGTGTGTGTGTGTGTGTGGACATGTGGACACGTTAGCCCTTCACGAGGGTGGTGGTTGCCAAATTTCCCATGGGCTGCGTTGCTGTGGCTGATATGCTGGCGCTGGGCAAGCCGTTTGGAACCATTGTGAAGCACCTGATATTTCCTTTTAAGGTAAATACACATTAATCCAGTGTGTAATTATCACATCCGAGCTAGTGATGCTCTCTCTTTACCTCAGAGCGTAACTTCTCTCACACTGTAAGACCATTGCTCATATCGGTGAGGATGGCAGGCGGGTGGTTGTTGACGTGGCTGCTCGTCTCTGTGTCCTCAGGGTTTTCTGGAGTTCAGCTCTCACGGGGAAGCGAAGGACATGGTTAGTCACTACCAGACTAAACCCGCCTTCATCAAGGGCCACCGAATCAGTCTCTGCTTATCTCCCACCGTGGAGGTCATTCACGTAAGTTCGAGCCCCGTGTAGCTCGTCATGCTCTGAGAAAGGGTTTCCTTTATTATTGTCAGTTAATAATTATTGTAGTAATAATAATAGCAGTGAAAACAATGTACCCTCATCCCCATCTCTCTTCAGCAAGCTTATATTAAAATATTATAATATAATAACTCTTATCAGATTATATCAGTTTATATAATAAATGGATGGACAATGTAGCACAATAAATTAATAATAATAATAGTGCACTTATTTATACAGCACTTCAAAATAAGACGCTGCTGCCCCCTACTGACAAGCACTGGTACTTGTTTGCTCAGGTGTTTTGTTTGTTTACTTGTTTACAGGGTTTATGTATGTGGGGGCAGTAAATATGAATCCCTTACCACTCTCTAGGCCTGTTAAAGATCTGCTGCACCACTGATCATGAGTGGCCCTCTAGTGGACCCACACATGTACTGTAACCGTTATTGCAGTGTTTGATAATGGTGTCCATGGTATAAATACAACTATTAATAAAATAAAAGTTGTTGTTTTTTTTTTTTTTATTCATCACACAAGGAATCTCATTTGCAAATACTAGCCCCACCCACTTATACTGAAGGAAATATGAGATGCACGTGGATTTTATTCTTTATTTATGCGTTTGTATTGCTTTGTTTGTATGTTCTAGCCCAAGTGTAAGTAAAGGAGATGCTGTCACTTCTATGTGTTACACATGAAAAAGAGGAGGAGTACTGAATTGTGCTGGGGTGATTTATTTGTCTGCGCTAATTTTCTTTTTCTCAAGCATATCTCCATTTTTGGGGAATTTAATTTTTCTGTATAATTCAAACACGACAGCTGCTGTTTGTGTGTTGATTGCATGTGTTGATGAATGGACCAATAGAAATGCTCCAAAATAACTTGGGAAATGTTCTGGTTCCGTTGACTTGCATTAAAAGTGAAGAAGGTTTTTGGCCTCTCCTGTAGTTGCTATTTTAGACTTGCTTGTTTTTATTTGGACAGCGATGGTATGTTTATTTTATTTTGAACTTTTTTTTTTTTTTAATGTTTTTTAGCCGCCTGAAGTTTACGAGTCCGGAGCGAAACGTCTGAAGCCGTCGTCTCAGACAGTGGTCTGTTTCTCACGGCTGCCTTCGGGGAAGGAGACCGAGGACGAGGTTCTGGAGATCGCCAGCATGTTCGGGGACGTACGCCAGTCGAAGTTCACTGAAGACAAAGTGAGTCCTTCAGTAGAAGTTCAGTGGTTCTTGGGCTGAGTGTTCAGTCCTGGAGGGGGATAAACACTTTAATTGAAATGGAACCTCAACATTAGGTTCTTCATCTCATTTGCATCCTATAAACAGTCAGACAACTCCGGTTTCCTCCCACATGTCCAAAGACACGCAGTCAGGTTGATCGGTCACTCTAAATTGCCTGTAGGTGTGAGTGTGTGAAAGGATGTTGTTCATGTGATGAACTGGTGAACTGTCCATGGTGTACCCCGCCTTCGCCCGGTGATGCTGGGATTGGCTCCAGCCCCCTCGTGACCCCGATTAGTGGGACAAAACGGCGGATAATGGATGGATGGAAACAGTCAGACACAGAAGTTTGGACATCACTGGTCACAAGTTTCAGGGTTTCTCACTGGACCATGGACCACATATGAGCCTCAAGGCACCCTCTGGTGGTCCCTGGCTCCCCCTCAGCATAGGCCCAGTGTTCTGTAGTATCTTAATAAAAATCTGCAAGTTTAACTGTTAGGAATAATAGTTAAATGGAAAAAAAAATATACGGAGAACTGTTATTGCAAGGCCGCTGCTTTAGTCAGTCTGTGGAAAATGAAAGGGTGTGTGTTTCCACCTAGTGGTTCAGATCGGAATTGCAGGGAGCTGACCGGAGGGGGTTTCAATGAAATGTTAGCTGGAAATACAGAAAGTAGGCTAATTTGTTTAACGCCATTGTTCGGCGCCGATCACCAATCACATATTTTGATTAAAACTCGGCTGATACTGATACATAGCCGATAGATCTTTACATCTTTAATATATATATACATATAAGTGTGTGTGTGTGCTTGCAACAGTTGTTTGGGCCATAATGGGTTCTGATGGAGAAAAGAAGAGCACTACTGAGTGAGCACACCTAGTGTTAATTTTGATTAACCTGATTAGAAGTGGAGATCACTGTTAATCTTTTCCCTTATTTTGTCTCGCACCCAGGCTCTGATCGAGATGGTGGATTGGAAGGACGCAGATATCATGGTGAAATACTACCACACCAACCCGCTGAGGATTCAAGACAAGAGCATCAAAGTGTCCCTGTCCTCACTGTCCAGTTTACGGTAAGACTGTCTACTAAATCAGAAAACCAAAATTATGATGAACTTTTTATTTTTATAGGCTGAAATAGGCATATATATATATATATATATATATATATATATATATATATATATATATATATATATATACATATATATATATATATATATATATATATATATATATATATATATATATATATATATATATATATATGATTTAGCAAGAACTTCAAAGGGTCACCTCACACGATGTAAACCACTCGAAGGTCATTCATTCGTTCTCGCGGCTCAGTATTTAGTAACTACATGATACGCAATGCAAAGTGATTGAAGTCATCTATGTGTTAAATTGACCCCATGCTGACCCCTATTGGCCAGTACCTCTGTTTATTCGGAGGTTTTACATGTTTCCATGGCCTGTGTGTGTGGCGCCAGGAGAGATATATCCTTAAATGAGAGCATTTACAGATTAGACTGTGCTGTTGATAGTGAACGCCCTCTTGTGGACCCATAGTGAACTGCAGCAGTAACAGAATGTTAGCCAGTTAGATTTCAGTGGCATATATGTGTTAATAAGCAGGCTCTCCAGTCAGTGCTGCATGGCCGTGCTTACTCATAGTTGATTTGCTTGTTCTTAGTGGTGAGCCTGCTGAGCTGAGGCTTAGTTGCTATCACTGCTCACTAGGGTTGTGTATTGGCAGTATGTATCGTGATACAGCGGTCACGATTCAATATATCGTGATATATATTTTTCAAATCCTACTATTAAAACACACCACTATATGAACAGGTTTGTCAGTGCTTACAATAGTATTGCGCCCTTGTGCTACTTGTTAATGTTGGAGTGGAGCTGAAAATGCATTACAGCACTGCCATCTAGTGGTCAGAGGTTTAAACAGAACACGCAATGATTCACTGCCTGCCAGGAATCTGTACCGATACTGTGTTGTTGAGAATCGATACATTATCACCAAACATAATATCCCGATACTCGATTTTCGATATTTTCTTACACCCCTACTGCAGACTGACTCCAGTCATACGGGGACGTACGAGAGTGTTAGTCGTCTTTAATTAAATTGCTGTAATTGTTTTTAAAGTTTTTAATAACGCCTGTGTTTGTAATTGCAGCGACAGCAGCCCCGAGCACTCGTCGTCCAAAAAGTCAGAGTCGGGAAAGAGCCACAGCAGCAGCAGCCGACAGAAGAACGAGTCCTCCTCCTCCTCCAAGAGCCTGTCTCAGTCCAGCAGCAAGGACAAGGAGAAGAGCAAAAGCTCCAGCAAAGAGCCTTCCGCCGCCGAGCCCAAGCAGGAGAAGGAGAAAGAGAAGGAGGAAGAGGAAGGAGAGAAGGAAAAGAAAGAGGTAGAGGAGGAGGAAAAGACTGAAGAACAGATGGAGAAGGACGAGTCGGCCGCCGAGATGAAGGACGGTTTGGGTCCGGGAGACGCAGAGGCTGCGGAAGGCGCCGAGAGGATGATGGAAGAGGCAGAGCGGAAGGAAGGAGGGGAGGAGCCAGAACCTAAAGAAGAGAAGCAGGGAGAGGAGGAGCAAGCGCCAGCAGAAAGAGAAGAGAGTAAAGGAGAGAAGGGGTCGGAGGAGGATACAGAGGAGCAGGTGTGACAGACCATAGTTCATCTGATTCTCTGTATACTTTATTACTCTGTTCTTTAATGATCTGGACCCCCACAGAGCAGATACTATTAGGGAGGTGTCCACTCACTGTCCACTCTATTAGACACTCCTACTACTTGCTGGTCCACCTTGTAGATGTAAAGTCAGAGACAGTAGCTCATCTGCTGCTGCACAGTTTGTGTTCCTCTAGTTCTTCATCAGTGGACACAGGACGCCACCCACAGGACACTGCTGTCTGGATAGTTTTGGTTGGTGGACGATTCTCAGTCCAGCAGAGACACTGAGGTGTTTAAACACTCCAGCAGCAGCACTGCTGTGTCTGATCCACTCACACCAGCACAACACACACTAACGCACCACGACTTCTATGTCACTGCATAAGTGACCCAGCACCCTAACAATACCTGCTCTGTGGTGGTCCTGTAGGGGTGCTGAGGTAAGCGTGTTTATCTACAGACGGTAAAGTCTTTGTGTTTGGTCAGTAAGTCGTGCTGTGAGTGTGAAATTGTCATGACATGGTGGTGTTTCCCTTTTTCTAGGATGACCTGGAAGATATGGATTTTCCCGAGAACATGGATGACTTTGTGACTCTGGACGAGCTGGACAGCACAGCTTTAGGAGACTCGTTAGGTAAAACAGATTTGATAGATATTCGTAGATGTTTGGTGGATGTTGGATAGATATTCGTAGATGTTGGATAGATATTCGTAGATGTTGGATAGATATTCGTAGATGTTGGATAGATATTTGTAGATGTTTGATAGATATTTGTAGATGTTTGATAGATATTTGTAGATATTTGATAGATATTTGACAGATATTTGTAGATGTTTGATAGATATTTGTAGATGTTTGATAGATATTCGTAGATGTTTGATAGATATTCGTAGATGTTGGATAGATATTCGTAGATGTTTGACAGATATTTGTAGATGTTTGATAGATATTTGTAGATGTTTGATAGATATTTGTAGATGTTTGATAGATATTTGTAGATGTTTGATAGATATTCGTAGATATTTGATAGATATTTGACAGATATTTGTAGATGTTTGATAGATATTTGTAGATGTTTGATAGATATTCGTAGATGTTTGATAGATATTCGTAGATGTTGGATAGATATTCGTAGATGTTTGATAGATATTTGTAGATGTTTGATAGATATTCGTAGATGTTTGATAGATATTCGTAGATGTTTGATAGATATTTGTAGATGTTGGATAGATATTCGTAGATGTTTGATAGATATTTGTAGATGTTTGATAGATATTTGACAGATATTCGTAGATATTTGACAGATATTTGTAGATGTTGGATAGATATTCGTAGATGTTTGACAGATATTTGTAGATGTTTGATAGATATTTGTAGATGTTTGATAGATATTTGTAGATGTTTGATAGATATTTGTAGATGTTTGATAGATATTTGTAGATGTTTGATAGATATTCGTAGATGTTTGATAGATATTTGTAGATGTTGGATAGATATTTGTAGATGTTTGACAGATATTTGTAGATGTTTGATAGATATTCGTAGATGTTTGATAGATATTTGTAGATGTTGGATATATATTCGTAGATATTTGACAGATATTTGTAGATGTTTGATAGATATTTGTAGATGTTTGACAGATATTTGTAGATGTTGGATAGATATTCGTAGATGTTTGACAGATATTTGTAGATGTTGGATAGATATTTGTAGATGTTGGATAGATATTCGTAGATGTGGGATAGATATTCGTAGATGTTGGATAGATATTTGACAGATATTTGTAGATGTTGGATGGATATTCGTAGACGTTTGATAGATATGCGTAGATGTTTGATAGATATTTGACAGATATTCGTAGATGTTTGATAGATATTCGTAGATGTTTGATAGATATTCGTAGATGTTTGACAGATATTTGTAGATGTTTGATAGATATTTGTAGATGTTTGATAGATATTTGTAGATGTTTGACAGATATTTGTAGATGTTTGATAGATATTTGTAGATGTTTGATAGATATTCGTAGATGTTTGATAGATATTCGTAGATGTTTGACAGATATTTGTAGATGTTTGATAGATATTTGTAGATGTTTGACAGATATTCGTAGATGTTTGATAGATATTTGACAGATATTTGTAGATGTTGGATAGATATTCGTAGATGTTTGACAGATATTTGTAGATGTTTGATAGATATTTGTAGATGTTTGACAGATATTCGTATATGTTTGATAGATATTTGACAGATATTTGTAGATGTTGGATAGATATTCGTAGATGTTGGATAGATATTCGTAGATGTTTGATAGATATTTGTAGATGTTTGATAGATATTCGTAGATGTTTGATAGATATTTGTAGATGTTGGATAGATATTCGTAGATATTTGACAGATATTTGTAGATGTTGGATAGATATTCGTAGATATTTGACAGATATTTGTAGATGTTTGACAGATATTCGTAGATGTTTGACAGATATTTGTAGATGTTTGACAGATATTCGTAGATGTTTGATAGATATTTGACAGATATTTGTAGATGTTGGATAGATATTCGTAGATGTTGGATAGATATTCGTAGATGTTTGATAGATATTCGTAGATGTTTGACAGATATTCGTAGATGTTTGACAGATATTCATAGATGTTTGGTGGATGTTGGATAGATATTCGTAGATGTTTGATAGATATGCGTAGATGTTTGATAGATATTTGACAGATATTTGTAGATGTTTGATAGATATGCGTAGATGTTTGGTAGATATTCGTAGATGTTTGACAGATATTTGTAGATGTTTGACAGATATTTGTAGATGTTTGACAGATATTCGTAGATGTTTGGTGGATGTTGGATAGATATTCGTAGATGTTTGATAGATATTCGTAGATGTTTGATAGATATTCGTAGATGTTTGGTGGATGTTTGATAGATATTTGTAGATGTTTGATAGATGTTTGTTAGATATTCGTAGATGTTTGATAGATATTCGTAGATGTTTGATAGATATTCGTAGATGTTTGATAGATGTTCGTAGATGTTTGATAGATGTTCGTAGATGTTTGATAGATATTCCTAGATGTTTGATAGATATTCGTAGATGTTTGATAGATGTTTGATAGGTATTCCTAGATGTTTGATAGATGTCTCTAGATATATATGCACCTAAACCACAGCAGCCAACAAACCACTCAAGTTCAGGAACACCAGTTTGGGTGATAAGAAGTCGCTGCCGGTGTGAACGCAGGGTTCAGGTTTAGAGGCAGGCAGAACTTTGACTGCTGAGTTAAACCAGACTGATCCAGTCAGCTCACAGTGGTGCTACATGCTTTTATTCTCATATGAAATGTTGGTCTGTGTAGTTAACAGATGTGCGTTCTTCTGTTTTCTCCCTCAGAAACCTCCGAGCAGCAGGTCAGTGTTTAATTCATTATGCTGCTTCACTCACTACATCAGTATTTGATAGACAAGTGAGCTTATAGATCACAAGAACTTCATTAGTTCCTATATATATATATATATATATATATATATATATATATATATATATATATATATATATATATATATATATATATATATATATATTATTTTTTTTTTTTTTTTTTTTTTTTTTTTTTTTTTTGATATTGTATATCCGTATTGTAATACTAGTTCCTGTATATAATTACTATAATATTTGTATATGTGTAGAATGAGGAGTAATGTTGTGTGTGTGTGTGTGTGTGTGTGTGTTTGTAGGACAGCAGGGTGGTTGTGGTGAGGCCGATCAGGAGGGAGTTCAGAGAGACCCGTAAGAAGGCCGTGCGAGAAGCCCTGTACAAGATGGCCACCCAGTTTGGCAAGGTGGTCAACTTCGCCATTTCCTACTACAGACATGAGGTGAGTCCACACGGTCCAGCTTTGAGTTCTGCTGTTCCGTGTTCTGCTAGTACTTTCTGACCCTCTGCTAGAGCGTTCTGTGGTTTAACCGTGCGGTATCGAGATGCAGTGAACCGTACTATCCATTTATATACACTGCTGCCCCCGTCAGGTGAAAAGAATAATAGCATAGTATGTATTCTAAGTGTATTCTTATGAGTGATGCCACGGTCCAATAAAATCTGTCTGCGGCCCAAATTTGGCCCACAGGCCGGACTTTTGACACCCCTGATTTAAAGGTATCATAATTATTCTAAGGGTCGGTTTAAAGCTGTAAAGTTAAACAAATGCTGAGTGTGATTTTTAAGGATACACTAAAACAAAAGTGGTGATCTCTGTGTTTTGCTGTGTGTGTGTGTGTGTGTGTGTGTGTGTGTGTGTGTGTGTGTGTTGTTGTTGTGCTCTTCAGGCTCTGATTGAACTGGAAACAGTGGAAAAAGCTCACAAAATGGTGAATTTCTACAAAAACAGCAAGAAGTCTAAACTGGTGGGCAGGCCGGTGTCCGTGTCTATATGTCTGGCCTTCAACAGAATCGAGGTGAGGAGATTTACGTTTAACCTAAAGCACATCCACACATTTCAACTTAGGAGATCAGGCAGAACAACCTGGTTGAGCTCCTGTCAGTAATTGAAGTGTGTTTCAGATCTGTGGCATATCACACAAGACTTCAAAGCTTACTCCTTCCTCTCTATGCTCTATATATAAACATACAAAGTTATGGCTGTAACGTATATATGCGTGTGGGCACCTGGTCGTTGCACCTATATGAGCTTGTTGGACATCCTGTTCCATCTTACTGGTCCCACTTCATGACTCTAGGACACTCCAGAGTCTGGTGGTGGAGCTTTACCCCACTCCAGAGTCTGGTGGTGGAGCTTTACCCCACTCCAGAGTCTGGTGGTGGAGCTTTACCCCACTCCAGAGTCTGGTGGTGGAGCTTTACCCCACTCCAGAGTCTGGTGGTGGAGCTTTACCCCACTCCAGAGTCTGGTGGTGGAGCTTTACCCCACTCCAGAGTTTGGTGGTGGAGCTTTACCCCCACTCCAGAGTTTGGTGGTGGAGCTTTACCCCACTCCAGAGTCTGGTGGTGGAGCTTTACCCCACTCCGGAGTCTGGTGGTGGAGCTTTACCCCACTCCAGAGTCTGGTGGTGGAGCTTTACCCCACTCCAGAGTCTGGTGGTGGAGCTTTACCCCACTCCAGAGTCTGGTGGTGGAGCTTTACCCCACTCCAGAGTCTGGTGGTGGAGCTTTACCCCACTCCAGAGTCTGGTGGTGGAGCTTTACCCCACTCCAGAGTCTGGTGGTGGAGCTTCACCCCACTCCAGAGTCTGGTGGTGGAGCTTTATGATATTGGGTGTGTGTGCAGCTGCTCGGTGGTGGAGACCCAAGAAAAGACATTGTTTTTGTCGTGTGACTTCTTATAGTATCAAACGTAAACGAATTAGGAGTCCCTATACAGTCCTTATAGGTTCAAACGTAAACGAATTAGGAGGTGTGCCCACATACTTTGGACCATATAGTGTGAATAATTAGTAATCCTGTGTGTGTCTGTGTGATGTAGGGGCCCAGTGGGAGATCGTTGTTTATCAGCATGCTCCCTCCCTTCAAATACTCGAACATGTCCCTCCTCAGATTCGCTCAGCCTTTCGGAAGAGTCACGGCTTACTGCTCCAACAGGACGTACGGGACGGTGAGTCAGCCCTGCTAGTGTAGAGAGAGTAAATACACTTAACGTTAAATTAAAATGAAATTAAAGTAGTATTGCATTTCAAACGTCCTCACGATGATTCTGTAATATAATAATAATTAAATTGTAATAATTCATAATAATTGGACCTCATTTCAGTTGAGTTGCCTCCATCGTGCATGCAGTAAACGCGATTTTTTTATGTTTTACAGTAGAATCTAAAAATAATACCCTAAACACACACAGTAAATCCTCCTCTCCGTCTTCTCTCCGGCAGTGTTATATCCAGATGGAGACGAAGGAAGGTGCTGAGAAGATGATCCACAAATATTCACACCGGCCCCTCAAATTCTACGGCTCCGTGTTGAAGATCACCATGTGCAGGAAAGGAGATTCGCTGATACCCTGGTACGTTTAAAACAGCCTCCCATCTGGAGTTTGCTTTTGAAGAGGGTCACAGTTGTTGATGGTATATTTGTAGGTGGAGCACTGCTGGTGCTTCTTTCATCTCTCGTCTACCTGATCAGGTATCTGAAAGTATACAGTACTGTATAAAAGTTTTATTTGCTTGTGAACAGACAGGAAGCTCTTAATTACTCAGTAAAACATTTTATTATTTAAATATTAAACAGTATTAATACAGTAAGTAGTGTTTTTCCATACATCAGTGTGTTTATTTAACTCTTTCCAAGCTTCTCCTAAACAAGCCAGTATTATTATCAGTTCTCATCTAATACCTGCTTTGACTGCTCAGTACTTCATTAAGATAAATCAAGATTTGCTGCTGAAGGAACTGAACACATTCATACAATGTCTGGGGCGTCCAGGAGAAATCTGGAACCTAACTTTGTTCTTCAAACTGGATCAAGATCTGATCTACTTCGGTCACAATAAGATATTCATGTTACTTTGTATTGTATGTCTGATTATTTACATCTGTTCTAATCAGATCTGCTGTTCTTACTGGTGAACTCACACTTATTGATCAGATAAAGATGTTTAAACTATCAGTGTAGGGTCCTCAGACTTTTATACAGTAGTGTGTGTACGGTTGCTCTACAAAGAAAAAGATGAAGTTGGTGAACCGCTGCTTGGTGAAGTTCTTGAATATCAGCGTCTCTGTTTGTACAGCCTGTTTGAGCGTGCTCTGTGGGCTGTGTGGTTTTCTACAGGACCCCTGCAGATAAGTTTGAGCGGTGGTGCGAGACGAGAGGAATAAAGCCACCTAGAGACGGAGAGGAGAGGAGAGAGAACGGCCAGACGTCTAAAAGCAGCACAAGAGAGGTAGACTGCTCCCTGGGAACTTCATTGGGTGCCAAATTCCTAACAGTGAAAGATGGGACTGTGTGCAATGACGTGGAATTACCCCAACGTTTTACAAAGACTGACATCAAAAGCATTTTCTGCTTTTATTATTTATTTTCTGAAGTGTTTAATGCAGTTTAGGAACATACCTTTCCCTCCCCCAGTCCATACAGTCCTTATAGGCTCATACAGTCCCTATACAGTCCTTATAGGTTCATACAGTCCCTATACAGCCTGTACAGTCCCCATACAGTCCTTATAGGTTCATACAGTCTCTATACAGTCCTTATAGGCTCATACAGTCCCCATACAGTCCTTATAGGTTCATACAGTCTCTATACAGCCCATACAGTTCCTACAGCCTGTACAGTCCCCATACAGTCCTTATAGGCTCATACAGTCCCCATACAGTCCTTATAGGCTCATACAGTCCCCATACAGTCCTTATAGGTTCATACAGTCCCTATACAGCCCATACAGTTCCTACAGCCTGTACAGTCCCCATACAGTCCTTATAGGTTCATACAGTCTCTATACAGTCTATACAGTTCCTACGGGCTGTACAGTCCCCATACAGTCCTTATAGGTTCATACAGTCTCTATACAGTCCATACAGTTCCTACAGTCTGTACAGTCCCCATACAGTCCTTATAGGCTCATAGTCCCTATACAGTTCCTACAGTCTGTACAGTCCCCATACAGTCCTTATAGGCTCATACAGTCCATATACAGTCCATACAGTTCCTACAGTCTGTACAGTCCCCATACAGTCCTTATAGGCTCATACAGTCCCTATACAGTCCATACAGTTCCTACAGTCTGTACAGTCCCCATACAGTCCTTATAGGCTCATGCAGTCCCCATACAGTCCTTATAGGCTCATGCAGTCCCCATACAGTCCTTATAGGTTCATACAGTCCCTTTACAGCCCATACAGTTCCTACAGCCTGTACAGTCCCCATACAGTCCTAATAGGTTCATACAGTCCCCATACAGCCCCTATACAGCCCATACAGTTCCTACAGTCTGTACAGTCCCCATACAGTCCTAATAGGTTCATACAGTCCCTATACAGTCTATACAGTTCCTACAGTCTGTACAGTCCCCATACAGTCCCCATACAGTCCTTATAGGCTCATACAGTCCCTATACAGCCCATACAGTTCCTACAGTCTGTACAGTCCCCATACAGTCCTTATAGGTTCATACAGTCCTTATACAGCCTGTGCAGTCCCCATACAGTCCACATGTCTCTATACAGTCCATGAACTTCTTACAGTCTGTTCAGTCCCCATACAGTCCCTAAACCAGTACATTTATGATTATATACCTATCCAGCCTATAAGCCCTGCTGGTCTGAGCTAGTCTTTCAGAAGAGATGTTTAAGGTGGAACTGCCTCTGTGAATGACACTGTGTGTTTGTGCAGGACCGCCACAGCCCTGCGTCCAGCTGTGAGGGTGTAGGTGGGGATCCAGTGCGCGAGGGTGGAGACTCGGAGGAGGAGGAGGAAAAAGCCCAGAGTCCGCTAGGTCCATACCAGCCCGATAACCCCGTGGGTAAGAGTCTCGCTGAGTGTGTTGTAGGTCAGATGTTGCACGTGGTGACGTGTCAGAAGTCCATCAGACTGACCTCACTAAACGGTCCAGATTAAATCAACAAATTTAACTGAGAAATTTGATTAATTTTTTAAAAAAATTCTCATTCCACTTTAAACGAGGCACCAGTTTCATTTAGGTTTCAGTCCAGGTGTTGGAATATAAACCACTGTTCCATTTAAGGTGGAACAGAAAATTAAATCAATAAGCTGCTAAATGACTAGCCCACTTGAACATTAATATATACTAATATGTTTAAATCTGAGGCACAAAAGTCTTTATCTGATCAATAAGGGTATTTACGCCAGTAAGATCAGCAGATCTGATTAGAACAGATGTAAATAATCAGACATACAATACAAAGTAACATGAATATGTTATTGTGAGAGAAGTAGATCAGATCTTGATCCAGTTTGAAGAACAAAGTTAGGTTCCAGATTTCTCCTGGACGCCCCAGACATTGTATGAATGTGTTCAGTTCCTTCAGCAGCAAATCTTGATTTATCTTAATGAAGTACTGAGCAGTCAAAGCAGGTATTAGATGAGAACTGATAATAATACTGGGTTGTTTAGGAGAAGCTTGGAAAGAGTTAAATAAACACACTGACGTATGGAAAAGCACTACTTACTCTATTAGTACTGATTAATATTTAATAATAAAATGTTTTACTGAGTAAATAAGAGCTTCCTGTCTGGAAATAATAGTTTTTTAAATATAATAATGTCCCCAAGTGACTAAAACCTTTACACATCACTGTAGGTTTATCTGTGTGGGGTTCAGGTTTACTTACAAATTAATTTTCTATATACCCTAATGTCAATAATGCTGGGACTATCAAACTATTTTAAAAATCTGTGGAGGGTTTTTACTGTTTAATCAGCAGTTCTCGCAGTCCCCGCCCTCACTGTCCGTCTCACTGTGTCTTCTTCTTCCTCCAGGTATCAACTATGTCGTCCCCAAGAGCGGTTTCTTCTGCAAGCTGTGCAACGTATTTTACACGGACGAGAAACGAGCCAGATCAGACCACTGCAGCAGTCTGGAACACTACAACATGCTGAAGGTGAGCGCTGGATGAGACTTGCTGAGAAACCTCACGTCTCTCTGTTACAGTGTTGTGGTAACACCTCACTGTAGGCCTTGTTCATAAGACTACATGACTCCTACATAAGCTATCCAACATAACCCTATAGAAATATTCATAAGCTCTTATTCCAGTGAGGGTCATCAGTCATAGAGGCTACTTCACATAACTTTGATTGAATGTGACCTCTATAGCGATTGACAACTGCTGGATTAAGTACTGATACACATTTATGTAGGGTTATGTCAGCTGTCATAGCAAGTTTATGTAAGTGTCATGTAGCTTTATGAACAGCACCCTACAGTAACGTTGAAAAACACTTTTTTTTTTAATTAAAAAAAGAACAAAATAAAATAACTAATCAAATAGAGAAAATCTATAGAGTTAATAAAAAGTTGGTAATAAATATATATCATATATAGAATACGATAATAGATAAAAAATCTTTTTTAAAAAAGTATAAATGATAAGCTTCCTTTCTGGAACCGTTTTGTAAAATGCTATAAAAGTAAGAGTCGTTAGGATTTAAAATTTATTTATCTGACGAAACCATAAAGATATAATTTCCAAATATTTTTATCGACCAACTTAAAAATCTAAACAGATCATAACAGATTTAGAATTTGAGTCTGAGAGTACGTTGGGATGAAGTTGTATGAGAGGATGTCTTTCAAATCCCAGTATGCACCTCTGCATCAGCAGTACCTCCAGGCAGCCACGCCGTGGGCACAGATGTCCTCAGGACCTGGACAGATGTTTCTTTGGTATAAAGAACTTGATGTCCATTTCCCCCAAAAAACAAGCTGAAACGTGTTCACATCCGACCACCACAAACATTTCCATCATCTTTCAGGCCTGAGATCAGCTCGGGCCCAAAGAACTGGGCGGCGCTTCTGTATAGCAGTGATGTTTGTCTTTCTTGTGTAATAGAGCTGAAGTTTCTTGATGCAGTGACAGACTTTGTTACTGTGTAAAGTATTTCCGAGCCCGTGTGTCTTAACACAGTAGCAACACGGTTTCTAATGTAGGGCCTTAAAAGACTAAAGCTTAGTCTTAGAAGCTTGAGCTTCTTTTATACCCAATCCTGATTCTATATGATTTATTTTTGACCATTTTTGCGCTATACTGTATGTTTTCTTATTTTGTAAAGAGGAATTTTACTAATATATCAACAATTCTATATAATTAACTGGTTAAGATGTAAACCCAGTTATTCAGAGTGGTTTGCTGTGAAACACACAGTCAGATCTGTTCACAGTGGAGGTGAATGGAACCAGACGTCCACCTCTAAAAGCTCCTCACAGAAAGTTCTTACAGTAGATGTTATAAATACACTGTCTGATTCTGAGACGCTGTTTATGATAGTTTAGAGAAGATCTCAGTCTTAAACTCCATTCATGGTGGAGGGATACATGCAGGACGCTGTGAGGTTCAAATAGTCCCCAAAGAAAACCTAGTATTTTCAGATCTTCCACATTTTACCATCAACATCCACATAAACTCAGAAGACACGTGTAGCTTCACTGGTGGGTTTCATAGTCAGTACAATGTGTAGATTTGTGTTGTAGACATGAAGACCCCTGGATACCATCACCACCACTGTAAACACCATTACCACCACTGTAAACACAATTTCCACCACCACTGTAAACACCATCACCACCACTATACACACCATCACCACCACCGTAAACACCATCACCACCACTATAAACACCATCACCACCACTGTAAACACCATCACTGTAAACATCACCACCACTGTAAACATCACCACCACCACTGTAAACACCATCACCACCACTGTAAACACCATCACCACCACTGTAAACACCATCACCATCACTGTAAACACCATCACTGTAAACACCACCACCACCACTGTAAACACCACCACTGTAAACACCATCACCACCACTGTAAACACCATCATTGTAAACACCATCACCATCACTGTAAACACCATCACCATCACTGTAAACACCATCACCACCACCGTAAACACCATCACCACCACTGTAAACACCATCACTGTAAACATCATCACCACCACTGTAAACATCACCACCACCACTGTAAACATCACCACCACCACTGTAAACACCATCCACCACTGTAAACACCATCACCACCACTGTAAACACCATCACTGTAAACACCATCACTGTAAACACCATCACTGTAAACACCACCACCACCACTGTAAACACCACCACTGTAAACACCATCACCACCACTGTAAACACCATCATTGTAAACACCATCACCATCACTGTAAACACCATCACTGTAAACACCACCACCACCACTGTAAACACCACCACCACCACTGTAAACACCACCACGGTAAACACCACCACCTTCACTGTAAACACCATCTAAACCATTTCACACCAAAACCCACTCTTCCTTTGTGTTCCTGTCATAATAATCACTCCGGTGATAATCACTCCGGTGATAATCACTGTGCCTGCAAATGTTTGATATGTAGCTGTCGGTCACCTGGTCGTAGTTCTGTGATTAAGAGATGAACATGTGGTTTTATTAATGAAGCTCAGAATACTTTCGTCTGTATGACCCATGACCCGACCACTGTATGATTCACAGAGGAAGCGTGGAGAGGTGGAAGAGGAGCAGACGGCGGAGGAACAGACAGAAGAACAGACAAAAGAAGAGATGAACGAGTGAGAGGCGGATGAGTGGACGGCTGTCAGTCCGGTGCCAAGAGGATACGTTTTACTGCAGTCCCTGAGTTTTTGTTTTTGTTTGTTTTTTTAGTTTAAGGAAAAAAAACATTCCAGCCTCTGTGTTTGTCTTCATTTCGTCAAAGATGATCTACTTTGATTTTGAAGCGTCCCAGGACGGAGCGAGAGAACGGAAGGAAAGAGAGAGAAAAGAGAGGACGAGAGGAGACGTGTTGGGCTGTCATTACGAACTCATGTTTCATGTGGTGATGATGTGTGAGCAGGACAGAAGTGTACAGTCACTGTAGCTTCTTATTAAATAAACAGGTCTGTTTGATTAAACGCCTCTGACTTTCTTCTGTACCCGCCCCGTCTCCTGTCCTGTCTCTGACCTGCTCATTACTGATCCGCCGTCTTCTTTCCAGCACCTGTATCTGTTACCTGGAATATCTGGACAAGCTTCAGTCAAAAACATCACTAGGACGTAGCAGCAGAGCTCCTTCCACTCCTACCTGTACCTGTACTGTTTATGATAGTTTAGAGAAGATCTCAGTCTTAAACTCCATTCATGGTGGAGAGATACATGCAGGACGCTGTGAGGTTCAAATAGTCCCCAAAGAAAACCTAGTATTTTCAGATCTTCCACATTTTACCATCAACATCCAGATAAACTCAGAAGACACGTGTAGCTTCACTGGTGGGTTTCATAGTAAATACAATGTGTAGATTTGTGTTGTAGACATGGAGACCCCTGACTTTCTTCTGTACCCGCCCCGTCTCCTGTCCTGTCTCTGACCTGCTCATTACTGATCCGCCGTCTTCTTTCCAGCACCTGTATCTGTTACCTGGAATATCTGGACAAGCTTCAGTCAAAAACATCACTAGGACGTAGCAGCAGAGCTCCTTCCCCTCCTACCTGTACAGTCCTGTTCAGTACGGCCGCTTTGACTGTCTGTTCCTTTAAATGTTAATGAGCCACTGCTGACTCCGCCCCCCTCTTCCACAGGGGGCGTGTCCTAACGCCAGCACACCTCTCATTTTACCCTCACCTGATTTACCTGTAAGTTCATCTCACAGACCTTCGACTAATAAACTAACAGTGTTAACCTTACTGTAGATCCTGCTGCACCAATAACACTGAGAACTGTCTAGAACATTACTTCTTTACATTAATATAACATCTGAGTTGTTACTGTTTGCTAGTCCTAAAGTCAAGAAGCCTAGAACATTACATCTCTGTTAATATAATACTTCAGCACTTAGCATTAGCTAGTGCTAAAAAGCCAATAATTATCTAGAACATTACATCTCTGTTAATATAGTACTTCAGCAGTTACCGTTAGTGCTAAAAAGCCAATAAGTATCTAGAACATTACATCTCTGTTAATATAGTACCTCAGCAGTTAGCGTTAGTGCTAAAAAGCCAATAAGTGTCTAGAACATTACATCTCTTGTTAATATAGTACCTCAGCAGTTAGCGTTAGTGCTAAAAAGCCAATAAGTGTCTAGAACATTACATCTCTGTTAATATAGTACCTCAGCAGTTAGCGTTAGTGCTAAAAAGCCAATAAGTGTCTAGAACATTACATCTCTGTTAATATAGTACATCAGCAGTTAGCGTTAGTGCTAAATGCCATGAAACACTACATGTCCATCAATATATTACCTCAGCTGTTACTGTTAACAAATGCCAAGAACTGTGTAGAACATTACATCTCTGGTAATCTATTGCCTCAGCTATTACCATTAGCTAGAGTTAAATGCAAAGAATTATCTAGAATATTACCTCTCTATTAATATATTACATCAGCTGTCAGTGTTAGCTAGTGCTAAAGGCCAGTAACCACCTAGAACACCTCCATGTCATCTCAGCTGTTTGTGAGTGCTAAAAGTCAAGAACTATCTAGAATGTTACATCTGTGTTAATATATTACCTCAGCTGTTAGCATTAGCTAGTGCTAAATGCAACTTTCTAGGACATTACCTCTTTTGTAATATTACCTCAGCTGTTTGCGTCATCTAGTGCTAAATGCCATTAAGTATCTAGAACTTCTCTGTTAATATATTACCTCAGCTGTTCGTCAGCTAGTGCTAAATGCACTTAAGTATCTAGAAGTTCTCTGTTAATATATGACCTCAGCTGTTAGCATTAGCTAGTGCTAAATGCAACTTTCTAGGACATTACCTCTTTTGTAATATTACCTCAGCTGTTCGTGTCAGCTAGTGCTAAATGCCAATAAGTATCTAGAACTTCTCTGTTAATATATTACATCAGAAGTTAGCATTAGTGCTAAACACCAAGAACTATTTACATTTACACTTTGTTAATTTATTACCTCAGCTGTTAGCATAGGCTATTGCTTAATGTCTAGAACTATCTAGAACATTACATCTCCTTTTATGTATTGTTAGAGTTAGCTAGTGCTTAACGCCAAGAACTATCTAGAACATTACATCTTTGTTAATATATTACCTCGTTTGTTAGCATTAGCTAGTGCTAAACACCAAGCACTATCAAGAACATTGCTTCTCCGTTAATATATTACCTCAGCTGTTCGAATAAGCTAGTGCTAAATGGCAAGAACTATCAAGAACATTACACCTCTGTTAATATATTATCTCAGCTGTAAGTGTTAGCTTGTGCTAAACACCAAGAACTATTTAGAACATTACTTCTCCCTTAATATATTACCTCAGCTTTTAGTGCTAAAGACCAAGATATATCTAGAACATCTCAATATCTCAGTTGTTGCTGTCAATAAGTGCTAAATGTCAATAACTATCTAGAACATTACATCTTCATTAAGATATAATAAACAGACACAAACGGAAACATCAATAGCCGAATGAACAGCTGAAACGTTTCTGCTGCCACCTAGTGGTGCATCAGTGGTTACTATACAGTCAGTCAGACTGAAGTAGGAGCCTGTGGCCCCTCCCGCTCTTCTCTAATGCTAATACATCCGATCCAGCCAGTGTGAGGATGTTGGACCTTCTGGACCAGGGTTGGTGACCAGTATTGTAAACGATGTGAATGACCATCCCATCCATTGTCTTCTGCTTTATCTCGCGAGTCGTGGTCACTGGAGCCAATCCCAGCGTCAGCGTCACTACACCACTACACTGCCCAACCATTAACATATACTAATGATGTTAAAACAGCACCACCTCCTGGACAAACAGAGCAATGATCCCCAGAACATCTACTCAGTAGGAATTAAACTCATTTTTATTGACGTTTCACAAACAACTTCAATAAATCAATAAGAACTGATTGTATTCGGTCCCGTTGGCTGATTTGGAAGCAATGAGGAATCGAACTTGGCGTGAGATGCAGCTCTTGGTGCGCTTCACAGACAGTGTTGCTGTATTGCTCTGCCACAGTGTAGAAGTATTTCCGAGAAGGTCGCGTATCTTCAGCCACCGAAACAACATTCAGTACAACCGTTCGCTCACGAGAGAGAGTCATGCAGAGTCTTATCTCAGCACCTTTACCTCAGCGCCGCTGTCCAACGACAAAAACAAGCCAACTTCACAGGAGAGGCCAAAAGCCGGCTTCACTTTCCAGGTAAGTCTATGGAACCAGAATTCTTTCCAGGCTATTCTGGAGCATTTCTATTGGTCCATTCGTCATGAATCTTTTACACAATGTGAACGACAGCCGTCCCGTTCAAACGATGTGGAAAAACGAAAATGGTGAAAAATTGACGTGTTTTTCTTTGGACAGCGACTTACATTTAACAGCCATCGGTGAAGATGCAGAACAAACGTCTGGGTTTAGTGAGAAAAGCACATTCATACAGTAACACTGACCGGACTTCTGAATGTCACATGGTTGGGCATCTAAAAAAAAATCAATATATAATCAATAATTACTAGTTTTCATGAAACATAAGCAAGCAGAACAGCAAAATTCTGAATAATACAGATGCATACAGTGTAGAGTACATACTTTAGTTTGAGTAATTCTTGACGGTTAACAGGTGCAGTGACTGGAGCGACACCTTAATATCACAGTAAACTAGGGGTGTAACGATTCCATTGTTTAAACCTCAAATCTTTGAGCCCCAGTTTCAGTTCATATCTGTTTATTTGTTGGGAATAAATAATAAAAGTGTTTATGAGTTGTAAACATCAATAAACATCTAGAACATTACATCTCCATTAAGATCTAATAAACAGCTGAAACGTTTCTGCTGCCACCTAGTGGTGCATCAGTGGTCACCATCCCTCCTTCTGGAGATCTACTGTGATCTATGCCAATACATCCAATTCAGCCAGTGAAGGAATGTGTAAATATATATATATATATATAGTCACCAACAATTTGTAACACTAACACTGGAAACACTGAAAACATGGTCAATTAGTTTAATAAGTTGGCATAAATTCAGATTTGTCATAGATTCGTTACACCCCCACAGTTAATACAGTCGTATATGAGCGTATATATATATATATACATATATATGTGTGTATTTGTATTTGTAGTAGGACCTAAATAAAAAAATTAAACTCCTGCAGTATTTACACGAGAGCGGCTTATTGTTCCCACTGCATGTACAAATCATAATCAAGCAGATGAAATCGACTTCATCGCATCACCTGTGATCCACCTGCTGCAAGCAGGACTTATGACATCGTTCATCGTTGTGACATCGTAGCACTCTGTTCTGGAATGTCAGAAAGTTCTATCCGAGGCGATGGGAAGCTTAGGCTGTGTTCACTCGGGCCGTCCCCCCTCAGCCGCCAGCGCTTACTCTTGTTTCTGATATCTGATGTTCTGATTGACTTCACTAGGCTGCTGAGCTGTGACCTGAAGAGCATCTCTGGACTCTGAAGCTGGACTTCAGCTCCACACTGCGAGATTATGTGACCGGTTTCGAGGCTGTTTCGGCCCCAAATGCCATCGCAAAAAAGAGGTCCCCGACTTCAGGCTGGTCTATATATATATATATATATATATAAGGCGTATAATTATTTTTTTTGTTATTCTATACCATTTAAACATGACAGCTTCTCTTTCTATATAGAAATGCTTGAAATTCACTTGGAATAAAACCTCTTTACATTAAATGACACCATTGAAAGTTAGGAATGTTTGTTGCCTCTCCTATATAAACTACCGCTCAAAAGTTTAGGATCACTTTAGAATTTCATTTCATGCAATTTTCATGCAATTCACAAACAATATTGTTCATTTCACAATTAATGTAAGTGTATCAGATGATTTTTAAAGAATAAAAATGTTTGTATTAAAGTCTATTTTTGTATAGAGGCTTATTTTACATATAGTCCTATTATCAGTAATTCTCAGTCCTCTGTCTAAATCTCCTGGTACGACCACCAATCCAAGTTAAGGATGTTATTGGACTAATTGGTTGTTAGGACACTCTTGCTCAATTGTGATCACAGCTGAAAAACATTCTACTAATAAGTGAGTATAAAAGGGAACAACATTCTAGGTTAGTTTAGTATCTGAAGATCAGCAGTTGATGGCTTGCTGACCGACTCACAATAACCAGAAAGAAACAACTTTCTTTAGAGACCCGTCAGTCCATTGTTGTGTTAAGGAAGAAGATACTCCATTAAAACAAGAACATTTCACTGTGATCCCAAACTTTTAACCAGTAGTGTATATATATATATATATATATATATATATATATATATATATATATATATATATATATATATATATATATATATATACTTGTTTTTCTTTGGACAGTGAATATATATATATATATATATATATATATATATATATATATATATATATATATATATATATATATATATATATATAGACATAAACAGAAAATAAAATACTGTTTTGTGTGATTATATGACCAGAAACACATTAAAACTCCAGAGAATCAAAATAACTCACATTTTAAAACCACTTCACTGCTCCTAGATTAGCCTGCACTGCATCATGGGATTGTCTTAGCGGCTGAGGAAGAGTTCAGTGCTTCCTTAAAATCAGGTCTAAATAAGGTTCCTCAGTAGCAGCATGTTTAAGGTATGTAAGAATTGGGACAGTCTACATGTCGGGAGCGCATACTATGATGTAAAAAGCTGCCTATGTAGGAGCTCAGTAGGATTTGAGACAGACACATAATCACAACTTTGAATTAAACTCCTGCCGTAGTTATACAGGAGAGCTTTAAGACTCCTGATTTGTCGTTAATTCCATGAGCTCCAGCTCAGCAGGCTAGCCAACACCAAAGGGCCCACCATTGTTCTAATACTAAAACAGCTGGTTAGTCAGCTGGATGATAGTCCTCTGACCTCGTACACCATTCTACAGTCATCACTGCGCTCCATATTAGGAAACCTGGGCCTGAGCCTTGATGGAAACAATGCTGTTTTCAGAAATTGCTTATTGATCTGTTTAATTACGAGGCTGTAATCAAGTCAAAGTTTGACTATAAAGTGGCTGAGCGGCTTCAGAGGCGCACTGGATATCAGGCCTCTACGTGAACACAGCCTGACTTCTAACTACAGTGAGCCGGATGGCGTCCATATGGAAACAGGCTCAGTTTGAGCATCTGTTGGAATGAGCCAACAGAAAAATAGCAAAACGCTGTAGAACCAGCCAAAAGAGGAGCTGATTCCCCGAACACTGATCTGAGCTTTAAAGCACACCATCAAACGTGATTGGAACAGTGGCGGCTGATATATACACCACGGTGTAAAAGTCTGAGGCACCTGATAGTTTAAAAATCTTTATCTGATCTATAAGTGTTTGTTCACCAGTAAGAAGAGCAGATCTGATTAGAACAGATGTAAATAATCAGACATACAATACAAAGTAACATGAATATGTTATTGTGAGAGAAGTAGATCAGATCTTGATCCAGTTTGAAGAACAAAGTTAGGTTCCAGATTTCTCCTGGACGCCCCAGACATTGTATGAATGTGTTCAGTTCCTTCAGCAGCAATTCTTGATTTATCTTAATGAAGTACTGAGCAGCCAAAGCAGGTATTAGATCAGAACTGATAATAATACTGGGTTGTTTAGGAGAAGCTTGGAAAGAGTTAAATAAACACACTGACGTATGGAAAAGCTCTACTTGCTGTATTAATACTGATTAATATTTAATAATAAAGTGTTTACTGAGTAAATAAAAGCTTCCTCTCTGGAAACAACAGCTTTTTAATTATAATAAGGTCCTCAAGTGCCTCAAACTTTTGCACAGCGCTGTAAAACAATACACTGCTTAAAGTGCAATGATGGTTTCTTCGTATGGCTTCTGTGTAGAATCAGAACATTATAGACACATTATAGCAACATTAGAACAGCAATACACACATACGTTAGAATCTTAGTATCATGAGACTGAAGCTATATGTGGCCATAAATACGAATGTCATGTTCACAGCACTGTTTTGTGTAACAGCATCAAAGAAAACCAACACAAATAAATAAACAAACCAGCAAAACACTGATTACTCTGTAAGCAACAAAAGTAAACATGCAGCACGTGGAGCTGGACGGGCTGTGCTGTACAGGAACGCTGGACTGCTGGACTTTGTGAGCTCTTTGGAGAAACTACACTCACTGACAAAGAATTGAGGCACCCGTATAGAAGAGTGGGACTGTTTCTCCTTCGCTGTCCTATAAAGGGGCTCTCAGAGGCCACTGCTGGCTTGTGGACCTCTTGGTGAGGCATCTGCTGGACATGCTGCCTCTATGACTCACTCGAAGATATTTGGTCCAGCTGACAGACTTTGTGGGGCGCATCCTCTGACCTAGAGAAACAGGAGGTCATTTCCACCAATTGGCAACCCTCTAGTCCACTCTGACCAAGCTGTTAGAAGGTGTTGGGGTCAGTGGTTACGTGAGGGCATGCACACATGGTGAACAGGCTTGGAACCACCCAGATGGACCACCAGTAGAGTGGATCGTTTGATCTGTTGACAAGTACAAGCCATTTTCTGGAAGCGTATCGTTTTCAGTGGCGAATCCAGGCTCTGTTTGGGATTGGGTTTGAGTATGAAGCCTCATGGAGATGCTTCAGTCCTACCTTTGCTGTAGAGCAAGACGCTGACTGACCCACCAGCTGGTGTGATAATCTGGGGAGCATAGTAGTCGCTAGTAGTGATACGAGGGTCACTAACAGTTCAGCCATATGTACAGAACGTCCTCTCTTGGTAGAACTTCCAACTAGAGCAGGATAAAGCTCAACACACAGATCCCAACACTTGCTTGTCCGGCCCGCTCACCAGATTTATCACCAGTCCAGCATATATGGGAGCAGCTGGGACGCCAGTTTCAGCACCTACGAGTGTTCAGGATCTACAGGACCAGCTGCAGCATCTGTGGGTAAATGTGCTGCAGGATGCCGGACAGAACCTGTACGTCTCCAACCGGATCTCAGCTTGTATCCAGACTGGAGAAGACCCAACAGAGAACTGGAGCTCTGAATACTATATCACTTACATACACCATCATTACATTCACACATCTACAGCTTCACTCCAACACCTCCTTCCTGGTGCCTTAGTGTTTTGTCAGTGAGTGTGTATCTCTGAGAACAGACATCACTCAGCAGTGCTGATCCAGGATCAACTCTCTAAGTCATATATTGGCATTAGAAGGACAAAACAACCTGATTCCAGGTCAGTGCTTTTGATGTTCAATGCCTGCCACTCCAGCAGTACTGCACTGCACACAGCTAAACTGAAGGGTTCCAGAACAGCCCGTGAGCTGGACGCTAGCTCGCTTGGGCTGCTTTGTCTTTCTGCTCCACTCAGGTAAGTTCTCAGTTTGTGGTTCCCCTGAGCTCTACTGTGATCCGGTGTGAGTAGCAGGGACGCGGGAAGGGGGTGTGCTGAGGGTGCTGCTGTCAGCATCGAAATATAAAGATAAGAACTAAATATCATCGCTATCCAAAGAAAGACAACAACAACAAAAACTGTCATTACTTTCTATGGAAGTCAATGAAGCCAGAATGTTTACCAAGCTATTTTGCAGCATTTCTATTGGTCCATTCATCATGAAACGTTCATACAATGTTAAAAATGGAAATATCTGTTTTTCTTAGGACAGGGACGATCTATATATTTTTCCAGAGCATTTGTATTTTAGAGTCTCTTCATGAGCTCCGATGTTGTGTTAGTTGGCAAATGAGTGTTAAGGTCCTAATTTAGCCAAGTGGAGTTCTGACCACTGTATCAGCTCCACTGACCATACAGGAGCTCCACTTACAGACTGTAGTTCATCTGATTCTCTGTATACTTTATTACTCTGTTCTTTAATGATCAGGACCCCCACAGGACCACCACGCAATTTGTAGCTGCAGTTTAGCGACAAGCAGCAAGTCGAGTTGAAATTCCTTCACATTATGCAAATTAACTATGCTGCTAGGGAACTGATTGGCTCAAACGAAACCCCTTGGACCAACCACATCCACAAGGGAGGTCCGGGGTCGCCAGCCTCTCTCGTCTGTAGGCATTTCGTTCCTATTCCAAGTACAAGCAGTTTCCTGGAACCGTATCAACTTCAGCGACGAATCCAGGTTCTGTTTGGGATGCGACGGCTGTGGGGTTCGAGTATGGAGCCTCATAGTGACGCCTTAATCCTGCCTTTGCTGTGTAGCGACACACTGTCTGTGATCTGGGGAGCATTGCTACGACAGTCGGTCACCACTAGTAGTGATACGAGGGTCACTAACGGTTCAACCGCATGTACAGCACGTCCACATGTGTTGCCTCTCATCAAATCCTAAAATTTCTTTAGGCTGACTGGTTGCCAGATGTATCACAAAACCAGCATTTGTGGGACCAGCGGGGACGCCAGCTTCAGCACCTATGAGTGTTCAGGATCTACTGGACCAGTCGCAACATCTGTGGGTAAAGGTGCTGCAGGATGACGTGGGGAACCTTTCAATTGTATCTCTAATAAAATAGAACCTCATACACAGGTGGACGTATAACAGCACGCATTAACTCATATATTAAACAAACCGCAATCGAGCACATCGACAGTAGCGACAGCTAGTGAGGATGTTCAGGTAGGCCTTCAGTCCAGCTCTGGATGGGGGAGCCTGCTTGGCTGCATCAACCTTGATACCTCATAAATAACGAACCTGATTCAGTGGCTGTTTTAGGAATTTAACCCTTTTGTTGACATGCAAAACCGACGCAGGACGTACGCAGTGCTGCAATATTCACATTATTTAAATACAAGTGTGAGTTTATTGAATAAATACAAACTGAAAGATCTCAGGACGGCTGTACTAAGTTCTGTAGAGAGCCATCTGGTTAACCAGGAGGACGATATCGTCTATTTATTTCTCAGGGTTTATGGGGACACGCTCTGTTTGATGTGAATTAGCTAAACTATATTTGTACGACCACCTAGTATGACGTCACTGTGTACCTTATATATATATATGCTGCATTCATTCCAGCACCCCCAACCTACACCTCCTGCTCGCGTCCCAGATCATAATCGAGGAAAATTAAATTTAATTAAAAACGTGTGAAATCAGCTGGTAAGAACAAAACAATGGAGGTTTGGGAGGGGGGGTTGATTGTACTGCTCTTAAGAGGGGCTCTGGTCTCCGTTGCGTCGGGGGGAATCATACCGCATGATTTGGCGTGGGGTGCCGTAACCTGTCATGCCCGCCTGAGATGCCCCGCGATGACTTCCCATCTGCAGGCCAATCAGAGTGCGGCCCTGACGAAGCTGCTCCTCTGAAAACTCCCTCCGGTGCCCTTTAGATTTCCTGCGTACACACGTTTCACACGTCATCTTCATATACAGTTCAAATCGGAAATATTATTCATATTAGAAATTTATCATCTTATATACAGTTCAAATCTGAAATATTATTCATATTAGAAATGTATTATCTCATATACAGTTCAAATCTGAAATATTATTCATATTAGAAATGTATTATCTCATATACAGTTCAAATCTGAAATATTATTCATATTAGAAATGTATTATCTCATATACAGTTCAAATCTGAAATATTATTCATATTAGAAATGTATTATCTCATATACAGTTTAATTATTGTTCACATTAGAAATTTATCATCTTATATACAGTTCAAATCTGAAATATTATTCATATTAGAAATGTATCATCTCATATACAGTTCAATTATTGTTCACATTAGAAATTTATCATCTTATGTACAGTTCAAATCTGAAATATTATTTATATTAGAAATGTATTATCTCATATAAATGTAAAATATTAATATTTTACATTTATTACAACTTTGTTTTGGATATTAATTTAATTAAAACTTTGCTCAGGGAGTTAATTTTATTAGAAATCTGGATCTGGACATTCATTTTATTAGAAATTCAATATTAATAATAATTGTATTATTTATTAAATTAATAGAATTATATTAGAACTTTATTTTGAATATTAATTTATTAAAACTTCATTTTGGATGTTAATTATATTATTTATTAAATTACAAGAATTTTATTAAAACTTTATTCTAAATATTAATTTTATTAGAACTACATTCTAGATATGGATTTATTAGAGCTTCATACTGGATGTTAGTTTTATTAGAACTTAATTTTGGATATAAATTTATAAGAACTTTATTCTGGATATGAATGTTATTAAAATTTCATTATACATGTTAATTTTATTAAAACTTAATATTTTATGTTAATTTTATTAG
>CM038726.1:35781799-35824299 GCA_021613375.1 Megaleporinus macrocephalus | reverse complement strand
TCTCTCCTCCCCCCATCTCAGACATTTACACCACATGCTACAGCCACCAGCACTGTAGACCCCACGCGCCCCTCACACACTGTTCTCTCTCCTGCAGTCTGGATGAAGAAGATACAGGAGCATTTGGGGTCTCACAGCCAGACTGGGCAACAGTTTCTTCCCACAAGCCATCAGATTCCTCAAATACACACACACACACACACACGATCAGATACCTCAACTCCCTCAAACTGAACTTACTAACATCACAGACACACGCACACACAGATACACACACACATACATACATACACAAATACAAACACACACAAACACACACATACACACACACACACCATCAGATTCCTCAACTACACAGAAACTGAACTTACTAACATCACCGATACACACATACACACACACATACATACAGAAATACACACACACACACACACATATGCACACACAGATACACCATCAGATTCCTCAACTCCCAGAGAAATCGTCTCAACAAATTGTCGCTGTACAATAACAAAATTATCTCCAGCTTCAATGTAAGTCGATGGAACCAGAATTGTTTCTGATATGGCGGAGCATTTCTATTGGTCCATTGATCATGAAACTTTCACAGTATATGACCGGCAGCTGTCGAGTTCAAATATTGTAGAAAAATAAAAATAGACAAAAATGAAAATTAGTTTTTTTCTTTGGACCGCGACGAAATATCAATAATATTGATGATAAGGCATTTTATAGATATCAACTCTTTAACAACTAAATAAACAACAATAACATTTAACTGAACATTTACAGAAAATACTGTCATTATATTATACTAAACTAATCAGTGTTTTACTTTATTTTTAAAAAGTAATTAAATATAGTCCTTACTCTTCCCAAAACATATGACACATCACGCCAGCATCATAAACGACCCCTCCATAGACAAGCCCCCCACCCCTGTCATGAACTCTTCACCCTACCAGAGCATCCGTTCCAGCAGCACCAGGCTCCCCAGCAGCCTCTTCTCCAGTCGTGCTCCAGCTGATTGCTGGTGTTGTGTAGTGTATTTGATGCTGGGATGTTTTGAAGGTGGGTTCTATTTAAAAAGCTCCTGATCATGTAGTTTAAATAGCTCTGCATCAGGCTTTTCTCTGCTTTACTGCTGAGTGCGCTGCCTCTGTGGGTGCTGCCTTCATTCTCTCCCACGCTGCTTCTTTTACAAGTACGCTGGCACACAGATTAACCCTTACATGTCCGGAGCTGTTGCTGACGTTTCACTGTGATACTAAAAAGTTAGTTCATGATGATGTACTGAAATATATAGTTACATTATGATTTTCGTTTATATTTGATATTGTACAGTGTCACATGACACTAGCTGCAAACCTAGACTGCATACACACCAACTCTTTAAATTTAAATCATAATAACATTCACTATATGTCCAAAAGTATGTGGACTAATAACTAAATTCAGGTGTATCAGCAACACCCATCACTAACAGGTGTATATAATCTCCTTAGACATGCACTGGA
Organism: Megaleporinus macrocephalus; assembly: GCA_021613375.1. Classification (NCBI taxonomy): domain Eukaryota; kingdom Metazoa; phylum Chordata; class Actinopteri; order Characiformes; family Anostomidae; genus Megaleporinus; species Megaleporinus macrocephalus. The sequence continues at coordinate 35,822,782 of CM038726.1, read as the reverse complement.
AGACACTTCAAACATAGCACTTTTATAGGATGCCACCTTAACCACAAGACGTTCTTTCCTGCTAGAGCTGCCCTGGACAACTATAAGTACAGCATTTATCCACCATTGCATTACCCACCAAACTGCCTATGGAAGCAACATCAGCACAAGAACTGATGCATTAAGAAATCCCCACCGCTAGAGTCTGGAGTGGTGTAAAACTCCACCACTGGACTCTGGAGTGGTGTAAAGCTCCACCAATGGAGTCTGGAGTGGTGTAAAGCTCCACCAATGGAGTCTGGAGTGGTGTAAAGCTCCACCAATGGAGTCTGGAGTGGTGTAAAGCTCCATCAATGGAGTCTGGAGTGGTGTAAAGCTCCACCAATGGAGTCTGGAGTGGTGTAAAGCTCCACCGCTGGAGTCTGGAGTGGTGTAAAGCTCCACCTATGGACTCTGGAGTGGTGTGAAACTCCACCACTGGACTCTGGAGTGGTGTGAAACTCCACCACTGGACTCTGGAGTGGTATGAAACTCCACCACTGGACATATGGCCATTCAGCATATCCCCTCCTCTATTTACACATACAAATGTGGTTTAAGATTTCACATAATCTCTCAGATTCAATGAGCCACAAGTCAGATAAAAATATGTATTATTAATTATTCATATAAAATTATAGAACGCTGAATATTTTCAGCAGGAAGCTTTTATTTATTTATTAAATCACTTTATTATTAAATATTAACAGTATTAATAGAGTAAGTAGATCTTTTCCATACGTCAGTGTGTTTATTTAACTCTTTCTAAGCTTCTCCTAAACAACCCAGTATTATTATCAGTTCTCATCTAATACCTGCTTTGACTGCTCAGTACTTCATTAAGATAAATCAAGATTTGCTGCTGAAGGAACTGAACACATTCATACAATGTCTGGGGCGTCCAGGAGAAATCTGGAACCTAACTTTGTTCTTCAAACTGGATCAAGATCTGATCTACTTCTCTCACAATAACATATTCATGTTACTTTGTATTGTATGTATTATTATTTACATCTGTTCTAATCAGATCTGCTGTTCTTACTGGTGAACAAACACTTATAGATCAGATAGAGACTTTTAAACAATCAGCTCAGAGGTGTAAAATCAAACACCTTCTAGTGATCACTTACTTCTTTATTTAGGCACCAATCAATTCTTTATTTAAGCTCCTGTCAGCTTATTAACACGCCCCAGTCCAAGCTTATAAGTAAAAAACTACTTTAAACAAAATATAGTATTTAAACATAATATAATTTAATAATGTAATTAATTTATATATAATAATAATTAATATATGATATAATACAGCTTGAATGTTATTGAATTACTTTATTGAAATAAACTAAGAGTGATTAATTATTATAAATGTTCATGTTTACTATTTATCATTGATGAAAGTCACATACTTTAAAGTATCAATATTGGTATCAGGGTATTATCATTGATTTTACTATATTAGTATCGGATCAGTTAGACAATCAGTGGTATCGGCCACCCCTAATCTTAACAGCCTACAGCAGTTAACTCTGCCCACTCAGCCTGGACTGTGGTTTGAATGATGCACAGCCAATAAGAACACAGCTCATTTACATATGTCACTCTTAAAGGGACGGTAACGACCTGTTTCAAACGATGATGCAAACATAATTATAATGGTATATGGAGCAGCCGTACCTTCCCACAGGTCCACGGTCTGGAAGATGTCTCCTCTGACCACACCGTAGGCTTCGACTGCCTCCAGGAACTGGGAGATCTTCTCCATCTGCTTGAAGGCCATCTTGGTTTCTGGAATCTTCTTGATGGGCTCCATGCCAGTGGGGTACAGGCTGTTAATGAGACGACAGAGGATCTATAGAGAAGGAAAGAGAGCGAGAGGGTGAGCGACGGAGAGCTGGATGGAGTCCAAACAGAACCCAAATCAGCATGCACACTGGACCGGCGGAACGAGAAGCGGTGGCCCCTTTTGGCCCGCTCACAATGTGAACCACCAACGGCTGACCGAGGGTCTTGAGAAAGTGGGCAAAGAGCCCCCTCGCTCCTCACCGTCCCATCCATGAGCCAGCTCTGGAAGTTCTGCCTGCCGGGCTCGGGACGCTCCAGGCCGTCGCCACACTGCGCCAGGATCCAGTCCACCAGGCGGCCCTCCAGCTCCTGGTCGTACTTCTGCTCGATCTTCTCCTGCACCTCCCGGCTCAGGCCGTAGCTGGGCCCCCGATTCGCCATGGCAGCACACGGATCAATAGTGGTCCACTCTACGGGCGCTGGGTGAACTCTGCTGGACCAACGACAAACACAGGGCACACATCTAGCACACACGCATCATCATCATCATCATCAGCATCCTCAGCATCAGCACCATCATCATCATCATCTCTGTCTGCTTCAAACTCTGTTTAGAGGCTGGTCTACAACTCTTCCTGTGCACGGGATCTGTGAGTGTTAGTGAAGTGGAGCTCGTGCGTTATCTTTCTTTCTCTCTCTCTCTCTCTCTCCATCACTCAGCCCGGCTTATCAGCCCATCATTTATGAATGAGGCTGTAGGAGCTCAGTCGACGCAGCCGAGGCTCAAATAAATAAACGACAAGTGAAATAAATCATTGTACACTTTGGTGGCGGGGATGGATGACGCCCCGCGTGCCAAGGCTGTCACGAAACGCACGAGCATCGCACCGCACCGCACCGCACCGCACCGCACCAGCGCACGACGCAGCAGAAGCACGAAAATCTGATAAACGCATCAAAGCACCGTCCATCAAAACAAGCTGCTGTTACTCACGAGCGAGATGGGCGATCTGCTGCCTGTCGTCAGCCCGTCTGTTTCACTTGGCACGAGGGGGGGAGCATCTGTGGGCGTGGGCACCGTGGATAGGGGGGGTATGTGGGTGGAGCCTGGGGTATGTGGGTGGAGCGGCTCAGGGCAGCATCCTCAAGCAGGGCAGATGGAAGCTGCCATCCACAACACCTTCATCACCACCACCACAGAGTCCAACTCATACAGCTGACCCCTAGAGGTGGGGGGTGGAGGGCGAATAGGGGGGGGGGGCGTATGGGCTGCATTACGTAAGCGGAATAAACGCCAGCGCGCGCTTTCCGGTGTTTGCGCCAATCGCGCGGCTTGTAGGCAATGACGTCACATGGTAAGAAAACCTATGTGCTGACTATATATATATATATATATATGTGTGTGTGTGTGTGTGTGTGTGTGTGTGTGTGTGTGTGTGTGTGTGTGTGTGTTTAAATTAAATTTACGCCAGTAAGATCAGCAGATCTGATTAGAACAGATGTAAATAATCATACATACAATACAAAGTAACATGAATATGTTATTGTGAGAGAAGTAGATCAGATCTTGATCCAGTTTGAAGAACAAAGTTAGGTTCCAGATTTCTCCTGGACGCCCCAGACATTGTATGAATGTGTTCAGTTCCTTCAGCAGCAAATCTTGATTTATCTTAATGAAGTACTGAGCAGTCAAAGCAGGTATTAGATGAGAACTGATAATAATACTGGGTTGTTTAGGAGAAGCTTGGAAAGAGTTAAATAAACACACTGACGTATGTAAAACACTACTTACTCTATTAATACTGATTAATATTTAATAATAAAGTGTAAAAGCTCTACTTACACTATTAATACTGATTAATATTGAATAATAAAGTGTAAAATCTCTACTTACTTCATTAATACTAATTAATATTTAATAATAAAGTGTAAAAGCACTACTTACTCTATTAATACTGAATAATATTTAATAATAAAGTGTAAAAGCTCTACTTACTCTATTAATACTGAATAATATTTAATAATAAAGTGTAAAATCTCTACTTTATTAATACTGAATAATATTTAATAATAAAGTGTAAAATCTCGACTTACTTTATTAATACTAATTAATATTTAATAATAAAGTGTAAAAGCACTACTTACTCTATTTATACTGTTTAATATTTAATAATAAAGTGTAAAAGCACTACTTACTCTATTAATACTGATTAATATTTAATAATAAAGTGTAAAAGCTCTCCTTACTCTATTAAAACTGTTTAATATTTATTAATAAAGTATAAAAGCTCTACTTACTCTATTAATACTGATTAATATTTAATAATAAAGTGTAAAAGCTCTACTTACTCTATTAAAACTGTTTAATATTTAATAATAAAGTGTAAAAGCTCTACTTACTCTATTAATACTGATTAATATTTAATAATAAAGTGTAAAAGCTCTACTTACTCTATTAATACTGAATAATATTTAATAATAAAGTGTAAAAGCTCTACTTACTCTATTAATACTGTTTAATATTGAATAATAAAGTGTAAAAGCACTACTTACTCTATTAATACTGTTTAATATTTAATAATAAAGTGTAAAAGCTCTACTTACTCTATTAATACTGTTTAATATTTAATAATAAAGTGTAAAAGCTCTACTTACTCTATTACTACTGATTAAATATGTGCGTTTACTCATATTGGCCAGCAGATGTCGCCACAGTGCGCAGTTTTCAGCGCTTGTTTCTATCGCGTGTGTTTCCAGCTGCAGGACTTGTTGGTTGACCAAATCAGTTGCTGCTCCAGTTACTCGGGGAGACCCCCAGGGCTCTGTTCTAGCCCCCCTGTTATTTATTATCTTTATATTGCTTTTAGGACATATTATTCATTCCCATGGCCTCAGTTGCCACTGGTGACCCACATAGGCTTCAGTAACACGTGACTAGTAAGCAGGTCTCAATAATATTATCATGTTCACAGCCTTCGTGAGTCGTAGGACCACCACAGAGCAGGTACTATTAGAGAGGTGGGTCATTCTCAGCACTGTGTTGTGCTGGTGTGAGTGGATCAGACACAGCAGTGCTGCTGTGTCTATCCAAAACTATCCAGGAACACAAACTGTGCAGCAGCAGATGAGCTACTGTCTCTGACTTTACATCTACAAGGTGGACCAGCAAGTAGTAGGAGTGTCTAATAGAGTGGACAGTGAGTGGACACAGTGTTTAAACACTCCAGCAGCAGCACTGCTGTGTCTGATCCACTCACACCAGCACCATGTCAGCATCACTGCAATGCTGAGAATGACCCACCTCCCTAATAGTATCTGCTCTGTGGTGGTCCTGTGGGGGTCCTGATCATTAAAGAACAGAGTAATAAAGTATACAGAGAATCAGATGAACTACAGTCTGTAAGTGGAGCTCCTGTATGGTCAGTGGAGCTGATACAGTGGACAGTGAGTGGAGGTCCTGTATGGTCAGTGGAGCTGATACAGTGTACAGTGAGTGGAGGTCCTGTATGGTCAGTGGAGCTGATACAGTGGTCAGTGAGTGGAGGTCCTGTATGGTCAGTGGAGCTGATACAGTGGTCAGTGAGTGGAGGTCCTGTATGGTCAGTGGAGCTGATACAGTGGTCAGTGAGTGGAGGTCCTGTATGGTCAGTGAAGCTGATACAGTGGACAGTGAGTGGAGCTCCTGTATGGTCAGTGGAGCTGATACAGTGGACAGTGAGTGGAGGTCCTGTATGGTCAGTGGAGCTGATACAGTGGACAGTGAGTGGAGGTCCTGTATGGTCAGTGGAGCTGATACAGTGGACAGTGAGTGGAGGTCCTGTATGGTCAGTGGAGCTGATACAGTGGACAGTGAGTGTAGGTCCTGTATGGTCAGTGGAGCTGATACAGTGGACAGTGAGTGGAGGTCCTGTATGGTCAGTGGAGCTGATACAGTGGACAGTGAGTGGAGGTCCTGTATGGTCAGTGGAGCTGATACAGTCTGTAAGTGGAGGTCCTGTATGGTCAGTGGAGCTGATACAGTGGACAGTGAGTGGAGGTTCTGTATGGTCAGTGGAGCTGATACAGTGGTCAGTGAGTGGAGGTCCTGTATGGTCAGTGGAGCTGATACAGTGGACAGTGAGTGGAGCTCCTGTATGGTCAGTGGAGCTGATACAGTGGACAGTGAGTGGAGGTCCTGTATGGTCAGTGGAGCTGATACAGTGGACAGTGAGTGGAGGTCCTGTATGATCAGTGGAGCTGATACAGTGGACAGTGAGTGGAGGTTCTGTATGGTCAGTGGAGCTGATACAGTGGACAGTGAGTGGAGGTCCTGTATGATCAGTGGAGCTGATACAGTGGACAGTGAGTGGAGGTTCTGTATGGTCAGTGGAGCTGATACAGTGGACAGTGAGTGGAGATAGAAGGAGGTTTTAATATTAGGGCTGTGTAGAAGTGTTATTTATAGTATTGTATGTGTACTGAGTATATAGTCACTGTACAAAGTATACATTGCTACAGAATCTAATTCAGACAATTACTGTAGTTTAGTATTTGGCAAAACATGTGATGAATATATGTAAACATTATATAAAAACATATTTACTTTTGATATGAGGGTCAGTAGTTATTCCGGATTTGTGAAGTTTATTCAGCTATAAATAAAGAGAGAGAACAGCGCGCGCCTCTCTCGGGGCGGAACGCTTGTTCGTTGGTTCCTGTTGCGACTCGGACCTGATGTGAGCGCGTGCAGCGCTTTGTTTACGAGGCGCCGTTGGAGCAGCTGTGAGTAAATAACTGTTTACTGTTTACTGTTTATTTGATACAGTCAGTGTGTAAACTCGGTGTATATGTGAGTGCAGGGTGTTCGCTCAGTGTGTAGAAGAGCGGAGGAGAGCAGAGAGTTGTGGTTGTTGATGAAGTTTTGCTGTTATACAGAATTAAAGCACGTTTAACTGTTATTACTGTAAATATGTGTACATACATCAACACACTGACTGATAAACACCTTCAGAGAAACATCCACATCTGCTGGTTTCTCTGGTGGTGGTTGGTGGTGTTTGCTGGTTTCTCTGGTTAGTGATATCTGCTGGTTTCTCTGGTAATGTCTGCTGGTTTCTCTGGTGGTGGTTGGTGGTGTTTGCTGGTTTCTCTGGTGGTAGTTGGTGGTGTTTGCTGGTTTCTCTGGTGGTGGTTGGTAGTGTTTGCTGGTTTCTCTGGTGGTGGTTGGTGGTGTTTGCTGGTTTCTCTGGTGGTGGTTGGTGGTGTTTGCTGGTTTCTCTGGTGGTGGTTGGTGGTGTTTGCTGGTTTCTCTGGTGGTGGTTGGTAGTGTGCTGGTTTCTCTGGTGGTGGCTGGTAGTATCTACTGGTTTCTCAGGTGGTGGCAGGTAATGTCTGCTGGTTTCTCTGGTGGTGTCTGCTGGTTTCTCTGGTGGTGTCTGCTGGTTTCTCTGGTGGTGGCTAGTAGTATCTTCTGGTTTCTCTGGTGGTGGCTGGTAATGTCTGCTGGTTTCTCTGGTGGTGTCTGCTAGTTTCTCTGGTGGTGTCTGCTAGTTTCTCTGGTGGTGTCTGCTGGTTTCTCTGGTGGTGGCTGGTATTGTCTGCTGGTTTCTCTGGTGGTGGCTGGTAGTGTCTGCTGGTGGGGTCTGTTGGTTTCTCTGGTGGTGGCTGGTAATGTCTGCTGGTTTCTCTGGTGGTGTCTGCTAGTTTCTCTGGTGGTGTCTGCTGGTTTCTCTGGTAGTGGCTGGTATTGTCTGCTGGTTTCTCTTGTGGTGGCTGGTGGGGTCTGCTGGTTTCTCTGGTGGTGGCTGGTAGTGTCTGCTGGTGGGGTCTGCTGGTTTCTCTGGTGGTGTCTGCTGGTGGGGTCTGCTGGTTTCTCTGGTGGTGGCTGGTAGTGTCTGCTGGTGGTGTCTGCTGGTTTCTCTGGTGGTGGCTGGTAGTGTCTGCTGGTGGGGTCTGCTGGTTTCTCTGGCGGTGGCTGGTAGTATCTGCTGGTGGGGTCTGTTGGTTTCTCTGGTGGGCCCAGTTTGTTACTTGGTTGAGGTGATGAACGTACGTTGGTGTAGTTTCAGGCGTGTCGTGTCTCCTGCGTGATCTTCAGTACTTTAATACATTTACAGCAGTTTTCTCTGAACCTCAGTCTCTTTTCTTCTCCTCTAGATATGAATGCGCTCAGATCAGCTTCCACCCCCACCGAACATGCCACCACAGGAAGTACCTGAGGGGGACGAGGTGAAGGCAGAGCAGCAAGTGTCCTCTGGTGCCGTGACACCAGAGACTCGGACTCGGAGGAAGCCCCCCTCTCACCACTGCCCCCACTGTGGTAAGAGCTTTACTCAGAACGTAGGTCTCCAGCGACACCTGCTCATTCACACGGGCGAGAAGCCACACGTCTGCTCGCAGTGCGGGAAGAGCTTCACCCAGCAGGGTCACCTCCGGCACCACATGGTCACTCACACCGGGGAGAAGGCGTACGACTGCGACCAGTGCGGGAAGAGCTTCGCGCAGAAGCACAGCCTCCAGAAACACCAGTACGTCCACACCGGCGAGAAGCCGTACGAGTGCCAGCAGTGTGGGAGGCGATTCAGCGACAGAGGCTCGTTCAAAGCCCACCAGCACGTCCACGCGGGGGAGAAGCCGTACGACTGCCCGCAGTGCGGCATGGGCTTCACCGACCAGCGCGTCCTGAAGAAACACCTGCGCATCCACACGGGCGAGAACCTGTACTACTGCTCGGCGTGCGGCAAGAGCTTCAACCACGTGACCAACTTCAAAATGCACCTGCGCACTCACACGGGCGAGAAGCCGTACCAGTGCTCGGAGTGCGGCAAGAGCTTCAACCAGGAGAGCAACTTCAAAACCCACCAGCGCGTCCACACGGGGGAGAAGCCGTACTACTGCCCGCAGTGCGGCAAGAGATTCGCCCAGCGCGCCAACCTCCGGCAGCACCAGCGTCTTCACACGGGGGAGAAGCCGTACTACTGCTCGCAGTGCGGGAGGAGCTTCGCTCAGTGGTCTCACCTCAACCAGCACCAGCGCGTGCACACGGGGGAGAAGCCCTACAGCTGTCCCGAGTGCGGCAAGAGCTTCACCCATAAAAACAGCCTCCTGCAGCACCAGCGCGTCCACACCGGCGAGAGGCCGTACAGCTGCTCGCTGTGCGAGAGGAGCTTCACCCGCAGGAACAGCCTGATGCGGCACCAGCAGGTTCACGCAGGAGAGAGGCCGTACCGCTGCTCACTGTGTGAGAAGAGCTTCACCCGTAAGAACAGCCTGACACAGCACCAGCGTCTTCACGCTGGACAGACGCCTCAGAACGTAGCTGTGTGAACTTCTACATACACAGATCACACATACACATGTTCTGGTCTGGGGAATGTTGTGGTGACTCTCTGAACCCACTCATCCATGTGGAGGAAACTCTCAACTAATCTGGGTCTGAATCCATCCTTGCAGATCATGTACACCATACATGCTGATGGTCTTCTTTAGGGCGGATGGGATCTTCCAGCAAGACGATAAGACACGTCCCACAACTAGAAATGTCCCACACTGGTTGGAAGAGCTGAGCAAGACTTCCAAGTACTACCCTGGACCCCTAATTCCCCAGACTTGAACCCAGATGAGCATCTATGGGACCACCTGGATGGTGGTGTTGGCTCTATGGATCCTCCTCCATGCTCCCTCCAGCAGCTGTGGGATGCACTGCAGTCAGCATGATGCCTCCAGATACCTGTGACCTCCTACCAGGACCTTACTGAGTCTCCCAGTCCGGCTAGCTGCTGCACACGGCGGCCACTCTGGATATCAGCTCACAATAATAATAATAATAATAATAATAATAATAATAAATATTTAGAAAGTTCAACAGGGGACTCTCCAGGCCTGTGCTCTCCAGGTCATAATAATGTGATTCCACTGTGTATACACCATCACATCACAAATATCATTTACCAGCTTTAAAAAGCTATTAGTTCCAGACAGGAGTTTTTTTATTTACTCAGTAAACACTTTATTATTAAATATTAATCAGTATTAATAGAGTAAGTACAGCTTTTTCATAGGTCAGTGTGTTTATATAACTCTTTCCAAGCTTCTCCTAAACAACCCAGTATTATTATCAGTTCTCATCTAATACCTGCTTTGACTGCTCAGTACTTCATTAAGATAAATCAAGATTTGCTGCTGAAGGAACTGAACACATTCATACAATGTCTGGGGCGTCCAGGAGAAATCTGGAACCTAACTTTGTTCTTCAAACTGGATCAAGATCGGATCTACTTCTCTCACAATAACATATTCATGATACTTTGTATTGTATGTATGATTATTTACATCTGTTCTAATCAGATCTGGTGTTTATACTGGTGATCAGACACTTATTGATCAGATAGAGACTTTTAACTCTTTAATGACGCTAATGTTTTATTTTGTTAACATCACTCCAGGCCCACCATTTGCAGCTGTAACAGCTTCAGCTCTTCTGGGAAGGCTCTCCACACGGTTTAGGAGAGTGTTTATGAGAATGTTTGACCGTTCTTCCAGAAGACCATTGGTGAGGTCAGACACTGATGTTGGATGAGAAGGTCTGGCTCACAGTCTCCGCTCTAATTCATCCCAAAGGTGTTCTATCAGGTTGAGGTCAGGACTCTTTGCTGTCCGGTCAAGTTCTTCCACACCAAACTCGCTCCTCCATGTCTTTATGGAGCTGCACTGGTGGGCAGTCATGTTGGAACAGGAAGGGTCCGTCCACAAACTGTCCCCACAAAGTCGGGAGCGTGAAATTGTCCAGAATTTCTTGGTCTCCTGAAGCATTAAGAGTTTCTTTCACTGGAACCAAGGGTCCAAGCCCACCTCCTGAAAAACAAACCCACACTGCTCTAGAGTCCAGTGTTGGTGTGCTTTACTCCACTGCATCCGACGCTCTGCATTGTTCTTGGTGATGTAAGACTTGGATGCAGCTGCTCAGCCATGGAGATCCATTCCATGAAGCTCTCTACGCTCTGTTCTTGAGCTGATCTGAAGGCCACATGAAGTTTGGAGGTCTGTAGTGATGGACTCTGTAGAAAGTTGGTGATCTCTGTGTACTATGCTCCTCAGCATCCGCTGACCCAGTGAAGGAAACTTCACCACTGGACTGTACAGGTGAGATTTCCTGCTTTTGTGTAGTTATGTGGGTTTGTCTCAACCCAGCTATGCACCCAATTAAACTATTTTTATATTAGTTAGTTTCTTCTACTAATACTGATTGATTATTTCTCTGTTTATTGATTTGTGAACAACTAAAACTACTTATATGTAACAGAACTAAATCAGATATGTAATGATTATGTATATGATGAATGATAATCATCTGTTGATTTTCTGAAATGAATGTCTGTTATGGATGCTCTGCCTTATTAAACTATTCTTTGTATATGATTAAATGTGTATTGTGTTGTTTGTTTTTAAAGCTGTTTGTTGGAGTTGTTTGTTAATCTAAAACAAGTGTTATTAAAATATCAATCATTTCCATTTTAGGTGATAGCATAAAACAACATTAATCAATGTTAGGTGTAAATTGGGCTTCTGGAAAAGTTTATATTTTGTAAAATACAGCAAAAACTGTGATTGGTTCATTTTCTTCTTTGTTTCTTTATCTGACAAAAGCTTAAAGAAAAGAGTAATTGTCATTTTAATTACACTGTTTAACTGCCCATCCTGTGTGGTCTGATACTGAACAACTGCCCATCCTGTGTGGTCTGATACTGAACAACTGCCCATCCTGTGTGGTCTGATACTGAACAACTGCCCATCCTGTGTGGTCTGATACTGAACAACTGCCCATCCTGTGTGGTCTGATACTGAACAACTGCCCATCCTGTGTGGTCTGATACTGAACAACTGCCCATCCTGTGTGGTCTGATACTGAACTATTGCCCATCCTGTGTGGTCTGATACTGAACAACTGCCCATCCTGTGTGGTCTGATACTGAACAACTGCCCATCCTGTGTGGTCTGATGCTGAACAACTGCCCATCATGTGCAGTCTAATACTGAACAACAGCCCATCCTGTGTGGTCTGATACTGAACTACTGCCCGTCTTGTGCAGTCTGATACTGAACTACTGCCCATCCTGTGTGGTCTGATACTGAACAACTGACCATCCTGTGTGGTCTGATACTGAACAACTGCCCATCCTGTGTGGTCTGATACTGAACTACTGCCCATCCTGTGTGGTCTGATGCTGAACTACTGTCCATCCTGTTTGGTCTGATACTGAACTACTGCCCATCCTGTGTGGTCTGATACTGAACTACTGACCATCCTGTTTGGTCTGATACTGAACTACTGCCCATCCTGTGTGGTCTGATGCTGAACTACTGTCCATCCTGTGTGGTCTGATGCTGAACTACTGTCCATCCTGTTTGGTCTGATGCTGAACTACTGTCCATCCTGTGTGGCCTGATACTGAACTACTGTCCATCCTGTGTGGTCTGATACTGAACTACTGTCCATCCTGTGTGGTCTGATACTGAACTACTGTCCATCCTGTTTGGTCTGATACTGAACTACTGTCCATCCTGTTTGGTCTGATACTGAACTACTGTCCATCCTGTGTGGTCTGATACTGAACTACTGTCCATCCTGTGTGGTCTGATACTGAACTACTGTCCATCCTGTTTGGTCTGATACTGAACTACTGTCCATCCTGTTTGGTCTGATACTGAACTACTGTCCATCCTGTGTGGTCTGATACTGAACTACTGTCCATCCTGTGTGGTCTGATACTGAACTACTGTCCATCCTGTTTGGTCTGATACTGAACTACTGTCCATCCTGTTTGGTCTGATACTGAACTACTGTCCATCCCGTGCGGTCCAGGTTTCAGTTACTTCGAGTAAGTGTTGAACTGAAACAGCAGCATTAACTTGAACCTCTTTCTTCAGACCCGCATGATTCTGGACTGTAAACCTGCAGTCCTGTTGTTGGTGTCCTTTTTTTCAAGAAGCCTCAAAAAAGCTACGTGACTAGAAATAGATTTTTTTTTCTGTTTTTTAAGGTTAGTAGCTGCATTGGACTAAATACTAAACTAATTACTTCATTTATACACTTATATTTAAAGATGTAATATCAGAAGTGGAATGTTTATGTATATAATATTAAAAAATCACTCAAGATTCATGGAAGACACACGAGAAGACGCCTCTCTGTCCTGGCACCCAGATGGTAGAACGAACTTCCACTGGCTTTAACTTATAAACACTGATCTACTGAAGCATTGGTAGAAACCATAACTGCACTGTATATGGTAGGAACACTGACTAAGTACTGCACTGATACTGTATGTAGTCTGTATTTATTCTCTATTTATTTAGTATTTATTATCAGCACTGACATTAGTTTATGGCAGTGTTTGAGTATAAGAGTAGTTTGGACTTAAACCTGTTTGTACTAGATAGAGATACTCATACTCTGACCAACACTAAGCACTTATGCTACGTCTACTCAATTTAATTTAAAAATAAATATAAAACATCTGAACTGAACTCATATCTCTAAGATAAACAGCGACATCTAGTGGCAGATGTGTGGTTTCTAAATGACACTGCAGTTTGTTTATGGTTTAGTTTAAAATGTAGATGCTCATTAAAGTGCAGCTTTAAGGGACACAGCAGTGGCGTTTAGGAGCCTGAGTGGCTGATCAATAAATATATATATATATAGATCAGTCATAACATTAAAATTTAGAGAGATACAGTCACTTCGATAACACGGTGTACGTCCTGTGTAAGTGGACAGTCTCTGGAGAGCACAGGCCTGGAGAAATATCCTGAGTCCCCTGTTGAGGTTTCTACATGTTTTTTATTATTATTATTATTATTATTATTATTATAAGATACGATAAGATAATCATTTATTAGTCCCAGTGTTACAGCAGCAAAGGGAGAGCAAAGCACTCAGTACATGAATAGTATGTACAATAAACATAATAAAAAGTAAAAACTCTTAAGAATATATTTATAATAATTAAGTGTGTGTGTATGTGGTGGGAGGGTTAGGGGTTAGCAGTAGGTGAGTATGTACTCCTCTTACTCCACTGCTGTAATGAGTATTAGTGTAGGACTGATTTCTGCAGGGTTCCTAGTTTACTGTCTAAATGTTTCAGTGAATAAATAATTTCACAAATAATCACATCATATATGAACCGATATTTATTCATTTTGTACTTCAAATACATTTTCACATGCATGGCTGAGCTCGCAGGACTACCGGAGCTGCTAATGTATGACTGTGCAGGTATCACATCTGTGCAGGTCTACTCTACAAAGCGGGCCGATTCACTGCAAGGCCACCCACGACGCTGCTCCCTTCCTGCTCCTGGATATACTGGTCTCGCTCGTCCCCGCTGCTGCCGCCTGGACATCATGAATCAGCATCAGATGGGATCTATCGGTGTCCGGCCAGCTGAGCATCGAGGTGTGCTCTGGTGTTCCTCAGCATCTCCGTATACATCCTGGTATTCTCACTGACCAAAAAATAAACAAGTATGAAAATATGAACATATGTGAGGTCTACAAGAATAGATTTACATTCCCCCCATACTGTTTATCTGTATTCACTCTCTGTTAGAGCTCCTGTGCCTTTAAGCCCCGCCTCCCGATGAGCCCAGTATTTCCTGTTGGGTCAGCTCGCCCAGTCTGTTCTGACTGGTCAGCAGTAAAGCAGCTGTGTGAGGTTGTGTGTGTGTCAAGACTGCCGGTAGGCGGGCGATAAGGATTGTGTTACAAGATGATGTCACAAATTCCAACAAGGTGTTTCTACTACACCACCGTACTAACCGCTACACCACCATACTAACCGCTACACCACCATACTAACCGCTACACCACCGTACTAACCGCTACACCACCGTACTAACCACTACACCACCATACTAACTACTACACCACCATACTAACCACTACACCACCATACTAACCACTACACCACCGTACTAACCACTACACCACCATACTAACCGCTACACCACCATACTAACCGCTACACCACCATACTAACCGCTACACACCCATACTAACCGCTACACCACCATACTAACCACTACACCACCATACTAACCGCTACACCACCATACTAACCGCTACACCACCATACTAACTACTACACCACCATACTAACCACTACACCACCGTACTAACCACTACACCACCGTACTAACCACTACACCACCATACTAACCACTACACCACCATACTAACCACTACACCACCGTACTAACCACTACACCACCATACTAACCACTATACCACCGTACTGACCACTACACCACCATACTAACCACTACACCACCATACTGAACACTACACCACCATACTAACCACTACACCACCGTACTAACCACTACACCACCGTACTAACCACTACACCACCGTACTAACCACTACACCACCGTACTAACCACTACACCACCATACTAACCACTACACCACCATACTAACCACGTTTAATACACAGAAAACAAAACTTTATCCATATCACTTTACTGGGATTATTATGTTACCATGCTTGTGAGGTTTATGAAGCAGCCACACACAAGATGTCACTAGTCATATGGGGTCTTTTTTTATATCTGATCTCCACTCACTGTCCACTGTATCAGCTCCACTGACCATATAGGAGCTACACTTACAGACTGTAGTTCATCTGATTCTCTGTAGACTTTGGGTCTGTCTCAAATCCTAGTGAGTGTGTAAGTAGGCTGTCTAGGTAGTGAGTGTGTAAGTAGGCTGTCTAGGTAGTGAGTGTGTAAGTAGGCTGTCTAGGTAGTGAGTGTGTAAGTAGGCTGTCTAGGTAGTGAGTATGTAAGTAGGCTGTCTAGGTAGTGAGTGTGTAAGTAGGCTGTCTAGGTAGTGAGTGTGTAAGTAGGCTGTCTAGGTAGTGAGTGTGTAAGTAGGCTGTCTAGGTAGTGAGTATGTAAGTAGGCTGTGTAGGTAGTGAATGTGTAAGTAGACTGTCTAGGTAGCAGCTGTGTAAGTAGGCTGTCTAGGTAGTGAGTGTGTAAGTAGGCTGTCTAGGTAGTGAGTGTGTAAGTAGGCTGTCTAGGTAGTGAGTGTGTAAGTATCAGTGTTCTCTCCTCATCTCTCCTCATAAAACAGATTACTGAGACGCTCTAGTTAGAGAGAGACTGCGTCACGGCTTGTTCCCGCCCACTGCAGCACGCCACCGGTGGTTTAGCTGGTTGCTAAGATACCGGCCGGCATCCAAAACAATAGCCAGAGGCTAAAAATCTGCTAGCATAAATGCTAATGTCTGGAGTATAAAGTGTAAATGGTAAAGGACTCGTTACAGAGTTGATAATAAAATACTGTTTTGTGTGATTATATGACCAGAAACACATTAAAACTCCAGAGAATCAAAATAACTCACATTTTAAAACCACTTCACTGCTCCTAGATTAGCCTGCGGTGCATCATGGGATTGTCTTAGTGGCTGAGGAAGAGTTCAATACTTCTTTAAAATCAGGTGTAAATAAGGTTCCTCAGTAGCAGCATGTTTAAGGTATGTAAGTATTGGGACAGTCTACATGTCGGGAGCGCATACTATGATGTAAATGCTGCCTATGTAGGAGATCAGTAGGATTTGAGACACACCTTTTATTACTCTGTTCTTTAATGATCAGGACCCCCACAAGACCACCACAGAGCAGCTACTATTAGGGAGGTGGATCATTCTCAGCACTGCAGTGACACTGACGTGGTGGTTTGAGTGGATCAGACACAGCAGTGCTCACAATGTGACACAGTGAAGCAGTCAGGCAGACGGAGATGTGACCACTGGGTCAGAGTCAGCGGTGGGGTCACTGTAGTTCAATAGGATTGATTTATGGCCTAAACATGTTCATTAAATGAACATAGAGATATAAACATTGAACTCACTCAGCTGTGGAGCGGTCAAACATGAGGTTGCCCATGTCCATATAATACTGGGCATCTGTTCTCAGAGCAGTCCAGTATTCGTTAACCTGGTGCAGACAGCAGAACGTTAAACTGACAGTTATTATTAATATCTAATTATTAAACATTCATACGGACTGATATATTTAATGGAAGAGAGTGCTGGACAGTGGACAGTGAGGGTTATTGGTCAATCACCTGCTCCTGAACGGTGTAGCCCCACATGTTCTGCGAGTGGTTGGGGTCCCAGTAGCCGGCCTGCCTCTTTGGACGAATGAATCTCTTGGCCTGCTCTTCGTTAACGAATGGAGCTGTGAGGACCCCTAAACGAGCCCCCCAAACAAAGCTTCATCAAAACCGTAAAATGTTTTTATTGATGTTATGAATTGTTGTGATTATAGAAGTCTTGGTAAACAAAAATAGTTATGTGGACTTTTACTCAAGCTAAATAACAGCTCCTAATGAACTCACCTCCCAGGAGGGCCAACAGCATCACTACACGCATCATTCTTCTCACCTGATTCTAGAAAGAGAGGGAGAACATGTCATCACTGTCCAAAGAAAGACAAGAATCTTCAAAAAAAGGAGCAGTGTATAACTTCTAGTGGTGAGCTAGTGGTGAGCTAGTGGTGAGCTAGTGTATTGCCACAGCTTTACTTGGCTTAAAGGAGCAGTATGTAACTTCTATTGGTGAGGTAGTGTATTACAACAGCTTTACTTGGCTTAAAGGAGCAGTGTGTAATTTCTAGTGGGGGGGACTAGTGTATTGCAACAGCTTTACTTGGCTTAAAGGAGAAGTATGTAACTTCTAGTGGTGAGGTAGTGTATTGCAACAGCTTTACTTGGCTTAAAGGAGAAGTATGTAACTTCTAGTGGTGAGTTAGTGTATTGCAACAGCTTTACTTGGCTTAAAGGAGCAGTATGTAACTTCTAGTGGTGAGGTAGTGTATTGCAACAGCTTTACTTGGCTTAAAGGAGCAGTGTGTAACTTCTAGTGGTGAGCTAGTGTATTGCAACAGCTTTACTTGGCTTAAAGGAGCAGTATGTAACTTCTATTGGTGAGGTAGTGTATTACAACAGCTTTACTTGGCTTAAAGGAGCAGTGTGTAATTTCTAGTGGTGAGCTAGTGTATTGCCACAGCTTTACTTGGCTTAAAGGAGCAGTATGTAACTTCTAGTGGTGAGCTAGTGTATTGCCACAGCTTTACTTGGCTTAAAGGAGCAGTATGTAACTTCTAGTGGTGAGCTAGTGTATTGCCACAGCTTTACTTGGCTTAAAGGAGAAGTATGTAACTTCTAGTGGTGAGGTAGTGTATTACAACAGCTTTACTTGGCTTAAAGGAGCAGTGTGTAATTTCTAATGGGGGGGACTAGTGTATTGCAACAGCTTTACATGGCTTAAAGGAGAAGTATGTAACTTCTAGTGGTGAGCTAGTGTATTGCAACAGCTTTACTTGGCTTAAAGGAGAAGTATGTAACTTCTAGTGGTGAGGTAGTGTATTACAACAGCTTTACTTTGCTTTAAGAAACAGTATTTACCTTCTAGTGGTGAGTAATTTACTATATATCCCACTACTGTTCTAGATTGTGGCACACTACTTAGTATACTATACTGCTCTACTGTACTATAGACATAGTATCATAGTATACTAGGTTATACCACACACTACTATACTAAAACTTTGTACTATATTCTACTGTCGTTTTCTATTGTACACCACATACTACTATGCTAAGATATACCTCACGCTACTATACTATACCACATACTACTATACTGTACTATAGTATACCACAGATAACTATTTTATCACACACTAAGCTATACCTATAGTACTATAGTATACCACATACTACTGTACTATACTGTACTATAATATAACCCACACACAAGTACACTGTACTGTACTATATCACATACTACAATACTGTACTATACTATACCACACTTCTATACTGTACTATAGTATATTGTTTACTACTGTACTATAATATATACCACACACAACTACACTGTACTGTACTATATCACATACTACTATACTGTACTATAATATAACCCACACACAACTACAGTGTACTGTACTATATCACATACTACTATACTGTACTATACCACACCACACTTCTGTACTGTACTATAGTATATTACTACTGTACTATAATATCTACCACACACAAGTACACTGTACTGTACTATATCACATACTACTATACTGTACTATACTATACCACACTTCTATACTGTTCTATAGTATATTGTTTACCACTGTACTATAATATATACCACACACAAGTACACATACTGTACTATATCACATACTGCTGTACTGTACTATACTATACCACACTTCTATACCGTACTATAGTATATTGTGTACTACTGTACTATACTGTACTATAATATATACCACACACAAGTACACTGTACTGTACTATATCACATACTACTGTACCGTACTATACTATACCACACTTCTATACTGTACTATAGTATATTGTTTACTACTGTACTATAATATATACCACACACAAGTACACATACTGTACTATATCACATACTGCTGTACTGTACTATACTATACCACACTTCTATACCGTACTATAGTATATTGTGTACTACTGTACTATAATATATACCACACACAACTACACTGTACTGTACTATATCACATACTACTATACTGTACTATACTATACCACACTTCTATACTGTACTATAGTATATTGTTTACTACTGTACTATAATATATACCACACACACAAGTACACATATTGTACTATATCACATACTGCTGTACTGTACTGTACTATACCACACTTCTATACCGTACTATAGTATATTGTGTACTACTGTACTATACTGTACTATAATATATACCACACACAAGTACACTGTACTGTACTATATCACATACTACTATACCGTACTATACTATACCACACTTCTATACTGTACTATAGTATATTGTTTACTACTGTACTATAATATATACCACACACAACTACACTGTACTGTACTATATCACATACTACTATACTGTACTATACTATACCACACTTCTATACTGTACTATAGTATATTGTTTACTACTGTACTATAATATATACCACACACACAAGTACACATACTGTACTATATCACATACTACTATACTGTACTATACTATACCACACTTCTATACCGTACTATAGTATATTGTTTACTACTGTACTATAATATATACCACACACAACTACACTGTACTGTACTATATCACATACTACTATACTGTACTATACTATACCACACTTCTATACTGTACTATAGTATATTGTTTACTACTGTACTATAATATATACCACACACACAAGTACACATATTGTACTATATCACATACTGCTGTACTGTACTGTACTATACCACACTTCTATACCGTACTATAGTATATTGTGTACTACTGTACTATACTGTACTATAATATATACCACACACAAGTACACTGTACTGTACTATATCACATACTACTATACCGTACTATACTATACCACACTTCTATACTGTACTATAGTATATTGTGTACTACTGTACTATACTGTACTATAATATATACCACACACAAGTACACTGTACTGTACTATATCACATACTACTATACCGTACTATACTATACCACACTTCTATACCGTACTATAGTATATTGTGTACTACTGTACTATACTGTACTATAATATATACCACACACAAGTACACTGTACTGTACTATATCACATACTACTATACCGTACTATACTATACCACACTTCTATACTGTACTATAGTATATTGTTTACTACTGTACTATAATATATACCACACACACGTACACATACTGTACTATATCACATACTGCTGTGCTGTACTATACTATACCACACTTCTATACCATACTATAGTATATTGTGTACTACTGTACTATACTGTACTATAATATATACCACACACAAGTACACTGTACTGTACTATATCACATACTACTATACGGTACTATACTATACCACACTTCTATACTGTACTATAGTATATTTTTTACTACTGTACTATAATATCTACCACACACAAGTACACTGTACTGTACTATATCACATACTACTATACTGTACTATACCACACTTCTATACTGTACTATAGTACACCACAGATTACTATACTATACCACATACTACTATTCTATTCTATACTATGCTATTTCACATATTCCTCTATTAATGATGGGAGTATTTGACAATTTCATTACAGTAGTATGTAGTTTTGGATGCAACCAAAACTGAATAATATCATTAGATGAATATCTGTGTCACATTTAATGAGTACCTTAACTATCAGTGCAGATCATTTAAACATGTTAACACATTGATAAATATTTCCCAGAGTGAAGCACAGCAGGACGATTGAAGTGTCCTGTGTAGTATTGGGTTCTCACTCTCTCACCAATCAAAGCAGCAGGACAGGCTCAGCAGCAGTGTGGTTCAGCTCAGCACTGTGGACTACATGTAGCTCTAGTCTTTCATTTAAATCAAACTAGGCGTACAGTACTGAGAGTAAACCCGTCCAGCAGCTACTCAGAGAATAAGTGATAAGCTGAACAGCAAGAATCTGTATGAACAACAAAGTTTTACTGTGATACATACAAACAGCTTCACTTACCAGAACAGATTCATCTCAACTGAAAAGACTCACCTCTAACACAAAGCCATGCAGTGGTGCAAATCGCAGGGTGAGCGGCAGTCAGGTAGCGGCTGGACGAGGGCTGGAGGGGAGCTAGCCGAGGCCAGAATGAGGTAGAGGAGAAACAAGGCTCTCTTTCAGTGAAGGAGAAAATTCTTGAGGTTTCACGTGAGCAGCGCACGCCACCTCTGAAACCTGGACTGAAGAAACGAACCATTCACCCACACAGTGACACGCCCCCACTCACCGACTCCCAGTGCTGAGCCTGCCGGACGACGCTCAATCACATCAGACTGAGATGAAATAAGTTATTAAATAAGTGCGTATGTGTAAATTATTGTTACTGATTGTTACTATTGTTCAAATTAATACTTTGATTTAATGATGAAACACTGAACGTCGTCTGTCCTGCAGTAACGCCTACACGACTAAGTTATTATAAAGTAACGATGATGAAAAACAGAATATCAGCATATATAAACATCAATAACATCAGAGATCAGATTCCCAAATTAGTGCACAGACTTAAAATCACTGAGTATTAGAGCTATTAGTATTGATTGTAATAGTAGTTTTTCTGAGAAAATAAATATTCAATATTAAATTACAGTACTGTACACACACCACACACACACACACACACACACACACACACACACACACACACACACACACACACACACACCACACACACACACACACACACACACACACACACCACACACACACACACACACACACACACACACACACACACAGAAGTCAGTTTCTCTCGGCGCAGCTAGTATGTCTGAATACTCAGTAGGTAAATCAGTAGGCGAGTGAGGCTAGTATGTCTGAATACTCAGTAGTAAATCAGTAGGTTAGCCCGGCTAGTATGTCTGAATACTCAGTAGTAAATCAGTAGGCGAGCGTGGCTAGTATGTCTGAATACTCAGTAGTAAATCAGTAGCGAGAACGGCTAGTATGTCTGAATACTCAGTAGTAAATCAGTAGGCGAGTGCGGCTAGTATGTCTGAATACTCAGTAGTAAATCAGTAGGCGAGAGCGGCTAGTATGTCTGAATACTCAGTAGTAAATCAGTAGGCGAGAACGGCTAGTATGTCTGAATACTCAGTAGTAAATCAGTAGGTGAGAGCGGCTAGTATGTCTGAATACTCAGTAGTAAATCAGTAGGCGAGAGCGGCTAGTATGTCTGAATACTCAGTAGTAAATCAGTAGGTGAGAGCGGCTAGTATGTCTGAATACTCAGTAGTTAATCAGTAGGCGAGAGCGGCTAGTATGTCTGAATACTCAGTAGTAAATCAGTAGGCGAGAGCGGCTAGTATGTCTGAATACTCAGTAGTAAATCAGTAGGCGAGTGCGGCTAGTATGTCTGAATACTCAGTAGTAAATCAGTAGCTGAGCGAGGCTAGTATGTCTGAATACTCAGTAGTAAATCAGTAGGTGAGCGCGGCTAGTATGTCTGAATACTCAGTAGTAAATCAGTAGGTGAGCGCGGCTAGTATGTCTGAATACTCAGTAGTAAATCAGTAGGCGAGCGAGGCTAGTATGTCTGAATACTCAGTAGTAAATCAGTAGGCGAGTGCGGCTAGTATGTCTGAATACTCAGTAGTGAATCAGTAGGCGAGCGCGGCTAGTATGTCTGAATACTCAGTAGTAAATCAGTAGGCGAGAACGGCTAGTATGTCTGAATACTCAGTAGTAAATCAGTAGGTGAGAGCGGCTAGTATGTCTGAATACTCAGTAGTTAATCAGTAGGTGAATGCGGCTAGTATGTCTGAATACTCAGTAGTAAATCAGTAGCTGAGCGAGGCTAGTATGTCTGAATACTCAGTAGTAAATCAGTAGGTGAGCGCGGCTAGTATGTCTGAATACTCAGTAGTAAATCAGTAGGTGAGCGCGGCTAGTATGTCTGAATACTCAGTAGTAAATCAGTAGGTGAGTGAGGCTAGTATGTCTGAATACTCAGTAGTAAATCAGTAGGCGAGAGCGGCTAGTATGTCTGAATACTCAGTAGGTATTGAGTAGTAGGTGAAATCAGTACACTGCGCTATCCCATGATTCACCTGGAGTCGTGGATGAATTCAGTGTGGAGTAAATAAACAGTGTAAAGCTGAACGTCGGCTGTGTGTCCGTAGCTACTGCTAGTGAACTGCTGCTACGGGAGTTAGCGCTACTGCTGAGATAAACAATGATTATATTCCTCCCGTTTCATCTTCTCTGATCTACAGCTCCACACCGTCTGATACATAATCAGATAAAAACACAGATCAGAGTCACTAAAAGTCTAAATCTGTCAGTAAACGAGGTTTTAAATGAATAGCAGGACTTTTACGGTGGTGGTCTGACGTCTTGCGTCACAGGACGCTGGTGGACGTAGTACGTCTGAGATTGTGTGGTACTAAAACTCTCCTACTGACATTACCTACTAGTCTGACGCTCCAGCAGCACGTACTGACTCTAATCCAGTACCTACTGACTAGTAGATTTCGGATGCAACTTTGGCTAGAAATTTTAACCTCCACCGCCGCAATGTTTAATTTAGTCCGTGCTGCCCTCTACTGGAAGTGTTCCTCAACAACCATGTCAACAGTCATTGTCAACATGCCAACAGACATTTCCACACGTAGAGGGAGACTAAACCAGCCTTTATTCTATTTTTCCATCTATCCCTCCGTCTTTCTATCTATCTACTTGCCTATCCATCTGTCTATCTAGATAGATTGATTATTTTTAAGCATCTAAAATTGTTAAAATCATGTTGAAATTTTAATAAAAAATAAAAGTATCTATATCTATATCTCTCTCTCTCTTTCTCTCTCTCTCTCACACACACACACACACACACACACTTTATAAAGAGAATAAACGGACTGACTGATTAGTCTCTACCTGGAATACAGAGACGTCTCTGTGTACAAACCACAGAAACACCTCCAGCAGGTTCTCACTGTAAAGAAACATCTACATACCACACATCATCCATATTTCACCTTTTATTATCAAAAAATCTCATTTATGTACAAGGAATACACATATACACGTAAACACTGTTCAAACTGAATACACAGTGCTTCATCTGACCAACCCAGACCTGCCCTGCTTCACCACCAGCATCATCACATCTCCCATCAGCCTCCAGCAGCACACACACTTCTGAATGGAGATGTTTACAGTTAGAGGGTGGTAGCCTCCTGCGTGCTGAACCTGGTGATCAGAACAGAGACACACAGAGAAACTAGATTTCAACTGCTCTGGCATCTGTGGTCTGGCTGTTTGTCAGGAAACCGAGAGCGAGCAGGAAAACAAACAGGCTGCAGACGTTCATTATTACTAGAATAAAACAAACACAAAAAAGAAACCACTCACAACATTCATACTCAGAATAAATTATCTTCTCAACACACAAGTGCATGTTATTAATCAGGACAGGACCAGCGGGACAGGAGGAGCTCCTGGAAGGCAGATACTACACGTCTGCAGGAATGACAGCAAGCTTTCACCCCAAATCCACAGCCCTGCGGTCAGCCGGAGGCGTCCACCCTCGGTTTTAAAGTCCTAACGCTTCAGCTGGACGTGCGGGTCACCAATAAAACATGTAAAACATACAAGTGAGACTGTACCAACACGCCATCCATGCTAACATACACTCACACACACCAACTACATCAAATCCAGTGACGTGAGAATACATACTGAGTTATTAAACAAAGATCTAACTGCCCTTTGGATCTGGCCTCATATAAAGAGGAAGTTCCTGAAGAATCAAGAGTGAAATGCTTTAACTGAGACTCACCCTTCACAGTGGAGGTGAATGGAACCAGACGTCCACCTCTAAAAGCTCCTCACAGAAAGTTCTTACAGTAGATGTTATAAATACACTGTCTGATTCTGAGACGCTGTTTATGATAGTTTAGAGAAGATCTCAGTCTTAAACTCCATTCATGGTGGAGGGATACATGCAGGACGCTGTGAGGTTCAAATAGTCCCCAAAGAAAACCTAGTATTTTCAGATCTTCCACATTTTACCATCAACATCCAGATAAACTCAGAAGACACATGTAGCTTCACTGGTGGGTTTCATAGTAAATACAATGTGTAGATTTGTGTTGTAGACATGGAGACCCCTGGTTACCATCATCACCACTGTAAACACCATCACCACCACTGTAAACACCATCACCACCACCACCACCGTAAACACCATCATCACCTCCACCACCACTGTAAACACCATCACAACCACTGTAAACAACATTTAAACCTTTTCACACCAAACACTGAATCGTCTAAAGATTTAGGAAATTGGTGGAGTTCCCCTTATATGTGATACGTCATGAAAACAAACTAAATTTCCAATTTCTACTCCATCTTCAGTGTAACTACACTTCGGCCTTGTTTCATATTTTAAGGACAGCTACAGTATAAACACATACTAGTGCAATCAGTGGTCAGTGGAGCTGATACAGTGGACAGTGAGTGGAGGTCCTGTATGGTCAGTGGAGCTGATACAATGGACAGTGAGTGGAGGTCCTGTATGGTCAGTGGAGCTGATACAGTGGACAGTGAGTGGAGGTCCTGTATGGTCAGTGGAGCTGATTCAGTGGACAGTGAGTGGAGGTCCTGTATGGTCAGTGGAGCTGATACAGTGGACAGTGAGTGGAGGTCCTGTATGGTCAGTGGAGCTGATACAGTGGACAGTGAGTGTAGGTCCTGTATGGTCAGTGGAGCTGATACAGTGGACAGTGAGTGGAGATACAATAGTAAACAGGTACTGTGGGTGAAATATCGAGTATATATAGTGTGCAGGTATTCTGGGAGTGGAGTTGGAGCGTCCCTCATGTCCCGCTGTCCAACAAATCTCTTGTTCTACATAAACTACATGAGACTCTCGAACAGGAAGTAAAGGCACACATTCTAATGCATGTCCTTCTGTGGTTTGTCCCCTCTGGGACAGTTGTGTCGAGATCGGGATAAAACAAATAGCTAAAAAAATAAGAATCAGAACAAATAAGAACAAAACAAATAAAACCAAGGCATGAAGCATGAGTTCCTGGTTCTTAGTGCACAGGTCTGCCTGAGGAGGGTTGTGTATGTGTGCGTTCACTACTTCAGCGTCGTCCCGGAAACCAAGAACAGCTACCTGCTGGACGTTACAACATACTGCACGGCTTCTCGCCAAAGCCCCGGACGGACCCCCTGCTCACTTCACCCCAGCGTGGTCAGCTTGTCAATGAGGTCGTCGATGGTGTACACCATCAGCTTGATGTCGTCCTTCTCAGACATCCGGTGTTGGCCGTGCTTGCGGAGTATGACGTCCACGTCGCCGCTCAGCACCCGCTCGGCCACCTGCATGGAGATGTGCCAGGGCACGTCCGCGTCCTTCAGGCCGTGGATGAGGCGCACGGGGCAGGCCACCGGGATGGGGCTCTGCAGGACGCAGTGGTTCTCCGCTTCCTTGAGAAAGTCCAGGCTGAGCGTGTACGAGCCCTCCTCGTTGTACCGGGTGGGGAACGACCATGAGCCGCGCTCCTCAATCTCCTTCCTGCTCTGTAGGCGGCGATAGAGAGACAAACGGAAGAGCAGCGTTTACTCAACCGACTCGTTTAGAGAAGTGAAAATAAACAGATACTTAGAACCGTCTGTCTGTCTGTCTACTTATCTACCTCCATCCATCTATCTGTCTGTCTGTCTGTCTGTCTGTCTACTTATCTACCTCCATCCATCCATCTATCTGTCTGTCTGTCTGTCTGTCTACTTATCTACCTCCATCCATCTATCTGTCTGTCTGTCTGTCTGTCTGTCTGTCTACCTCCATCCATCTATCTGTCTGTCTGTCTGTCTGTCTACTTATCTACCTCCATCCATCTATCTGTCTGTCTGTCTGTCTACTTATCTACCTCCATCCATCTATCTGTCTGTCTGTCTGTCTGTCTGTCTGTCTACTTATCTACCTCCATCCATCTATCTGTCTGTCTGTCTGTCTGTCTACTTATCTACCTCCATCCATCTATCTGTCTGTCTGTCTGTCTGTCTGTCTACTTATCTACCTCCATCCATCTATCTGTCTGTCTGTCTGTCTGTCTGTCTACTTATCTACCTCCATCCATCTATCTGTCTGTCTGTCTGTCTGTCTGTCTGTCTACTTATCTACCTCCATCCATCTATTTGTCTGTCTGTCTGTCTGTCTGTCTGTCTACTTATCTACCTCCATCCATCTATCTGTCTGTCTGTCTGTCTGTCTGTCTGTCTACTTATCTACCTCCATCCATCTATCTGTCTGTCTGTCTGTCTGTCTACTTATCTACCTCCATCCATCTATCTGTCTGTCTGTCTGTCTGTCTGTCTACTTATCTACCTCCATCCATCTATCTGTCTGTCTGTCTGTCTGTCTACTTATCTACCTCCATCCATCTATCTGTCTGTCTGTCTGTCTGTCTGTCTACTTATCTACCTCCATCCATCTATCTGTCTGTCTGTCTGTCTGTCTGTCTACTTATCTACCTCCATCCATCTATCTGTCTGTCTGTCTGTCTGTCTGTCTGTCTACTTATCTACCTCCATCCATCTATCTGTCTGTCTGTCTGTCTGTCTACTTATCTACCTCCATCCATCTATCTGTCTGTCTGTCTGTCTGTCTGTCTACTTATCTACCTCCATCCATCTATCTGTCTGTCTGTCTGTCTGTCTACTTATCTACCTCCATCCATCTATCTGTCTGTCTGTCTGTCTGTCTGTCTACTTATCTACCTCCATCCATCTATCTGTCTGTCTGTCTGTCTGTCTGCCTGTCTATCTATCTGGACAGACTGTGAGGAGGTTTTAAGTATCTAAAACAAATTTTATTTATAACATACTCGTACATGTTGCTGGTTTGATCCCCTGAACTGACAGGACACAACCCTTGAACATCAAACCCCCAACTGAACCCTGGGTACTGCTCCCTAGTGGTGGGCTGCCCATCACTCCGGGCAAGTGTGTTTCACTGCTCCCTAGTATGTGTGTGTGCGCATGTGTGTGTGTGTTTCACTGCCCCCTAGCGTGCGTGCGTGCGTGTATTTCATTGCTCCCTAGTGTGTGTCTGTGTGTGTATATGTGTGTCTGTATGTTTCACTACCCCCTAGTGTGTGTGTATATATGTGTATGTGGGTATTTATATTCTGCATCAGTGTGTATGTTTCACTGCCCCACAGTGTGTCTATGTGTGTGTGTGTGCGAGTGTGTTTCACTGTCCCATAGTGTGTATATGGGTATTTATTCACTGCCTCAGAGAGTGTGTGTGTGTGTGTGTGTGTTTCACTGCCCCATAGTGTGTATATGGGTATTTATTCACTGCCTCAGTGTGTGTGTGTGTGTTTCACTACCCCCTAGTGTGTGTGTATATATGTGTATGTGGGTATTTATTCACTGCCTCAGTGTGTTTGTTTCACTGCCCCACAGTGTGTCTATGTGTGTGTGTGTGTGTGTGTGTGTGTGTGAGAGAGTGTGTTTCACTGCCCCATAGTGTGTATATGGGTATTTATTCACTGCCTCAGTGTGTGTGTGTGTGTGTGTGTGTGTGTTTCACTACCCCCTAGTGTGTGTGTATATATGTGTATGTGAGTATTTATTCACTGCCTCAGTGTGTATGTTTCACTGCCCCACAGTGTGTCTATGTGTGTGTGTGTGTGTGTGTGTGAGAGTGTGTTTCACTGCCCCATAGTGTGTATATGGGTATTTATTCACTGCCTCAGTGTGTGTGTTTCACTGCCCCATAGTGTGTGTGTGTATATGTGTATGTGGGTATTTATTCACTGCCTCAGTGTGTGTGTGTGTGTGTGTGTGTGTGTGTGTGTGTGTGTGTGTGTGTGTTTCACTGCCCTCTAGTGTGTGTGTGTGTGTTTCACTGGCCTCTTGTGTGGGTGAGTGTGTGTGTGTGTGTGTGTGTGTGTGTGTGTGTGTGTGTGTGTGCACACGCAGGTTAGGTACAGGAGGTCAAATTCCTCTGTGTGTAAACACAAATAGTCTAATAGTTCTAAATGAGTTCTAAATATAAGCTGCACTGTCGTCTCCGGTCTGCTCCGGGGGGCTTGTTATGAATAGACTCTCTTTCTTTTTCTTATCATCCTTCTCTTCGACTCTGCTTTTCATAAACTGCTTTTATGTAAATCTGCTTTCAGACAACACTGGCTGTAAAAAGCGCTAGACAAATAAACGTTGATAGACTGATTAATGAAGGACATCCACACAAAATCTAAAATTCTCTCCCCCGAATATCCTTTAGGGCTCTTATCTCCCCTCTGGCTCGTTCTGGTGGACTTGTGGATGTTTTGTATTGGAATTTGCTAATAATATAATATTGATACAGATAAAAAGTAGCAAAGTGAAGCCAAGCTGCTCGGCTGTGCTGTCGACATCACACACGATTTTTTCCATGGCAGCCAAAAACAAACAGAAATATTTACGTGTATTTCTGTGGCTGGAGGTCTGGAGGTCTGGGGGGTCTGGGGGGTCTGGACATGGCAGGGGGCTGTGCGGGCATTCTGTACACCAGCAGTGCAGACTACAAACGCTCGACAAGTGCGGACGAGGACCACAGCCCGAATTAGATGAGCGTAGCGACATGACTGGTCCTACTGTGAAGCCCACTGGAGATATAAGGGCGTGTCTAATGAACTGCCTCTTCAGACCTGTTCTCACCTCGATGGGCAGCGTGTTGAAGGCTGTGACGAAGTGATCCGCAGCTGTGGAAATGCCCACCAGGGCAGCAATCTTGTCCGGCCTTGCGAGAGCAGCCAGCAGCATCAGCCAGCCTCCCATACTGGAGCCCACCAGTATCTATAGTAACGAGAAAATTGAACATTTTGAGACTCCTGATCTCAAATGAGAACTTTCCATTCATATTATCAACCAAGTGGGTTACAAAGTTGAAAGTAGGCTCCCTTATCCACACACAACAGCACCAGGTTTCAATGGACCAATAGAAATCCTTCAAAATGGCTTACAAATATTCAGGTTCCAATGTTCTCTCCTATAAAAGCTTCTATTTTTAAAGATACTTGTTTTTTTATAGGACAGCTATGATACGTCATGAAATATCATGATAAGTCATAAGGTAGTTAGGTTAGATAGAGTTAGTATCGATTCTGGTATGTAGTATCAGCCAATTTTCAAGTACGGTATCAGTATCAATAGTGGTATCAGTGCATCCCTTGTTATCTTCTTAGTAGAGATGGAAAGATCGATCAGCTATATATATATATATATATATATATATATATATATATATATATATATATATATATATATATATATATATATATATATATCGGTATCGGCCAGTTTTTAATCTTAATATGTGATCGTGATCGGCCGATATATCTCCAATTTAGTCGATCCCGAGAGCCGATCGATGGCGTTAAACAAATGAGCCTAATTTCTGTATTTCCAGCTAACGGTTCGTTGAAACCCCCTCCAGCCAGGTCCTTGCAATTCCTATCTGAACCACTAGGGGGAAATACGTGCTTTACTCCACTGCATCTGACGCTCTGCATTGTGTTTTGTGATGTAAGACTTGGATGCAGAGACCCATTCCATGAAGCTCTCTACGCTCTGTTCTTGAGCTGATCTGAAGACCACATTAAGTTTGGAGGTCTGTAGTGATTGACTCTGTAGAAAGTTGGTGAGCTCTGTGCACTATGCTCCTCAGCATCCGCTGACCCGCTCTGTCATTGTACGTGTTCTACCACTTGGTGTCTGAGTTGCTGTCGTTCTCAATCACTTCCACTTTGTTCTAACACCACTGACAGTCCACTGTGGAATATTTAGTAGTGAGGAAACTTCACCACTGGACTTGTTCCACAGGTGGCGTCCTATCACGGTACCACGCTGGAGGTCACTGAGCTCCTGAGAGAGATTCTTTCTTTACTAACGTGGGTAGAAGCAGCCTGCAGGACTAGGTACTGGTCTTATACACCTGTGGCCATGAAGTGATTGGAACACCTAAGTACAACGATTTTGATGGGTGAGTGAATACTTTTAATAAACACCATGGAATCTGACCAGAGGGTATTTCAGGACAGCAGATCAGTGCTGCTGTTTACTAGCACCATCAGTAGGAGCTCTGAGTCTTAAACAACACAGCCATCTTGATTGTCGGCTCTTGAGTGTGAACGTTCCCCTCTTACCTGAGGCCCCTCCACCAGCTCGTCCAGCACATACAGGACGTCCTTCTTCCATGCGCCCATGTTGTAGTCCGTCATTTGGCCTTCAGACGCTCCACAGCCGCTGTAGTCAAACCTGAGGAGCCCCCACAACACATTTATGAGCAAGAGAACAGTCACAGGTGTGTCCAGGTACGTAATCCAATCATACAGCGCCTACCTATACGTAAATAATTAGAATGATCAACCAGGTAAACAAGCAGGCTTAGATAAATATGGAGAGCTAGACCAGAACTGGACCAGACATCAGGGACGTTTAGTGACCAGTCACATCACCCCCAGACCAACTGTTCACTCTACAATACTCACTCCTACCGAGCACACAAGGGTGAAGTAGCTCATTCACCAGTTCTCCTGTTCCACCTTAAACAGTGCAGCAGGAGCCAGAACGTACCTGCACCTTCATTTAAGGTGGAAACAGGAGAACTGGTGAAGGAGAAGCTGAGCTGATGGTGCTGGTGGTCAGTAGGAGTATGTATTGTAGTGTGTAAGGGTGATCTGGGGGTGAACACTGGTGGTCAGTAGGAGTGAGTGTTGTAGTGTATAATGGTGATCTGGGGGTGAACACTGGTGGTCAGTAGGAGTGAGTATTGTAGTATGTAAGGGTGATCTGGGGGTGAACACTGGTCGTCAGTAGGAGTGAGTATTGTAGTGTGTAAGGGTGATCTGGGGGTGAACACTGGTGGTCAGTAGGAGTGAGTATTGTAGTATGTAAGGGTGATCTGTGGGTGAACACTGGTCGTCAGTAGGAGTAAGTATTGTAGTGTGTAAGAGTGATCTGGGGGTGAACACTGGTGGTCAGTAGGAGTGAGTATTGTAGTGTGTAAAGGTGATCTGGGGGTGAACACTGGTGGTCAGTAGGAGTAAGTATTGTAGTATGTAAGGGTGATCTGGGGGTGAACACTGGTGGTCAGTAGGAGTGAGTATTGTAGTGTGTACGGGTGATCTGGGGGTGAACACTGGTGGTCAGTAGGAGTGAGTGTTGTAGTGTGTAATGGTCATCTGGGGGTGTACACTAGTGGTCAGTAGGAGTGAGTATTGTAGTGTGTAAGGGTGATCTGGGGGTGAACACTGGTGGTCAGTAGGAGTGAGTATTGTAGTGTGTGAGGGTGATCTGGGGGTGAACACTGGTGGTCAGTAGGAGTGAGTATTGTAGTGTGTGAGGGTGATCTGGGGGTGAACACTGGTGGTCAGTAGGAGTGAGTATTGTAGTGTGTAAGGGTGATCTGGGGGTGAACACTGGTGATAGATTTAAAGGCGTACATTACGGTAAGTAAACAGTGTAACAGTAATGACGAGAGGGGCGGAGTTGAGTGGGTGGTGCTGGTTGATCCACAGACGTTGAGGAGCTCCTCGGTATCGAGACCACCAACAGCCAACACACCAGTTGTAGCTCAACACTTTAGTATGTGGTGGTTTGTTTTCTTGGTGCTCGATATCAGCTCATCTTTCAGTTCAGCTCTACAGTTAAAACACGTACATTAATTAAATGAACAGGAATGAAAACTAACTCCCAGAGTGCCGCTACCTGAGGTAGGAGTGACCCAGAGACTTGCAGAACTCCTCCAGGGCTTCCGCCTTTTGACCGCCCATGTTGGAGGCGAAGCCGGGGAGGAACACCACTCCTGGACTCTTCCCCTTCAGCTTTCTGTAGGCCAGCTTGGGTAAGCCTGGCCGCGTGGCGTACTGGATAGTGGTTTTATGCCGGACTCCTGCAGACAGCAAACACACTGACACTTAGACTGTACTGTCTACAGATTTATTAAAACCTTTATTCTTAACATTTGAAAACAATATAGATTTTAAAAAGCTTTAAGTACAATCTCTCTCTATCTCTCAAAAAAATATTTTTTTTTGAGAGAGAGATTGTACTTAAAGCTTTTTAAAAAAAAATATTCCAAGATTATTAATAAACTTACCTACTGATTGTTCTAAACAGCAAGCACACTTACTGTCAGTGCAGATTTATTAAAACCTTTATAATTTCAGAAAAACAATCCAAATATATATATATATATATATATATATATATATATATATATATATATATATATATATATACACACACACATAAAAAAATTGAATATTTAAAAAATGCTTTTTTAAGCACTCATATATATCTATATCTATCTATCTATCTATATATATATATATATATATATATATATATATATATATATACACACACACACACACACACACAGCTACACTGTGAATTTCAAGATAAGTGGACCAACAGAAATGCTACAAAATGATTTGGAAGGACTTCTGGTTCCATTAACTTGCATTGAATGTTTTATACATATATATACACATACACACAAAATATACACATACATATAAATGGTATATGTAAAGAGGGTATCTGAAGGGTTAAATAAACACGCTGACATATGTACAATCACTAATTAGTGTATTAATAATACTGGAATATTTAAAAGTGGACAGAACTGTGTGTGTATATATATATATATATATATATTTATTTATTTTATCAATTCACAAACATAGAAACAACACACACTCACACACACACACACACACAAAACAAATCTCACATCACTGTTGCTTTAAGTAATCCAATATAGGTTTCCAGGTCTGGGTGAGAAAGTTTGTGCACCCTGGTCATGAACAATAAAGCAGAATTGAGCATCTCGCACCACCAGCGTGTAAATGATCACTTGCTGTAGAGGATACGGAGGAGCAGCCAGTGCTGTAGAACATCTACAGAGTACAGCTGTAGGATCAAAGTTCAAGTTTACTTTAGAAGAGAAGCCTCCTCTAATATGAACTGTGTTCAGGTGCTTCTGACTGGTGAAACTCAGGTCCTGGTCCTGGAGAGATCCAGCCCACCTGGCTCTCACCTGCTGTGACCTACCTGGATCAGGTGAGGTATATTGGGACTGGAGCTCGTCTCTGCAGGGTGCTGGACTGAGAGTACTGTTTAGAGTCTAACCAGCTCAGACACGTCTGTTGATCCAAACACTGCAGCTCTCTGGATCACACCGAGCAGCTAAACCCCCTCCTGCGGTCACTCACCCTCCTGCTGACCGGCTCTCTCACTCCTGCGAGCGGTCAACATGTTCTTATCTCCAGTAAAACCTCCGTCCGGCCACCAGCTGCTCCGCTCCTCCCGCGCGTAACGCTGGATGCTAATTAGCTTTAGCACGCTTCCTCAGGAAATGAGCGCAGGAGCTGCTGCGCTCTGATTGGCTCATTAAAGTTAAGGTTCTCTAAGGGTTCTTTAATAAAGGGATGGTTCTGGTTAGAACCACGAGTTCCATACAGACTCAGTTCACGTTTAAAGCAACCTCAACTGATTGCTTTCTGTAGTTAGCTTCATATTCGAATTCATCCGTTCCACCTTAAATTGTGCAGCAGCTGCCAGAATGTAACTGCTGCACCATTTAAGGTGGAACGGATGAATTCCAATAAGAAACTAACTTCAGCCTCAGATGCTAGAATGTGATTGCAGCATCATTTAAGGTGGAACGGAGGAATTCAAATAAGAAGCTAACTTCAACCTCAGATGCTAGAATGTAACTGCTGCACCATTTAAGGTGGAACTGAGGAATTCGACTAGAAAGCTAACTTCAACTTCAGATGCCAGAATAGAACTGATGCATCACTTAAGGTGGAACGGGGAATTCCAAAAAGAAGCTAACTTTAACCTCAGATGCTAGAATATAACTGCTGCACTATTTAAGGTGGAACGGATGAATTCGAATGAGAACCTAACTTCAGCCTCAGATGCCAGAACGTAACTACTGCACCATTTAAGGTGGAACGGAGGAATTCCAATTAGAAGCTAACTTTAGTCTCAGGCGCCACAATATAATTGCAGCACCATTTAAGGTGGAACGGGGAATTCCCATTAGAATCTAACTTCAGCCTTAGGCGCCAGAATGTAACTGCTGCATCACTTAAGGTGGAACGGAGAAATCCAATAAGAACCTAACTTCAACTTCAGATGCCATAATTAAAAAACTGCTGCACCATCAATCATACGATCACCTGTACAGCAGGTAAATGTGACTGAATCTGATTTTAAATGCCTGTTAAAATAAAGAAATGACTGAATATAAGACTCTACATCAGTGGCTGTATCTGTACTAGTCAGATTGGATGTATCAGCATCCCTACTCCGCCACGCCCCCCGCTGTCTGACCGGACTGACCAGCAGTCTGTCCGAGTTAAACACTCACCGGCTGCATCCCGAGGTATGAAGTAGACCGTGCGGGCTCTGGCCGGCAGGAGTCTGCAGTAGTGTCGGAGCGCTGCGGCCGCCATGCTGCTCCGCGCTCTGCGGAGACACGAGAATCAGCCGAGGACGAGCCTGAGCGGAGGATACCGAGAGGTCAGTACAGCTCTGCTTGCTGTCTGCAGCTCCCTCTGCCGCTGTGGAGTGGTACTGCAACCAATGCCCTGTATGTAGAGGTGAGATGGGCGTTGTTTTTGTCAGTGAGTCGGATCATTTGACTCGGCTCACGAACAGCAGTCGACCACGACCACGACTGAAGGGCTGGTTCGACCCGCACTCGTCTGTTTGTCGTTTTGTTCATCCCTCTGTCCATCCCTCTTTTTTCCTCCATAGAGTTCCATTCACTTCCGAGTGCAGCCAAACATCATGGTTTGGTTCAACGTACAGCAACCAAACTGGCTGTACTCACTCAGGGCAGATCCCCAACCTCCAATCCACCTGCACTCCTCTTTTTGTTGTTTATTCGTCCCTCGTTTCTCCTTTATGGTCCCATTCATTTTTGTCCGTACCCAAACATCATGGTTTGGTTTAACCTACAGCCACCAAACTGCCTGTACTCGCTCAAAACTGACCCACAGTCCTCTACTTGTCCTTTATTCATCCCTTGTTCCTTGCATTGCTCACACTGTGCAACCAGTTTCCTTGAAATGTATCTCTTTTTTAAAAAAACATATATATAATGGGGTATATATATATATATATATATATATATATATATATATATATATATATATATATATATATATATATATATATATATATATATATATATATAACAGTGTGCATTATTTTTGAATATTATTAACCCTAACCCTTTCCAAGCTTCTCCTTGTATTATTATCAGTTCTCATCTAATACCTGCTTTGACTGCTCAGTACTTCATTAAGCTAAATCAAGATTTGCTGCTGAAGGAACTGAACACATTCATACAATGTCTGGGGCGTCCAGGAGAAATCTGGAACCTAACTTTGTTCTTCAAACTGGATCAAGATCTGATCTACTTCTCTCACAATAACATATTCATGTTACTTTATATTGTATGTAGGATTATTTACATCTGATCTAAATAGTATCTGCTCTGTGGTGGTCCTGTGGGGGTCCTGATCATTAAAGAACAGAGTAATAAAGTATACAGAGAATCAGATGAACTACAGTCTGTAAGTGTGGCTCCTGTATGGTCAGTGGAGCTGATATATATATATATATAGTATTAGTGCGGCTCACTTGACTGAGAGTAACTTTGAAAGGCGCGCAGGTGTGGGGGACAATAAGGGGGTGGAGCCAGAATGTTTCAGGTACTCCAGTGACATCAGATCTATTCATTTAATCGGTCTCAGAAATCAGCTCTTCAGTAAGAGTCAGCTCCAAATGTTCACCTGAAACAGCCTGTAGTTCAGTCTAAAGATCTTTGTATGCTTGGCATTTGCCTGACTTGGAATATAAATAATGATATAAAATATACAAATATATATTTTTTCATTTGGATAAAATATTTGATGTATAAATACAGAATCTTTAATTATTTGGAATTAAAGAATTATTTGCATTGTATTATTATATTATTAATACTTAAAATTCCTATATATTAAAATGCCCTCATTATTATGTGTGTATTTTGAAAAATAATGACCTGAGTTTTTATCCCCCAGTTAGATTTCCCTGCTGCAAAATGCAGCATATTCTAGCATGACTGGTCACCAGTAAAACCAGCATATGTTGTGCCTTTTATCACTGGTTTGTTGGTCAATCAACATAACCATGGGCTCACCATGACCAGAACCAGCCTAGCACCACACCAGCACTGGATCATCATAAAGCAGCACCACAACAAGTACCAGACCAGCACTGGATCAGCTTAAACCAGCACCAGATCAAGATTGGATCAGGTTAAAACCAGCACCAGACCAGAACTAGAAACCTACATTTAGAGTTATACATTCAACCTAATGAGAAACTGTAACTCATATTATAAACAATACCTGTATTTAGAGTTATACATTCAACCTAATGAGAAACTGTAACTTAGTTTATATACAATACCTACATTTAGAGTTATACATTCAACCTAATGAGAAACTGTAACTCATATTATAAACAATACCTACATTTAGAGTTATACATTCAACCTAATGAGAAACTGTAACTCAGTTTATATACAATACCTACATTTAGAGTTATACATTCAACCTAATGAGAAACTGTAACTTAGTTTATATACAATACCTACATTTAGAGTTATACATTCAACCTAATGAGAAACTGTAACTTAGTTTATATACAATACCTACATTTAGAGTTATACATTCAACCTAATGAGAAACTGTAACTCATATTATAAACAATACCTGTATTTAGAGTTATACATTTAACCTAATGAGAAACTGTAACTCAGTTTATATACAATACCTACATTTAGAGTTATACATTCAACCTAATGAGAAACTGTAACTCAGTTTATATACAATACCTACATTTAGAGTTATACATTCAACCTAATGTGAAACTGTAACTTAGTTTATATACAATACCTACATTTAGAGTTATACATTCGACCTAATTAGAAACTGTAACTTAGTTTATATACAATACCTACATTTAGAGTTATACATTCAACCTAATAAGAAACTGTAACTCAGTTTATATACAAAACCTACATATAGAGTTATACATTCAACCTAATGTGAAACTGTAACTTAGTTTATATACAATACCTACATTTAGAGTTATACATTCGACCTAATTAGAAACTGTAACTTAGTTTATATACAATACCTACATTTAGAGTTATACATTCAACCTAATAAGAAACTGTAACTCAGTTTATATACAAAACCTACATTTAGAGTTATACATTCAACCTAATGAGCAACTGTAACTCAGTTTATATACAATACCTACATTTAGAGTTATACATTCAACCTAATGAGAAACTGTAACTCAGTTTATATACAATACCTACATTTAGAGTTATACATTCAACCTAATGAGCAACTGTAACTCAGTTTATATACAATACCTACATTTAGAGTTATACATTCAACCTAATGAGAAACTGTAAATCAGTTTATATACAATACCTACATTTAGAGTTATACATTCAACCTAATGAGAAACTGTAACTCAGTTTATATACAATACCTACATTTAGAGTTATACATTCAACCTAATAAGAAACTTACTCAGTTTATATACAATACCTACATTTAGAGTTACACATTCAACCTAATGAGAAACTGTTACTCAGTTTATATACAATACCTACATTTAGTTATACATTCAACCTAATGAGAAACTGTTACTCAGTTTATATACAATACCTACATTTAGAGTTATACATTCAACCTAATGAGAAACTGTAACTCATTTTATATACAATACCTACATTTAGAGTTATACATTCAACCTAATGAGAAACTGTAAATCAGTTTATATACAATACCTACATTTAGAGTTATACATTCAACCTAATGAGAAACTGTAACTCAGTTTATATACAATACCTACATTTAGAGTTATACATTCAACCTAATGAGAAACTGTAAATCAGTTTATATACAATACCTACATTTAGTTATACATTCAACCTAATGAGAAACTGTTACTCAGTTTATATACAATACCTACATTTAGAGTTACACATTCAACCTAATAAGAAACTGTAACTCAGTTTATATACAATACCTACATTTAGAGTTATACATTCAACCTAATAAGAAACTTACTCAGTTAATATACAATACCTACATTTAGAGTTATACATTCAACCTAATGAGAAACTGTAACTCAGTTTATATACAATACCTACATTAAGAGTTATACATTCAACCTAATGAGAAACTGTAACTCAGTTTATATACAATACCTACATTTAGAGTTATACATTCAACCTAATAAGAAACTGTAACTCAGTTTATATACAATACCTACATTTAGAGTTATACATTCAACCTAATAAGAAACTTACTCAGTTAATATACAATACCTACATTTAGAGTTATACATTCAACCTAATGAGAAACTGTAACTCAGTTTATATACAATACCTACATTTAGAGTTATACATTCAACCTAATGAGAAACTGTAAATCAGTTTATATACAATACCTACATTTAGAGTTATACATTCAACCTAATGAGAAACTGTAAATCAGTTTATATACAATACCTACATTTAGAGTTATACATTCAACCTAATGAGAAACTGTAAATCAGTTTATATACAATACCTACATTTAGAGTTATACATTCAACCTAATGAGAAACTGTAAATCAGTTTATATACAATACCTACATTTAGAGTTATACATTCAACCTAATGAGAAACTGTAACTCAGTTTAAATGACAATACCTACAATTCCAGTTCCAGTCTTCATCTTGGAGGTCTATCTGGAGTTAGGGTAGATTAGGGTTGGAACTCCTCAGGCTGGGAGATCCACCAGGATTGGGCAGCCCCGGCAATGTGGTTTGTGGGCAGCAGATGGCGCCACAACCCCAGTGGCTGGTCAGTGGGACCTTCTTGTCGGAATCAGGAGGGAATGTTGATATGGAGCCTATTATTGTTCCAGGAGACAGCGATCCGCACACCATCTCCAGGTAACTCTTTCACTTCGATAGCCTTTCAGAAGGTCGAGGGGACGCATGTTTGTGTTTGGGCTAATGAGGGGGTGACCGGTAGGCGGGCTGATTGACAGGGTAAACTCTGAAGTGCTGCTTAATTAGTGACACCTGATTGAGACCAGCTCTGAAACGAAGGTTCAGCAACTTTGAAAGTGATATCTGGACCCCTCTCTACAACAAGACCAGCCTTTTCAACTTAGTTTACTGATGGCTGTTAATTAACACTTTATAAACATTAATAAGCGGTTATAGCATATGAATGAAAACAGCAACAGTGGCCTATTGCTTGACAAATAGTGAGCCCATATTCATCTGGTGCTGGTTTCGCATTATATCTGTTAGCATTGCTGGATATTCCTGTTCATCTCTTTATGTATGTGTTATAACTGCTTATTAATGATTTATAATGTACTTACAACTTAATTCATAGTCATTAATAAACACTTCATTATGATAAGCTTATTTTAAAGTAGTACTGTAATCTGTTTCTACAAACGTT
>CM038726.1:35769299-35776799 GCA_021613375.1 Megaleporinus macrocephalus | reverse complement strand
ACCATTATTCATTAATAGATGGCATATATCGCTCATATATGCTACATTTATATCATTAGTTAAAGTTAGTATAGTATTTGGGTTGCATTACATATATCAGCATATATGAATTTTCCTGATATACAACTTAGAATGGGTTATTTATAAACATAGGCCATATATTTCAGCCATATACAAACACGTTTAGCAGTGACATGTAACACTATATGTCATATTATAGTGTCACAGTATTAGTAACCATTAGTCAGACATAAACAAACACCTGTTGAACACATATTTCACTATACAACATAATTCATATATGATGGCACATATTTATATATGCTAGAGCAGTTAGTATAATGCATTAGTATAATATATGGATTTCAAATGTATTACATATTAGTATGTAGAGATATATGGACATATATCTGACAGAACCTGGGACATATATTTTATGCATACACAAACATTATATTAATAACACATGTGTTTAGGAATATATGATGGAAAACATTATTCATATATGTAATATGTAATACACTCATATGTAATTCAAATGTATGACATGCATATGGATTTCCCTGATATTGAACAAATACTATTTGATATTATGTGATTTAATATTATGTGATGATAATATAGATGGCTAGATAGATATATATATATAGATAGATATATATATATGTCTGATACAAACACAATCCATCAACATTTAAAAGGTATTATATTTTATATATGCCTAATATTACATATTATATAATAGAAATAAACTAGATTGTTAATTTTGATAGTTTGTTCGTGTTTATATCCACATATGTGGATAATATTAATATATATGTGTATGAGGTATATATCAAATCTATAAGAGGAGCTCATATCTGCTAATATACGTCTATATATTTAAAACCAATAGATCAGATTTCTGTATGGAGCGTGTTTTTTAGAGGGGGGGTGGGGGGTGGGGGGGTCACTGCACTCGCAAGGTCATGATCAATGCCTGTCCTGTCGCGATGGATTTCCTGACTGGATGCATCGCCACAATCAGGGCTGCGCGCGCTGACCTCACTATAGCAAGCCCAAAGGCGTCCCTTATTGGCGCGAGCTTGCAAAGCCAAAGCCAGCGAGATGGAAGGGGGTCCGATTAAAGAGTGGAGGAGAGTCCAACAGGTTTCCCACCCTCTCTCTCTCTCTCTCTCCCTCTTTCTCTCCCTCTCTCTCTCTCTCTCCCAAAAAAGGGGGTTTAGGGAGCAGCTCGGTCTGGATAATAACCAGCGTCCGCGTCCAATCCTGTTTGAGCGCTCGAGCCGCAGCGACGGGAGCGAGCAGAGAAAAAGAAAGAGCAAGGAGGCGCCTCGTGCTCCTCTCCCAGCTCCGTGGCTCCTGCTGGAGCTGAGAAGATCAGCGTTAGGCTGCGGGGAGCGTGCATGCGCTGAGAAACGAGGGGCTTTGAGGGGAGATGAAACACACGCGCTCTCCAAAGCCGCCTGCTTCGCGTGCTGGCTTGTTTATTTGTTTGTTTGTTTGTTTTCGTTTTAGCCCGCCAATAAAACACACCCCCTATTCCCTGATGTGACCCAAACACCCACCGAGCTCGTGCTCGTGTACGTGAGCGCTGCAGATCGCGGGCGAACGCGGGGCTGCAGCCTCTCGAGCCCAGAGACTTCGCTGCGTAAAGGCTTCCGGCGTCTAAAGACGCGTGTGTTTGTTTAACGCTCCAGCTAGAAACTCCGCCGCACGCCAGACAGCAGCAGAGCGAGGAGAGAGAGAGGAGAGAGAGAGGAGAGAGAGAGGAGAGAGAGGAGAAGTGCAAGGCCTGCAGGCTTTCTTCAGCGAGCCACGCGAGTTTGGAGCAGCCCTCATTGAGAGGCCACGTGTCCGTTTCCAAAGCCTCTCCAACTTAACCACCTCCTTTGTGCGCCTCGCCCACATCGGCAGCGTCCCTCCACATAAAGGGATTTGCAATTTCAAGATATTCCAGCTTAAATGTTTTTGACAGTTCCCTCGCCTTCGCCTCGGCCCCGCTCATTTTAACTGTGCCAAATGGGTCACCTTGGGTAGCCGTCTGCGCGTAAAAGGGGCTTTTGCGCGCATTCAGCTCCGCTCGCTTTTTTTCTCCCTCTCTCCTCCCCAACTTTCCTTGACGGGGAAACCAGCTGCTGGTCGTGAAAAGACGGCTTATTAATTGTCCTTTGTCATGCAGAATTGCTTGATTTCTAAAGGGACGTACAAAGGCTCCTTCTCTCTCTTTCTTTCTTCTTTCCAGGATTCGAGTATTTTGTTTCGTGCGCGCTTTCCAAGCCCATCGACTCAGCTGCAGCGCCGCACCGTCTCGCAGACTCAGGTAGCGACAGGCCCCTGGCTCTTTTGTCCCCTTTGAAACGCTCTTGTAAACCGGGCCGACTGATTTGTTACGAGCTGCTCTTTTAATCTGATAGATAAGAGACGAGGGGGGGCTAAGAAAGGAGCCGTAAATGAAAAATTAGTTGGGGGGGAGAGAGAGAGAAAGAAAAGGCGAGGCAGAGGCCGGGCGCGCTGGAACCGGGGGGCCTGTTGACTCAAGCGCTCGCTCTCGGGCAGCCCCGTCAGGGTCACGTCAACAATTCGCCTTTCTTCTCTCCAGAAAGACACTGTAGCCCCTTTTTCTGCCTTCAATGAATTGATCGGCACGAAATTAAGAAGAAATAAATCGAGCATTTGGGGAAAAAAGGCTCCCCCAGGGCGCGCGGCCTGAATGGAGCGTGGAAGAAAAAAAAATATAGGAAAAAAAAGAAGAGGAGGAGAAGAAGAAGAAGGGAGAGGGGGGAAAAGACAGAGAGAAAGAGCGAAGAGAAAGAGCGAAGAGAAAGAGGGGGGGACTCTGGCGCAATTAACAAAATGCTCTAATCCTATATCTTAACAAATGCAAATATTGAGAGTTTTGTTAAAAATGTTTAAGTGAATAATTAAAGAGAGAGTTTACAAGAGCAGGACCCCCCCAGCCCCTCTCTCTCTCCCTCTCTCCCTCTCTCTCTCCCTCTCTCTCTCTCTCCGCCAGTATCCCACAAAGCCTGGAATAATTTCAGCGAACTCACTGGAGCCTTTGTGCGCGCGAGGCTGATGGTGAGTCGCCGCGAAAAAAAATAAAAAATAGCCTAAACGCCAGTGGAGGCCGTGTTCAATCAAATAAGTTCTCCTCCGCTCTTTATTGACGTTACACCTCGCGCGTCCCGCCGCACGTCACACAAACGGGCCGCGTTTGCGCGCGCCCGTGCTGGCCTCGTGTCGCTTTCTTGCGCGCGCCCCTTCATCCAGAGAGCGCGCGGCCCCAGGCCACGGTCAACGACAGCGCGCGAGAAAATGATAAATCATAAAAAAATAAAAAATAAAAAAACAACGAGACACCTGTAATGACTGTAAGAGCGCGTGGAGCGCCGGCGAGCGCCCGCCCGCGCGCGCGCACACAGCGAGCCCTTTTAAATAAATTTAAATATCAACATCGGCTCATCTGCCCCGGCGACTCGTATATTTTATTCATTTGCTTATTATCGTGTCCGCGCGTGAATATCCTCCTCTCTCTCTCTCTCTCTCTCTCTCCCTCTCCTTTTTTATATATCAACCCGCAGCGCGCGCTCTGAGCCGCGTCCCCGGGGAAAAGCCCCCCGATTAACGCGCTCATCTCCTCCTCGCGCTTTTCTCGACGCATTAGATTATGCGTCCCGGGCTGCTCTACCGCGCGCTCCAGCACACCAGCGCGAGGGCCCGCGAGTCTGCTTGGCATGTGAAAGCGGGGGATGTGCTCAGGCGCGTCACGGCGCGGCTCGCGCGCGGCGCACCTGCCTCCTCGACTCATCAGCTCGGTGAAGCTCTTCA
The DNA here is from genome assembly GCA_021613375.1 of Megaleporinus macrocephalus. Lineage (NCBI taxonomy): Eukaryota > Metazoa > Chordata > Actinopteri > Characiformes > Anostomidae > Megaleporinus > Megaleporinus macrocephalus. The sequence goes on along the minus strand of CM038726.1, from coordinate 35,772,968 downwards.
CGAGGCTCAAAAGGTGGCAGGAAAAGCGGGAAAGACGCGCGCGTCTGGCATACGGAACACCTCCGCGCGCGTAAACTTGCTCACAGTGGTGGTGAATGGAACCAGACGTCCAACACCTTTAAAAGCGACAATAGTCCTACTGCTACAACATATATACTGCTTTACTCTTGCTTATATATAATATATATAATAGTACGGATATAATAGAGTAATAATATCCAATTATGTGATATTATGGGATATTAAAACAAGGACTTTATCACCAACTTATAGAATTTCCTTATTATTAAATCATTGGTATGTAAACCGAGTCGAGACTAGTTTAGTGTGAAGCTTTCCGTTCAGAAGTGTTCACAGTGGTGGTGAATGGAACCAGACGTCCAACACCTTTAAAAGCAGAAATAGTCCTACTGCTACAACATATATGCTGCTATTCTGTTGCTTAATATAATATAATATAATATATATATATAACAGTACAGATATAATGTGATATAATATATCCAATTATGGGATATTATGGGATATTAAAACTTGGAATTTATCACCAACTTATAAACATTTTAATAGAATTTTATTAAATCACTGGTATGTAAACCGAGTCGAGACTAGTTTAGTGTGAAGCTCTCCGTTCAGAGGTGTTCACAGTGGTGGTGAATGGAACCAGACGTCCAACACCTTTAAAAGCGAAAATGGTCCTTCTGCTGCAACATATATACTGCTTTACTCTTGCTTATATATATATTATAGTACGGATATAATAAGATATAATATTATATAATCCAGTTATGGGATATTATGGGATATTAAAACAAGGAATTTATTTATAACTTATTTATAATTTATAATTTATTTATTTATTTATATTAAGTTATAACCCGAATCCACTGCCTATGACACTTGTGGCTTCTACAGTGGAATTCCTATGTATAGTTTATTATAGCAGATTTTACCATCACCATCCCATATAAGCCCTCACGTGCAGGTTCACTGGTGCGTTTGGTGGTGAACAGTGTGTGTATTGGTGTTGTAGACCCCATGGTTCACTGTAAACACATATAAACCATAAATGTTGTTATTATTATTGTAATATTTTTTAAAAAGCTCGCCTGTGTGTTCTCTGGTCTGCTGGAGCTGCGAGACTATAGACTGTAAATACTAAACACTGGCTCTGCTGTGCGTAACGGAGACTTTCCTTAACCAGGAGCACCTGCTGCACGCGCGCCCGCTTACATACGACGCGGCTGTTTAAGTGGGGAGTCGCTGCGACCACAGGGCACCCAAAGTAGGGGTCTATATGATGTAACAGGAGCGGACCCGCTGCGTAAAGGCGCTTATGGATATAGTACATATTAGCACACACACACTCAGCCTTGTGCGCAACCGGCGTCACCAAAAGAAGAGAGGCGCAACGCAAACGCGGGTTCACTAAGAAATAAGTCTTTATTTTCAACATTTTGTTTGTTTGTTTGTTTGTTTTTTAAATAAATAAATATTCTCATTACAGTGAGCGTACAGTAAACAGGCTTCTGTCTTGGAAGTGAAGTCTGGAGGACGTGCCGGTAGCGCGTGTCCTCCTGGTTCAGTGCGTTCCGCCCCCCCCCAAACAACAACAACAACAACAGTAATAACAACAACAACAACAATAATTACAACAGCAATAATAATAATAATAATAGGCATCCAAACGTGTGGTGCAGTTACAAAACACTCATTGGTTTGGTTCATATTTGCGAACTGCCGGAAGGTGTTTGTTTGGAGAGACGGAACGTGTTCATAAAGAAAACAAAAACAAAAATAAAAATAAACTACGTACAAACAACATGTATACAATTATACAACATCAACGTCTTTCATATAAAACCTCTCCTCTCGCGCTGTCTCTTCATATATATGTATATATTTATATGTGTATATTTATATATTTACAGCCAACAGTCAGTTGGACAGTCCGCGCTTTGGCCTCAGGGCTGCTTCAAAGTTCCGCTTCACGGGCTGACGGAAAGATCCGCGTCCTCCTTCCCCGAGGACGAAGGCGAGCCCGGCGCGTCCTCCTCCTCCTCCGAGCAGCGCGCGGACGACAGGGACGACGAGCACGTGCACGCGCGCTGCTGCTGCGGCTGCTGCTGCTGCGGGTGCTGGTGCTGCTGGTGCTGCTGGGCGCCGGCCCGGTGCGCGCCGCCGCCCTTGCCCTCCTTCTTGTGCTTGACGCGCCGGTTCTGGAACCAGATCTTCACCTGCTTCTCGGACAGGTTCAGGTAGGTGGCGATCTCGATGCGCCGCAGGCGCGACAGGTACATGTTGGAGGTGAACTCGCGCTCCAGCTCCAGCAGCTGCGTGCTCGTGAAGGCCGTGCGCATGCGCTTGCTGCTCTGCAACTGGCTGCTGGTGTTGTCTGGAGGAAAGAGAGCGAGGAGAAACGGGGTTAGAGGAAAACCGGGAATGTTGTGGATGCTGTGGAAGTTCTCCTAAGTTCCTACCAAGTTCTCCTAAGTTTCCCTCAAGTTCTCATAAGTTCTCATAAGTTCTCATAAGTTTCTTCTAAGTTCTCAGAAGTTCCTCACAAGTTTTCCCTAAGTTCCTCATAAGTTCTCCTAAGTTCCTCATAAGTTCTCCTAAGTTTCTCCTAAGTTTCTCCTAAGTTTCTCCTAAGTTTCTCCTAAGTTCTCAGGTGTGCCAAAAACCCAACTCACCGATGGAGATGCAGTGGAACTGGCGCGGGTCCGGAAGCGGGTACGAGGTCTGGTACAAGCCCGGTCCGTGGCCCAGGTTGACGCCGGCCGAGGGCGCGTGCTGGCGCGTGAGAGCGAGCGCGGAGTGGCAGTACTGCGAGCCGCCCAGCGCGGCCGGGAGCGCCCCCTTCAGGAGAGGCAGGGCCGCGGGCGGCGACGGGTGCAGCTGGGGCGCGGGCGCCGTCACGCACAGCGGGCAGAAGCACAGCAAGCCGCCCTGGGCCTTCCGCGCGTGGCACGAGCCCGCCGCCGCCGCCGCCGCCGCCGCCGAGAGGCCGTGGAGCGGGTGCGAGGGGTGGTGCACGGAGTACGGGAAGAGCGGGGGGCTGTTCGCGCGACCCTTCTCTCCTCCGCCGCCGGCCTCCCTGAGGATCAGCGAGTCCACGAGAAACGACCTCGGCATGCTGGAGCGCTCGCGAGGAACAACGACAACGAGAGTAGAAAACAAGAAAGAAAGAGAGAAAGAGCGAGTAAATGAGGAAGATGATGATGTTGGTGATGATGCAACGACAAAGTTGGTCCGGGAGGAGCGCGCGCAGTCAGTCTCGTCGCTCTGCGCGTGCAGAAGTGATGCAGGAGCGAGAAGCGCCCCAGCGGCTGTTTAAATAGCTGGAGACCCACTTGGTCCATGTGACCAACTCATCCCTCTCTCTCTCTCTCTCTCTCCCTCTCTCTCTCTCTCTCTCTCTCTCTCTCTCAATAGGGGTTTTGTGCCTTTTCTCCGCGCGCTCACACTGCACGCTTCCCCATTATTTCACTTGTTAACTAAATGAACTGCATAATGTAGTCTATTCTTGTCAGCCCCACCCACGCCGCAAGAGGCAGCACTGCCCCCTTTCTCTCCTTCCTCCCCCCTCCCTCGCTTTCCGTCTCCTTTTACGCCTTATAAGTCTTTAGTGTCATTTTAAAGTTTATTATTGAGCTTTTCTGTCTCTCC
>CM038726.1:35764299-35766799 GCA_021613375.1 Megaleporinus macrocephalus | reverse complement strand
AGACCTGGCTGAGCTCTCGGTGAGACCTTCTCTCCTCAGACTAATTTCATGGTCAGCACTCCTGCTAACAACAGCCTGAATAAGCAACAGAAGTAATTCTATTAGGAGTGCGGCTTCTGAATATGAGAGGCAAAAAGAAAAATGACAAAACTCGTTAACGCAGCCATTGTTAATTAGTCATTAGTTTAGAGCGGCGTCGTTCCGTTTGATGTCTTTAGCCGAAGGTGTAAAAGTTTAACATTTTTGAAATAAATGGCCACTTCAGCTCCATTCTTTACGCCCATCGCCTCCGAGGTCATGCTTTAATGCTGATTTAAGACCAGAAAGCTTCGGGACACTTTAACTTTCAAACCTTTACCCGCGTGCACACAGCAAACCTGAGCAGCAGCAGCACATTCTCGGTTGTTTATTCTGAAGTTTGGAGGCGCAAACTTAAAAACGTGCACTTAAAGGGCCCATATGTGACATTTCTCTGACTATACACCAGGACATTTCTCATACCACAGGTCATCTCTGTCTAAAGGAAAGTATCTCATTTTTTAAATATAGTAGCTGTCCTGTTTATATCCTGTGAGAGTTCCGTGATGAACGGACCAATAGGAATGCACTTCTAATAAATTACTTTACTCTTTATATTAACCTATATTTAAAATTAAGAGCATTTTTGTCCAGTCATGGTACTAAAGTTGCTGTTTTGAAGATATAGAATTTTTTTTCAGTGACAACATATTTCTGTGACCAGAAACATTTCTACATGTTTTTCTTATTGTGCCTTTAATATTTACATATGCAAACGAGCATCCTCGTTCAAAAAGCAATCCAGGCTGAAACACTTATAGCTTCACTGTGAGTGAGTGGGAACTATGCTGTTGTAAGCTGGATTGGGGGGATGCAAATAATCACAAAACAATGGACTGAAAACAAGCAGCTCATGGACTATGGGAACTAGACAGTTTTGTATCATTAAAGGAGCAGTATGCAATATTTTCAGTTCAAAACAGTCCAAAATTAGCTAGAATTATCAACAGAATTTGAAGAAATAACAGTTTTGATGTTGAGTTAAAGACATCTGTTTATTGTTCTGCAGTGATATTTACTAAATTAGCATGCTAGCCAGCTAGCCCCGGCCGTACTGCCTTGTAAATCCACTTTTTACCTGAACAGGTGATAGTGAGTCACTGTAATAGCACTTTGTATCTGAAGAGGTGATAGTGAGTCACTGTAATGACCAAAATCAGTCTTTATAGCTGAGTGGGCGGGGCTCAGCTGCTTTAGGCTTATGGGGGAGGCAAATGTGTAGTTTTTGTGACATCACAAAATAATTATTTGAAAATGTTCTGCTTTCGCAGCTTAGTTTTCTAAACGTTCACTTTATCATTTTTTTATCTTCAGTATATGTTGTGTTATCAGTCTGTTTCAGTTAGTAAAGCTGTTCTGGTCTGGTTGCACCATCTGACTTACTGGTTGCCCCGCCTGACTAACTTCAAATTAAACAGGCATCTCCGTAGACATCTGTAGAACTTAGTCCTTTAATTTGAGTTTATAGTTAAATTTCCAATAAATAAACATTATTATAAAACAGGCACATGATTGTGGTGTTGCTGAGGAGGTTGTACCACCTGACATGCTTAAATAAACCATTCGAAGCAAAATGACTCAAAAATCTAATTCTTTACTAAATCTGGGCTGCTGACCCTGACTTCGTACCATAAGGATCACTTGGGGTCTCCATTATGAAGCAATACTCAGGCCCCTCTTTTATAACAGCATGTCAAAATAAAAGTCCTTTGTTTTGCGCTGCCTGACACTGGAAGTTTTTGAGTGAGTTAAAATAAGTTGCCTTAATTTAAAGTTTTTAAACTTAAATCTCTGATCTATTATTTAGTATTTAATGTAACTAAATTGACTTATTTTTTACAGTTTACAGTTATCAGTAAATATAGTTAAACAGTCGCACCATCAGACATTTTCAGCCTATTAATGGCAAAAAGACCCTAAAATTAATTTTATTTGAATGCACTCAGTGTCTGAACAGTCCTTGGTATTCAGAGGGTCTTGCATGGACTGTATAGACTCTAGGGACTGTATGGCCTGTAGGGACTGAATGAACTGTATGGAATATAAAGTAGGGTCTGTATGGACTGTGGGGGCTGTATGGACTGTGGGGGCTGTATGGACTGTGAGGACTGTAGGGGCTGTATATAGGCTGTATAGGGACTATATGGATTGTATAGACTGTAAGGACTGTATAAGAGCTGTATAGGGACTGTATGGACTATAGGGACTGTATGGACTATAGGGACTGTATGGACTATAGGGACTGTATGGATTATATAGGGACTGTATGGACTATAGGAACTGTATGGGGACTGAATAGACTATAGGGACTATATGGACTATAAAGGGACTGTATGGACTATAAGGACTGTATGGGGACTGTATAGACTATAGGGACTGTATGGACTTTATAGGGACTGTATGGACTATAAGGACTGTATGG